>CM052710.1:50953859-51016078 GCA_028551405.1 Uromys caudimaculatus | reverse complement strand
CTGATGTTAGCTGGTCTTACTCTGTCTGGCTGTGGCTTGCCCCTCTTGCAGGCCTCTGTGTCAATACTCCTTGAAAACCAGCTCTCTCTAAGAGGTATTTGGGTTTGGAGAGCTGTGGCACAGGGTCAGCTCTGGGGTGCAGACAGAAACCAGAAAGATCTTGTCCCCAGCTGTCCCTTGGTTCCTATGTCCTGATGGCTCTGCAAGGGTCCCTCTTGATCCAGTGAGTTTGAACAGAAGTGGTGGTTTTGCCTGTGCTCAAAGGTGTGTCAACACTCCTGGGATACCAGCTCTCTCCTGGAGCCCTGTGGCCCAGGCTGAGGTCCCCAGGCACAGACCCCTGGTGGCCCAGGCAGAGGTCTCCACCCACAGATGGAAACTGGAAGGTTCAGAGGTTTTCTGTCCCCGAGGTCTCCTCAGGGCCTGTATCCTGCCAGTTCCGGGCGGGTCTCGGTGAGCAGTGTTCTCCCCTTAACCCCACTCACGGCTTTTCCACGCTCCTGGGAGGGTAGCTTTCTCCTGGTGCTTGTTGGCTATGGACTCCTGGTGGCCCAGGCAGAGGTCTCCACCCCAAAATATTATTTTTAAATGTATAACTATGCCATGTCACCCATTTTAATTCCTTGAAGCTAAAATCAAAGGCTTTTCCAGTTTATATAAAAAAATCCCTGTTATCGGTCCTTTTCTACAATCCTATTCTAAGTCTTCTTCAATGTATTAGCTGCTTTTCTGTTGCTATGATGACAGTATCTGACAGAAGCAGCTTAAGAGACCCACTTGGCTCATGGTTCTTGAGGATCTCAGTCCGTTGTGGTGAGGACAGTGATGGAGTGTTTCTGCTCATGGTGGTGAAAGCGGCTGTTCATAACATTGTGAACCAAGAAGCATAATACAAAACTAGAAGTGAGCAAGGATGGCATCCCCCTGTGAGATGGCCTCCAGTGGCTTGCTTCCTCCAGAAAGTCTCTACTTCCCAATTTCCAGGACCTCCCAAAATCTCAGGGCCTTGCTGAGAGCCAAGTACTTAGATCCTGAGCCTGTAGGGAGATTCCATATTCAAACTACAACATCAATCACCTTTATCTAGTTCTCCCTGAGCTTTGAAAGATCTTATTGCTTCTTCCAACCTCTGCATAATGTGGTGGGCAGTGAACACACCACAGGAATAAAAAAGAGTAAATCACATTATAATTATCACACCTATCAGAGTCTCTCATGGCAGGAAGATTTCCAAGCCCCACTGGATGACCTGCTTGTTGCAAACAGTGTTTGTAAAACACATTTTACTGTCCTGTGGAGACATGACTCTGTCTTATTTATCAAACGCGTATCCACAATGCAATTTAGAGACTATGAATGTGGCACAACTTCTAATATGCTGTCAGAGAAAGCTGAAATAAATTATCCCTCGTGTGTGTGTGTGTGTATGTGTGTGTGTGTGTGTGTGTGTGTGTGTGTGTGTGTGTGTGTGTAGGGAGGTAGAGCAATAACAATCTCAGTGACAACTTCCTGTTCCAATTTATGATGCTTCAAATTATACATGAAATGTCCAGAAATAATCCGAATTACTCTTTTCCTTTGCTTTCTGGGCAACACTATATCCAATCCCAATGTATATCCAAAGAATAGAAACCCTATCATAAAGCAAGATCCTCTCTAAAAACCTTCCCGTGAGTTATGGAAAACAAGATCCTGCAGTTGTCACTGACTGGTTAGTGGAGAAACTGAATTAAGGGGAAAGAAGATCTCACTGTCACCATGAACCAAGGGTCACGATGCTATGGAATACTGCAGATAGAGTGAAGAAGCAGCAGAACCATGCACTACAGAAATTAGAGTTGAAATTATACACCACAATTATGTGCCACTTTTCTTCTAATACTTATACCACCTTTAAACTCAAAACAGAAAGTCAAGAACCACAGGTTATATTCCAAAAGAGCTATTGAGCTGACTGACTCGTTGCATCTAAAGACATAATAGCATGCAGTTCTGTGTGCTGATAGGTTCTAGGAAAAACCAGAATGAAGTTCTCACCTGGACTCATCTCAACCTCCAGAACCATTAGACAAGGTGTCCTTAAAATAAAACATCTTCTTATCTCCTTAACATTTGGCTGAAATACTGAAAATAATGGGAGCCTAGCAGGGATTGACATCTTATGCTCCACATTTCTGTCAGGAAAGAGACAGGCATTTTGCTGCAGAGGTAGTGTGATTCAGAACAGCAAGAACATGACAAAGTGGGTTGTCTTCTTTTAAAGTTAAAAGTGTCTCCCAATTAGCAGTTAGCAGAGATTGTTTTTGAAGAATTGGGCATGGTTGAAAATACTTGTACCTGTTAAGGAGCAAAGACAATGTGTTTGGAGCTCTGGGCTGTTCTGTGGTTCTACAAGGTAGGAGACTTCTCAGAGATAAGACGCAAAGCCAGCACTGCCCTTTAACATCCAGTTGCAATTGAGTTCCCACCTGAATGACCCATTTCTCTCTCAAACTCCAAAGAAGCAAAGCAAATGCTTTCAGATTGAAGACCCTGTTTGCTGGCATAGCAAGCCTCCTCACTCGGTTACTTCACAAGCATTAGCTGAACTGTCTGTTAGATGCCAAGAACAAAGAGGAAAAATAAAGATGATTAAAGCACAACCTTGACAACTCAGACCGCCCATGCAAACTTCGGAGATAGAAGAAGCAATTAAAACACAATTTACCTAATGGAAAATGCAGTTGTGTGGAAGGAACAAGAGATGTAACTCCAGCTGGAGACATTACAAGTACCTGCAGGACAAGGAGCACTGGGTGAGATGCCCAAAGAGGGGCAAGCTTTGGAAGGATGACAATATATGTTGGTGTACTCTGAGCATAGGAATAAACATGATGGTTGTATAAGTTCACACGTAACAAATGGAGATTTGGAGAATACTAAGAAGTCCCATGTGGTAAGTATTGCAGCAGTAATGGGAAGTTTCTTCTTGAGAAGCAGAGATACCAGAAGGGACAATTGGGAAGTTCAAGGGCAACCACGTGGATAGGTCAGGGTATAGGAAGTAGCTCTGAATAGCAACTGGGGCAGGGATGGGGTACTACAAACATCACCACTATTCCTCATAATGGTGCTATGTTAATTGCATTTCTCACTGATGTTACAAAAGCAACTTAAGGGACTTACTCTGTGGGTGAGGAAACCTAGCCACAGGGCCAAGCCTAGCAATAGGAACTTGATTCCTGAAGCCGAGTGGCAGTTTTTAACAAAGATAAATTAAGGAAGGGAAAGTTTATTTTGGCTCATAGTCTAAGGGTCCAGACCATCATGTGAACCAGGATTTGAAAAAGCCAGTCAGGTCATATCTGCAGTCAGGAAGCAGAGCACAATTATGCTCTTTCAGTTCATTTTCTCCTTTTCACACAACCCAGGAGCCCAACCCATGGATGGGACCATAGATACACACTTAGCATGGCTCTTCCAAACTCAACTCAGCCCAGAAACTCCCTCACAAACATACGCAGAGGCTTGTCACCATAGTTACTCCAAATCCCATCGTATTGACAGTTAAGATTAGCCATCACGGTGACACTTCCCAATGTGCCATGCCAAAAGGCAGGAAGGTTATTTCACAATGATGATGAGTGTCCCTGGCCTATGGCTTTGCCTCAAGAAACATACCACCCAGTCACAGATTTCTCTATCCTCAGGCAACCTCCAAGCTTTAAAAATGCCTTTGAAATGATCTCAGAAGACTCCACCCATCCAGTTCGAAAATTCCAGACACAGAAAGAGACTTCATTGTTGTCAGACATAAAAACTCAGAAGCAAAATAATATGGAGCCCACGAAGGGATTCTAAACACAGATGGAGAGGGCGATCTGGAGGAGCAATGGAAGTGTGTTCTTTCTCAAAAGGTTTGCTGCAGGAAACAGACATAAATTGTAGACATTCATCTCGTATTGTCAACAATATTAAAACAAAAGACGACACAGTGAGATCAAAAGGCAGCTGCTGAGAAGGAGTTACAGAAAGGGAACTAGATGAAATTAGCAGAAAGCGTTACTATTAAACTCTTGAAAAGAACTGTTTTAAATGCATGAGAAGAGAAGAGAAAAGAATCAACAGCCAGAGGGAGAAAGAAAATCACATCAGCACTGTGGAGGATGGTTTTGATGAACCCACCCAAAATAAGAGAAGACAGAGAAGTAAAGTCATGAGAGAAATGATGTTGCAAACAGATAGCTCAGAAAGGACCAAAATATGTATCAATCATGTGTTTGATGGGGTAGAGTGAGCTACAATAAACAGACAAAGTAATTTAATGACAGAGAAATATCTTTAAACCGAAGACCTAAACCTGTCGATCAAAAAGACTTCAATGAATATTACATTGAATTCCCAATAGAAATATATCTTCAACTTGAGGGTAGAAGATTTAACAAGTTTCTTCCTGTCCTACTCAATAGAAATAGATTGATTTCAAGATTGTCTTCTTCTTGGGGTTGAAAAGATGGCTCAGTATTTGAATGTCTTCTTCTTTCAGACAACCTGAGTTCAGTTCCCCACATCTTTGTCAGGCAGTGCACATCCTGTGACTCTACCACCAAGTGATCCAATACCCTCTTCTGGCTTCCACCAGCACAAGGCATTCGTTTAGTGTCCTGAAATATATTCAGACAAAACACCCAAATTCTCTTAGTTGGGTTTGTAATTGCTGTAATAAAATACTGACCAAATGAAGCCAGGGGAGGAAAAGGTTTGTTTGGCTTATATGCCCCATTTTTTTTTTCTGGGACAGGGTTACTTTGTGTATTTTTGGTTGTCCTGAAACTAGCTCTGTAGACCAGGTTTCCTTCAATCTCACAGAGATCCACATGCCCTGCCTCCCAAATGCTGGGTTAAAGGAAGTTTCACTGTTGAAAGAAGTTAAGATAGGAACCTAAGCAGGAACCTAAAAGCAGGAACTGAAGCAGGGGACCATGAAATAACACCACTGTTTCTGGTTTGTTTCCTAAGGTTTGTTCAGCCTACTTTTTTTTCACTTTACATCCCACTCACTATCCCTCTCTCCCAGTCACCTCCACCCACAATCCTTCCTCCATCCCCCTTTCTCTTCTTCTCTGAGCAGGTGCACCCACCTACCCAGGTATCAACTCTATGGTACATCAACTCTCTGTTAGGCTACAGCCTACTTTCTTATATCACCCAGAACCACCTTCCTGGAAATGGCACTGTCCCCAGTGGGCTGGCCATCTCACATCAATCATTCATTAAAAAAAAAAAAGTCCTTCAGACTCACCTACCGGCCAATCTGAGGGAGGCATTTTCTCAAGCAAGGTTTCCTAGATGACTCTAGCTTGCATCAACTTCACAAAAACAAACAAGAAAAACATACACAAAATAAAAATAAATGTAAAAAAAATTATATCTTCATTTAGGATATCTTTTATTTGTCCTTTGCTAATTTTATGCATATAGTCAATGTACTTGATTGCATCCAGTTGCCCTCTTCCACAGATTATTTTCTATTCCATCAAATGGCAAATTAGTAAAGTTTATAAGGGAAATACATGAGACCAAACTGGTTTGCCATCAATCTGTTTGAATTCAGACATATCTCATTGCAAGAGTTGGAAGCCCTGGAGGGGTTGGGGGGGAGCAGATAGCTGAGGTCACACATCTCACCAGCTCCCAGAAAATAGGGCACAAGATTCCCTGCAAGGAGTAAAAAAGAAGATGAAGGCGCACCAGAAGGATCATGCCCATTGCTGCCACAGTCTACTCTATTCTGCCCAATGCTCTCACAATTAAATGCCCTTCTTCCTTTATATTCATTTCTACAAAATGTTCCCAGCGATCAGGATGCTACCATCTGCAATATAACCATAACACCCACATAGCTTTCCCCACAAAGGAAGACAGCTCAGCAGCTCAGCCTTGTCCTGTATTCAAAGGCAGGTCCACTGAAACTGGAAAATATGTATCTCTCTGACTCAAGCTCAGATGTGGGTCTCCTGGCTCATGCACCTGGAGGCTAATGTTAGGTGTCTTTTCTGAGACACAATGTCATAATGAGAGAGAGAAGACAACAGTAGAAAGTGATAGAGGAGAAGTGACTTTGGTGTTCCTTGGGGCCCTTCAGCAAACAGGAAGATCTCCTGCTTACAGTGGGACAGATGCTCATCAGTTGACTTCCTGCTTTCTCTGACTTAGACACCATCTTCTGTGTCTGAGTATGGACAAAAGACTTTTAGACAATACTTGCTTAGCCAATAATTCCCTAAGGGCTAGACAGCATGGGCCTAGGAATTCTAAGGAGGTTGGGGAAAAACAAACAAACATGGTCTGTTTTACCAGGTTTGAGGCTTCCCTCTTGCTAGTCACTGTGAGTCCACCTGGTTTCTGACATTATTCAAGCAACGCTCACTCCTCTAACTGCTGTGTGCTCTGCTGGGTCCCACCCACACAGTTCTATGGTCACCAGTATCCTTTTCTCATGCAGTGTGGGGACTAAGCTTTGAAGATTTCCTCTCAACTGATGCCTCAACCATCACCAACTAATGAGACAGAAGAAATGTACCTTCTGAGCCCAGGTGTCGGAAAGCTTTTACCTCTGAACCAGAAGATGAAGCAGAAGGCATTGGGGGAAGGGCTGGTGCCACTTCAAGTGTGACAACTGTATTTCTTAATAAATTCCTGTGCTAAGCAGATGCTAAGATGCTTCCGACAATCACCACCTGTTTTACTCACATCTCCCCTCATGCACGGCCCGAGCGTGTAGGCTGGTTTCTGACAGGTCGGGTATACATACACTGCACTGTCTCTTGGGTATTTTCTCTCTTCCTCTCTTCTCAGTCCTTAACCTTGAAGGAAGCCAGATACCACACTGTGAAGCACCCCAGTGAAGAGGCCCATGTGGCAAGGTTTTCCATCTGTCAATGGGTTTGAGAGAGCTAGGATACAAATGCTCACTCTACCCAAATTAGGTTTTCAGACAGCCCACAGCTCTAGCCTTGATTCTGGTTATGCGAAATGTTCTAAGTCAGAGGTATTCTTCAACGCTGTGCTGAAATTCCAGCCCACAAACACTAAATGAAAATAAGTATGTATCGTCTTCTCCATTAGTGGCAGGGTAAGTATTTTTTGTGATACTGGGAATTGATCTCAGGGCTTCATTTAGTCTAGGCAAGCACTCTACTACTGAGATATATTCCCCTGCCCCTGTAGAACAATTCTTATGCATTAGGAGATCATTGGTGCAATTCTTCAATCTCTTAGCTTGCCTTGCATGAACTCAGTCTTGAGCTTGTCAGAATATATAGTGATCCGGCTGCTTCTCTTAGACGGCTGACATGGCAGACGTCACAGGCACAATATTCCTTTCCTGCTTCTAAGTAGATAGCTGGGATGAAAACTTGTCCTTTATCAATATTTTGTAGCTCAACAACAACAATCTGAAAAAAGACGAGAAAAATTCAACCTACTGACCTCTTTCTAAAGTTCCAGTTTTAATAAAACTTTGAATCAAATCCCAACATAGGAGCACAAAAAAAATACAGAGATGCCTAAAATAGTGACAATAAATCCACCATAGAATCCAACTATCTCACTTCTTGGTATATATCCCATGGAAATTGAATCAACTCCTCAACCAGACACCTGATAATCCTACATCATCACATTATTTCAAACAGCTAAGATACGCTGCCAACCAAGTTGTCCATTAGTGGATAAGTGGATAAGAATATGTGAGATATATATATATATATATATATACACAATGGGATATTGTTCAGCTGTAAAAAGAATCAGATATTGTCTTTCTGTGACAAAATAAACAGATCTGAAGGAAAGTCACTGAATTAAGCCAGGGACAGAAAGTCCTCACGTGCGTTCTCTTTCATATGTTGGAATTTTAAAAGTTGACCTTGTAATGGAGGAAATAGAATAGGGATTACTAAATGTCACATGAGGGGGTGGGGAAAGAGGATGAGAACTGCAAAAAGAATGCATTCTGATATCCCATAGCAAAGTAGGGTGATTACAGTTTGCAAAGAAACCTATGAAACATTTTAAGAACTGGAAAAGAGGAACTCAGAGGCATGAAGCATAAGTAATGATAAGGAACGGGAGATGCTAATTGCCTTGCTTTTTATCTTTGCTTCTTCTATGCTGCATTGAGGAACCACTCCATAACCCATAGACATGTGCAGTGTCCACCAGAAGTCTGCTTCTACAGGCAAGCTTAGTCTTTTCCCTCATTATTGTGTAATAAACTTTGCAGTTCTCAACCAGCATTGGAGGCATGCTCACCACCTTGGAAATTGCCTCTAAGCCGTTCACTACTGGGACTTTGGAGCATTCATGGACCAGCCTGGAGGAAGGTAGTCATTGCCAAAGGAACTCTGATAAATCTTTAGATGTGGCTAAACACAGGAGTTCAAGTGATGGTATCAGACATCATAACTGTCCAGCTGTCTCTCAGCTTGACTCTTCTTAGCTTTAGCAGACAGAATATCACCAGATAGCAGGCTCAGTGTCTCCTGGTTGACTGGACAATCATACATTTCAGTATAACAGTATGACTATGAGGTTCTCATGGTAGAACAGCAAGGTAAATTCCTGAAAGGCATTTGAAAAAAAAAAGAGGTGGAGAGTCTACTTGGAATAACAGAGGCTGTACCACTCCGATTCACTTTTGCTACTCAAATTGTGCTGTGTGCAGTATCAGCAGCAGCAGCAGCAGCAGCAGCAGCAGCAGCAGCAGCAGCAGCAGCAGCAGCAACATTCTGAGAGCATTAGAAAAATCTTAGCTCCACTCTGAGCTTCTCAACCAGAAAGTTAACAAACTCCCCAGGAGAGTCACGTGCATAGCACAGTCCAGACCTGCCAGGCAGACACAACCCAAGGGACATCCAAGAGAGCACAGTGAAAGAACATCTCTATGCCAGGACTTAGAAGGTATAGCACCACCCATCCTTTCTGAAAGAAGAAATTCAAATACATCCAAACATGGGAGAGATTTTTAAAAATACTAAAACAGGCTTTAAAAGAAAAACACACTGTGGGGCTGGAGAGATGGTTCAGTGGCTGAGAGCACTTGATGCTATTGCAGAAGACCTGGGTTCAGTTCCTGGCACCCACATGGAGGTGAATAACCATCTATAACTCCAGTTCTAGGAGAGCTGATGCTCTCTTCTGCCCTCTGCTGGCACCAAGCGCACATACATTGCACATACAGACACAAGTCAAACACTCATACATATATAATAAAATAAATGATTTTTAAAAATTGAAATGACAACTCTTTTCTGAAAAGAAATGGAGGAACAGTGGGTGAGAGGGAAGGTTGAAGGATCTGGGAGAGGGGAGAGAGGGGTAGCTGCAGTCAGGATGTGTTGTATGAGAGAATAAGTTTTAAAACCTGAAATAACAAACTGTGGGTTTTCCATCTATTTAAAAGTAGAATTGTGAATAATGAAATGTCTACTGAGTCTTGGTTCACTTGTTTCTATCAGAGTTCCTGAGCCCTGTTTGCATATTATAATCTATAGACACAGAGGATACCACACAAATTGACAGAGTCAGAATCTGGGGTAATGTTAAAAGTTTTTATCATTAAAATCCTGGTGGTTCTAAGGTCCAAGTTTTCTCTAAATTCATGGAGTTGATGGCTCAGAGTAGACAAATGACAAACTTTTTATAAAGGCATCCTAGACTGTGCCCTCCTTGCACTGTGCGTTATTTTGATGAGTGAATGCAAATCAGATGAGATCTCCTACCCCCTTATAATATGGGTGTTCTTTAGGGAAATACATCATCAAGATCAAGGGTTTCTTTCTTCAACTCTCCATAGATGTCTTCAAGACTGGGGGCTAATGCCAATTGTGAACATTGGGTGGCTTCAAGGCTGCAGAGGACCAAAGGAGGTGTTCTGCACTAAAGAATTTGGAGTGTTTTCAAGATGTGGAAGAGTGCAGAGTCATTGCATGAAGTGGCAGGTGAAGAACAATGTGGGGGACAGCAGAGGTAGTAATTCTTTTGTGAGGTAAGTCACGTGACACCTACATTCACTGAAATATACTTGGTTGATGGAAGAGGGTTTCTGTGCATGTTACCACGGGCTGAAACTCATCATGAGGTGGTAGAGTAGACAGAGGAAGGATCTACACATGAAGTTATTTGACTGAGAGGAGCAAAGATCTGCAGAATCCTGTGGACTGAGAGCAAGCTCACTGGTAGCCTGATAAAGGAAAGCAAGATCTGTAGAGTCATGGCAACTGTTCCCAGATCTCCAAGGGCATCAGGTTTCCAGTTGCAACAACTCTCTCCACACTGTCATGTATTCTTTTAGTTAGCATCTGCTGAAATTGGATTGTTGGAAGGACATAAACTCTAAGCCTATTGGTGAGGATGGAGATGAAGAGTCATCTCAGTGTTCAATGTATGATATAAACAAAGACAATTGCCACGGAGAGAAGCTTGGCTGTATGAGAAAATATAACAAGGAACTCCATAATAGACAAAGTAATGGGAGAAGTTCTCCATGAGAAAATGTTTTCCTGTATGTCAGAGGAAGTGGGTGGTTGGGGACTATTCTGTGGAATGTGGTGTTCACCACAAGGTCAGTGGGAAGCCCCCATCTTTTGACAGCACCAACATGTCAATCAGATTTACACATGAGGGGTTTGGGGGAGTGAGGATTAAGTGTATTTCATGTTCAAACCAAAGCTTAAGTATTCTAGTTTCCTTTCTGCTGCTGTGATGAAACTCTCTAACCAAAGCAACTTAAAGAGTTTATTTCAGTCTACAATTTGAGACCATAGTCTATAACTAAAAATAATCAGGACAGGAATACAAGGCAGGCCTTCTTGCTACCTCACACTGGAACTCACTTCACAACCCAAAGCACATAGGAGCCATGGAAGGATGCTGCTTCTGGCTGGCTCACAGGTTCCTGCTTACTTAACTTTCCTACCTGCCTAGGGATGGTGCCACTGAGCCCTGCAGGGTTATCGTCCTCTTTTTGGAAACCATTCTCAAAAGTTGCAATGTTATTTAAGGCAAAGAGCACTGGAGTGTAGCCCTAAGCGGGCTCCTCCTCCTATGGTTTGTATTCCTTTTGAAACAAATCCTCCTTAAAGTATTGATTTATCATTTTCCTTATCTACAAAGGGAACAAGGCATTTGGGTCTGAGATTTCACTGAGTACAGAAGAGCTGACCTCATCCATCCTCTTCTCCTTGAAAGATTTCCTCTCCTGGCTTCAGGGAGCCATTACTCTGCTGCTCTCCCCTCTCCATCACAGGCTGGGACTTCTAAATCTTCTCTGCTGATCCCCACTTTTCTTCTTAACCTTTAAAAGTCTGACTTTCCCCAAGGCCAAGTCCTCGGGCCACTTTCCTCTCCCTCCTTGCTGATTCTCTGGTGATCCTGTCAAGTCCAATGACTTTAAGCAGTATTTATACCTGATCCACATCTACAGGCTCTCCACTCATTCTCCACTTTTTTCTTTGCTGTATCTCTAACTCAGTCCTAAACTCAAGCCTTGAATCTCCTATGGTTCATATTTCACCAGTGATTTTTCTGCCTTATCCATGGTGATACTTTGCATAGTTTCAGTGAATTGAAAAGCACAAGGTACAGGGTCCTCTCCTTCCCTGCAAGTAACCCATGAGCATTAATACCAAGTCTGCCTTCAAAACACACATTAAATCCAGTCTCTTCTGACCTCCATCAGGGCTACATTATCCAAAGGACCACTACCTGCCTTGGGTTTCTCCTGGACATCCTAAATGAGCTCTCTACTCCATTCCTACCTGTTCTCCAGCCATCACCTGGAAATCAGAGGTTCCATTCTATCACACGAGCCAGATTACACCCCTGCCCTTCACTCTCTGGCGCATCTCCTCTTACTGCATTCAATACCTGACACTAAGTATGATCTTGAAGCCCAGCTTGACAACCATCCCTTATCTCCATCTTCATTCCTTCATGAGCTTAGGAGCCTCAGCTACCTTGCTGTCCCTTGAAGATCCAGTGTCCTACTGCCTTTGAGTACACCCACATGTAGTATCTTCCTCCTGCAGGGCACACCTGCCTCTATACTTCATACAGGTCCTGTTCCAGTATCATTTCTCCAGGCACTCAGCCTTACACCTACACTGCCTCATCTTCCTCAGAGTGTACCTGGAATGGTGATTCTTAATTACTTAAATCTCGTTTTGGCTCCCTATACAAGTATAAGATCACGAGAGTAGAGCCTATACATAGGATGTCACCAATGCCCGGGATAGTACTCAATACCTGGCAGGTGTTCAATAAACATTGGTTCAAAGGCTAAATAAATGAGTGAATGATTGCTGAGTTCTGCTTGAAGAACACCATGGGAGGAAGCTCTTGTAGGAATCACAGAGGTTAGAGAGAAGACCATGCACCATTGGAAAATGTTGTCAGAGTTCTGGATCAGGCCTAGGAATATTAGGGGAGGAGCGAAGACGGGGCAGAAGAAGGAAGCTGTGGTTAAAAAGCTGACACACAAAAGCACTTACAGTTCATTGAACAGACGATGGTAAAACAAAAATAAAGAATGGGGGACATTGGGCATAAATACTTCCTAAGACCACAGAAAGCCTGAAGTATGAATGTATGTAATATAATCAAGAAAGGGACATTCTAAAAGACCAAAGCACATTCTAGCAAAACAGAGAGACAGCAGAGATGAAAATGAATGAAACTCGGACTCTATTGTGCTTACAAAGAGGTACAGTGTCCTTAACTGAATGTTTGAGTAAATGGCTTTGGCGCTCCTGGTGGGGAGAAAAGAGCCACAAATAGCATGTGTTCGCTGTGGCTATTCATGCTGTGAGTTTTGAGACGCCCATGAGAAGAGAATTCAATAATGGATGTGGAAGTCTAAAGAGTTCCATAAATGAAGGGTATTGTCATAGGAATGCAAAGCGAATCTGCTAGGATGTGAGTTAACTTTCGGGAGAATGCTCAGAATCGTAAGCGGCTATATTAAGTCAGGGTTCTCCAGAGAAATGGAACTGAAAGGAGACACACACACACACACACACACACACACACACACACACAGAACTTGTTAAATCGGATTGTGTTATAATACCAACAGCAGTTGTCCCACATCTGAGGAGATGAGAACCCAGTAGCTGCTTGGTCCTTGAACCTGAGTGCCTTGGCAGCCAGAGTGGCCCAGCAGTGCCTGTCTCACCCTGGAGAGGCAGAAAACCTGGTAGTTGTTCAGATCCTGGGGTTGAGCACCTCAGTAGTCCCAAATCCAGTGCAGAAAACCTGAGAGCTTCCTGGAGAACAGGTGGTCCCTAGCCAGTGCTGGAAACCTGAGAAGGCTAGTTCTCATATTAGCAAAGGGATCAGTATTAGCAGCAACAGAGTAAATCAACTCAGGGCAAGAGAGAAGGCCAGGTAAGCAAAGGGTGAATGGCCTTCTTCTTCCAGAAGGTGCCTCTCACATTTCCCACACCAATTAAAGTAATCAGGACAACTCATCAGTTGAGGCTCCCTACTCTGGTGATTCAAATCTGTGCCGAATTGACATCGAAACGGGTTAATCAGCACAGTGGTCCAGAAACCAGGGCTGTGACCAAATCCAGAGTCCTAAGGCCAGATAAGTGAGACAACCAAAGATGACTGGCAGGTACAGCTGTTGGTGATGGGAAGCAAGCATGAAGGAGGAGGAAGAACTATAACCACCTGGGGAGGTCTATCTCTCCTTATCCACGAGCTTAAAGGGTAGATTTTTAGACACTATCACACCTCCCTAGAAGACACATCTTTGACATATAGGAGTTCCTTTATTTCCACACATTCATTGTATGAAGTGATGGGTTTTGTAATGACCCTCTCATTTTGGTCTGTCACATGCTCTGTTCATATTCACTGTCCTTCTTGCTAATGAAGGAAGCAGGTCAGCAGATACCACTCCCAAGTTTTGCATGGATGTGACTAAACAACGATGTTGACGATGTCCTTCACAACCAGTCGATGACCCTAGACCTCCTGATGCTAAAATAACTCCCACCAGAAAAGGAGCTCTGACTTTGACCTGCATGCCCTCCTCTTAGATGATAGGAGAAAGTGGTACTTACCACTTTCTTCTCCAATTCCTGGCATTGAACTCTGAAAGGCATAGCCCATAGTCCTGCTGGAAATGAGGCTTGAGAACACAACTGAAGTGGGCAGATGCTTTGAAGAAGGGATGTCCGAACCCAACTCTGAATTCCTGCAATGAAGTCAGTGATGGCATGTGTTGGAAGTTCTGCCCTGGGTATCGTCTCTCTTACACTCCCTTATCTCCTGGCACATATGCCCATTTCTTTCTTGTAGCTGCATGGACTTAAACTCCCACCTGCAAGCAGAGCCTGGGACTTGAGGCTGACGCTGCTGTTCAGAGGCCCACCGTGCAACCTGTTCTCACTCTGAGTCTCCAGGCCAATGCTGCAGC
This sequence comes from Uromys caudimaculatus, assembly GCA_028551405.1. Lineage (NCBI taxonomy): Eukaryota > Metazoa > Chordata > Mammalia > Rodentia > Muridae > Uromys > Uromys caudimaculatus. The sequence goes on along the minus strand of CM052710.1, from coordinate 51,001,611 downwards.
TTCAGCATCACCATATGGCACTCTCCCAGGCCCCACACCTTTTCAGATGCATTTCATGGAGAACAAATGAGACAACAGTCACATCTCACTTGCTTCTGCAATATTTATCATTTCTCCTGTGCTCTCTGACCCAGCATCCGATGATGATTAGGAAAAGAGCACAAATGGCCCTGGGAAGATGTTCCCTATGTCTGTGAGCTGAGTACATCTAAGTACAAGGAGACCAGGAACATCAACACTGCCGAGCTCCAGAAATACAAAGAAGCAGGTGCACTTGGGAAGCAACACTAATGATAGCCACCAAGGCCCACAGCCAGGACCTTCTAAGTACCCAGCCACACAGGAAAAACATAGACTACTCATCATTTCTACCCCCAAAGAAATTCCTACTCCCTTCTCATTAAATCAAAAGGTAGTTTGATTATTCCTATGGAAGGGTCAAAAGGCTGTTACCTTCTGGTGATATTTACCATGACAGTAGCTCCTGGAAGTGTGATATTTAAATGTTCATGGATTTCATAGAGTACAGAACAGGACCTAGAAGATGCTCACAGCAGGCAGAAGAGTTGTGTTGTATAAAGTAGGGCTACAGATGCCTCAGAGCCTAGTCAAGTAAGAGCACAGCACCTTGCTCATCCCTGCAAGACACATGTACAGCCTTAAAATTCAATTCTCTCAGCAAAGACCAGGGTATGTCAGCCCTATTTGCTAGCTCTCCTCTTGTTGTTGCTACTGCCGGAGGTAGAGGTGATAGCAGCGGTGACAGTGGTGGTAGTGGTATTTGATGTATGTGGTGGCACATGCATCGTGTGTACCAATATACTCACCCATATATGTGCATGTAGAGGCTACAGGTTGATGCCGGGTACCTTCCTCTATTAGTCTCTATTTTTTTATTTGAGATGAAATCTCTCATTGAGCCTGGAGCCTACCTTTTCTGCTAGTCTAGCAACTAGCAACCCCCTCAGGATCTACCTGTTTCTGTTGTGTCCAAGGCTAGAGTCACAGACATGTGCACCCATACCCAGGTTTTCTGTGAGTGATGAGAACCCTAATTCAGTCTTCATGCCTGCACAAAGCACTTTACCCACAGAGCCATCTCTCAGCTCACTTTCTTATTTTTCTTCATATTTCCTCCAAGATTTCTCTCCCTTCTTGCCTTTTAGATGCACAATGAATGTACATGAAGTAGATGTCCCTACTAGGACATAATGCCTGAGACCAGTCATTCCAACTAGCTCAGATTCTCCAGTGGAACCTATCTGGGGTCAGAATTCTAACCCCAGAAAATGTTCTGTATGGGATTTTTTTTTCTTCCTTCAGATCCAGTGCCAAAGACTGAGAGAAACAAAAGGCAGGAACAAAAATGCAGTGATCAAACAGGTAAAATCTGGGGTTGTGAGGGGTCCCCCTAAGGTCACACTCACTTTAAGAAGGAGAAACAAAGTTCTGGAGAGTCCAGGCTGCAGTGTGGTGAGACTGGAGAAGGCAGAACCCAGTGAGTCAAAGCACACCTGCCTGGACTCCCAGGATGAATGTGACCATCACCAGACCTGTAATCAGAGAAATGTCCATGTGCAAGGCATCTGAGAGGTCACTGCCCAAATTCTCCAGGACTCCAAAGCTACTGGTACCTCAAGACTGCCATGAAGAAACAAAGCAAATTGTTTCAGATTAACTGCACCTTGATTAATCATCCATGCTCCTGATGGAGCTTCGATTAAAATTTACTTTGCATATGGTTGACAATATATAGTTAATACATAATATTTTTAGCTCTGAAAATGTATTCCTCCAACAGGACTCCAAGTTATAAGTAACAAGAACAATATACATTGAGGAAACGGTGAATTATTGGTTCCATTGCTATGACAAAATACCTAGGGCTGGGTACTTTATAAAGAAAAGACATTTATTTAGCTTATGGTACATGCTTGTGGGAGGCTCCCTCTCACTGTGACATAGTGATAGCATTGAGACATAAGCACATACAAAAGAGAAGCACTGCAGCAGGAGACAGAAAATCCGAGGTCAGGGAGAAGATTCAGTCTTTTGTAACAACCTTTTTATGAGAACAAAGCAATTTCATGAAAACTACATTAACGTCTTCCAAGGGCAGTGATTTCAGTGACCAAATCATTGACTAAGCCCTATCTTTTAAAGATTCCAACTTGTCCTAATGTCCACACTGGAGAACAAGCTGCCAACACACAAACTCCTAGGGTATACACTCAACTATATCCAAACCATAGCCTTGGTCAATCACTAAATGATAAGAATGTAGCTGAACCAGGTATTAAACATCTCCCTCATCTTGTCCCTCTCCTCTGTTTTGTTTTGTCTTTCCCTCATGTTCATGGAGCTGCTGACTCTTCTCCTGAAGTGTTGTCATGGCTGCTGGAATGGCCAAACACTCATTTGTATAACCTAGCCCCACGAGCCCCAACATTAGTGCTGAAAATTTTAAATCACCACAACTCTATTTGACTTCTCATAGGTCATAACCCCATTCCAAGCCAGGAACTGTTTATAGACAACAAAGTACAACTAGCCAGTTCCCATGTCCAAAGCAGAGGGATGATGAGGCTCATCTTCCCACAAATAGCAAAGACTAGGGAGGCAAGGAAATGACTCTGTTACTGTGCTGCTCTGTACCCTAGAATGTGCACCTTCCTGCTGAGTCACAGAAACCCCCAATTCCCATAAGATTCTGCTCAGTTGGCATTGATGCCTATTCATTGGTATCAAGACCAGGGCATCTCTCAGTGACAAAGCACTGCAGGTTTACCAGCACGTTGCTGCTGTCCTTAATGCACCACACCCAGGATATCTTTTGACTCAGGGCTCCTGCTTCTCCCACTTATCTCTACATTTACATTTTGCTCTCCAAGCTCTCACTTCAAAAGGGCCTTGCCAATGAAGTCTCCGATTCATCTAATCTTCTGGATCGGCTCATCTCTCTTTTCCTCTGACCCTGTACTCTGTCACCAAAATTCTCTGCATGTCACCCTGCCTTTCAAAAGCATCATAGCTGACTGGTCAGTGTTTTGAAGACTGAGATATCTTTGTGTCCCTTCCATTCCCAATACAGTTCTTGCCCAAGGTCAAAATGGAGTCAAAGTAGGAGGGGATCCCAGAAAACAAAACTACCTGCTCCGACAGGAACTCGTGTTCTTCTTCACCTCTCCTCCTCACCTTCTTTCCCATGCTATAGGATAGTCAGAAGACCTGGCTTAGAGAAGAGACAAGATTTAACAATGTGAGTGAAACGCTGCTCTGGGACAGAAAGGACCAGATAGCTCTGGTGGGTTTCTTTCTCAAGCCCTGGTCTCCTTCACACTTCTAAATCCCTTCTCCACACTTCATCTGAGGGGACCTGAGTTAATTTCAAGGACTTTCAATGACCATTTGCAATTAACTGTAGGGGAAATATCTCCAGCCAATTAGTGTTGGCACATTTCCAGGGCTGTCACCGACCTGCTCTGGAGTAATCAGACTTAATTATCTTGTTGTCTTTCTTTTTTTTTGTAAATGCTAATCTCATTTGTGTGAATTTCTGTAAACAATTAAGTAAGCAGAAAGTTCTCATTTGAACTGAGCAAACTTGGACAAAGCAACTGCACTTCACAAACAGATTGAAATACTCATTCTACTCAAGACCAGCCTCCAAGAAATACCTGAGTCAGACTCCAGGGGCAGATATTTGGGCATCTGATAGTGAGGACTAGGGACGGGTCAGCCTGTGTCTTTCTGGGTTCAACCTCTTCAAACCCTACGATAACCTCCTAGAATTAAGCTAAAGAGCTACTTAACAGCAGTAGCTGATGACTGTACAGGGAGAGAACAAGGTGCACACCATCCCAAATAACTAGCTACATGGGAGATTAGGGAATGTTTGGGCAAATGGTGGCCCATTCTGCCTGCTTTCCTGTTGAGCCCCACTCTGGGAATTGTACCCCTCCAATGAGTTTGTGCTCTGTTGATCCCCTAGTGCAATGGCTGGTAGTATGGTTCAACTATCCTCTCTCTGGGATGTATACTAGAAGATTTCACACACACACACACACACACACACACACACACACACACACACACACACACACAGAGAGAGAGAGAGAGAGAGACAGAGACAGAGACAGAGAGACAGACAGAGAGACAGAGAGACAGAGTGTTTCAGCATATTCTTCTGCCCCCAAGAGAGTTGTATATCACCTCTTAATCAACAAGTTTCTTGAAACTTTTAATATTTTTTAAAAGAAAATACAAATGAAATTTACACAATGTATTATAGTTACTCCTAGTACATCAGAGAGTTATGTGAACAAGAAAAATATCCAAATCCAGAAAAGATTCTTGGAATCTTAACTCAGTGTCCCAGAAATACCTCTGATGCTTGAAGTCACCCATCGTCCCACAGGACCCAGCTCGGGGAAAATCACCCATCCCGGCCCCAGAGGACAATCTGCCTCATGGACACCAGGTAAGGAAGTGAATTTCTGGGCCACCAGCAGAGCTCACCCAGAACCATGGTGCTTCCCAATGAACTGACCAATCAAGATCCATTCATGACTTTAAGGTGATCAATGGGACTACATGTGCTCTACCCTCCAAACCCTCCTACCCTACACATGTTGCAAGAATGTCCGTGGGCTCTCTGAGCTTTGCTACTTTGGCTTTCCAGAATAAACATCTCAGAACCTTCTGAATTTTACACTACGGAAGTCCCATGCTCTAGAAAGACAAGTAAAGGGCTTTCTATCCCTTCCCCTCCGTCCTCACCAATGTTTCAACGCACTGATTTCCTATGTCTGCCTTCTCTAATCTTCCTTCGCTTTCTCTTAGCTTGTTAAGTAAATCCCATTAATAAAAACTAGCCCTAATAAGCATTTATCAGATGTGAGGTACTGATCATTGAATGCCCACCCCAGCATGGGCAACAAATCAAGAAAGCTAGAATCCTGGAGAAACCTAACCTGTCTGCAGACAACTCCAAGAGTCAGAGTCTCCTGTTCTCAACCTTGTATGTTGTTTATTTGACTCATACTTCTAGAACCAGGAAATCTCAAGCACAAGGTATAAGCATCAGTTTGGCATCTAGTAAGAGCCATCCCCCTGCATCTTAACATGATAGTGGGCATCACATAATGAGACAGCACAAGTGTACTAGAGAGGGCTCACTTTCATAATGAAGGCCACTCCCTCAGCATCCCATTAATCTATTACTCTACTCATGAAGTCAGAGTCCTCAAGACCCAGCCACTTCCTCTCCATGCTACTGCACTTAGGACCAAGTTTCCAACACATAACCTTCTTGGGAGTAAGGGACACCTGTTCAAAGCACAAAAGCTGTGTTACTACAGTCACTCCTCACGAGAAAACTATAAGGCAGGCTCATTCTATGTTGAGAAATTGAGGCCCAGAAAAGCTGCCCAGTTACCTTCCAAACAGTGTATGATGGAGAGCCCAAAAGCTGGTTTGGGGTCCTTGTTTCAAACATTGTAGCCTCTTAGACATACTATGGAATCCCTGAACTTGGAGGTGAGGGGGCCACTTAAAGATGGTAAAAATATTCAGACTTCTATTTGAAATGTGAATGTAAAATATTATAAGACTTAAGGAGCAGCATCTCTATGATCTTGGAATAGTTGAAAGCAAATGTGTTCAAACAAATGGAAGGGAGAAGTTAGTCAATATTGAAGTTAAGAAATCCAGGTCAAAGATGTTTAGAGACTGAACAGCATCTTGTTCTTTCATTCAATGAATAGAAATACTGGCAATCTGAGCCATATCACTGCTGGACATATTTTAGCTGGCTAACTCAACTAGTTACCTAAAAAATATAAATCAAAACAGTAATGTATATTCTCTATCACCATTGAAGAAAGAGGAGATTGTTCTGTTCCTTAGTAAGCAATGTGAGGATGTGGTACAATCTGAGCTCTTGAACACTGCTGTATGGCTCACACATAGCCATATTGGATCACTGTTGACAATACAAAGATTTAGCATTTGTATGTCCCATAACCCAAAAGTCCTATTCCCATCCATATATCAAAAAAATGTACAAATAACTACCAAAAATCTAATATTGGAATAATTTGTAGTAGCCCCAAATGGAAATTACCCAAACATATGTTAATTATTGAATGGATAGTGGTATACACACATATAATATTATACAGCAATGATACACCACAAAATAACTGCACACAGTATGAAAGGATTGCTCTCAAAAGACATTGATCAAAGAAAAGCAAACATGAATATATAGTCATGCACTTAAAAATGACATTTTGTTCATCAGCAACAGTGGTCTGTTGTTGCAAATTCCTGAGTTGGAACAGTCCATCCTGGATGGAGGTTCACCCAGAAAATTGTAAAGGGAGGCTCCTAAGATTCAGGAAATAAGCAACTCCCAAGTCTCAGGAAGTTCCCGAAACTTATCAGATGTATAAGGTCTTTTCCCCAAGGTTATGTAAATAATAAGGACTGCTGAAGAGACTCTGACCCGTGAAGTTGCTTAAAAGCTGGGCAAATGCTCCAGAGCTCTAGCATTCATGAGTTGCTACCCATATTATCCACTTGGAGTGGTTATTCTGTGGTACAGCTGCTTTAAGCTGTCCATGTTTCTATAAGTAACCTTTCATCTAAATTCCTATAAGTAACCCTGTTGAACTCATTGGCTCATCAAGTTGGACTTTGGTGATATCATTACTTTTAATGACCATTAGTCCTCTCTCTAAGGTGAATAAATTATTTGTTCATATCCCTTGAGAAATAGTGTGATACAACATGGTCCCATAAGATTATAATAGTTCTAAAATTTCCTACTTCCTATTGATTGTACTTATTATTATAGGATAGCCCATGATTTGCTTGTTCTTGTTGGTATTGATGAAAAAACATTAACCATTCACCAGTCAGCAAAAAACACACACAAGGGACAGTACATGGAGCTGGGTAAAGATACCACTTGTGGATTTGCTACAGTCTTCTTTTATCCTTATTTTAGAGCATGTTCCTTCTCCTCAGAGAAGGAAGTTACAATGAAACAGTATGCAGTGCTGTGCCAACAGCAGCCTTTTCCATCCCATGTTCACTGTGCCTCCTTATAACATTCAGGGCCCACACCAAGCAATTTCTATCGGGTCTCTCTTACAGTCACACTGCATGGTCCACACAATGATAAAGCCATATAGTGCATTTTTCAGAATTTGTTCCAATCATTAGATGGGCATGGAGAAGATAAGTGGATAGGAGGACAGATAAACCAGGATCTTAGAGGTTGGAACAGTGGTCACTTTGAAGGGAATAACTAGAAATGAAATATGAATAATGTCTTATGGTTTCTGGATTTGGGCAGAGGCTCCAAGGTGTTCTAGTTTGGATCTAAGATGGCCCTCTCAGGCTTGTGTTCTGGACACTTGTAGAATCTTTAGGAGGTAACTTGTTGAGTGGAGGTGGGCCACTAGGGGTAGGACTTTAAAGGTTATAACCTGACTGTTCTCTCCTTCATGTTTCAACCATGATGCGAACAGCTGCCCTCTGTGACATGTTCTCATTTCTGTGATTTTATGTCTCAGAAGCACAGGGCCAATCATCTATGGCTTGAAATCCCTCTGAAACCACAAGACAAAAATATTTGATACATATGCATATTTTCAATTTGTGAAAATTCATCGTGTGTGTGTGTCTGTCTGTCTGTCTGTCTGTCTGTCTGTCTGTCTGTGTTATTTTTGCATAGATGTGACAAAAACACCTGACAAACAATTTACAAAAAGGGAAAATTTATTCTAATTCATGGTTCTGGAGGGGTCAGTCCATTGTGATGGAATGTAAAGGTGACTGACATGGTGCAGCCAGGAAAAAGGAACGAGGGATGCCAGAAAAGGCTAAGGCAATAACAGCCACAACGACACCCACACAGTGATCTGCTCCCTTCAAGTAGCCCCCATCTACTATGTTTTGTCACATTTCTATACATCAGGGCCCATGTGAGCTGTCTGTGGCAGGGCCTAATAGCTAAGGCACACATTTATTAATCCCTGAAGTATCTCTCAGTCCACCCAAGTGGACAATGATAATGAAACACCTCAATGCACTAATGATTCAGTCAAATACTTATGAAATATCTCTACCATGCAGACACACTATCGTTTGCACTGAACTGGCTGCCCTGAGGTTACCACATAGACTTTCTCAGCCAGCATGCAGGTGGATGTTGGGAACTTTTTATGGTCTTCTTATTAAATCAGTTCAGAGAAATCCCCAGTTGCCTGCTCTAAGGCGACCAACACAATCTTCCTGAAGGCAGTTTCCAAGAATGCTCTGAGCTGACTTCAAATGTTTCAAACATCTTATCTTATTCTGGATACATGAAGAGAGAATTCTGCAGTTCGATTAACTGCCCTCATCCTGCCTGTCAGGAAGCTTCCTTTCTTTATTTAGACAAGAAATTTTCTTCAGGATGAAAGAGTCAGAATGAAGACAGCAAGGACTCTTTCGTGCCTTGACTCTGCACTGTGGCATCCACTCTCCAACCCCTGACATGCACAGAGATCAAAGGCTGAGAGCAAGCTGGTGTCCTCTTTGAAACCTGTCTTAACTTTGATGTATTCTATTTTGAATCTGAATTATTTCTTATTATCATTTGAATTGCCAATATTTACAAATCACATTTCATATAAAACTGTACATTATTTGCTTATTTTGGAAAACTCAGCCCCACACATCTCCCACAGCGCAGTCAGTACGTGCTCCTTATGAGAAAAGGTTCTTGGTCTCTGGAAATGTGGGGTTGCAGTTCTTATGCCGGTTAGTTTTTGTCACCTTGATATAAACTAGAGTCATCCAGAAAACATAAATCTCAGTTGAGGAAGTTCCTCAATAGGATAGGCCTATGAGCACATCTGTGGGGCCATTTTCTTAACTGCTAATTGATGTAAAAAGGTGCAGCCAGCTGTAGGTAGGTCTGGGCTGTACAGGCAAAGTAGCTGAGCAAGCTGGGGGGATGAAGCCAGTAAAGAGCAATTCGCCATGGTCTCTGCTTCAGTTTCTGCCTCCAGGTTCCTAGCTTGAGCTTCTGCCCTGATGTGATGGACTGTGATATCAAAGTATAAGCCAAAGAAACCTTTCCCTTCCTCCATTAATTTTGACCATGGTGCTTCTCACAGCAACAGAAGTGAAAATAAACAACTCTCAGTGGAGAATAGTTTTTAAAAAGTCCCTTATTCTGATGGGTTTTGTAGAGTATGATACTGATTAACTCAACCAACATTGATGGGCCATGCTGTATTTGATGCTAAGCCAGTGATAGTTTCATTTGATCAGTAGATTGATTGATTGATTGATTGATTGATTGATTGATTGATTGATTGATTGACTGGCTGACTGATTGATTGATTGACTGATTGACTGATTGATTGACTGACTAACTGGCTGGCTGACTGGCTGACTGACTGATTGATTGATTGATTGATTGATTGATTGATTGATTGATACAGTCCTGAGGATCAAACCCAGACCCTTACACAGGCCAAGAAACCCCTGTTCCACCCAGCTACCCTTCCACTGCCTTCACTGTCATTAAATATGAGAATTGGACTGGAGCTCTATTGCTCCCTTAAAAGTTTGATCTCTCAGGAATTTCTTCAAATCTTCCAGGATCATTCCAGTCCCTATTCATGGATGGCCCATCCCTGGCATCATCACGGGCATCCCTCTATCTTTTCTTTTTCACATGGCAAGTTAAGTTTAAGAGGCATATTTTAGCAGGTCCATGAAAAGAGGAAGCATCAGAACTTTAGGAGCCAGCAGAACAAAGGGATCATCAGAACTTTACCTAAAGAAGTCAGAAATGATTTTGTTCTAGAATAATCTACGCATGTCCTCCTTTTGCACAACAGTGCCCGAAAGTATTCAATTAGCCTTAGTAAACCCACTGCACTAGAATGGACATGTTAACAAGCTCTCTGGGCGATGGGGAGACATGCTGTTTTGAAAGACTCCCTGTTAGCTGCTGCTTCCTGGATACTTTGAGAGAGACCACAGTGCTCTACTCTCATCTCTACTGCTCCGGCCCACAGCAGGAGCAAGGGTATCATTGGCAGTTTTCCTCTCTATCCTCCTTCACAGAGGACATAGGTATGGATGACATTCATATTTATGTCCACAGGCACAGTAGCATAGTTCTCCATGGCTCCACTTTTGTTCTTTCCACCTCAAAAAAAAAAAAAAAAAAAAAAAAAGCATGTTAGAACTCCATGAGAGTTGGAAAAGGTGACTCTTCCAATTTATCTTAAGTTTTCAGAAGCAAATAAATGCATGATGTCTTCCTGTCATCTCCACTGAGCAAGGTGTTGCTGTTATCCCTGTAACAAAAGTTCCCAGTGCCAGTTGAAGGAGACACTAACTGGAAAGTGCCACAGTGGAGCCTGAAGAGGAAAAGAAAGTAAGTCTGCCTGGTCTCTTTCCAGCAAGATACTAATGAGCCTCTCTGGACAGTAGCATCCCTGTCTGAGAAACAAACTGGAAATGTGATGAGCTGTCACGGTTCACCGTAGAGACATCTGAGGGGCCTTGAGGTGTCCACAGCCAGCAGCAAAACTATGGGCTATGATATGGGGTAAAAGGTAGAGAGGGAACAAAGAACAATCCATCCCCATGTCACCCTTCACCTTCCTGCCTGCTGGCAGTTTCTCCTCCACAAGAATCGATGCCTACCTGGCTGCTACACTCTGTGGGCCCATATGCAAGGACTTGCATAGGAGCCAACAAGAATAATGAATCTGGAATATCCGATTGGATCAGCAGCTCCAAGACAGGCACTACAGCAAAGAAGACAAAAATGAGGATCTGTGCTAAAGAGGAAGAGTCAGAGCTTTCTGGGTTCTATGTTGTTCCATATAAATTAGAGGCCTTGTGCCCTGGGCTCAGGTGAGTTAGTTCAGGCCCTGGAGCTGCAACTGGATGGAACCACAAGACTCTGTGTGTTCTAGACCTGTGTTTTTAGGAAGAGTCATGATCCCATCTTCATGAACTCAAGGCCCACAGGCTCAAGTGATTGAATAGGGTAAGGTCATTAGACTAAGATGTGTCAAAGGGAAGAGTGTGAGCTCTGTGCATTTCTGTCTTCTAATGTTGGCTGTTTCCATAGCTTGGAGGAGACGCAAGTAGCAGTGTTGTGTCCAAAAACAGAAGGAGAGTTGAGTGCACATCAAAGATTGCTGTGTTCATCTCTGGGATCCAACTCCACTTCCCCTGCACAGGCCAAAAGCTCTTTCCCCAGGAAGCCTCTCCAGACCCCACTCAACCCCATTGAACTTCTGTGCACCCTACAAGCAGCCTTTGAGAAGTCAGTTCAGAGTCATGAGATTCTGTCCACAATGCTGGGCATGTCACATGTCCTCATGAGACTGTAGGGTTCTGAGGTAAATACTCTGTTTCACATGCCTTTTCCTTTTCACTGTGCCCAGGAGAGTGGATGTAGCCACCCACTGACTCTGAATCACTCAGAGATTGCCCTATGGTCTTTAAGCAAAAGCAATCCAGGTAAGAGAAGCAACTCTTAATCCCTGCCTGGAAACAAAAGGTAGTATGTTTCATGTGCCTGCACCTGAGGAGATGTTGCCATTGTTCCTGCTACAGAATCCACCCCTTCTCTCCCAGCTCGAGCATAATTCCTTGTACAAGTGTAGATATTCATTGAATGTGTCAATGTGAGGAATGATATCTGATGGTTCATTTTTCAAAGTAATGGGAGCCATCTTAATTTGTAAGACAGATAACCAGGAAACACCAGGCTCTGCTACAGTCTGCTAGTGTAGCCAGCTGAGCTACCTCCAGCACCTGCTACAGTCTGCTAGTGTAGCCAGCTGAGCTACTTCTACCACATCTACAAGTTCAGAATAGAAAGTAATAAACCATCAAGCTTGTCTCACAAGCTTCTGACACACCCAGGTCACCGTCCCAAAAGGTTTTAAAATAGACAAAATGTAAAACATTAAATATAGAGATGAAGCTGTCTGTGACTTTTATTGGGGAAATGAAAAGGATGGAGAGAAAGAGAAGACCTAGATGAGTGTAAGATTTCAGCCTCCTGATTACTCAGCCAAAGAGGAGGGGCTAGAAGGGCTTGTTATGTTGGGAGTTAAAACCTGTTCTCTGTACTCACTCAGCACAGCGGCCATTCTAGACTGATGACTGGCTTTGCAAGGACCTAAACTGCTTTGTGTTCGCTACTTTAATTCTCTAATATAAAGTGGGTGTCTTTGTTCCTCATAGTCTGGAAAAGAGAAAAGCAAAAGACTCAGAGAAGGTAGGACTGAACGATGGAGTATGGGGGAGCATGCCAATCATTGCACTCTTATCCTTCACCCCATTCTTGCCCTCTCTTGCTCTGGTCCGTTCTAACAAGGGTTGCAGTAGATGATGGCCAGACGAGCACCCGCAGGATGCAAGGACTCAGCAGTGGCAGCAGTTGGCAGCTATATCTTCCAACAGACTCTTTCCCTCTGCAATGACCCAATGAGTCTGAGTAACCACAGCTCCCAGCAGTGTCAAATACCATGAGCTGCTTGGCTGTAGAACTTCTGCTGGGGTTTCTCCCGCCGTTACGCAGTGTTAGCTTCTTGCTGTTCCCAAACTGTAGAGTGCCCTCTTTGTGTGTCTCTTAGCCCACACGGTGCCTTTGTAACATATCCCTACTGGTGGTTTCTCTGCGTTTGGAATATTTAGCATGATTTCTGATGTTTCTGCCCAAACTAAGACTGATGCAAGAAAAGAGACCAAAAAAGGGGAGCATGGAGTAGAGGAACAGTAAAAGAATGGAGAGATGTTTGCTATGCACCAAAGCAATGATTTGGATCTCACTGAACATAGGAATAAATTCAGAAGCCCCTGCCTCTGCTCCCAGAACACTGTTCCTAAGATAAGCAAGAGATACTTCAGAGCTTCAACTTTCAAACTTCATTGTCCCTACTTTTGGGGCATCCTGCAATCTTACACACAGCCAAACAATGTGTTCTCAGTAGTATAACCTCAAATTTTCATATCTATTCCTCCTGCGTAAAGATAAGACTGCCCATTGCCCTAGGTGTCTTCAACTCTGAGCATCCTTAACTCTAAGGTCTTGATTTGTTGACTACTGCAAAGTGGCAGGAGTTATCACAGTCTCTCCTAGAGTTGAGATCACTTGTTCTTCTGTAAATAAAAATTTGTGACAACGCAGTTGGCTTTAGTTTGAAGATTCTAGCTCCAGTTATCTTCTTCATTCCCAACTTAATCAGAGATGGAGTGAGTTCATGGACAGTGACAGAATGCAAGGGGCTTGGGGAGACTCCACAGGGCTGGGCTAGGTAGTTGCTGAATGCTGAGGGGGCTCTCAGCACCTTCAATTACGGAGGGTTCTCAGCATCCTGTCCCTCCCTCTTGCCTGAGACAGAGAAGGGCCTTCTCACCTCCTCCGTACTGCCAAACCCATCCATTTCCTCTCTAGGCTGTTTTAAAATCTTTTCTGTTCGCCTGTGTTTCTTCTCCTTTATCCCTTGCCTTACACAAGATCTCTTCATCTTGACAGAACCAAAGACGTGGTCCAGCGATGAGGGCGTACAGGTGAAAATAAAACCAGAGATTAGGGGTACAAAGGGTAACTTTTTATTAGAATATAAGAAGACCCTGTGGGTATAAGGCAAAACCCCATTCAGAGCCAGTACCAAATACTTGCCTGTGATCTGACAGTTTCCTAACTTTCTCTAAAGATCCAGCCAAGATTTGGAGACCAAATACCAGTGTATTTTCTTCAGAGCAATGGCCTGGCATATGGCCATGGGGATGAAGAGGTTAACGAGAATCCAATAAACGGTGCCCAAAAGGCCTATCATGAAGTTAGGCCTTATCAAGGAACAGCACTTTCTTCTGAAACCCCCACCACTGCCCCCTACAGGCATGCAGTCATGCATCCCCAGATACACAGTCCCAAGTGACATCTAAGAACAGCCACAGCTTGGAAATTTACTAAGAAATACAGGATGTGGTCCTGTTTGATTTTGCCCTGTAGAATGAAAGATTAAAATCTAAAATCATGCTTCACTTGGCTCTACAGTACTTGCCTTTGCTTTATGTGGAGAGCATCATGCAGGTTCCCAAATCTTGACTGTTACAAAAGAGATTCCTTGTCTTCTCCCATCATACTCTCTATCCCAAGAAAGTTTGATGATTTGCCTTAGTAGGTCTCTCAGACTGCTCACTGTCATGAACACACCTCCCAGCTGTGCTCCATTAACTCCATGACCCTTCTCTCTGTTCAGATCCTCTTGCGGAGAGTCATCAAGTACCCTCACAGTCTCCGGAGGAAGCTCAACCAGAGAACAAGTATGTCTATGAATAGATATGCTGAGACTCTGGGTCCTGCCACACCCTGAACCAGGACAGGATGGGACATTCTGGAAGTACCAAGATGGGAGTCCAACTGGGAAGGAGGGCGATGACAAATACTGAAACTGCTTTCTAAATATAAGAGATGAGTTTCCAGCTTCAAGGTTTCCGGAAGCACTTTAGTTTATATCTAAAACAAGACACTTGCATAGATAGTAGCTGTAGCAAGATGTAACCATAGGGACCTGTACAAGCAAGGCCAAAAGCTTAGAAATGCTGGGCTGCAGAGGCCATAATCAAAACTGTAGGTCTTCCCTTCTTCATGAAAAAAGACAGGGAAGGAGACAGCTGTCTCTACCTAAATGGCGTGGCTTTGGTCTCCTAGAGTGTAAGTCTTCAGTCAGGGGAGGTGTCTGGGCAAATGGGACTGAATGGGCTGGGCAGAAGGCACAATGCAATGGAAAAACAGCAATGTATGGTGAGTTTACACACTAAGATAGAACAGCTTGAAGAAAACCTGCTTGGGATGGAACAAATATGATTTATCCTATGGAAAGGACTCGAACATGGTAATGTCTAAGAGTTTTCACCAGAAGGAAGTTAGAGGGAACATCTTCTGTAGTTAGTGATTGGACTCTATGTGAGCAGTGTACACTAAAGATGAATTTCCTTCAAAGCACTCTGCTGACAGAGTAGTAGAAAAAGAGTTGGGCTAGATTAAAGCAAAAATAAATGAGTATAAATTATGTGTCAGATAGTTTATCAGTTTGAGTGGGAGAATTAATCTACAATATGTTTGTCTCAGAGTGGAGAGTACAGACTGTAGCGGTGGCAGCAAGCCGGCACTGGGGTTGAGAAATGGTTCAATTAAAAGAGTCAAGAATCACCTCTGTGAAGGCTCCTGCATCATCATTAATTCAGCCACATTACCTTCTGCAAACATTGCACAAGGTCCTGTTTGCAGCCTCCAACGACTCAAAGAGGAGGGCCAGCTGCCAGCAGGACTGTTGGGGCTCCTTAGGGAAATGACTGATTTTCCTACTTGACCAGATCCTAATTTAACCAAGTCCTGCCCAGAGCAGCTGTAACTGTTTATGTTATATAATTCTGGAGGAGTTTGATGGGAAAGAAGAAGCCACTGCAACAAAACAAACAAGATAGAACAGCAATTAGCTACCATGAGAAGCCAATGTTTCCCTGTAGATCTGGAATGGGCCCCTGACACTATGCATTTCTAAGAGCTCCTGGGCTGCACTGACATGGTTTGTCTCCAGATCACCTTTCAGTAGTACTGATAAAGATTCTTCAGGTATGAAACCCATAAGTGTCACCCAGAGGCTCATTAGAAATGAGGACCCCAGACCTCTTAGATCAGTGTCTGCATTTTAATAGTATTCCCTGGTGGCTTGTAGGCTTGTTTACAGTGAAGATGTGCTCTAATTCTAATGGAGCTTCTACTTGGTTTTCTTTCTCTTTCTTTCTTTCTTTCTTTCTTTCTTTCTTTCTTTCTTTCTTTCTTTCTTTCTTTCTTTCTTTTTTTTTTTTTTTGATACTTTATTTACATTTCCAATGTTTCCCCCTTTCTAGGTCTCCTCTTTGGAAACCACATATCCCCTCCCTCTCCCCCACCTCTATGAGGGAATTCCACCTCCCATCCCCCCCACCCACTCCCATATTCCCACCTTGACATTCCCCTTTACTGGGGCCTCTCCTACCCCTGATGGCCAACAAGACCCTCCTCTGCCACATATGTGGTCCGAACCATGGGTCCCTCCATGTGTATTCTTTGGTTGGTGGTCCAGCCTCCAGGAAGACCGGGGTGGGGTCAGGCCAGTTGACATTGTTGCTCCCTCCACGGGGCTGCAGACTCCCTCAGCTCCTTCAGTCCCTTCTCCAACTCCTCCGTCTGGGACCTCACTCTCAATCCATCGGTTACTGTAAAGTGAAACTTGGGCATTCCGAACTTTTGGGCTAATATCCACTTATCAGTGAGTACATACCATGTTCATTCTTTTGTGACTGAGTTACCTCACTCAGGATGATATTTTCAAGTTCCATCCATTTGCCTGCAAATTTCATTAAGTCATTGTTTTTAATAGCTGAGTAGTATTCCATTGTGTAAATGTATCACATTTTCTGTATCCATTCCTCTGATGAGGGACATCTGGGTTGTTTCCAGCTTCTGGCTATTATAAATATGGCTGCTATGAACATAGTGGAGCATGTGTCTTTATTACATGCTGGAGCATCTTCTAGAAATCCTCATGGTCTCCCCTTCGACATGTGCCTACTGGGCTTTAGGGTATGAGTAGTCAGAGAGTACCTGAGTTCTGGCATGAATTTCTCCTTACTTCTGGGTTCTCGTGTGAAAGAGATATCATCAAAGGATAGTAGTCGAGTAGGAGACTCAACACAGAAAGAAGAGATGAGAGGAAAGAGGACAAAGGTATAAAATTAGAGAAATTAAGAGAGAGAGAATAAAAGGTGTAAGCCAGGATTGCTGACCCAGCACCCAATACTTTGCAGAGCAGAACTATAATGATACTGGCTGGTGAAAGAGACCCTGGCAAGTCCTCCTCATCTCACAGAATGTCTAGGCAAGCATGAGCAATGAGAGCCATTCTGCCTCATTCTTCTACACACAGAAATAAATACCCAACAGACACATGTTACAGCATCTGACAGCCTTTCAAAGAGCCAGGTGAGCCTTAGGAATGCATCAGTTGTGAGTATGTGGATAGAAAAGAACCTACTTTTTAAATCACTGTTCTGTTGCTGTGAAGAGACTTCATGACTAAAGCAATTCTTTAAAAAGAAAGTATTTAGTTGGAAGCTTATTTACAAGTTCAGAGGGTTAGTCCATTATTGTCATGGTGCCATGCATAACACTGGAGCAGTATCCGAGAGCCACTTCCTGACCTGCAGGCCAAAAGAGAGAACTAGGTCTGGCATAGGTTTTTGAAACCTCAAAGCACACCTACAGTGATACACTTCCTCCAACAAGGCCACACCTACTCTGACAAACTACACCTCCTAATCCTTCTCAAATAGTACCACACTCTGGTGGCTAAGTATTTAAATATATGACCCTATGGAGGCCATTCCTATTCAAACCACCACACCTACTAAGATAAGTGCCAGAAAGGAGGTGACTTTGGTTCTTATCACTAAAGATATTTGGTGAACAAAAGAAGTCAGAGCAGTCATTTCTCTTGGCTTTCTGGCAAACTGGTATGTAGGGCTGATATGGAGAAAATGTTCTCCAGGCTGGACTGAGATGGGCAAAAGGAACAGAAGTCTCCATTTCTTCTAGGCAGAAGGTTTACATTGCAAAAAAATGAAGATAAGTTCATATGCTCCAAGAAATTCACACAAAAAAAGGTTTACCAAGCTCTATTGTTGAGTCTTGCCTTCCTGGCCAACTCTTGGCAGCTGTATGAAAGAGGAGTCAGTGATGGAGAAAATACTTTCGGCCAGCTCAGGCTGCTAGTCTATAAGGATCCTGAGCAGACGTAACTACCTGTCAGTATGCAGTTCTCAAGTAGTAGCCACCGGACCTTCCTCCTCCACATCCTAAAGATGCACAACACACACACAGACACACACACACAGACTTACACAGACACACACAAACACACTCATACACCAATGTACAAGATTGTATTTTTCTTTATGTGTACAAAGTGATGGGTATCTTTCTTTTTTTCTTTCTTTTTTTTTTTTAATTTAATACTTTATTTACATTTCAAATGTTTTCCTCTTTCCAGGTCTCCCCTTTGGAAACACCCTATCCCATCCCCCCACCCTCTGCCTCTACGAGGGTGCTCCCCCACCCACTCACCCACTCCTGTCTTCCCTCCCTGGCATTCCCCTATACTGGGGCATCTAACACTCACAGACCCAAGGGCCTCTCCTCCCACTGATTGTCAACAAGGCCCTCATTAGCCACCTATATGACCAGCACCATGGGCCCCTCCATATGCATTCTTTGGTTGGTGGTCCAGTCTCTGGGAGCACCGGGGGACCTGACCAGTTGACACAGTTGCTCCCTCCCCATGGGGCTGCAAACTCCCTCAGTTCCTTCAGTCTCTTCTTCAACTCTTCCATCTGGGACCCCACACTCAGTCCAACAGTTGCTATGAATTGAATCATGAATGTTCCAAAATTTTGAGCTAATATCCAATTATCACTGAGTACATACCTTACTCGTTCTTTTCTGACAGAGTTACCTCACTCAGGATGATATTTTCAAGTTCCATCCATTTGCCTGCGAATTTCTTGAAGTCATTGTTTTTAATAGCTGAGTAGTATTTCATTGTGTAAATGTACTACATTTTCTGTATCCATTCCTCTGATGAGGGACATCTGGGTTGTTTCCAGCTTCTGGCTATTATAAATATGGATACTATGAACATAGTGGAGCATGTGTCTTTATTACATGTTGGAGCATCTTCTGGGTATATGCGCAGGAGTGGTATAGCTGAGTCCTCAGGTAGCATTATGTCCAATTTTCTGAGGGTCTGCCAAACTGATTTCCAGAGTGGTTGTACAAGCTTGCAATCCCACCAGCAATGGAGGAGTGTTCCTCTTTCTCTACATCCTTGCCAGCATCTGCTGTCACCTGAGTTTTTGATCTTAGCCATTCTGACTGGTGTGAGGTGGAATCTCAGGGTTGTTTTATTTGCATTTCCCTGATGACTAAGGATGTTGAACATTTCTTTTAGGTGCTTCTCAGTCATTCAAGTTTCCTCAGTTGAGAATTCTCTGTTTAGCACTGTTCCCCATTTTTTAATAGGGTTATTTGGTTCTCTGGAGTCTAACTTCTTGAGTTCTTTGTATATATTGGATATTAGCCCTCTATCAGATGTAAGATTGGTAAAGATCTTTTTCCAATCTGTTGGTTGCCATTTTGTCCTATTGACAGTGTCCTTTGCCTTACAGAAGCTTTGCAATTTCATGAGGTGCCATTTGTTGATTCTTGATCTTAGAGCATAAGCCACTGGTGTTCTGTTCAAGAACTTTTCCCCTATGCACATGTGTTCAAGAGTTTTCCCCACTTTCTCTTCTATTATATTCGGTGTATTTGGTTTTATGTGGAAGTCCTTGATCCACATGGATTTGAGCTTTGTACAGGAAGATAGGAATGGATCAATTCTCATTCTTCTTCATGTTGACTGCCAGTTGAGACAGCACCATTTGTTGAAAATGCTGTCTTTTATCCACTGGATGGTTTTATCTCCTTTTTCGAAAATCAAGTGACCATAGGTGTGTGGGTTCATTTCTCGGCCTTCAATTCTACTCCATTGATCTACCTGCCTGTCACTGTACAATACAATGCAGTTTATATCACTACTGCTCTGTAGTATAGGTTGAGGTCAGGGATGCTGATTCCCCCAGAAGTTCTTTTGTTGTTGAGAATAGTTTTTGCTATCCTGAGTTTTTTGTTATTCCAAATGAATTTGAGGATTGCTCTTTCTAAGTCTATGAAGAATTGAGTTGGAATTTTGATGGGATTCCATTGAATCTGTAGATTGTTTTTGGCAAGATGACCATTTTTATTATATTAATCCTGCCAATCCATGAGCATGGGAGGCCTTTCCATCTTCTGAGGTCTTCAATTTCTTTCTTCAGTGACTTGAAGTTCTTGTCATACAGATCTTTCACTTGTTTGGATAGAGTCATACCAAGATACTTTATATTGTTTGTGACAATTGTGAAGGGTATCATTTCCCTAATTTCTTTCTCAGCCTGTTTATCCTTCAAGTATAGGAAGGCTACTGATTTGTTTGAGTTAATTTTATATCTGGCCACTTTGCTGAAGTTGTTTATCAGCTGCAGCAGTTCTCTGGTGGAGGTTTTCGGGTAACTTAAGTATACGATCATATAATCTGCAAATAATGATATTTTGATTTCTTCCTTTCCAATTTGTATACCTTTGACATTCTTTTGTTGTCTATTGCTCTATCTAGAACTCCAATTACTATATTGAATAGATAGGGACAAAGAGGGTAGCCTTGTCTTGTCCCCGATTTTAGTGTGATAGCTTCGAGTTTCTCTTCATTTAGTTTGATGTTGGCTACTGGTTTGCTGTATATTGCTTTTACTATGTTTCGGTATGGGCCTTGAATTCCTGATATTTCCAAGACTTTTATCATGAAGGAATGTTGAATTTTGTCAAATGCCTTTTCAGCATCTAATGAAATGACCATGTGGTTTTTTTCTTTGAGTTTGTTTATGTAGTGGATTACGTTGATGGATTTCCAGGTATTGAACCATCCCTGCATCCCTGGGATGAAGCCTACTTGATCATGATGAATGATCGTTTTGATGTGTTCTTGGATTCGGTTTGTGAGAATTTTATTGAGTATTTTTGCATCAATATTTCATAAGGGAAATTGGTCTGAAGTTTTCTTTCTTTGTTGGGTCTTTGTGAGGTTTTGGTATCAGTGTAACTGTGGCCTCATAGAATGAATTAGGTAGTATTTCTTCTGTTTCTATTTTGTGGGATAGTTTGAAGAGTATTGGTATAGGTCTTCTTTGAAGGTCTGAGAGAATTCTGCACTAAACCCATCTGGTCCTGGGCTTTTTTTGGTTGGGAGACTTTTAATGACTGCTTCTATTTCTTTAGGCATTATGGGACTGTTTAGATGGTTTATCTGATCCTGACTTAACTTTGGTATTTGGTATCTGACTGGAAAATCGAGATTTTCCAGTTTTGTTGAATATAGGCTTTTGTAGTAGGATCTGATGATTCTTTGAATTTCCTCAGATTCTGTAGTTATATCTCCCTTTTCATTTTTGATTTCATTAATTTGGATACTGTCTCTGTGCCCTCTGGTTAGTCTGGCTAGGGATTTATCTATCTTGTTGATTTTCTCAAAGAACCAGCTCCTGGTTTTGTTGATTCTTTGTATAGTTCTTTTTGTTTCTACTTGGTTGATTTCAGCCCTGAGTTTGATTATTTCTTGCCTTCTACTCCTCTTGGGTGTATTAGCTTCATTTTGTTTTAGAGCTTTTAGGTGTGCTATTAAGCTGCTGGTGTATGTTCTCTCCAGTTTTTTTTTTTTTTTTTTTTTTTGGAGGCACTCAGAGCTATGAGTTTTCCTCTTAACACTGCTTTCATTGTGTCCTATAAGTTTGGGTATGTTGTACTTTTATTTTCATTAAATTCTAGGAAGTCTTTGGTTTCTTTCTTTATTTCTTCCTTGACCAAGTTACCATTGAGTAGAGCATTGTTCAGTTTCCATGTGTATGTGGGCTTTCTGTTGTTTTTGTTGCTATTGAAGACCAGCCTTAATCCCTAGTGATCTGATGATGGGATTATTTTAATCTTATATCTGTTGAGATTTGTTTTGTCACTGATTATGTGGTCAGTTTTGGAGGAGGTACCATGAGGTACTGAGAAGAAGGTATATTCTTTTGATTTAGCATGAAATGTTCTACAGATATCTGTTAAATCCATTTGGTCCATAGCTTCTGTTAGTTTCACTGTGTCTCTGTTTAGTTTGTGTTTCCAAGATCTGTCCATTGATGAGAGTGTGGTGTTGAAGTCTCCCACTATTATTGTATAAGCTCCCCGGCCTCAGAAGGAAACCAGAAGGCTACTCCTCAGTCTCTGTGTCCTGAGGATTCTGGGTGGGTCTCTCTGAGCAAAGGTGATGACCTTACCTCTGATCATAGGCTTGTCCACACTCCTGGGAGGGTAGCTTTTTCCCTGCACTATTTGGGTATGGAGCCATATGGCACAGACCTCAGGCGTGAACAGGAAGGCTCCTGTCCCAGGCTGTCCCTCTGTCCCAGTGTTCTGCAGATTCTGGGCAGGTCCTGCTGAGCAGTGGCGCTGGTCTTACCTCCACTCACAGGCTTGTCCACACTCCCTGGATGCTAGCCTTCTCCCTGTGCAATTTGGCTATGGAGCTCTGTGGCACAGACTGAGGTCCTGGGCCACAGAAGGAGACCGAAAGCTGCTTGTAGGTCCCTGTGTCCTGGAAGTTCTGGGTAGGTCCCTCTGAACAGAGATACTGGCCTTACCCCCTGATCACAGACTTGTCCACACTCCTGGGAGGGTATCTCTTTCCCTGCCTTATTTGGGTATGGAGCCGCGTGGCACAGACCACAGGCGTAAACCAAATGATGGGTTTCATAATGACATTTTCATTCAGAATTTATGTGAGGATTACATGACATTATACATAGGGTAACTCCTTATAAATTCTAATTGTCAGTTTTTTGTCGAGGTAGCCATCCCTCATACTGTGAGTCTGTCACCAATGAAAATGCAAGCATGGTACAGAAATTCTGGTACATTTGGGGTGTGAGTTTTCTCATCTAACCTCATCCAGTCATTCTATGCAGTTGTCCCAGCAGAAGATTGATGACATGATCACTTTTGATTTTGACACTGGAAATGTTTGGTCTCAGGAAGAAGAGAATACACAGGCTATGTCAAAGCATGAAACTCTGTTCCTCATCCTTAGAATATCAGCAGAGAGAAAAGACAGAAGCAAGATTCTAGATAACATCTATAAGCAGGAAGTTCTAGAGGCAACATAAGGAGCTCCTCAGCCTTCACCTTATGTCACACAGAAAGTTCTGGCTATTACTAAGACTCAGAAACAGCACAGAAGCCAGCTGAGTCCCTGAAGCCCAGCTGGTCTTTGTGTGAGCACTGGGAGAAATTCTGTTGCTTCCTTGCATTTGGGCATTTGGCAGCTTGCAACTGGTCATTTGATGACTGTCTTGCAGAAATGACATATGCTGTGCTTTTTTGTGCTTTTTTAAAAAATCATCCAGGTTACTCCACTTGAACTCCTCTGAACACTGCAAGACTTCTCTAAAACCATCAACCCTGGCAGAGGGATTATGGGTACAGAGGTGAGTTAGAGTGTGCCTATGTATCAGTTAGGCCTTTTAGACCCAGCATGGGATCTACCTTGGAGTAAGTACAGATGGAAGATAAGGATCAATAGCTCACTGAGTCCAGGAAAGAAACCGGGGATCTGAAGCTTAAAGAATGGAGTCCAGAAGAAATACAAAGCCAAAGGATACAGCAATGAGACTTGTCCTAGTTACAAAAGAGATTGTGTTTGGAGACTGATTCCAATCCTGTATCTCTGAAGAATGTAGTAAAATATTTTCCTCAGTTCCTCTTTCTCCACAAAGAAAGCATAAGACACATCTAGTGATCATGCCTGAGTCCATCTGCTCCCAGCACTTCTACACTGACCCCACCCAAGTTAGAGACACTGGAACTTGCTGAAGAACTTCATAGTGAAAACGAGAGGCAAGGATCAAACTGGACTTCAAGCTTTTGGTCTCAACAGCCAGAAAATGATTGTGCCACCTACTGAGATGTGGAAAGGACCAAGGAGCTGCACAATTGGTGCACCTAGCCAATTAGCCATCATTTTCTAGCTGGTGTTCCACGAAAACTGAGATATCTTTCCTTTGCATCACTTTTTTAGCAGCCCACCAGAACAATGCTTAGAATAAAGGTAATAGTAAATGCACAATGAATGGATGAGTTATGGGAAATAAAGGAATGTGCCAGAGGAATGGGAGAAAAAAGTGTGTTTGGGATAGAAGGATTGCAGTTCAGTTTGGGAAACCTTGAGTTTATAAAGCCCGGGAAACATTAAACTGAAGAAGCAGTGTAGGTTGTTGGAATCCAGAACTTAGAGAAGTGGTCAAAGATAAATTCTTGTCCTGGGACAAAAGGCCTGTGTGCAGCATCCAAGCTGTCCCTCAGTTGTACCAAGTATCGAATTACCCAACACTGACCTGAGGCCATTCATCTCTGCTGGTAGGCTCTCAAGGACCATAGCTAGAGAAGCAACAATTAATATTTGATTTTTGTCCTTTTTTCCAGAGAGAAACAGACAGATCATTAGTTTTTTTAAAGAATGACAAGGGTCCCTTGTTATAACCCTTAAAAGATCCCAGAGATGTTCATTCTGGAGTGGGTTGGAATAAAAAGGGTCCAGGACTGCCCTCTGGGCATCATTCCTCTCAACTGTGCATGGGGCTTGCAATTTACTAAACAACATGATCTAACTTTTTTTGGTCCTCAAATGATGGAAATTTCTTCTAGATTGTGCCAGAGAATAAATAAAGGACTATAAGTAGAGGTTACAGTGAAAGTTAGTTTCAGCCTAGCATTAGATATAGAAAACCAAATGGAATGCACACACAGGGTTTGGAGTTAATCAGGTATGTTACCTTTGAAGTGTAATTTGACTTTCTGTACTCCAACTTGTCTATAGAGTGTTTAGCACTTTACCAGGCTGTACATGTTGATAGACTAGACTAGTCTGATAGTAGGTGTGGCCTTGAGTTCAGAGGTTAACCTCACTCACAGTGGAAGAACTTGACAGTGGATCATTAGATAAGAAAAAAAGTTCTCAGGGTAGAGATGGGCTGTGTCTCATTTTGGAATCTGAAATCTGAACAACACTATTCTCGGTGGTTTAGCTCCTGAAGGTCCCCCCTTACCCATACTTCCAGAATAAAAGTCTAAGTTTGTTTCATTTTACTTTGTGGCTCAGAAGAGGGAACAAGAGCAAAAAAAAAATACAACATTGTAAGTTATTCTCCATGGATCCTCATGACAGTAGTACCAAAGATAATACCATCAACCCTTCATAGACCAGGATTGCTGAGCTCAATGCTTCCTCCTCAAGCCAGGAGCAATAGCCTCTCTCCACATACTTGTCAAAGTACACTTATCATTCCCCTGGCAAAAGGGGGACTAAGCATCCAGAATTTGGATTCTGGCTTTAGAAGACAGAAGCATTTCTTGGGAACCAGGTTAAATTTATAACCCAATTCTGCTCGTTCTGAGGACCCTACATTATAGTGTTGGGTTAAAGGGAATTATATAACTTCTCCTTGTGTGTATATCTTAGGGAAGGAAGAAGTGATTGGAAAATCAAAATTTGGATAGTGTTGAGGTCCTTGACCATAGCAATATAAAAACCTGCTCCTGACTTAATGACATGCTATTCAGAGATGAAGAGATGTCATGTGGGCAGAATCTCAAAAGATGAATAAAAATGTGATAGGCAAATAAACAAATTCATTCTTCAAGTTCCTGGGATGGGGGGGAGGGTCATTTGGGGCAAGTTTGCCCAAGAAATCAGGGAGCATTGCTATGTGCATGAAGGCAGACTCTCAGCCTCCTTGATGTTTGCACCATCTAATTTGAGTTGTCTCCTTGATGGATGGGCTAGGATAGATGTTTCTTGGTGGGTAAGGGATTCAGAGTCTGCTTGGTCCGCATGTTTTTTGGCAGGCTGTCTGTCTTGATTTGTTGCTTTGAAGGGCCATTGCTCAGAAAACTTTTGTTATCAGAGGAGCCTAGGGCTGTTGGGTCATGTCTGTTTCTGTACTCTGCAGACATTCCTCTCCAGGCTCAAAGCTTTGCTATCTTTATTATCCAAGCTGGGAGGACAGCCCAACTGACGGCTGGGCAAACCTGTCCATCCATTGCTTGTCAGCAGGTGATTCTGAGATGGGTTGGAATCTTGCCATTCACTGCTTAGGACTTGAGTTGTCAGTGAACTTGGGTAGAACTGGAGACAAGAATAGACTGACTTCCATGCATTATTCATGGAGCAAGTATTTCTTGAGCTCCTAGTTTGTTTCAGGTACTGAGAAGAGATACAGAGTGATGCTCGTTTCCCCTAAGAATAAACCGATGAGCACAGCAACACGTCAATGAGTCACATCAGAGGGAAGCACCGGAGTGTTTGGAGCCTTGGAAGAGCATCCTTCAGAGGACTATTCTGTACTAGCCTAGGGTAGAGGGCCGTGCAGGTTGTGATAAGGTCAAAGAAAGACTCCGCCTAGAAACACTCACCCTATCACATATTATTGTTGTGAGAACCAAATGACTATTTCAAGGCTGTGGGAGAATTGTGCAAGTGGCAAATCAAAGGGGAGAGACTGGGTTGTTTTAACTGTCAGTCTCTGATGATGTCCTACAACAGGGTTCTCCAGTGGGCATGCAAAGATTTGATTCAGTGTGATACTTCCTGATCCCTGTGGGTGGCGTTTTCCTGCACCATCTTACCTTTATAGAATATCTTTCTCTCAAGTTCCTTGTCAGTCCCCAAACTGCAGGTGTTGGTTGGTTGGGTGGCTGGTTGGTTGAGTTATAGCCTTGCTCCATCCTCGCACAGAATCCTCCCCATGGGAGCCGGAATATAATGCCCCCATGGCCTGGCCTGGTGATCAAAAGTGAGGGGAAAATGCTGCTCTTTTGAGCCTTAAGCCCAAAGCTCAAGCCTACAATGTGCACAGCATTTGAACAGCCTTAATTTTGCCCTCAGCCTGTTTCGTGCTTGGAAAGCTTATCTTTCCAACTGAACCATAAGTTCTTCAAGGGCATGGCCAGTGCCCTTTGGGTGCTTTTCTTTACTCTCCATTGGCTGGCATTATGTGAAACATCATGCCTGTCACTGTTTTACCAGCGAGGCTGATCAAAATGAGGCTGCTAATTTCATCTGTGGAGTTTCATTTGCAATTAAATGGATGGTGATGCCTTGGTTATGGCTTAATTAATAAATTCAATAAACATGAATTAAGAATCTATGATGAGGCAGACTCTGTGTTAAGCACTGGCTCTCCAGAGATGAATGACAGCTCTTGGCTCTCAAAAAGTTCATAGTCTAGTAAGAGATAAATAAACAAGTGTGAACGCATAGTTATGATGCAGGAGGTAATTGCCAGAGAATAGATTTGTTTAAAGGACTGTGAAAACCCAGAGGAAGGAGTGAGAAATGATGCTTGCTGGTATGATGGATCATTTTTGTCTTGAAGGATGCAAACAGAATTTTTAAGGAGTAGAAGAAAAGTATCACAGGCAAAAGTAACAGAGGTAGCAAGGATACAGCTGTGTGACAAATCAGGAAGCCCTATTTGAGGGGCTAGAACCTGGGTCATGTGGTGGGGAATGGATTCAATGGGTAGGGTTGGGGTCTTTCCAACCAGCTCAAGAATTTAAGCTTCATGCAGTTCTGGAAGAAAGCCAAAGGGGATGCTTAGTGTGTGGGATACCGTATGGGATCCTATCTGTGAAGATTCTTTGATCTGGTTCTGCTTGGATTTCTAAGGAAGGCTCCAAAGAGCTGAAGAATGGATAGCCTACCAAGTACACTGAAGGGCAGCTATGACAGGGACCAGTTTATAAAGGAGATGTGTTAAGTCAGACATGACAACTCATGCCTGTAATCTCAGGACTTGAAGATAGAGACAGCAGAATCAAAAACTCAAGCTAGTCTCAAACTCACTGTGTAGTTATAAATGATCCCCTCTCAAAAAATGAATGAGAAGATATGATATCATCTGAGATTATGCTGACAGCAGAGAGAACCCTTCAAGTAAAAGGAGAAAGATGAGATGGTGAATGGCTCAAAGAGTGGCACACTTTTGCTAACTACTAAGACCTTTTATACGAACACAGCAACAGGTATGTAAAACAGGTCAACATGCACATTAAGTAGGTCAATTACAGATGCAAACGAAATTCAGTTTAGAGTGTGCAGAAAATACAAGTGACTAAATACAATGGAGAGCCTGCCTGCTAACCTGTGACCATAATGAATCTTGGCACAAGTCAAACTGATCTCCTCCCAGGCACATCCAAATTTTGTTGCATCAAAACCAGTGAAAAACGTTGTTGGACGATCTTCAATGGCATTTCATGTACAGTATGACCTCCCCTTCCATCTTGGACATATTCTTTCCAGTACTCCTGATAGGAAATAGAGAACATCACAAGCGTAAAGCACCCCAAGAGGGCTCGAATGGTGACGGCTCCTCACGGGAGTCACTGACGTCCGGAGACTCATCCTCCCCCATCCTTCACATCCTCATTCCCGTTCTCCTCCATGTGTCATAGTTAATTGAGAAAAGCTGAGCCAACCAAACACTGCCAATTCATTCATTACCACCAGCAACATAACCGTTAGATGGATCGCACACTCATGTCCTCTGGCCCTAGAATAGCATATTTACTCTGTGTTGACATTTCTAGGAGAAACTGAATTGCAAGTGAGCAAGAACTCTCAGCCATGAAAGATGGAGGTATGAAGAAATAATTGATGGAAGTGGGTATAGGCTGCCTGTTGCAGTCATCTTTCCCTCAAAGGGTTCTCCAGCCCAAACTCCCATGAGCATCTGGGGACTATTTATTTCGTGTGTAGACAAAGTGTTTAAGAGAAAATGCAGGAAAAGATATTTATGTGGGAAATGAAAGGTAGATGGTAGTATTAAGGTTCAGAATTAAAGTTGAAGAAGATTGTTTCGTGAATGGGTTTATTAAACACTCATCCAATAGGCTTTTTCTGTGCCAGGTATGATAGTGCAGATACATCAGCAAGCAAAGCAAGGACTCTGCCATCAGCAGGTTCAGAATCAGTAGGGTACCGATGTGTTAACCAGAAACTACAATGCAGGATCTAATGTTGTCTCAATGAGGCATTCTTCTAGATACAGCAGGAGAGAGAATCAAAGAGTTCTGATACTGCTGGAGTCAGGGAAGGCTAGGCAGGGGTTAAGTAGTTGACTTAACTCCAAATATTAAAGAAACTGCAAGAAAGAAGAAAAAGGGGAAGGGAGGAAAAGGGAGGAAGGAAAGGAGGAAGGGAAAATGCATTTTTATGGTTGTACATTACTGATAGTACAATCATGCAGGGAAATACTACTGCCTTTGTGCTGTGTTTGTGTTTTCATTTCATTCATAAAGATTCATGCAGGAACCTACAAGGAGGGACTAGTGTAATGTTACACTACAACGTCATACTGCTTTTTCCTAGCATTCTATCATGAATGCATCCCAGTGAAATACAATTAACAAAAACCATTTTAAAAGAATTAGTGCCTGGTATGGTGGTGCACACCTATAATCCTAGTACTTAGAAAGCAGAAGCAGGAAGATCTCTTTAAAGCCAGCCTGGTTTACATATCAAGTTCTGGCCATACACAGTGAGACATTGTTTCGACAAGAAAACAAAACAACAATGAAATGCTTTAGGGAGATGGAGAGATGGTTCTGTGGTTAAAAGCAGTTTCTACTTTTGCAGAGGGCCTGGATTCAGTTGCCAGCACCTACACAGTAACTCACAACCACCTGTAACTCTAATTCCTGAGTATTCCAGAGTATTCCTCTGGCTTCCACAGGCACATACATACATGCAGGCAAATGTCAAAGCAAATAAAATAAAATATATAATTTTTTTAAAAAAAGAATTATCATGATCCTTCCAGTTTCCATCTGTGCCTGGAGCTGATCCTATGCCACAGCACTCCATACCCAAATACCTTCAGGAGAGATCTGGTCTCCTAGGAGTGCTGATAAGCTGTGAGCACAGGTAAGATCACCACTTCTGCTCAGAGGGACATGCCGGGAGCCCTCAGGACACAGGAACCAAGGAAAAGCTGGGGACAGGATCCTTCTGGTTTCCATCTGCACCCCAGAGCTGACCCTTTACCACAACTCTCCATACCCAAATTCTTCGCGGAGACAACTGGTCTCCCAGGAATACTAACACACAGGCTTGCAGGAGGGACAACAAGACCAGCTATACCAGAGATAACCAGATGGTGAGGGGCAAGGGCAAGAACATAAGTAACAGAAACCAAGGCTACTTGGCATCACCAGAACCCAGATCTCCCACCACAGTGAACCCTGGATACCCCAACACACCAGAAAAGCAAGACTCTGATTTAAAGTCACATCTCATGATGTTGATAGATGACTTTAAGAAGGACATAAATAACTCCCTTAAAGAAATACAGGAGAGCACAAGTAAATTAGGTAGAAGTCCTTAAAGAGGAAACACAAAAATCTTTTAAAGAATTACAGGAAAACATAACCAAACAGGTGAAGGAATTGAACAAAACCATTCAGGATCTAAAAATGGAAATAGAAACAATTAAGAAATCACAAAGGAAGACAACCCTGGAGATAGAACACCTAGGAAAGAGATCAGGAGTCATAGATGCAAGCATCACCAACAAAATACAAGAGATAGAAGAGAGAATCTCAGGAGCAGAAGATACCATAGAAAACATTGACACAACAGTAAAAGAAAATGAAAAATGATAAAAGCTCCTAACCCAAAATATCCAGGAAATCCAGGACACAATGAGAAGGCCAAACCTAAGGATAATAGGTATAGAAGAGAGTGAAGATTCCCAACTTAAAGGGCCAGTAAATATCTTCAACAAAATCATAGAAGAAAACTTCCCTAACCTAAATAACATACAAGAAATCTACAGAACCCCAAATAGATTGTACCAGAAAAGAAATTCCTCCTGTCACATAATAGTCAAAACACAAAATGCACAAAACAAGGAAAGAATATTAAAAGCAGTAAGGGAAAAAGGTCAAGTCACATATAAAGGCAGACCTATCAGAATTACATCAGACTTCTCACCAGAGACTATGAAAGCTAGAAGATCCTGGACAGATCTCATATACACCCAAAGAGAACACAAGTGCTAGCCCAGGATGCTATATCCAGCAAAACTCTCAATTACCATAGATGGTGAAACCAAGATTCTCCATGACAAAACCAAATTTACACAATATGTTTCCACAAACCCAGCCCTACAAAGGATAATAAATGAAAAATGCCAACACAAGGAGGGAAACTACACCCTAGAAAAAACAAGAAAGTAATCTTTCAACAAACTAAAAGAAGATAGCCACACAAACATAAAAATAACATAGAAAATAACAGGAAGCAACAATCATTATTCCTTAATATCTCTTAACATCAATGGACTCAATTCCCCAATAAAAAGACATAAACTAGCCGGGCAGTGGTGGCACACGCCTTTAATCCCAGCACTTGGGAGGCAGAGGCAGGCAGATTTCTGAGTTCAAGGCCAGCCTGGTCTACAGAGTGAGTTCCAGGACAGCCAGGGCTATACAGAGAAACCCTGTCTCGAAAAACCAAAAAAAAAAAAGACGCAGACTAACAGACTGGATACATAAAGAGGACCCAGCATTTTGTTGCATCCAGGAAACGCACCTCAGGGTTAAAGACAAACACTACCTCAGAGTAAAGGGCTGGAAAACAAGTTTCCAGGCAAATGGTCCCAAGAAACAAGCTGGAGTAGCCATTCTAATATCAGATAAAATCGACTTTCACCCAAAAGTCATCAAAAAAGATAAGGAAGGACACTTCATACTCATCAAAGGAAAAATCTACCAAGAAGAACTCTCAATTCGAAACATCTATGCTCCAAATGCAAGGGCACCCACATTCATAAAAGAAACTTTACTAAAGCTCAAAGCACACATTGCACCTCACACAATAATAGTGGGAGACTTCAACACCCCACTCTCATCAATGGACAGATCTTAGAAACACAAACTAAACAGAGACACAGTGAAACTAACAGATGTAATGGACCAAATGGATTTAATAGATATCTATAGAACATTTCATGCTAAATCAAAAGAATATACCTTCTTCTCAGCACCTCATGGTACCTTCTCCAAAATTCACCATATAATAAGTCACAAAACAAACCTCAACAGATATAAGAAGATTGAAATAATCCCATGCCTCCTATCAGATCACTACAGATTAAGGTTGGTCTTCAATGGCAACAACAACAGAAAGCCCACATACACATGGAAGCTGAACAATACTCTACTCAATGATAACTTGGTCAAGGAAGAAATAAAGAAAGAAATTAAAGACTGCCTAGAATTTAATGAAAATGAAAGTACAACATACCCAAACTTATGGGACACCATGAAAGCAGTGTTAAGAGGAAAACTCATAGTTCTAAGTGCCTCCAAAAAGAAACTGGAGAGAGCATACTCTAGCAGCTTAACAGTACACCTGAAAGCTCTATAACAAATAGAAGCTAATAAACCCAAGAGGAGTAGAAGGCAAGAAATAATCAAACTCAGGGCTGAAATCAACCAAATAGAAACAAAAAGAACTATACAAAGAATCAACAAAACCAGGAGCTGGTTCTTTGAGAAAATCAACAAGATAAATAAACCCTTAGCCAGACTAACCAGAGGGCCCAGAGACAGAATCCAAATTAACAAAATCAAAAATGAAAAGGGAGATATAATAACAGAAACTGAAGAAATTCAAAAAATTATCAAATCCTACTACAAAAGCTTATATTCAACAAAACTGGAAAATCTCGATGAAATGGAAAATTTTCCAGTCAGATACCAAATACCAAAGTTAAATCAGGATCACATAAACCATCTAAAGTGTTCCATAACCCCTAAAGAAATAGAAGTAGTCATTAAAAGTCCCCCAACCAAAAAAAGCCCAGGTCCAGATGAGTTTAGTGCAGAATTCTATTAGACCTTCAAAGAAGACCTAATACAAATGCTCTTCAAACTATTCCACAAAATAGAAACAGAAGGAACACTACCCAATTCATTCTATGAAGCCACAATTACGCAGTGTATTCTCCCTTGGAGATGGAACGGTTGCTGTCTAATCAGGAACTTGTCACAATTTCCTTTCATAGAGGACTTCATAAGAGTTTTTTTTTCTACTTCTATTATGTTTAATGTTCCAAATAGATTTTAAAAACTGGTTAAGTGCATATTACTTTTAGCTTCAGAAGATATCATGTATATTTAAGAGGCATTTAACTATTATAAATTATTTGATTACTTAAAAAAAGAGTCAAAATTTGTTAATAAGTTTACAATTATTTAGAAACATTTTGAAATGTTGTTTTTAATGTTAAAGAAATCAATAATTTTCAATTCAGTGCTTTTAAAACTCTGTCCATTTTTAAAGCAATGTTTCCTGTTGTTCTTGCAAAAAAAAAAAAAGGAAAAGAAAGAAAAAGTAAGTCTGTCCTTTAAATAGAGAAACTGTACATTGCATGCACTAAAGTCAATCAAATGTTAAGAGGTCATAGCAGAAAAGCAACTGTATGGTGAGGGCCAGAACAGCTAAGCTGGTCCTAAGCTTGCTGGAATTTTGGAAAAACATTCCTTGGTCTCTGTGCTTGTAAAATGTGACTATTCTTTTCCTTACTAGGATTGTTCATTTAGTACCTACTAAATGTTTTGCTATGACTAGATGGAAGACTTCATAGGAAGATTGACAGTTGTTAGAAGCCATTCCCTGCTCTCAAATGAGGGCTCATAACAGGATGTTGTACTCCAAAGGTTTACATCGGATGATAGAAACTTCCTCCTATTCTTCTAGAAAGTACAACCAGGACTCTAAGCAAACAACTCTACCAAAAATCATCCTGCCATTGCAAGTAGGCTCAGATGTGCCTGATGGGTTTTTCAAAATAGCTGAGAGTTGATGTTGATCTCCATTCTCTCTAAATTCAGCCCTTAGTCTTTCCATAGGAGCCACTAGGAAGACGCAACAGGCCCTGCCCATGATTTGAAGAAAACAGACTTCTCTTTTCTGTTCAGCCTGTTGAGATCTTGGGACATCATCTACAGTGAGTGTCTTGGCACTTACTGGGATTAACCATGTTCAGCCTGATTTTAAAGCAATGTCAGGAATGAGCACTCTTCGAGGGGAAAACAACATGGGAGTCACTGGAAACCTCACACATGAAGGGCTAATGCACATCCAGACCCAATACAGATCCCC
The DNA here is from genome assembly GCA_028551405.1 of Uromys caudimaculatus. Classification (NCBI taxonomy): domain Eukaryota; kingdom Metazoa; phylum Chordata; class Mammalia; order Rodentia; family Muridae; genus Uromys; species Uromys caudimaculatus. The sequence continues at coordinate 50,967,622 of CM052710.1, read as the reverse complement.
AGTAAGTACTGGAGCTGAATGGATGGAATGGGGACGTGAGATGGACACAGGGCTCATCTGTCTCATTTAGAGTTTTATTTCATGGTGTAGGGTGTGTTGCTTAGTTTTTGTCGACTTGCTAGAGTCATCTGAGAAAACGGAACCTCAAGTAAGAAATTTTCTGTGATCGAATTGGTGTATAGACAAACCTGCAGAGCATTTTCGTGGTCTTCTTGTCTTCTTGTTTTCTTGGTTTTCTTGGATTGTTGATGCAAAGGGCCCAGACTACTATGTCCTCTGCTTCAGTTACTTTCTTGTGTTCCTACCCTGATTTCCCTTCACAATGGGACTACAGGCTGTAAACTACAGTAAACACTTTCCTCTACGAAAAAAAAAATTATCACTCAATCTTCTAATTGTCTGACTACATCATAATTTATCTAACTGAAGCCCTACTGCTGAATATTTCATTTATATTTACTTAATATTATTAAATTATCATATTATACTAAACATTAATACTAATTTACATGAATGCTTTGTTATTATAATTAAATTGAGAGAATTTTTGTAATGGCAGTAGCACCTTGATATACATAGATGTTGGAATCCAGTATTCTCCCGCAGATACCAGCACCACAGATGTGCAGGTACTTTGCACAGATGCTATAGCATATGTTAATGATCTTCAAACATCCTCCTGCATACTTTACCACCTCCAGATTACTTGCACCACTTCACAGAATGTAAATTGTTATTAGGCCATACTGTTTATGAAGTGGTTGCAATAAGAATGCCTGTGCTTGTTCATTACAGGTACAATTTTTAAAACACATGTTTGGATGCACAGGTGTTTAAATGCACAAACATGAAACCCAAGGAACAGAACTCTGACTACATATATATAAAGCCTTTCACTTCATGGATGATGAAACAGGCCTCCAATGAGTTTAAATATGGTTTTCCCCAAAGCATGTGATTGACTAATTGAAGACCTTGGTTTATAAACCTGGCAATACTCACTTGGGAAGGAAGAGCAGAAGAGGCTTATCTGAGATCTGACTAACATAGAAGGCCCTGGAAGAATATGATGATCAGGAGGAGCTGAGCAATTAAAAGCAAACAGGACAGAGGAGTAATGGGGACTTGATGATGTCATGCATGCACGTGAGAACTTTCCACCCAGGGAAATGACCCTAGCCAATCAGCCCCTCGAGAGCGACAGCTGGGGGATGGGGAAGATGGGGAGGACGTGATCTCTGGCACAATATCTGACTGCATCAGGAGACTTTACAAAACCTTCACCTAGCCTGGCTCAGAAAGCCCACTACAAGGGATCTGACCAAGAAAGTTGGTCCTAGAGAGAAGTAAAATACTATGTGAGGAGAGGGGGCTGGAGAGTTAGCTCAGAGACTAAGAGCACTTTTTTTATCTGTCCACTCACAACCGTCTGTCACTTCAGGTCCAGGGAATCTGATACCCTCTTCAGGCTTCTATGGACACCCACATTCATGTACACATACACAATTTAAAAAATGAAACTTGATTTTTTTTAAGGAAAAATACTCTTCTCATGCACAGGGATCCTCGTATCCCTAGATTAGCTATTTGTCTCATTGTCACAATAAAACAACTGACAGAGACAACTCAAGGGAAGAAGAGTTGGTTTTGGCTCAGAGGTCTAAGAACAACAGTACATCTCAGGGAGTCATGGCAGTGCTCACATTGTGCTCACAATCAGAAGACAAGAGAAAACTAATGCTTACACTCAAATACCATTCTCTTTTATGTTCGCTCTGAAGCTGAATGGAATGGAACTGCCCACATTTTGGTCCATCTGCTCACCTCATTTACTTGTTGATGGTCAAGATTAACATCACGGGTCTCTATGACTAAAACCAGATTATTGAAAAGAAACCGTAAAAATGATTTACTATGTTTTATAATAACACCAAACCTTCAGAAAAAAGGACCCAAATAGAAAACTATGACTGTGTTAATGCTGCTTCTGATGAAGAGTGGACAGGCATATTGAACTTTGGCTGCAAGAAAGGAATGTGATCTACTCAGAATAAACAGAGGTGGTTTAGCATGGCCTGTTTCAAGGCCTCTGTGTCTGTGTCTTCAGAGAGAAAGATTTTCAGGAAGACCAGATAGCTTGCCTTGGAGGACACCGGGTGGAATGAATGAGAAGGGGATTCCTGTGTGTAGTCATTCTAAAGCCCAGCAACACATGTATGGCTACTCATAAAGGCATGGCTTATAATATGAACAAGGGAATTCAGTGTCAGGGAAGAGTGGAACATGTCATGGTACCTTCAATGGCCCAAGTTGTGTTCTGTGATGGCTTCTTATCTCGCTTAATGTTCTACTTTTCCTGGAATCATTTCTTTCTCCTCTTTTCATAGTCTCTTTTGACACTATGGCTATATTTTCCTTTTCTGTTTTAGTGATCTATTTCGACACAGGAAAATTTAGTAGTATACAACCACCCCCATCTTATGACAGACATTCTTTTTTTTATGGTTCACTTTATGGTGGTGTGAAAGCAATACACAATCAGCAGAAATTGTACTTCAAATTTAGAACTTTTATATTGTCTTAGACCCGTGGTATGCAGTACAATCGTATCTCAGGCTGAACAATGGCAGAGAGTGGCAATACCCAGGAAGACACAGAACCACAATGGAAAATCGTCCATATGCTAGTAAGCTCTGACTTGCTAAGAAGTGATGTTTGGTAAGCTAAGTGTGTGAACCACATGTTCCCTTAATGATGGATTTATCAATATACAACTTTTTCATAAACCAAGGATGTCTATAATACTGTGAGTGGGCCATCAATTGGGGATTTGAGGGTGTATCTGCTACAAGTGATATTGACAGGGAGCATTTGGTAGTTGATAATCACTGCTCTTAGGCTGGGTTGAAGGATTCCAGAAACTTCTTCATGTTCTTAGAACCATGGTGGGGATGGCTGAAGAGTGGACTCAGTTGCCCCCTCTCTGTCTACACACACTCTATGGGCTCACCATGCAGTCTCCTTGGCAGGCCTCAGGTTACCATGCAGTCTACTTTAGGCCTTCCAAATATATCCTATGGTCTTTGCTTTCTTCCATGTTTTTAAGAACTCAGGAAAAATAAGGCATAAATGTATGTGGTCAGTCTTTTATATCAGTTGGAAAATCACCACTTTGTAGATAAGTGAAAGGGAGGTGAAGAATAGATATAAGACAGGAGACTGGCAGCTATGAGCTTCAAAATGTACCCATATGAAGAGTAGCAAACCCCTCCTGAAAGCTATTTCAAGACGTATCTGAGCCCTGGTTAGAACTTACCCAGACTCAGCCTCAGACACTGGTCTTATTCACCCTTCCATTTACCAGCTATGGAATCTCAGACAACTCTGCTTTGTTTCTCTGATCTCTAGGACTGGCAAAATGGTTCAAAGGATTATTGTGTTTGCCACCAAGTCTGATGACCTGAGTTCAATCTCTAGGACCTATGAGGTGGAAGGACAAAACCAACCCATTTCTGCAAGTTGTCCTCAGACCTCCAGACAAGTTCAGGGTGTGTGTGCCTACACACACAAAATAAATGGATGTAATTTTAAAGAAGAATTTTAAAACAAAATTTTGCTTCTCTTTGATGTTTTCTTCTGAAAATGCACTCAGGATGAAGGATGGCTAGGGAGATGGCTCAGCTGGTAAAGGCGCATGCTGCCAAGGCTGAAGACCGAAGTTTGGTCACATAGAACCCAAATGGTGGGGGGGGGGGGGGGAAACTAACTGCCCAAGTTGTCCTCTGATCTCCACACATGTGCAGAGATATGCACAAATCCTTACACACGCACACAAAATAAATAAATAAGATACTATTTTTAAACCAGGAGGAAGAAGAGGAAGAGGAGGAGGAGATGAAGTCAGACTGTCATGAAAGGCCCATGATCTCAGCACTGAAGGAGCTGAGGCTGGAAGATTACAAGTACAAGTCCTGTCTGAGCTACCTAAGATGACTCTATTTCAGATAAACACCAAAAATGAGAATAAGTTGAGTCCTAAACATCTTCATACCCTTTAACCTAGTAATCTTATTTAATGTAACAGACTTAAAAATAAAAACAAATAAAAGCTAAAACCATCAATATTAGGACAGTGTAAACCTGGCAGCAGGTTAAGTGGCCACAGAAAGGATTAATTTAAAATCCAGTGAGTGCATAAAAAGATAAAGTTGGGTAGCATTCTTTTAAGCTTTAAATGATAAGACTAAATTTCCCAAGGGTAATTTCTTATTATAACTCTAAGCAAAAAGACTAGTTACTGCTTTGTGAGGGAAAAAAAGTACAAGCATGGGGTGGAAAAGAGCAAGAATAAAAATAAATTCTAGAAATTGCAACTGAGTGGTGATATTTCACACGATGCTTCTTGTGTTTAAAAAATGTTCTCTAATGTTATCACACTATATATATATATATATATACCCACCACCACCCCTCTATCATATCATAATTATTTTGGCATACTGGAACATTTAACAGAATGAATTTGAATGTTGGTACCTTGCCATGTGAAGCTTTGGGTTGGAGGCTAAGAAGGTTTGTCCTGCTTCTGACTTGATGCTCTGGGAACATCTGTCCATGTGCTGGCAGCTGGGGTGTCTGAGAGACTGAGCAGATAGTGTTAGTTTGTGTCTGTAAGATGCTGCTTCAAAATACGTTGTACTTTGCACCTTTGTACCTCCCACCATCAAGAGACACACAGTTCCTTCCTGTGAAGTTTGCCCGAGTCTTGTTGTTGTTTTCTTCTAAGTATGGGTTTTCAGCCCCAAATGGAGCATTTTTTCATAGTTCAAAGGACTGCAGCAAGCTGTGCTCAGAGTGCGCACCAAGGGGGAAACTGCTACCATCATTGTTTAAATTACACTCAACGTTTTGAAGACTTAGCATGGATGCAGCTCATCCCACAGACTGCATCCCCATTATGTAGTTAAAACATCTAGAAATGTAGTGCCACCATAACTGTCCATATGAGAAGTAGCTCCAGGCAACACCAAGCAGTGGCCTCCAGCACAGAAGACTGAAAGCCATCTCTAAGAGTCCATTTACACAGTTCAAGACCACATAGCACAATCCTGAGTCCAGAAAGTGAACACAAAAAGACTGAACGTTCTTATTCACCCCTGCTACAGTTTGTACATATTCCTCCCCACGTAGCTATTGGTTCTGGTGACCCTAGAATGACAGACATTCAGAGTCACATGTCAGACTCATCCTCTGTATATTGCCCTGAGACGCACTTCTGTGTAAGAACACATAAATGAATGTCTACTCTATGCCTGGCATATTCTAAATGGTAACTATTTGCATCTTGAAATATCTGAGATGATGGTGAAGTGGATGCTGTTAGCCCAACTCATAGCTTAAGTAACTTGCCCAAGGTCAAAGGACACTGCTAATAAACAGCAACGACAGGACCCAACCATGGGGCATTTGACTTTAGAGGGGGGCTCTGAGCTACTTTTGCTGTCTTTTAAATATAGAACCACCTATAGCCAGAATGAAAAAGAAGGGTGAACAAATGTGAGCTGGGTCTCCCTGCATCAATTAATAAGCAAGACAGTCCCCTACAGATATGTTCACCCGTGAACCTGATATAGACAATTACTCAACTGAGATCCTTCTCAAGTAATTCTAAGATGTGGCAAGTTGATACTTAAAACCAACCATCACAGCCGAGACCATAATGGAGCTGAAAAGTCCCGTACCCCCCAGTGATATCATAATGTCCCAGTGCACGACTCGGGTGTCTGCTGTGACGCTGTTATAAACAACCTAGCATATCAGCAGCCATATGAATGTCTAGCATGTACAATTATGCACCACACATAACAATGGAAATAAGCACATGTGCTACCAATATTCATAATTAGTGAACTACACTTCGTATTATTATTGTAGTTTGTTTCTTCTTGCCATAAAAATTATAATCATCATTCCAGCAGCATCCATCTCGTTATTCATAACAACATCAAGAGGCCAGGTCCAGCGATTAACCTATACCATATAGGTATGTGTAAATATACCCTCTGATGTTTCTACCTATGCACTTCATAGAAAATATGCCCGCCATTAAATGATACATAACTACATCAACAATAAACTTTCATTTCCTGCATGTAATATGCTTGATAGTACTGGTTGCAATCTTGGCTGAGCTACTGATACCCATCTCAATGATGGTTTGTTTAAGTTCTTCATCTTGTTGGTTTTTTAAACGTATCATTTCTTTTTTAATTGTTTATTGTTTTTTATTATCTTTAATCATTTTTACAGTCTAGTCATTATCCCCCTCCTGTTCTGCCCTCGGACAGTTCCTTCTCCCATTCCTCTTCCCCTATCTCCAAGAGGATGTGTCCACACCCCCACACCTCCCACACCCTGCCAGGCCTCCCCAGTCCCTGGGGCCTCAAGTCTCTGAAGGGTTAGGTGCATCTTCTCTCACTGAGGCCAGACCAGGCAGTCCTCTGCTGTGTATGTGTCATGGGGCCTTGGACCAGCTAATGTACGCTGCCTAGTTGGTGGCTCAGTGTCTGAGAGATCTCAGGGGTTAGTTGAGACTGCTGGTCCTCCTATGGGGTCACTCTTCTCCTCAGCTTCTTCCAGCCTTTCAAACTCTGACTCAGAATAGTCCCTGTCTGAAAGAACTGCAGGGACAAAAATGGAGGGAAAGGAGGTCTAGTGACAGGCTCAAATTGGGGCCCATCTTAAGGGGAGGCTCCAAGGCCTGACACTATTACTGATGTTATGATGTACTTACAGACGGGAGCCTAGCATGGCTGCCCTCCCAGGGGACCAACAAGCAGCTGACTGAGACAGGGACCCCTGTGGTTGAATTAGGGAAAGGCTAAACACATCATTTCTTCTGAGTCATATAGCATTAATCCTCAGTGAATGACAAGGACCAAGGTTTACATGTTCTGAAGAAATTAGAAGATGTGTTATTGAAAACTGCCTGATACATTCAAGTAAGATACCAGGACAACAGAGTCCAAACCAAAAGATTGAGTGTCTCAGCCCAGGAGTTCCTGTCTGTTCTTTCTCTGGCCCACTCTCTGTGTTTATGCATGCTGCATCCCATGTATATGAGTTCACAGAATGCATCACTGAATTTTCTTCTGACAAGAAAATTGTAAAGGAAGTCACAATTGATGGAAAAGAGTCATTTTTCAGTGAGTGAACTTTTTGTATTAAGTGAGGTCTGTTTGTAAAAATCCTCATATCTGATTGTTCAACCTTAAAATTATGATATTCTATGCCTGAGATTGATAGTTTAAGACACTTAAGATTTAAATAGGTCACTGAAAAATACCTCTTCAGGAACACCTCTTAAAATGACCAAAATATACCAATTTTTCCACCATAAAATTCCTTCATCTCATTCATTTTTCCCTTGCTTATTTATCTATCAATTTATTTTATTGTTGAAAGTTGTTTTATGTGGCTTAAATTATAATATACCCTTAATTCCAATTCCTTAGAGGCATTCGTTTTCAATTTCTTCAGTTATATATTCATTTCCCTTCTATTTACCTCCACCTTCCTAAAGACCATGCCTGAGTGTTGGATCTGTCAGGCACTGGGTTTTGCTTCTTGGCTATTATTGTGAGCAATGAGAATTCAGATCTCCTACTGCAGCTCTTCCTGCCTCTTTAGAAACATGACACTCCCTCCTCCATCCTTTCAATGTAGACTCAACACAGTTTGTTTAAATACATATATATTACTTCATTGTTTTATTATATAATATTAGTTTTAGCTGATCTTAGTTAGTTAGTCTTAGTTAGTGTTTCACTGCTGCAAAGGCACACCATGACCAAGGCTACATTTATAAAGGACCACAATTAATTGGGACCGGCTTGCGGTTTCAGAGGTTTAGTCCATTACCATCATGCCAGAAGCTTGGCAGTCTGCAGGAGACATGGTGCTGAAGGAGCCAAGAGTTCTGCATCTTGATCAGAAGGCAGCCAGGGGAGACTGTCTTCCTCAGACAGCCAGGAGGAGGGTCTCCTTAGCACTCTGCAGAGCTTGAGCATAGGACCTCAAAGCCTGCCCCCACAGTGACACACTTCCTCCAACAAGGCCAAGCCTACTCCAAAAGGCAACACCTCCTGATAGAAAGCACTTTCCATGGACTAAACATATTGAAACCACCACATCTGTATAGTCCCTTACTGCTTTCTTTTTCTGACTTTCTTACTTCCTTTGTTTTCTGAGTATCTGTCACTTATTTATTGCCTAACTCTCTTACCAATTTGAATATCTTCTCATGGTGCATTTGGTCCCATTGTAGTTTAATTTCTAATATGATAACAAAACACAGATTAGATAATATATACAAAACAGAAATTTCCTTAGCTTGGGGTTCTGAAAGCTGGAAGTCCAAGGATATGGAAATGACACGTATGCCTGCTTGACATCTGAGGAGAGCCTTCCTGCTGCATAACATGACAGGCACACACAGTAAGGCAAAGAGTGTCATCTAGCATGCATCTGTCTTCCTCTTACACAGTCACTAATGCCATTATGGAGACCTGTGCACACTTGATGCTGATTAATTACTTCCTGACACCTCTGTCTCCAACAATACCAACACAGGCATGTCAAGGTTGTTTCAAGCACATCAATGGGGGCAGGGGGTTCAAACCACAGTGAACACTCTAATTTTCTAAGTAACCTATATTTACTTGTCTTCCCCCTACTACTCAAACCCAAGTGGAGGATGAACTTGCCACCTTCCTGACACTGGGGTCACCATCCACCTTTCAGGCCTTCCTTCACCCCTCAGGTGCTATTGCTCTCCTGGATCTAATGTTCGAATCTTTTTTCTGTTTACTTTTTTTCAACAGTTGATCTTCCACTAACTTTCAAACAGATGGGCAAGTGGACATTGATGACCACATTCATGAGACCTCTAAGATCTAAAACACACTAATTTTGCATTCGCATCTGAATAATAATGTGATTGATTGTAGAAGCTGGGAGTGGAAAATTTATCTCAGAACTCTAACCACAGTTGATCTCTTGTCACCAGACTCACAGAGTAAACTGATGCATTCGATCAAGGTTTTCAAAGTGGCTCCTGTCTCTTCGTCCTCTTCCTCCCTCCATTCCCCCTTCCTTCCTCTCCTATCTTATTATCTCCTTCTCACGTGTTCTAAAATTACGGGGATCTATCTTTTTTTTTCTTTTGAGGAATTCTGTTTTGACACACACCTGGTTTCCTTTGTAATCTAGGACCTCATACATCACAAAAATGGAGAATTTATTAAGATGCTTCTTCAAAACTTTCTTCTCTCTGTTTCTCCTTCCTTTCCTATTCTTCAGCTCTCAACCCTGCCAAACTGGTCTATTATTGTTGCTGTTGTTGTTGTTGTTGTCGTCGTCGTCGTCATCGTCGTTGCTGTTGCTGTTGCCCCACCTGTAAAGGAGGCTCGCAGCATTGCCCCAGAAGCGCCTATTCAGTATTTCGTCTTGCATCATATTCTTAACTCCTAAGTGGTTTTCCATCGCACCCAGCATTCCTGTCCCGCTTCTGCTCTCCCATGTATCTTTGGAAATCTACCTTTATAAGTGGAAGACTTTGCAAGCTTCACTTCTGCTACTGTGATCTCTGCTTCCTTTGAGACTCTTGTCTACCTGGCCTGGCAGAACAGAAGGTTTCCACAGGTAATTGGTGGTAATCCCCAGCAGTAAAGAAATCTTTATATAAGTGATCCAAGATATTTTAATTTTCTAATTAATGGCTTATCAGTATATATTAATTCTTATATAGCATAATTTTTATATAGCAATGTCCTTCATTGTGTCATTTCATATAATGTATATAATAATTGTATTAATTCCCCATTACCCACTCTTCTTCTCAGCTAATCCCCTCTTCTCCTGTTCCAAATTAATGTTTTGTGTGTGTGTGTGTGTGTGTGTGTGTGTGTGTGTGTGTGTGTGTGTATGAGAGAGAGAGAGAGAGAGAGAGAGAGAGAGAGAGAGAGAGAGAGAGAGAGAGAGTGCTCTGAGAGGGGAAAGTATTCTGACAGTCAGGAGCCAAGGAATACTACAAAGTCACACTGTATAACAAACCTCACAGGTAATTTATTGAGGAGAAAAAACCCAGAAGTTCAGAAGTGTGGCTGCCTCTACTTGGGCAAGAAATAGCAGAGAACTGAACAGAAGACAAGGCTTATATAGGGTTTCTTGGGGGGGGGGGTGGATCTTTCCAGGGTGGGGATTGGTAGGATTTCAAGCTCAGGGATTGATAGGTTTTCAAATCCTGAGCTTTTTACTGTAGGGCAGAGCTTGGCTACCTGTGTCTGGAGGGACTGGGTCCAACTGTTATGGTAGTTTGAGTGTTCTGTGAATGGAGCCTGCTGGTTGAAAATCCTCAGGGGCAGGGCCTTGCCACCAGTGCACTTCTAGGGGCTTACATTCTTCAAAGAGGGACTGAGGGAGGAATGGAGGAGGAGGAAGGAAGGGGGAGGGAGGGAGGGAGAGGAAGGAAGGGAGGGAGAGAGGGAGGGAGAGAGGGAGGGAGAGAGGGAGAGGGAGAAGAGACAGAGACAGAGAGAGAGACAGAGAGAGTCCCTACAAGCTACATCAGAGTTGTTTCTTACAGGAGCATAGATGAGAGATTACTTAAGGAGCATGGGCACCACACCAATGGCTACACCACTGAAGAAAGTATCCTCCTACTGCAGAAACGGTTACCTACCTATAGATCCTTGGAGAAAGGTGGGGATTGAAGACCTCAAACTGTTCCATCCATACTAATCTGGGCCCTCCCCCATGAATCACTAGTTAAGAAAATGCCCCACACCTTAAAGAGGTGTTTTTTTCAGTCGAGGTTCTCTCCATCCAGATGACTCTAGCATGTGACAAGTTGACATAAAACTATCCAACACATGGAGTACCTTCATGGTCTTTCCCAGACCATTGGTGTTGCTTCTTCTGTCTGCTACTCTCTTCAGAGCTAAATTCCTCAGCACCAGACTCTTCTAGCCAAGTCCTCAGTGAGGAACTCTTCTGACTGAGGCAACCAGGTAGAGACCTTTTTGTGAAGATGTTCCCAGCTTTAGCATATCTTTTCTCATGCTTGGCTCATATTCCAGAGATACTGAGATACCTAGTTCTAGTTCCTCCCTAGAGGTATGGCCTGACAGCCTTCCAGAAGCAAGGAAAGAATAAAAGATATGTGATCTAATTATTTATGGATTCATACTTTCTCTCTCTTTTCATTTAATTCACCTATGATGACTAATCTTGTCCATTTTATTACATTAAGAAATGTCTTAGAGATTAATTAAGTATGCCTCTGTGAGCCTCTCTAATGGTTCTTCCAGAAACAATTAGATCATGAGGGCAATGACCTAATGAATGAATTAATCCTTTGATGGATTCATACTCTGATGACATTATTAGGAGGGGTGAAAGGTAGGAGGTGGGGCCTTGTCAAAAGTGTATCACTGGAATATGTCCTTGAGGACACATTCCACTGTGTCCTTGTATATCCCTTTCTCTGTATGTGGCTGCCATAAAGTGAGTGGCTCTGTTCTGATGCATCATTGTCTTCATCGTGATGGACTAACACCTCTGAAACTATGAACCTAACTTATCCTTCCTCCTTAGGTGGTTTATTGTGTACTTGGGTCATGACAATGAAAAACTAATACAGCACTGTTCCCACAGCTCTGCCCTTGATCTCTCCAATTCAACTTTCCAAGGACTTAGAACAGAGACTTAGGAGAGTGAGGCTGGCCTATCTGCATCCTATACACTGTGTTCCCATTTCTACTTTTTCTGCAATACCATCTCCAGATGGTCCTGGTACTTACATTTCTATGATCCAAAAACTTTTCAAGAAAAGAAGTCTCACTTCTTGTTTTCTTCCACTATCAACTAAAGAAAGCTTCGATTTTCCCTTGTCCTGACAAATTCACCGATAGCCATTTGTCTGCTGTCTGGGTTTCTGGTCTTTGTCAGTTCTCTTTCTAGTACTTTTTGCCTCTTGGGTCCATATAACATTTTCATATCTGGGTGATTCAGTAGGATGTTATAGCAAAATCAGATGTTCCATCTAATATATTTAATAAAAAGTCACATGCATTGAGTTTTTATTTCATTTTTTCATGTCAACAACTTATAGGAAGAAAGTGATAGCAGTGGCTGCTGGCAGGAAAGGGAGACTAAAGTGAAAAACTTCCATATTCTGGGTAAGGCAGGCCCCTCTTATCCAGGGTTTCACTTTTCATAGTTTCAATAATCTGCAGTCTGAAAATATTAAGCAGAAAATTGCAAAAATAAATCATTCATAAGCTTTAAATTGTGTGTCATCCTCAGCAGCGTGATGAAATCTCACTCCCACCTGCTTTGTCTCTCCTGGAACGGGGTCAGCCCTTGGTCTAGCATAGTCACACCTCCCGTGGTACCTGCTCGCATGTTATAAATAAGATTTTGAAAAATGTGTCTTTCATGGCATGAGTTTTAGTAATTAACAGGAAAAATTTCAATATATTGAACACATATGTCTCCTTCAAATCTATCTAGATATATGTGCATATATATAAAACACAAAAAATTAATTCATGTGCAGCATATTAATGGTCATGTACAAGTTAAATGTGAATGACTTAAAGTGAGATCATAGCAGTGACTACTTATGGAATCCATTGGGAACCTCAAAAGTCAGGAGTACCTGCCAATAAAGGAATCTGGCCAATGACATGTCCTCCTTTCCATTGTACCATATTTGTCATTATTTTGAAGGTGACTTTAGAATGTCCTCAACGATGATGTGACTTGGACCCCTTCTTGCTCTCAGAGATGTAACCTTGAGCACTGCCTCTATAATGTTAGCCTTCTCCCCTTGCACCACCCCCTGTCATTTTGTTTCTGGGAAAGCATACTACATACTCTAAACTGGAAAACAGGCTTGTTCTTCAAATTTTCAATTAATTTAGTGAAAAGTCATGGGTTTTGTTTGCAAATGACACAGAAACATTGATGGCTTGAGACTCACCCTCTAATAGACAGCTGAGAACACAGGGCTTGGAACCCAAGGAGGTATAGGTCCAATAAGTCAGTAATCAGTCACTTTTGAACTCCCCCTTTCTTCTTTGGGCTGCTTGTTTAGAATCACTGGACTCAATAGGTCTTGTTTTCTGTTCTTAAGACATATTTGGGATGGCCGGAAACCTCAGCTTGGGCCACAGGGCTCCACAGCTAATCAGCGCCGGGACAAAGATCCCTCTCAGATCGCAAGAGCCAGGAGAGGGCCAAAGACACGCCCCACAGCTCACCAGGTACTGCCCCGAACCCGCGAAACACAGGGACAGAGGTAGGCGGGCTTAGAAAACCCCCTGGATCCCAAAAGTGGGCGGCTGAGGCAGGAAACTTTTGCCTGGGACACTAGGATTCCATAGACAAGCAGCCCCGGGAGAAAATTCTCTCTCCCAGGAACGAGGAAAAGCCCCTAGCAGGGGCAACACGAGCCCCAGAGCTCACTGACTCTGCCCGCTTTCCGCGGACCACAGAGACAGAAGGTCAGCAACTTCCAGGACCAAGATCAGACCTGGTGCCACAGCTCTCCAAACCCAAACACCTCTCAGAGAGAGCTGGTCTTCAAGGAGTACTGACACAGAGACCTGCAGGAGGGGCAAGCCACAACCAGACAGAGTAAGATCAGCTAACAACAGAGTCAACAAGATGGCAAAAGGCAAGGGCAAGAACATAAAGAA
>CM052710.1:50923395-50953359 GCA_028551405.1 Uromys caudimaculatus | reverse complement strand
TTTTTTTTTTTTAGTATAGAAATAGAGTTTATTTAGGGCATGGGAAGGGGAGTTAAGAGGGTAGTAGAGGCAGAGAAAGGCAGAGAGAGGGAGAGAGTAGAGAAGTAGAGGAGTGGAGGCCGGCCATGACCACGTGGAGAGAGGGGGGAAGGGAATGGGGAGAGGTAAGAGAAGTAAGAGAGAGGCAAGAGAAAGAGATAAGAGAGAGAGGATTCAGGCTTCTTTAAATAAACACTCTTATCCTGCCATCCGCCTTAGCAGTTGTCAACATGTGTGTGTCAGCCCCTCATAGAAACAGAGAATAGATGTGTTCTAGTTTCTTCAGATGGCTCTGCTGTTCATATCCTACAAAGATCCTGTTTCTGAGACTAGATATTCACAAAGGATTATCTAAAGGAATGCTATTCATCTATTATCCAGAAATCATAAATTTTCCTGCTGGGTCAACTTACACAGTCGCTCTACTGCTGCTCATCTGGATAGCCTCCTTCTGACTGCCGTCATATTTACTTGACAGAGTTGAACCTTGCAGTTCTGTGTTGGCTTGCATTGAGGGATGCTGAAAGAAGCAGCTGAGCAAACTTTGCTCTTGAATCTATTACTGAGTAGAGTCTGAGATGCTTTCTGCTGAATCAAAAAGTGTTTTGGTTGTTTGTTTGATGTTTTTATGAAGACCCAAGAAAGGCATTTTCTCAGATCAGCAAGATGGAAACTTTAAACAACTGGGCTGTCTTTGCAAGCAGACCATTGATCACATTTCCGTACTTACTTTAGTCTCCAGAAAATGCACACCTTTGTCGGTGCCCATCTCTAGTGCCTCTATAAGATAATTTGGCAAGTTTCTGGTAGGCAAGTATATTTACTCCTGAAATGGTATTTTACCCATGTTATCTCTTCACTCCAATATTTTTGATAATTCATTTCCCAAGTAACTTTTGAAACTGACTCAAATCTTTTATGAAAGAAAAGAGGGAGAAAGGGAACCATGAAGATAGAACAAACATAAGCATGGCATAGAAAGAACTGAGTCAATAAAACTATGCCTGGTCTCCTCTTTATCACCCAAAGCACCTTGCGCTCAGCTTGTCAGTAGCATGTGACTAGTCAACATTTGTTATGATAAAGAAAAAGCAAATGAGCATCTCAGCATAAAACCATTGTGTGTCTGCTCATTCATGGCCTTAAGGTTGGGCTGCAAATGAGAAAGGTGCAATGAGCCATTGAAAAAGCAAAAGTGAATACTTTGATACTCTGATTAATAAAAAACAGTCCCCCAAAAGGTATGGCCTAGCCACTATTCAATCCCACTCAAATGTCATCTGCCTTCTTTATGAAAGTCCCAGATGGTAATCAAATGTCTCCCCATGTACAATCACTCACTCACAATTTGTCTCATGCTAATATATCTTGAAATACAAACACAAAGGCAGATTAGGGAGAAAAAACTGGAATCAGGGGAACCTATACTTATGTATATAATTTAGTGTTCATAAGCATATTAACAATTATATTTTAATATGGTCAAGAAATGTTTTGACTCATTTTTATAATTTCATGTGTGTATACAATGTATTTTGATCATATGCACTCCATCTCCCTCCAACTCTCTCTCAACCTCTCCCCTACTATGTCCCCTCATGTCCATTTTTCATAGCTTACTTGATCCAACTATCCACTGGGTGCAGGGCTAGCCACAGGAGAAGTATGGGTATATTACCAGGGTCCTCCTTCCTGAAGGACACTGATTCTCTTCACCTATTAAAATATTTTAAGTACTATGTTAGCTTTCTATTACTGTAACAAATATCTGAGAACATCAACTTATAAAGAGAAAATCTTTCCATTTTTAGAGGTTCTAGTTCATGACCAGTTGAGCCCATTGCTTTGAGTCTATGATGAGTTTACAGCAGAGATACATAGCAGTACACAATTACTCCAGAGCCAAATACAAAAACAGTGAAGAGAACACAATTCCTCTCAAGGCTATATCCCCATGGCCCAAAGACCTCAGACTATGCCCCTTCTAAAGGTCCCATCACCACCCAACAGCAGGGCTAGGAAGTAACCCTTCAGCACAGAGACCTTAGGGGACGTTTCTGATCCCAGCCTTAGCCAGTTGGTAAGTCTTTTGCACTGATTATTTCTCTTTTTTCCATTTATTTATTTATTTATTTATTTATTTATTTATTTATTTATTTATTTATTCACTTTACATCCCAGTCACTACCATCCCTCTTCCCTTCTCCTCTGAGAAGGTGAAACCCCTCTGGTATCCCCCCACTCTGGCACATCAAGTCTCTGCAGAGCTAGATGCATCCTCTTCTTTCCCACTGAGACCAGACCAGACAGTCCAGCCAGGGGGAAGAATCCACAGACTGGCAACAGCTTTTGGGACAGCCCCCACTTCAGTTACTTGGGGACCCACATGAAAACAGAGCTGCACATCTGCTACATGTGTGAGGGGTTGGGCTATGTCCAGCCCATGTATGCTCTTTGGTTGGTGGTTCATTCTCTGGGAGCCCCCCAGGGTTCAGGTTAGTTGGTTCTGTTGGTCTTCCTGTGGAGTTCCTATCCCCTTGATTCATACCTTGATAAACTTTGTGTTGAAACTGTTCTCATAGACTAATATATACAATTGTCAAACACATTGTGTTGAGTGGAAGAAGACAGTCTCAAAGCAAGCTTTTGGTTCTTGGAAAAGCATAACTATCAGGATAGAAAATGAGTTAGCTGGGGATGAAGGGAGACAAGGGCTACAAAATGGCACAGGAAAACTGGTGGAACAAAACTCTTCTAAGCCTTGGTTGGGTGGCAGTTACATTTGCCAAAGTGCAGAACAAGTGTAGATCTTACTTTCTGGAAATAACATACATGTTATTATTTAGTAGGGAGAAGGTGAGATTCACTCAGGGCTTGCTAAAAATATGGAGACTTTCTATCTTTCCTTAGCTAATAAGTGAACCCACTGCTAAGACAGGACAGTGGGAGGAAGCTTGGGCACACACTGTTGCAGCTTGCCGTGCCCAAAATAGATGTTGCCAACCAACCACAGCACTGTTTTACTACAAGTCAGGCAGAGCCTCATGAAGAACCTTGAACAGCATGCTCTTGTCAGCCACTACTGCATAAGAACTGGCAGGAGATAAAACCTATTTTATATATGAGAGCCAGTTCAACTCAAACTCACACTTTGTTTATTATATTGCCCTAGGCTAAGAGTAGACAGTATTGACAGTTGCTTCACTTTCCACTGGTCTTGTTTTATTCGCCCCAGTGAAAGATATATGCATTTAAAATAGGGGAAGTGTAAATACCGGAACAGGCTGATGTTTTGTAAACTTCTTCCACCAACACTTTCCAGAGAATATGTTTTGAACCACACAAGTAGACCAAGAAGTGATCTCAGGATGTAACTGAGGTTGATGAGATTACTATTAAAGACACACAGAAACTGGAGTGGAATAGCAGAACAGGAAACTGCAGACAAGAAGACCTGGCCTGCAACTCTAGATCTTGGAATCACTGAGTATGGAGAGCATGATGGACCGGAAAGATTAAAGGCATATCTCACCAGATCTCATTTCTTGTGGACTCTGCTCTGGGCATAGGATACTGAGCTAAAGAAGGAGACTGCCTGGGTCTGTGGATCAAAATCCACTGAGAAAAGTAGACATTAACTAAGCCCACACACAAATACACAGACATGAATTATGATGAGAGGAAGCACAGGGTGTTGTAAGAGAATAAACAAAAGTAAATATCTGAGATGAGCTCAGGTGATTCCCAGTGAATCCCTTTGAAAGAAGTGGAATCTTTTTTCAGAAGGCCAGAGAAAGTGATGCATTGGCCAAGTCCAGTAGACAAGCCCCATGCCCAGCCCTTGGAATGGGGAGGACTGTCCAGCCTTTACCAGCTGAAAGATTGCCTTGCTGTAAGAAAACAGCATCCTAGAAATAGAGTGACTTAAGTTGAAGCAGGGGCCTTGGCAGGGCCAGGTCACATAGCCCAAATTACCCCTATCCACTCTGAGATTTTAAATACATTCTAGGAACACTGAAAAGGTATAAAGTCAAGTGAAATCATCACAGCCCTGCTGAACAGTGGAGAAGGAGAAGGAGACAGAGAGACTCCAAGGTACTCTCTAAAATTAAACAAAATCAGAGGTTCACATCATGAGATCCATGCCTCCTCAGCCTGCCCCTTCTCCTTGAACAAAAGCTCCTACAGGTCGCCAGCCACATCTTATGGATTCTTTTATGCCCAGTATTTGGAGCACAGTAGGTGCTCGGTATATATTCAATGAATTGAAATGAATGCAGACTTCCTAATCCCAAAGACAATTTCATACATGTATTCTATGTCCTGTCCAAAAGGTGCTTCATCTCTAAAGCTGGGAGCCAGCAGTTCTGAGACATGTAAAGTTACAGATGTGTCTACCTAAAGAGACAATAACCTTTACAGATGTCGTGAATGTATGCTGATTGGACATAATACTAAGAATCTTCTGTCATGTATTCAGCAGTGTTCAGCTCAACAAAAGACAGCATAGAGATAAAATTACAGTAACTGGTGGATTTTTCTGGAATTCTTTCAAAAACCAAGACAAACACAGTAACTACAGGAGAACAGCCAACTAATAACAACAGTTCCCCTCAGTGGATCAGGAAGTGGAATGACATCCCAAAGCAGGGACGAAATTGAACTGAACAACATGTTTGAAACTGGAAACTAGTGTGGCAGGTGGCAGAGTGTTCCGGGGAACTGAAGAGCTCTCAAGCTGAGGAGCCCTGACTTAGAAGACAGCAGCAGAGAGGGATTACAACAGGGTAACTGCTACAGAATGAATTGTTCCTCACCTCAGAAAACATACAATTTGGGGTTGTAGCACTGCATATTTTAGAAGGGAGACCTTATTTAGAAACAGGGTCTTCACAACGGTACCAAAGTTAAAATGGGATCATTGAAATGGATTTGAATCTGATATGACTCATGTCCTTTCAACAAGGGGAAGTTAGACACAGAGATCTCCATGGAAGGAAGGTACTATATGAACACATACAGAAGCCCAAAACAGGGACCGGAGCAGAGTCTCTCTCACAGCCCTCAGAAGGAAACCAGTCTACAGACTGGTTTTATCTTGAACCTGATCACAGACTTTGTGCTTCTGGAACTTCAGCAAAGTCACTCAGTTTGTTATACTGTTTAGGTAGGCCAGCAAGCAAATTTAAGTGACCCGAACAGCAACAACAAAATCTCGTTTGCCAGAAGATTTAAAAATTAAGGGAAAGGAGTAATTGAGTTTGGATGAAGGAGGGAAAGCACGTGTCCTTGGGCTCATGTTTATATAAAGTAGTTTATTTTGGTAAAAATCTATTCATCAAAAACTTTCCAAGGTTGAGCCCATGGACATTGGCTAATAACAAACAATAGTTTACTTAACACACTGGCACCACTCATTCCACATAAAAAATCTCACTTTAGCTATACAAAATAAGTTCAAATACTTTACTGATATGAATTTGAGTGTCAGAGATTGCAGAGATTGATTGATGGTCAAGAGCAGTTGAACAACCATGAGGACCAGAGTTCAGATCCCAGCACCTGCATAGAAATCCAGCTATCAAGTGCACACCTGTAACCACAGCTCTGAGTAAAGCAGAAAAACTAGAGAATCACTGGGGCTTGCTGGCTTCCAGACTAGCTGGGAAAAAAAAAAAAAACAGAAAAAAGAAAACATAAGCCCTAGGGAGAGACCCTGACTCAAAGGAGTAGATACAGATACAAGAAGCCATTGGACACCGTCTTCTCTCCTCTTTGTATGTATATAGTGGTGCAATCTACACACTCACATACACAAATGGATAGATAGATAGATAGATAGATAGATAGATAGATAGATAGATAGATAGATAGATAGATGTGTGGAGAGATAGTTCAGCAGTTAGGAGCACTGGCTATTCTTCCAGAAGACCTGGGGTCAATTCCCAGCACCTGCATGGAAGCTCACAACTCTCTATAACAGTTCACAGGTACCCAACATCCTCACACAGAAGCAGACAAAACACCAATGAACATAAAATAAAAATATATTACAAATAAATAAATATTTGTTAAAATATGAGTCTCAGAGATGTTTGGCTACTTGCCTAAGGTCAGAGGTCGCTGATAAGAAATAGAGCCAGAATAAAATCTTCATCATCTCCTCTCCCAACCCACCCCCCGTTTCTGAGAAGCTGAGTGCAGAGCACACAGAAAATCTCTTTTAAGCATCAGAGGTTCGTGTAAATTGAGAAGGATGAAAATTAGAATTTCCTCCTTGAGCTCAGGGGCAGCATATCATAAGAGCTAAGGGTGATGTTGTCCTTCTGTTTCTTCTGCATCTGCTCCTCTTCCTTTTCCTTTACCTTCTCCTCCATCTCTTTCTTCTCTTTTTCATCTTTCTCATGTCTTTTGCCTGCCATTCACAGAGCCAGAAATAATCTCCATGTAACTACACTACTGTGCTCTGCATAGTCAGCTGAATTACATGAAAAAATATTCCCCATTTATATGTGAAGATTTGCAAAGAGAACACAGAAAATGGTGACCAATGGCATAGAATACAAAGTGAAAGTAACTGAGCTGGAGAAAGCTGCCACAGCCTACCAACCATCAGATAGTTGGCAAGTCAGGTACCAACTGAAGTTCAGGCTTGAATTTTAACCAACGTAACTTCATCATGGATCTAACTATCCATTTATATTTTAAAGTACAAATGAGGTGACTTTTGTTTCAGTTCTAACATCAAAAATTCTTAGAAATGCTCACACCTCCTCTTTGCAAAAATAAGAGATGAATAATTCAAGGACATTTCCTAGAGATTGCACTGAGAACTGCCATCTTAGAATAGTAAGTGACAAGGGCATCCAGAAAGTCAGAGCTGAGACCTGCTTACCTAGAGCAGAGGCTGAAGGAGCCTAAACTAGTATGGACACTAAACAGTCACTCATATAAATTGCCAGAGGGGATAGAGTAACTTGAGAGCAAAAAATTGCTGGGGACTAGCCAGGGTTCAGACAATACCACTAAAAGTATCAGAAGAAGAGTTAGAGGAAGGGTGTGTGTGTGTGTGTGTGTGTGTGTGTGTGTGTGTGTATGAAATGATGACTTCTGGGCATGACATGGCTGTTGTATTCCTGAGCACAAAGCAACTGTAATTGCCTGCACAAGATCTCCACAAGATTGATCCTATCAATACCTGATGTAGAGGAAAGAGCTCCTGGGTCCCCACAACATCCTAAGGATACAGATGTAGCTAATGCTTGTAAGGAAGGGAGATTTTCTTCAGTGATACAGCTACAGTTAAGTGCCAATGCATCTGTAAATAACCTCTCACCCAAGGTCCTGTCAACAGTCCTAATGAAACTCATTGCATCTCAAGAGAGGTTGAATATGATTGAAATACATTATGCACATGCCTGAAAATGTCATAACAAACTCGTTATCATATAGAAATAATATATGTTAATATACATGTTTAAAAGAAACTCCTGGGAGTTTCTATAGGAAGAAGTACAAATGCCTAGTTTTGTCCCTAAGAATTTCACCAGGTTCTCACAGTGAAAATGGGTCCTCCTGGCTGTGCTACTGTAGTAAGAAGAGTAGCCCTGTGAAACACTCAGAGCAATCCTATAACATAAGCCACAGGACGAAGACCAGCCCGCAGCCTCAATCCCACCTTTCCCCAGGAAATATCTCCAATTACATCCTCCTATGCTCATCCTGTTACCCAGAAGAAAAATTTAAAAGCCTAAAAATGGCCAGAAAGGCCACAGCCCAGGGACACAGGCCTTAGAAACTAGAGGTTTTACAAAGATCATCTGAAGCTCCCCTTCCACCAGCTTTACTGTGTCATCAGAACTCAGCAAAATAGCGCTGTATTACAGCTAACAGTGCTATCAGGTCCGGACTCTTGGTTTAGGAAGGGTCCTTAGAGAAACAGAGAGCAACCCATGTGACCCAAACAAGGACACTAGAGGAATTAAAACACAAAATTTGGTTTATTCTCCACTCCAATCTCTGAAACTTAGTATCCCATCCCTCTACCTGTAGAGCTCTGGCCATAGCAAATTTCCTTCCTTCCCTCAAATTCTCAGGTAAACCGCCTTGTCATTAAAGTGTCACTATGTAATGTACAACTGGCCCTCACACTCTTCATTTCCTTGTGTTGCTTTTTGCTCTTATTTTGTGGCTACACATAAACCTTACTACATATATAACTTACTACACATATACCTCACTACACATATACCTTACTCATTTATTTTCATAATCTTTCTTAATGGTCTCATTTAGTTTTTGTTGATAGTAATGCTGCAATTTTAAAGGTGTGTATGTGTGTGTGTGTGTGTGTGTGTGTGTGTGTGTGTGTCCGCGCGCGCGCACATGTGTATTTGTGTTTGAGTGGCTGGAGTGGGCATGGACCCGATGATGCCAGAAAGGGGTACCTAATGCCCTGGAGCTAGAGTTACAAGTGGTTTCAAGGCACCCAGTATGGATGCTGTGATCCAAACTCTGATCCTCTGGAAAAATAGCAAACACTCTTAACTGCTGAGCCATGTCTCCAGCCCCCCACTTTCTCAAATTTTTAAGGAAGTGCAAAGATGTCTGTAACTACAGAAACTATGTGTCATCATGAAGGAGTGAGCTGCCCCACGGTCATTATTTTTCCATAAAATACATCTACCCACAGATCCCCCATCTAGATCTCAAGCTGCTGTGTGTCATCCACTCTCACAGTGTGGTTCAATGAGTAATTGGTTCTTCTCTCCCCTCAGGTCTCCTCTGGCATTATTAGTAAGGAATGTTTCGGCTTCAAAAGATAGAGTCCCACTGTGATGATTAATCTTGGTTGTCAACTCGATTGGATTGATTGATTGATCGAAGGTTAGTAAGGCCCAGCTCTGTGAGCAATGGCATTTCCAGAGACACTTACAGACTTCGGGAATAGATTAACTCTCTGATAGATTCGTAGTAGGGCATAATATGATGGGATTATTGGGAAATGGTTAAAAGTAGGAGAGACATACTTGGAAAAAAATTCACTGGACATGTTCTCAGATGCTATACCTTATCACAGTTGTTTCCTGTTGTAAATTTCTACTTCCTGTGCACCAAGATTAGTGAAAATTAATTTCCACCACACATTCCAACCACTAAATAGCTGCAGAAAATGAATTCCTAGTGAAGCTAACTCTCTAGGAGATCTCAGAGGAAATAAAGCAAGCTAACAAATAGAGTTGGTAAAAAAAAAAAAAAAAGGAATAATAAAAAGTTAAAACTAGAAGACATATTCATTCCAGCAGATGACATAAAATATAACAAATAAACACAAAGATAAAAGTCTATGACTCACCATGCTTCACTACCAACTCCCCAGCTCCCCTTCACCCAAGATAGGTTAAGTACCTTATTTTTAAAAAAAAAAAAAAAAAAAAAATGCAGATTCTTGCTTTTAAAAAGAATCAATGACCATATAACAGACTCAAATAAAACTACACAAACTAAGGATATCTACTCAAGACCTCAACAAGCCAGTCTCCGAAATAAACAAAACAGTTGGTACACTGAAGAAAAAGTCCAAAATATGGAAGAAAGATTCAGCAAGGAAATTGAAACACTGAAAAATAACCAAACAGAAATCCTAGAAATCACAAAAACAACTCATCAAATTAAAAACACACACACACACATCAGGAAGCATTACCAACAGCCTATTAAGAAAGAAGAGTTTCACACAGAACAAAACTGAGAAAATGACACACTCAGACACACATAAAGGAAAGCAATACTGAACATGATCAGTACTTCCAAGAGGTCTGGGATAAAACCAGAAGGCCAAACTTGAGAATCCACAGAGTAGAAGAAAAAGTCAAAAGAAAAACAACTCTTTAGTGAGATTATAGTAGAAAGCTTCCCAAACCTAAAGCAAGAAATCTACTTCAAAACACAAAAGGCTTTAAAGCTCTCCATAGACATGACTAGAGAAGATTCTGTCTCCAACACATCCCTGTCATGCTCCCTCCACTAACCAATCACTGTGGTTAGAAAAATAAAACTATGCTCTGATTGGCTGGATCATGTTCACTTGCCCATCCCTTGAGCCAAGAGTAGCATTCTTCCAAATCCCGGTGGAAACAAAATGTGAAAGGAAGGGTTCCTTGAGATGTGACTAACCTGAGGTTATCAGAATAAGGAGAAAGATACTATGCCAGCGACCACCGGCAAAGACCAGTACAGCTGGTCCCCTTGAGAGCAAGAGCCTCTGAGAGCAAGAGCCTCTTTTTATTGTCCTGTATCTTCATCTCTTGACCTGCAGTACAGCCGCGTGTGGCCTAACAGCCTACCTACTTTCTGAAAAAGGCATCAGTAACTAACTCTATCATTGTGTGAACACAACCCTAGATGGTATAGGACAACCGCTCAACATGGCTTCTTCTTGTAGTTGAGAGACACTAACTCACAACACAACATAGTATTTTACAGTAAGTTCTCTGTACAATTAGAAACAGTATACTCTAAAAATAATAATAATATAAAGTAATACAAAATATAGTAAGTATATACAGATACCAGTAACATAATTTATTATCATTACCAAGCATATGAAATGTGCCTTTCTATGATTGACAGTGTAGTAGGAGTGTTTCTACCAGCAACAGCACAAACACATGGAGAATGCTTTGGGCTACAATATCACTCGGTGATGGGAATTTTTAGCTCCATTATAATTGCATGGGACTGCTGTATATGGAGCCTGCTGTTGGATAATAGGTTGATATTTAGCGTGACTATCACAGCAAGAATGTAGAAGGAAGTTCAGTTTAATAAGTTACTCATTTAAACAAATTACAACACTTAGAGTTATCATTAAAATCACTCACTGACAACTTGTACCCTAATTGATGCATGATGTCTACAGATGACAGGTATTGTAGTACTGGTCAATAACACATAATGCCCACGGTCCCCTGGATGTCAATGATGCTACTGTATAGCATATGGACCTCTGGGACATATCCAAAGCTTCTACTTCTTTGTTTTCTTTTTAAATTATACAGCTCTCAGCTCCAAACATAGCCATTGGTAAAATGTTGCCATCTTTTTAATTAGATATCCCAGGAGATCAGACCCAGGGTGCTGCAGGAAGACAAGCTAACAGGAAGGAAATGGAAATGTCACCCTCATTAACACAGCCACTCACAGAAGAAGGGCCAACGCAGGGTCCTGATGAGTGTCAGATACCAAGCTACTGGATGGAATCTGAAAGGACTGTCAGCAAGAAGAGCTAGGGAAACCTAGGAGTGAGGCTCTGGTACTCACTGAACTAAGAAATAAGGCAGAGGGGAAAAGGGCATCAGGGGACAGACTACAGCTTCCGCCTCAGTCTGTGGTCCCCTGGGGGTATTCTAAGGACTTTTTGCAAGGTGATTGTGAAATGTGCATATTGTGGTTATTGCTTATTTATTTCCCATTTATATTAATGTGTCCTTATTAATGCAACTTCTAACCATGATAGACAGGAGTCTTCCAACCAAACAAGAGGGCAGATGAAGGTGCTTTTGAAAATGTGCTTCTCTTCTATATTTCCAAGCCCTGACAGCTCTCTTTATTCCATCTTTTCTACTTCTGTCTGTCTCTGCCTCTGCCTCTGCCTCTGTCTCTACACACGCATAACACACACAAACACACACACATACTGAGAGGCCAAAGCTTTTAAGTTCAGACTCCATTTTAGAGAACCTGACCTAAGTTTGAACTCAGGTAAACTAACAGGCTGGGACCTAGCATTAGTTTCCAAGTTGTCCCCCAACAAAACCAGAACCTAGCTCCAGTCTCTAGGCTAATCCCCAACAAGACCAGCATTTCCAGGTTACACCCTCAACAAGACCAGTGTCTCCAGGTTATTCGCCCAATAAACCTGCACCCCGGGTTACAAGCCCACCCCTTGCCTAATGACCACCAATTCAGAGGGGAGCAGAAGTTAAGTTTATGATATGACACCCAGCACCAGCCAATTATGTTAAAGGCCACAGCAGCTTTCCAATTAGATGCTTGCACACGTACTCCCTGCTTGCTGCTTACTATAAAGCCTTGCCCAGGTAGACATTCAGGGCTCCCCCACCGCCAAAACTATCCTGTGTGATGGTGGTGCACTGGGGGGGGGGGGGGCGCCTGAGCTAGCTCGAATAGAATAAAGACTCTGCTGTGAGTTGCATCACTTTGGCTCCTGTGTGTGTTTTGGGGGATCACTAACATTTCCCTGGCACAACAATAAACACACACACACACACACACACACACACACACACTGCAGAAGAATCTAAATAAATATCCTGGATATTGCTCTATCACAAAAAAAAAAAATGGACTGGACTAGCCAAAATGCTGACCAGATGTCCACACCAAGGAAACCCTGACCCACAGCAGGAAGTACAGCAGACTTTGCAGAAGTTCTGAGTTTAAGTCACATGCTGGGAACTCAGGCACAGCGGTCCACCTAGCCCTTCATTTCATTACCTGTTAAAAACAAAAACAAAACCATAATAGAGTCTATAAATGAAGAAGTCTCTGTCTTGGCATTAATTTTAAAAATAAGAACTAATAACCCTTTGAGAGCATGCACAAAAACCTGTGCAAACCCAAGACAGATCAAATGCCAGCATGGAGAAGGGAGCTGGTCATGCAATCCCACACCTACCTGAGGGCTATTAGCAGTCACTGATGTTGGGATAGTGAGGGACAATTTTCTCAAAGAGTGTAGCCCCTGGTAAGCTGACCACTCCCTAGTAGAGGACCATGCATTGCGGAATCTTTAGGCAGCAGAAATTGGTATTAAAGGGAAATAAAAGACACAAAGTTGAGTAGCTAGAGAATGGGGGTGGATCTGGGTGAAGTTAGGTAAATACCATCAAAACAGATTGCACAAAGTTCTCAACGAATGAATACAATTTAAAAAAATACAATAAAACAAAAAAATATAGAAGGACAAAAAGAAACTAAAGCTCCTATCAACAGGGGCAGATCACTGGTATACTTGAGTTCTCAGGTTGCAACTGGGGACATAGGAGAATGAAAATTTGGGGACGCCAGGTTTGGGAATAGCAGGATCCAAAGCGACCTGGAAAAGCACAGGAGCAAGGGAGCATGCTGAAACTCGCAGCAGTTACATGGCTGGAGAGAGTTCTGGCATATCATAGTTGTAGCTGCCTCAACTCCATCTTGCCCTCTTCTTCCCAACCAATATGTCTCTAAGTGTTTCCCATAGCAGGACCTACCGCTGGGGTGCACTATGACCGTAGCCATCACAGAGGCCTTATCTCTGACAAGGAAAAATAACTACTCAAACTGGGCCCTAGATAGCTGGACCATCATAAAGTTTTCATGATACTGTGTCTAACAAGGAAAACAAAAGCATGCCTCAAAGGAAACTGTAAGGGTCTTTGGGATGAAAGCAAATACTAGGAATAGAAAAAGAATTAATGAAAGAGTGAAGACAGATGTCATTATAGCTTCCACCACAAGCTTAAAATCCCAACGGCCAGGACCACATATACATCCCTAGACAATGCCAAGGCTACCAGAGACCACATGTGCACCCACAGACAATGCCAAGGCATTGCCACCTTGACTCAGCCCTAAAGCAATTGTTCTCACTTCAGCTGGTTCTCACTTTCCCACCAAGAACTTGAATAGAATCTCATCATGTAATGAGCTTAACCAAGTAGACATTGCACACAGTACTTGGTTGAAATCTTTTACCAAACTGCAGTAAGAGAGTGGTCGCTGTCAATGGGGACAACCTTTGGAGAATTTACAAACGGGATACTGGGTGTAAGGTCAAGAGGTAAATCTGATTCCTCAATGGAAGTGCCCTAGTTTTCACACCCAAGCCGGATAGTTGGCTTGACATCCCCTGACAGCTGAGTTCCATATTCCCAGCCCCGCCAACATATATCTTCACCTTCCTCCAAAGCTGACAGCCTCCGAGTCTGAACACAGTCACATTCCTGAGACTGAGCCAAGGGCTGCATCCTTGTTTGATGAGAGAGAACAGGCTCTTCCAACCTCCCCTTCTCTGCATACTCTCCCCACCCCATCCCACCCCACCCCCATCTCTGATGTTGCCCATAGCCTCTGCAGGTTAAGCAGAGAGATTAGAAATTATCTAAATCACAACAATTCCCTGGCAGCTTTTGGATGATTGCAGGCTCTGGTGAACTGAACTGTCCAGCTGGGTAATTGAAGGAAACATATTTATTGAAATCCGCATGCTTACAGTTATACTTAGCCCCCGGATATCAGCAAAGCTGACCTGAAAGAGAATAAAAAGCCCCTTGCAGCATTCTGAGAAATCACTCTGTACAGGCCCTCAGGGGCTTAACTCTCTGGTGTCAAGAGAGAGCTTTGATTTTCCACTCTCCTGGTGCCTCTCAGCTGCTGCCAGCTGCCAGCTGGGTTGCCAGGACTCAAGCAAGATATGAAAGTGGGACCCACCAGTGTGACATTTCCCCCTCATAAAAGGCTTTGCCCGAAAGGTGTCAGAAACATAGCCTTGTTGTTCAGCCTTCATTTCATGTTCAGAAAGAGCACGGCTTTGATCAGCTGGGGAGTCTACTCTGAGTGACAGCTACAGAAAGTAGCTGATGGGTTTCTAGATGGAGCACCTAATACAGAAGTGCCGACCTGTACAAGGTCACCCTGTCCCTGCATATCCCCACTGAAACAGCTAAAAATGCTATTGGGCTAAGATAAATGTGGGGGGGGGGGGATGTGTGCTTCTTTTTAGCACACTAATGTTGTTGCTCAGCTATAGAATCCTAGGTCCTTAGTGTTCAAAACATCCCAGGTCATCAGAACCTGTATCCTGCCAGATGTCAGAATCCTTTCTCTAGACTCTGTGACCTTAACTGGGATTCTAGTAGATTTCAGTCAATAAGCCCATCCATAAGGAGCATGAGGTTCCTTGGCTTAGAGCTTGGAAAGTCACACACTTGCGTTCGTGGAGAGAGTATGCCATGTGACAGTTGACGAGGGCTCTGGCAGGCCCTCTAGCACCCTTTCTGCAGGTGTTTACTGCCTGAGTTCAGCTGTCAGCAATGCTTCTGGTAATGAGATCTCTTTCTACTAAATGGGTCTGGCCCTGTCACCTCTGGCATGACATACGACATGCAGAAACCAGGTTGAATGAAACTTGTTAAAGCGTTATTGGTCCCCTGGCTAGCAATGTGTCTGTAGGTAATGAGACTCCATAGCTCAAGTCATAAGAAATAATTTTTGACAAAGGTTTCAGTTGGATCTGCACCCCCAAATCTGAAGGTCTTTTCCTTGGAAATTGCCTTACTAAAATATCACTTATTGTAGTATTTCTTTTTAAGTCTTTTTTTATCATTTGAGAGTCTCATGCATACAGTCAATGTGTTTCCATCCAATTCACCCCCATTCTCTCCTCTCCAACCCCCCACTGGTCCCACCACTTTCCCTTCTAACTTCTCGCACTTTTCTCCCCCACTGAGTCCACTTAGTGGTGCCTGCATGCACACCATGCAGGACCATGTTGCAGAAGCAGAAGCATGGGCAGACACTGCATGCTTGAAAAAACTGATTCCTTTCCCCAGTTACCATCAATGGAAGAACCATGAGTGGCTAGGAAATGAGGTGATGGGGGGGTAGTTTGTTAGTTTTGTCTTTTTTTATGTTAACATTCTTAGCCCTCAGAGAAATGCAAATTAAAACTACTTTTAGATTTTATATTACCCCAGTCAAAACATCTAAAATAGAAGAAAAAACAAACAAACAAGAAATGCTGGTATGGTTGCCTGCAAAAGGGAACACTTTATTTATTGCTGGTGATAGTGCAAACTGGTGCAGCTACCTTAGAAATCATTGCGGAAGTTTCTCAAGAAACTAAAAATAGATCTATCACACATAGCATTTCTTTTAAATTCATTGAGATATATGAAAGTTCCCAGATATAAGCTTTAGAAATGTCTTAATGGACCCAGGATTTTTATTTGTTAGCTGAGTTTTGTGGGGGTTGCTTTGATGGCATTTGTTGTTATTGTAACCCACACTGACCTCAAACTGCATAGCCAAAGACTGACTTTGCACTCTGGATCCTCCTGCCTCCATCTCAGAAGTGATGGGGTTACTGGCATGCACCGCCAGGCTGGCTTGGACGCGGAATCTTGATGTTGAGACTATTTCCTAGATCCATTTATGACTCTCATAACAAGACATAGAGAAAATGGCACCAACCCTGTGGACTGTGGGTGATAATACAAACTGTGACATCGAGGGAAACGCACACTAGAACTCAAAGCTCTTCTGTGTGAGGAGTTGCAAAGAGCAAACAGCAGACACTGACACTGGGCTTTCAAGCCGGAACCCTTCTTTTCTAGACCAGCTGGGTAGCTCATACAACTCATACAGAGGAGTCTCCAGCATGAGGAGCTCCCAGGCTTTGCTGTTTGAAAGTTTACCTGTGTGTTAAGTCCTCTGTGCTGGGAGTGAAGCTTATGGTTTCATTTCCCAACTCAGAGGGATTTGTTAGGTACAATGGACTACATGAATCATATTTAAGGGAGTTAGGAGGACAGACTGAGTTCAAGGATTTCAGCACATCAGCTGCAGAAATAAAGATGGATATAACCAATTACTGTCGCTTCCAAAGCAGTCTTCCAGGGCCTCTCAGCCGGAACACTTTGTCAGCAACTAGTGGTGATTCAGGCATCTGAAATCACGTGTAATAAGGGAAAGATTTTTTGAAAAAGTAGACTCGCTGACCCTCCTTCCAAAGGGAGAGTTTTTTCCTGCTTTAAACCAGTAAACTCTACAATGGAAACCTAGATTTATAAAGTAAATTACAAGCTACAAAAAATTTCCTTGGCCTACAAGATGACTCACAGGTTAAAGTGTTTGTTGGACAAGCACTAGGACCCAAGTTCAGGTCTCCAGTGCTGACAAAAAAAGGAAACCATGGTTATAAGAGGAGTGAGTCAGCATGTTCTGACTAGCGTCCACAATGGTCCACACATGCACAGCAGGCGCTTCCGCATTCCCTAACCCTGGAATCTGCCTGACACCCACAGACAGACAAAGACAGAGCACGTAACTGAGGCAGCAAGTAGGCTGGTGCCAGCTTCCATGGCCAAGGAGTTCCAGAGGAGGGTATAAAGGCCCTCTCCACTCTTAACAATGAACAGGTCTGCTTCTGCTTCTCATCTGGCTCCTGGAATCTATGTCGTTGATTGAGCTCTGTCTTACCCCCTACCCTCAAAGACAGTCTTGAGGGGCCAAGGGCTAGGACAACACATGGTGACATACTCCTGTAACCCCAAACCTGGGTAAAAATGAGAACAGGTGAAGCCCAGGGACACAAAGAGCCAGGTAGTTCTAGACAAGTCATTGAGAAGCTGTGTCTCAAAAATTAAAAGGTAGAAAAGCTAGGTGTATTGGTACACATCTTTGATCCAAACATTCAAAAGGCAGAGGCAGACAGACCTCTGAATTTGAGGCCACCTTGGTCTACAAAACAAGTTCCAGGATAGCCAGGACTACACAGAGAAATACTGTCTCAAACAATTTATGTATTGATTTGGTTTGTTTGAGTACACACACACACACACACACACACACACACACACACACACACACACAAAATCAAGGAAACATACCCAATATAAACCTGTGGCCTCTGTATGCCCCTGTACGTGTGTACACGTGTGCTCACGTCCATTCTAACGATCACATAAACCACACACAAAACAGCATATACAAAAATTTATTACCATATATCTATACAGAGAAAATTCTGTACTAAATCTAAATTTGCCCTTATCCAAAAGTATACTCTTTAAGACAATCTTGGAAGCATTCAGTGACAAAATTTGACCTTTACTTTTGGATAAGGGCTGGGATATTTAATACATTTTTTCATAGGATCACCTTCCATGTAAAGACAAAGACTGTAGATTTTCATGGGCTGTGTTGCCTGGTTTGTATGACCACAAGAGCTTATGCAGTTGAATGGCAAGAAGTTCTACTAAGTGAAAGTGTTAACCTGTTTGACGTGTTTGGAGTATTGATCCTTGTATAAATCTAATAAGCTTGTGCTGAGCACTCCTAGGCACCGACTATATCCACACATGAGACATGTGGCATGAACACCAGCCTTTAGAAATGGCTGACAATAGAATTTAGCTGATATTTGCTATTATCACAAACTTTTACTTCCTCCAGTCCCTCGGTTTCTGCTCAAAGGGGCCCCCCTCTGCCTTCCTGGACTCATTAGGCTGTTGTGGGACCTGGATACCCATTGTCTCCTGGACAATTATTGAATAGCTTCATTCAGTGCTCGCTCACTGCCCCCCTCTATGAATTCATCTGAGTGCTGTTGATTCTAGGCTTCTGAGACTACCATTTGACCATGGTGTTCATGCTACATCATGAAAGCTGTACTTCTGCTCCAAATCTAGTGTTGGAAAGTCAGCTTTCCAGCGCGATCCCCTTCTGTGTGTTTTAACACACATTCACAGTTACCTAAGTTAGCACCAGTCATTTGCTGTTACTTACAATTAAGTTAGCATAGGGTCTAGTATAGACCTTAAGACTTTACATGGAGCCTTACAAACTTTCTATCAAAGAGGCTAACAAAGCTTTGCTAACAAAGATTTGGAAAATCTGCACATTTTCCAACTGCTTCCAAGTCACTTTATTTGGGGATATTATCCCTCATCCTTCAGTTCGATGCACTCACTACAGTAACTGATTCATCTAGATTTGCCTATTGCTTATCCACTTTTAGCAATTTAAGTTCCAGATCCTGGCAACTCCTTCATGCTCCGTAAACTGAAATGGCAAGTACTATAGTTTGAGTGTGGCTGTCTTTCAAAACTCCATGTGCTAAAGGCTTGGTACCCAACAAGTCAGTATTAAGAGATAATGCACCTTTATTTGTTTGGTTGGTTGGTTGGTTTTGTTGTTGTTTTATTTTTATTAATTAATCATTTTATTTATTTATACCTCAAATACTGCCCCCCCTGGGTTCCCCATTACAGAGTTCTTCCCCTATTCCCCCTCCCTTTGCCTCTGAGAGGGCGCGCCACCTGTGGATCCCCCCACTCTGGATCATCAAGTCTCTACAGGATTAGGTGCATCCTCTCCCACTGAGGCTGGACAAGGTAGCCCTCAGCAACATATGTGCCACAGCCTCGGTCCAGCCCATGTATGCTCTTTGGTTGGTGGCTCAGTCTCTGGGAGCTCTAAGAGGTCCAGGTTAGTTGACACTGTTGGTCTCCTGTGGGGTTGCCATCCCTTTCTCTTCCGTAGGGGTTCTCAAGTCTAATACTTGGCTCTGGGTATCTGCATCTGTCTCAGTCAGATGCTGCATAGAGCCTCTCAGAGGACAGCCATGCTAGACTCCTATCTGCAAGCATAATATAGCATCAGTAATGGTGTCAGGGTTTGGTGCCCATCCGTGGAATGGATCCCAAGTTGGGCCAGTCACTGGCCAGCCATTCCTTTAGTCTCTGCTTCATTTTTATCCCTGCATTTCTTTTAGACAGGAGCAATTTGGGGCCAAAAGTTTGGTAGGTGAGTTGGTGTCTCCATCCTTCCACTGGAGGTCCTGTCTGGCAACTGGAGGTGGTCTCTTCAGGTTTCACATCACCACTGTTGGGCATTTTGGCTAAGGTCACCCACACTGAGTCCTGGGAGCCTCCCCCATCCTAAGTCTCTAGGACTTCCTAGAGATTCCCCCTACCCCACTTCCGCCCCCCCCCAAACCCTACATATTTCCATTCATTCTCCTGCTCCTCTGGGCCTCTCTCCTACTCTCCCCATGCCTAATCTCGCCCCCTTATTTCCCTCCCTCTGCTCTCTTCCACCCAGATATCTCCTTCCCTCTGCCTCCCATGACTATTTTGTTCCCCCTTCTAAGTGGGATTTATGCCTCCTCACTTGGGCCTTCCTTCTTGTTTATTTCTTTGGGTCTGTTGGATATAACATGGGTATTCTGTACTTTTTGGATAATATCAACTTCTCAGTGAATATATACCATGCATGACCTTTTGGGGCTGGGTTACCTCACTCAGGATGATATATTCTAGTCCCATCCATTTGCCTACAAAATTCATGATGCTCTTGATTTTAATAGCTGAATAGTATTCCATCATGTAAACAAACCACATTTTCTGTATCTATTCCTCAGTTGAGGGACATCTGGCTATTATGAAGAAGGCTGTTATGAACATAGTGGAACACTTGTCCTTGTGGTGTGGTAGAGCATCCTTTGGGTATATTCTCAGGAGTGGTATTGGCACAGGAGAAAATTTCCTGAACAGAGCACCAATAGTTCAGGCTATAAGATCAATGATTGATAAATGAGACTTCTTGAAACTGAAAAGCTTCTGTAAGGAAACCATGAATAGAACAAAATGTCAGCCTACAGATTGGAAAAAGATTTACACTAACCCTACATTCAACAGAGGGCTAATATCCAAAATATATAGAGAACTCAAAAAGTTAGACTCCAACAAACCAAATAAACCAATTTTAAAATGGGGTACCTAGCTAAACAGAGAATTCTCAACATAGAACTCTTGAATGGCTGAGAAGCACATAAAGAAATGTTTAACATCCTTAGTTATCAGGGAAATGCAAATCAAAATGACTCTGAGATTCCACCTTACACCAACCAGATAGGCTAAGATAAAAGAAAAAAAAAATCCTCAAGTAATAGCACATGCCGGCGAGGATGTGGAGAAAGGAGTACTCCTCCATTGCTGGTGTGAATGCAAACTTGTATAACCACTCTGGAAATCAATCTGGCAGTTTCTCAGAAAATTGGAAATACTTCTATGTGAAGACTCAGCTATACTGCCCCTGGGCATATACCTAAAAGATAATGAGCCTTTTAAATGTGGGGCTTCATGGGTAGTAACTAGGTCATCAGGTGCATTGCCCATGATCTATAGGACTGAGTGGTGATAAGAGCTAGCCAGCCTCTGAATCTCTCTCTCTGACTCCTTAGAAGGCGTGATTCCATCTGCCTTGAGGCTTTTGCCAGAGGCCAAACAAATAGGGTGGCTGTATTTGTTTTACCATTTGCATTGCTCTGACAAAATATCTGATGGAAACAAGGGAGGAAGGTTTATTCTGGCTTACTGTTTTCAAGGAAGTTCAATCCATCACTACAGAGAATACTCAGCAGGATTGAGGCTCTGTCCATGGTGATAGATGCCTGTGGCCAACTCCTCATATAGGAAACAAAGAACATAAATCAGAGCCAGAGCCAGGAATAACCCTCAAGACTTGCCCTTATGACCTAACTGCCATCAAGAACCTATATCCCAAATGCTCTGGGACCTCCCAAAACAGCTCCATCAGCCAAGGAAATTTGAGATTCAAACTCTGCCTGGATTTCTAACATTTAAAACTGTGAGCTAACCAAACCTCTCTTCTTAAATCAGTGGTTTTATTACAGCAATAGAAAGAGAGAAATATGGTCACGCC
This sequence comes from Uromys caudimaculatus, assembly GCA_028551405.1. NCBI lineage: Eukaryota > Metazoa > Chordata > Mammalia > Rodentia > Muridae > Uromys > Uromys caudimaculatus. The sequence goes on along the minus strand of CM052710.1, from coordinate 50,931,807 downwards.
TATAGAGCTGTCCTCCCATCTTCCTTTGCATGATTCTAATTTTCTCTACCTTGGCCAATCACCTATCCTTTTATTCTGAACATCTACTCTTACCCTATCTTCTCATACCCTCTGAGAACTTTTGGCGGCATCAACAGAAATCCATATCTCCACCTTTCACCTATACACCCCACAGGTACCCATGCTCTGTGTAGGTACCCACTGTCACTTTGGAGACAACATATCTCAAAGGGTTGATAATAAATACAGAGATGCCACATTTAGCCTGGAGAAATATTTTCATATGCATGAAGCAAGCAGGCAGAAAGACACCCCTTGAAGTATTATTTTCAAAGGCAAAACTTAAAAAAGTAAATGGGAGGTAACATGTAAATGAATTTTGTTAGATCCTTACTGTAGAGTCCTCTTTAGCCATGAAGAAGAACTGTTAAAACGTAACTTGTTGTGCTAGGGGACTCGTCAAAGCTCTCGGGTATTATATTAACTACTTTTCCCATCACTTTAACCACATACCTAAAAAATTCAACTTAAGGGAGAAAGGTTTTATTTTGTCTTAGGGTTCAAGAGAGCACAGTACATCATGACAAGGAAGCCATGAAGACAGAAGTGACTAGCAGCTGTAGCTGCAGGAGCTTGCTCATACTTGGAAGATTAGAAAACAGGGAGCAGGCTAGAAGTATGGCCAAGCTGTATATCCCCAAGACTCACTCTCAAGTGACCTACTTCTTCCACCTACACCATCCTATGGCGAGAGTGACTATATCACAAAACTGTCAGTCATGGAAGAAGACCAAGCTGGGAAACTTAAGCAGCACAGCTCCCACAAGTTATACAAACACTGTGATCCAATGGCATACACAGAAGCCTGGCATCACTAGTACTTCCAGATAAATTCAGGGAGAGAGCACCAAATGAACCTAATTCAATACCTGTCCAGGGGAGAGCTGGTGCCCAAATTACAGCCCAGTATACAAAGGTTCCACAGTTTCCCAACACACCACTGCCAGCTAAGGACCAAATCCTGAAACTCATGAGCCCGAGGGAGACATTTCATATTCAAATTGTAACAACCGTACAGAGAAAGGTCAGCGAAATCACATGTCTATCTCAAAGAAACAAATTGGGTTTATTGGGAAGTAATTAATAATAATGAATGTTTCATTTGAGAGGAGTGTTTGAATAACAAATATTTCTTTGAAAGAATAGGATTCTTCAGCTCAATCCCTTATCTACCAATACTATCATCCTGCTTGAATAGCTCAGACTCGGATCCATAATAGTAGTCCCTAGCACCGCCCTCCCCCTTCTTTTTGTCTAATCAATGAGTTTTTAAACACTATCAAATCCTTCTTGGGCTAGATGTTCAGAACAATGTTCTGGAAATTGCTGTTAATAAGCAAGTGTTACCTGAAAGGAGTAGCAGATTAGATGTGCAAGCATGCAAGTCAAAAACAGATACTTGGGCTTGATTGGTGTGTCCCATCTGACCCTACAGACTGTGCAATGGCATGAAAGAAAATGGGTAGGTGGGCCACAGAAAGAGCAATACTCTCCAGGAACCTGGTGGGGGTGGGGTGATGCTTCAGGAGGAGGAAGAATAAGGGATGAGGACAAACCACAACTTTTGTTAGGTACATCAACAAAGGAGACTAATGTAGAACAGATTATATTGGAAACTCTTGGGAAGAGTTTTAAACTGAGAACAAAGCAAATGCCATCACCTAAAAAGCCCTTTGAGACTATATCCTCTAATCCACCAGAGAGTGTTGTATACCTTAAAGGGAAGAGGACTGCCACCAAGTGGGACTCCACAAACATGGCTTGATTGGTGAACTATATAGATGGGAAAACTGAGTTAGAAGAGATGTGGTCATCCACCTCCACTCAGAAACAAAGGACAACCATGCTGAGTTTCATTTCCCTACCTATGTTGCTCACACACAACCCTAGTGCTCAGGAGCTTTTGCCCTATCTTCTTCTTACAATCCCGGGGCAGTTTCTGTTCTACTCCACTGTCTCAGATCCATTTGCAAAGCGTGAGTGTTCTCTGCTCCTCTCAGTAGATAAAAACCAGAGCCCAGCTGCTTCACACCATTCCTACCAGAGAGGAAAGGCTGCCAGGGGCTGCTCTACTTTATCATGGAGCTCGTAACGCTTCCAAACTCCATAGGACTCCCCCTGGCTGTTCATAATGTTCTTCAGGAGCCTCGGGGCAACAGGAAATTAGAAAGCATATCCATTCGATGATATAACACCATCTCCTACCTTCCCATGGGCTCAGATCTCCAAGCAGAAAGCAGAATAGAAGCTGCTGTTGGACTGGAGGCCCTGGCTATAGTTCATAAGTTACACAAATACCCAACAAAATAGTGTGTTTGATTGGTCTCTGTTTTTGAATCCAAGATGTCTCCATTTGGTGAGATCCAGGACTCTTGAGCCATTCCCACTCAGTCTTCAACACTCCTCTTTTGCAAGAGAAGTGCTCCTTGTTGCTACTCAGTGCCCATGCAATGGAAGTGTCTGAACCAGGCTGAAGGAAACCTAGCTCTCAGGGTGTGAGATGCAACAATCCCCATTAGTATTTTCATGAGGTGCAAGTAGACATGTATTTAATGCTCCCATGAAAACAGAGTAGAAAACATTTTATACTGATTGGTGGACACATGAATCACCGTGTAGTATGAACGGCTCATTCCTGCTTAGAACTGAGAATACTCCTCACTTGTGCCTAAGGGAGCTACACCTACTCTCAAAGGCAAAGCAAGAGATTTGAGCCCTATCTTTTGTGGAAAAGAGCCCTTAGGTGCTACCTTGCCTCATATTTTAAAAAATACAAGTTCTTCTTGTGGTGGTAGGCTCAAACTCAGAGCCCAGCAGATGCTAAGCAGACACTTGACAACCAGGCTGAATGTTCCCAGCTCCTGATGTGAGTTTTGAAATTAACTACAGAATCCACAACTCTTTACAAGGTTAGTTCTAACCTTATAATACCTTATTCCTCTCTGAACTCCTTCCTTTTCCCCCAGCCAGCTCCAACTTCCAGAGGCAATGAGTGGCCATGTGGAGCCATTGGAGCGTAATGATGGAGAGGTCACTTTTGTGAATGGCCTAGCTCTGGTAGGGTTAAGACCACCTTGATCTCCCATGAGCTAATCCTGAACCGGCATGCTACCCAAGCCTTCTGTCTATATTCTCAGTGCTGCCTGGCCCTGTCCATCAGATATCCTCTCTTGTCTGGTGGTAATGGAATGACAGGAACACTGAGGGGAAATAGTTGAAGATTAGTTAGATATACAATTTGGGGATAATGGGACATATTGTTCACAATTACCTCCATGTGTAATAAAGATATTGCTGACCCTTGACATAGGAATGGCTTAGCCACTGTGCCAACCACAATGCCATGCCTTGACTTGTACAATATGGTACAGAGCCAGAGTTGTGTCACATAAACATGCCCTACAACAATCTGCAGAGAATTGGAAAAGGCCAGTGAAGTCAAAGCAAGATTTGAGAGGGTCAAAGCAAGATGCTAGTCTGTAAACAATCTTCCTATCCTTAGATACAGTAACTTTGTATGTGTGAGGTTTGTCTTATGAAATTTCTCCAAGATAAATGCCATCTAGCCATACAGCATCAGAGTAAAGGAAAGACATTGCCTGGAAGAAGCATGCATTCTTTCTCTTAAAGTCGCCCCCATTTCTGGACATTGAGTTTGCACCTGCTTCCTACTGTGTTTTCTTTCTCTTATTTCTTCCATCTTTTTTATCCAAATTTTCTTTTTTCCCTCTTCTTTACTTTACCCATCACCTCTCTTCATGCACAATATCTGAGCCTTGATCTGTTGACATTTAGGACCAGATTTTCATTTCAGAGGGGACCATCCCATGCATAGAAGATGGCTGTCAAGATCACTGGTTTCTGTCTACCACATGCTTATAGCACCCATTCTCTAGCTGTCACAACCAAAAAATGTTCAGCTATTTCCAAATAGTCTCTAAGGGGAGGAGCAAAAATTGTCACTTGGTGACAGCTGTTGACATAGACCATCAGGAGGAAAAAAGCAGATGATCTAGACATGTCTACTTTCAAACCTCTGACCTGATAATACACTGCCCAGTTCTTGGTTATCAATGGTGTTGTAACTTAGGTTCCAATGACTCCAAAATGCCAGGTTGGGTCCTCCAATGTGCCATGCTCTGAAAATGAAGGGATTAATGCAAGGACACAGGATTTGGGTACCTCACTAGAGTTAGAGGAAAATAGTTAGACTTCTATGTCAACCCCTCCAAGGTGCAGGGACTAATATGAAATAAGGGGTGGAAATAATGTAGGAGCTAGAGGAAGGGGTGGAGTTCTGGGTAGAAATTTCCTCCAAGATGAAACATCTCATTCTTCAGGAAAACTTGGTAGGTCTCAAGATGTTAAAGGGAGACTCCTTAAGATTCAGGAAATAAACAACTCAGAAGCTTCAGGAAGTCCCTACAACTGGTCAGATACAATGTGCTATGCACTTCCCAAGCTTTATTATGAGCAGCAAATACTGCTAAGAGATATTCTCAGACAAACTAAATTGTCTAGAACAGGCCCAGGCTAGTCAAGTTGCCTGAAACTCAGAGAGCCCAGATGAGCTACCTGGAAGAGACACTCTATGATCTGTTAAGCCACCTTCAAGTCATGCAGAGGACTCCAGGGTTTCAGCTTTTATGAACTATCACCCATGCTGAGTTATTTTAATGATATAGATGTCTTTGAGTTGTTTTTACTTCTTAAGTAACCCCACACACATACTCCTATAACAAGTCCCAGTACTATTCATTGGTTTACCTAGTTGGACTTTGGTGATATTCTCACTTTAGTCTATCATTAACTCTTTCTATGGGATGATAGGTGCTTGTTCACATCTCCCCAGTAATAGTGTCACATAACAACTTATATATGCATCAATCCATATGTATTCACACAGCTATTTGGAAATAGCCATATACCACAAACGCAAACATATTCTCAAAGTCATGCATACATATGTGCATACACATACAAGCATGTGTGTACATGCATACATAAGAAAATGCACATGTACTGATTCTCATGTACATACATTATACATGATTCTCACATACATACATTGTGATCCAGTTTCCTCTGAGCTGAAACAGTTCATTCTTGGGGGGAGGCACATTAAGACTCTGGAGGTTCTAAAAGGAAGCTCTTTAATACTTAAAAAGTAAACAATGCACAAGTCTCAGGAAATCCCTGAAACTGACAAGATGCACAAGGTTCCTCCTTCCAAAGCCTATAGAAGCAGAAAGAACTTCTGAGGAAGGAGACTTTCTAATGTGTCAATCTGTCAGCATAGAGCCCTGAGTTGCAACTTTTATGAGCTGTCACCAATGCTGAGGGCAAGAGTCTTGATCCATCAGTAAAGATACTAGCAGGCAATGATCTGGACTAAATATGTGGGATTTATGGGTCCATGCAGGCAAGCTGGCAAATGCAAGGAAGGAGATCAGGAGTTCACCATGCTTGGGAGGGATAAAAGCCACACAGCCATGTGAAGCCTCAGATAAAGCAACCACAGACTACTTCTACAGGCAGGAAGTTGGGATATCAACTGAGACTGAAGGTGGCAGAGAAACTGAAGGTGAGTGCAGATTTAGGGTGCTGAGATGGGAGTACTGGGAAGGGCCCAATAGCAGAGGTAGATTGGGGGCACTCAGCAATTGTGCCAATAAGGCAAATTGAAATTGAACAGTCATGTGCGTCTGTGGTTTTCATCCACAGATCCAATATTCTCTGGATCGGGGCTGGTAGCATGGTCTGTTCACAGAGCTTAGGCGGGATAGCAAAAGCTACATGTAACACAGGGGAACTTTTGGTGATACAGCTGCCTTTGAGTCATCCCTGCTTCTCTAAGTAAGCCCAGTAAACTCATTGGTTCACCAAGGTGGACTGTGTCTGTTGGTTCCCTGTCTAGATGCTTGTATCATGTCTCTGCAGGAAAAATCTATCACAAACATAAGCAAACACATATAAATATGCATATATGTATATACATATTTAAACACACAAACTCATGCTTCAAGTAAGGAAGCATGTACACTTACACATACACATAGGAGCATGCACACAAAGAAAAGGACAAGTATGCTTTCATGTATGTGCATGCAAACATACAAATACCCACATGTACAAATATACACTAATTACTATGTGTACCATACAGAACACATAGATGCACACCTACACTCATGTACTGATACAGATACACAAACATATACACAGCCACACCAACATTCATGTATATACAAATACACACTTACATGTGTACAAAAACTGGCACATATGCATACATGTATTTACAAGCACATATGTACACAAAAGCATACACAAATATGCATACCCATTCTCATACATGCACACATACATATGATCACACATAAATACACACATCCACAGAAATACACACTCAGAAACATATGACACAACACATGAAAACACATAGAAACACACATACTTACACAAACACGCATACCCACCTGTGCACACATATGCATGCATACACATGCGCAAATATACACATGTACAAATATACGAATGTATATGCACACATATAGGTAACACTTGTGCATGTACATATATACAGACATTTACTTGCTTGCATTGGCACACATAAGTGAAACCCAACCTCACCTATGCCAATCCCTTATTGTACAGTTTTCAAGTATTTATCTATGAAATGTAGGTAAAACGTATGATATTAGGCTGAGACACTAAACTGTGGGAGACAGCCACCAGAGCACTTTTCTGCGGATGAAGTTGAGATTCCAGAAATGGGAACGGGACAGAAATTGTCCATACATTTCCTCTTATTGAGAAAAATATGAACTAAGGCAGGAAGCTCAGTTCCCATTGTTGGGAGCAGCAGGGTCTATAAGGGGCTATGTGTACTGAAAATACTTTTTGTGTATTATTTTGTAAAGAGAGGTGCATTTGGCTTCATAGCAGTGAGATCAGGCATAGCAAATGTCCTAAATTCTTGGAGTGCATTACTGCTGCACACAGCTTTTCTGTGTAGTTCACCCCTAGAAAAAGGGTTTAATGACCTCCCTGCTGCATTCTTTGTCTGGGTAAAAAGCAAAGGGGAAGGAGCAAGACTGGATGTGATGAATTACAACCTGGGTTGAATGCAGGACAAAGCTCATTTGGTTGTTGAAAAGGCAGAAAATTGGTGGGTGAGAAAAGCTGGTGTAGCCAGGAAAATGGTGCATTTATCTTCTTACCTGGGAAGCCTTCAGGACACTGCCCAGGGGTCCAGTGCCTAACTGGACAAATGTTCACAGGACTGCAGAGTCTTGTGTGAGCGTGAGTAGGGACTCATGTCTACAGAGTGAAAATGGGGTCCAGCCCATTTACAGAGAACAACTCTATGGTTCATAGGAGTTTCAAACTAGTTAAGTTGTACTGTACAGTGATGAACCTCAAAATCAGCTCCCAGCATAGCACACAGGTTTTCAGCTCCAAGCATACCGTCATTCACATCTGACCAGATGAAGGCACGGCCAAGAACATGGTATCTGGAACCAGGCTACCCTAGAATACTGGCTCGAGTGGGCTCTCCAGAATGGTGTAAACTGATTCTAATCTCCTTGGACTTAAGCTCCCGACGCATGTTGAAATCTCCACCCTGTGCTCTTTGGATATATGTACTGTTCTTATTAGGGGGAGCACCTGCCATGTAGCCAGAAGTTGAGGGGAGCCCAAAAACAAGCATAGGCACTGTCCTAGCCCTCCTTGGGTTTATCCAAGCCATACAGAATCCATTGGTTTATCTCACAGCTGGAAAATTCCACGAGAAAAAAAGTCACTCGGGCTATTTAACAGTATTGACAACCCTTCCAAATTAAAAGGATTTTCTCTTTGCAGAAGGTCTGTTGTTTAACTTGGTAAAGGTTAATGACTCATGGGGTTTGAGTCTGCCTGGATCAGTAGTTTATAATTCTGACCATCCATTAGAAACTCCTGGGGGAGCTTTTAAAAAATGTCAATGTTCCATCACAGAGATTCTAGTATAGAGGCAGAGGGGGGCACAAAGCTACTGTAGTGTCTAAAATCTCCCTGCCTGCCTCTGACGAATACTGGCTAGAGAGAGTACAAAATGGACCGCCTTGATGGGAGGGAGAAGGAGTCATTGCTTACCACATGTATAAACACAGAGACATGGTGAGCCAACTATTTCTTAGAGGTTGTCATAGTAAACATTTCTGTTGCTGTGATAAACACCATAACCAAAAAAAAAAAAAAAAAAAAAAAGAAATGCTCAACATCCCTAGTCATCAGGGAAATGCAAATCAAAACAAGTCTGAGATTCCACCTCACACCAGTCAGAATGGCTAAGATCAAAAAATCAGG
>CM052710.1:50850596-50922895 GCA_028551405.1 Uromys caudimaculatus | reverse complement strand
GAATGGCTAAGATCAAAAACTCAGGTGACAGCAGATGCTGGCGAGGATGTGGAGAAAGAGGAACACTCCTCCACTGTTGGTGGAATTGCAAGCTGGTACAATCACTCTGGAAATCAGTTTGGCGGACCCTCAGAAAAATGGACATAATACTACCTGAGGACCCAGCTATACCACTCCTGGGCATATACCCAAAACATACTCCAACATGTAATAAGGACACATGCTCCACTATGTTCTTAGCAGCCATATTTATAATAGCCAGAAGCTGGACACAACCTAGATGTCCCTCATCAGAGGAATAGATACAGAAAATGTGGTACATTTACTCAATGGAGTACTACTCAGCTATTAAAAACAATGATTTAATGAAATTTGCAGGCAAATGGATGGAACTTGAAAATATCATCCTAAGTGAGGTAACTCAGTCACAAAAGAACGAACATGGTATGTATTCACTGATAAGTCGATATTAGCCCAAAAGTTCGGAATACCCAAGTTTCACTTAACAGTAACCGCTGGACTGAGAGTGAGGTCCCAGATGGAGGAGTTGGAGGAGGGACTGAAGGAGCTGAGGGAGTTTGCAGCCCCATGGAGGGAGCAACAGTGTCAACTGGCCCGACCCCCCCTCCCATCCTCCTGGAGGCTGGACCACCAACCAAAGAATACACATCAAGGGACTCATGGCTCAGACAACATATGTGGCAGAGGAGGGCCTTGTTGGCCATCAGGGGGAGGAGAGGCCCTTGGGCCTGATGATGTTAGAGGCCCCAGTAAAGGGGAATGTCAAGGTGGGAATATGGGAGTGAGTGGGCAGGTGGGTGGGAGGTGGAATACCCTCATACAGGCGGGGGAGGGGGAGGGAATGGGAGTTTCCAAAGAGGAGACCTGGAAAGGGGGAAACATTGGAAATGTAAATAAAGCATCAAAAAATAAATAAATAATAAAAAGAAAAAAGAAAAGAGGTAGCTGGCTCCTGAGGTTGTCCACCAGCCCCACACGTATGTACACTCACATGCGTGTTCATCATCACAGACACACCCACTAAGACAGAAAGAGACAGAGAGAGAGAGAGAATTAATTTGCTTGAAAATGCCTAATTGAGACCTAACACTTTTATGTTAACTACGATAAATAAATATGTTTTTAATAAACTAAGTGTATATGTATTACCATACAAGGCTATTCAAGGTATATTGATGACTAAAAAATGTATTTCTTGTGACAACAAACATTGTACAATTTCACTTACTTGTTGACAGACGTGAGTGTTTTAACAAAAGACATCTGTAGGTATCTTATAAATATTAACAGTAAGATCTTGGAGTAAATTACAGGACAGCCCTCCTTTCTCAAGACATTTGGCTTCTAGCTGTCATGAAATTGTGACATCCTTATTTTGTTAGAACAAGATATTTTCTGTCTTTTTCTAAAATGCTGTCCCAAGCACACAGATCTACATACCTCCAGGTGGCTCCCTGAGATATGTATTCATACCTCATGGAGCTCATATCTCATTCATAAAAGCTTCGAAGACTCCTTTTCAAATGCATGCTCTGCATGCAAAGCCACAGTACTGAAGTGCTGAGATATAGCACTGAAAGCAGCTCACCAGACTTCTAGATTCAGCATTCCCTAGGGTGGCCGTGTGTGTGTGTGTGTGTGTGTATCTATGTGTATGTGTCTGCATGTGTCTGTGTGTGTCTCTGTCTCTGTGTTTGTTTGTTTGTTTGTTTGTTTGTTTTTGGTTTTTTTTTTGTTTTTTTGTTTTTTTCGAGACAGGGTTTCTCTGTATAGCCCTGCCTTTCCTGGAACTCACTCTGTAGACCAGGCCGTCCTCGAACTCAGAAATTCGCCTGTCTCTGCCTCCCGAGTGCTGGGATTAAAGGCGTGTGCCACCACTGCCCGGCTCTCTGTCTCTGTATATGTGTGTGTGTGTATGACTATGTGTGTGTGTCTGTGTTTGTGTCTGTGTATGTCTGTATGTCTATGTTGTGTGTCTATGTCTCTGTGTATATGTGTGTCTGTGTGTGAGTCTATGTATGTGTATCTATGAATGTCTGTATGTGTGTCTGTGTGTGTGTCTATGTCTCTGTGTATATGTATGTGTCTTGTGTATGTGCCTTGTGTGAGTCTGTATGTGTCTGTCTCTGTGTATATATAGATGTCTGTGTGTGTCTGTGAGTCTGCAGTGTGTCTGTGTCTCTGTGTTTATGTGTGTTTGTGAATGTTTGTGTATGTCTGTGTGCAAGTCAGTATGTGTATGTGTGTCTGTGTATGTCTGTATATGTCTGTGTGTGTCTGTGCATCTATATCTGTGTGTGGGAGTGTGTCTGTGTATGTCTGTGTGTTTGTGTGTCTGTGTATATGATTGTGTCTCTGTGTGTCTGCATGTTTTGTGTATGATTGTGTCTGTGTGTATCTGTGTCTGTGTGTCTGTGTCTGTGTGTGTGTGTATATGTGTGTTTAGGCAAGGTGATCACATGAGTTACTTTATCTTTTTGTCTGAATCCTTTATGATATGTTAATGTCTTAGATAAAACTGCTTGTAATTCCAGATCTGGGGGATCTGACACCCTCTTCTGGCCTCTGTGGGTACCTGTAATCACGAATTTATACGTGTACATAGACAGACACAACCATGAGACATAAATAAATAATAAAATATTTTTAAAGTAAAGACGCTAATTATCACATGAATATTTATGTCATGACTATATTTTAAACTGGAACTAAATGTTCAAAAAGTATTGCAAGGGGAGAGAGATCCTGCTTGTAGTGATATGAGAGGTGCAACTACTAGAAAGCAGCACACCGGGCATTGTGAAGGCACGCCTGCCTTCTGCTTGACATTCGGGTCTCAGATATTTACTCAAGAGACACAAAAACTTGCACTGATTTTAAAAACATCTGAATAAATACATTTATGGCAGCTGCATTCAAGACAGCCCCCAACCAGAAGCAATGTAAGTGTCCATCAATGGGAGGAGAAACAAAATAGAATAGTGTGGTCATGTAACAGCTAAAAATACGAGCTACAATTATGTGAACAGGCCACAGAAGCAGGACGCAGTGGAGCACAGGGTGAATGGAAATGTAACCTAGAAGGTTTAAAACTTGAGCCATGCATCTCGCAGAGAAAGAAATCAGAAAAGCAGTACAGTAGGTGTGGTTGGAATGGGACATAAAGAACCAGCTAAGGTGATGGAACATTCTAGATCTTGACAGCTGTTGGTAGATAGCATGAATGAATACATTTTGCCAGAACTTACCACACAGCAAGATTAAGATCTGAGCATTCATCATTAGTAAAATTTCAACTTAGTAAGACTAAAATAAAATGGAATTTAAAAAGGTTAGATTTCCCAGGGTCGACAAAGGATGAAGGGGAAGGAACCGAGGTCGTTTTTTTCCTTGGGGTCTGCATCACTGCTTTCAATAAGGGTATTAGTAGACTTGGGCGGGTCTAAAACTCACTGATACAGGACCAGCTTACTCTCATTAGCAGAGCTTGCAAAGTCGTATGCAAATCTGGCGTGCAGGACATCAGCCACATCCACAGCCACCTCTCTAATGATGGCAGATGGTGTTCTGCTAGTAAAAGTGGAGACTTTGAGAGAGAAAAAAAAATCAAAAACTGCCCAATCTCGCATAATCCATCTAGGAACTTGTAAAGTAAATAAATGAATACCAATAACATCAATGGGAGCGGAACTTAAGTAGACGTGCATAGATTTTTACATAAATCCCCTGCAGCAGAAAAAGGAGATTAGAAGGAAGAACACGATTTAGAAGCCAGTGCAAGCATTCTCCGTATCCGCACTTCCCAGCGGAGCTGGCACCGTGCTGGGAATGGCAATGGCTCATTCCTATTCTACGAGAGGCTGAGGCCTCAGCAGCTGCAGGGGCTCCACTCCCCTCCCTTCCCCTCCTCTCCCCTTCCCTTCCCTCCACTAGCCTCAGGCCTGCACTTGGCTCAAAAGCCTGCAGAATCCACACTATGATACATGGACCCTGTCTGTGAGAAAGCACAAGTAGAAACTAGTATTCCTATTCAAAAAGTAAAAAGTGCATTAAATTTTTAAATATATATATACAGAAGTGAAACTTTGCCTTAGGAGCCCTGCAAAGCCAGAGAGATCACTCAGTAAAAGGCCAGTGTGGAGCGTCTGTAAATGGGAGACCAAGCAAGACTCTGAGCCTGCTCTGTGGCACAAGGGCTCTCAACCCACTCTGTGCTCCTTCCTGTAGCATGCTTAGAAGTTACCGCTTTTGGTGAAGGCACAGTTTCATTATTTCTGCAGTGCATACTTGGGGTTCTTGTTGTGTTTTTTAAGTGTCTATTTCGGGCCTAAAGAGAGGAGAAGTATCATAGGCAAATCCAAATCCGACCTTCAGTGTATTTTCAGCACAAATGTGACTGTTTCCGCTCCCATTCCTCGTCTCCCAGATTACAATTAAAATTACCAGTGAAATATCCAAATATGGAGAAATTGCGTCTGCAAGTAGAGAAAGTATGTTGTCCACTTGCATGCTTTCAGGAAGTTCCAGACACTATCCTCAGTGCTGGGTCATACATGGTAAATGTTATACTAGTTGCTAAACACAGAACAGAAAGCTGGAGCCTACTGCATGTGGCTCCCCACTGCGCGCTCCTGGCGAGCGACAGGTACATATACACACTACCTCTAGCACAGTTTTTTATGTCTCACTTCAAACAGTAAATCAGAAGTTGAAGTCAGAGACTTGGGCAGATATTTGTACACCTGTGTTTATAGCTACATCATAGCCAATAACCAAAAGAGGGAAGCAAATCAAATGTCAACCAGTAAAGAATGTTTTTTTTTTAAATATGGTTATGTACATGTAAGCAGATATTACTCACCCTAACTATGGTGCCATATATACTTTTATCTCAGCACCAGGGGAGGCTGAGGCAGGAGAATTATGAGTTCAAGGTAAATCTGGGCTATGTAGGGAGACCCTATTTTGTAAAATGAAATTCTGATAATGCTTCAACAGATCAAGGACATTTTTTAACCTGAAACCATCCAGGCACAAAAGAGTAAAAAATACACAGCCCCCACTTAGAGGAGATGCTGAGAATAGTTGAAGCAAGTAGATTAAAGTTATCTATCAAAGGGCTGGGAAAAAGAACATGAGAATTTGCTACTTAATAGGTACAGAGCTTTGGTTTGAAATAATGAAGCAATGCTGGCGATAGATGGTATGGCATTTGCCTAAAAATGTGAAAGAATTTAGTGCCCCTGAAACATAGCCTAGATGGAGCTACAATTTTGGCATTATGTGCATCTTACCACACAAAAGAAATAAGCAGAGAAAGACAAGCAGATACATTAAAAAGACTTCTAGTAGAGAGAATAAAAAAAAAACACAGATATAAATAAGCTATCTAGAAGACATGGAGATGTCTCAAGAAAAACTGTCTTCGTGTCTTTATCTGTTTCTTTAGTGAAGGGAAAGCAGAGAGAGTCCAGATTACAGAAGGCACAGCAAGCCACAAAAGAATTTTCCAAGGAGAAAGAACTTTTAGAAATGAGAGTGCTTGATTAGAAGAATTCAACAACTGAGTAAAATGTTGAACAAATATCTCAGAAATGGACTTAAAAAAAAATAAGATGGAGGAAATGACCTAGAAATGGTAAACACTATCCATAATTCTAGGGAGGTGGAGGCAGAAAGGTCAGGGGTTCAAGGTCATCCTGAGCTACATAGCAAGTGTGAAGCCAGCCTGGATTGTATAAATCCTGTCTCAAAAGAATAAAGAAAAATAGACAGCTGTGGAGAAAAGAACATGTTTTTCAGACTTGAGTCTGACAGAAATTGAACTCTCTAAATGCCTGGACTACAAACAGCAAAGAAGATAAAGAAAATTCTAGTAAGACATTCTTCACAGCCGGTAGGCTTCTAGATTAAAGTGGCCCACAAAGTTTAAAACAGACAGAACAACAAACGGTCATTTTGAAATTTTAGAACCTCTGAGAACAAAGAAGAGGATCTATGTGTGTCCCGAAAAGAAAGGAGAACAGGTCACATAGTAAGGATACAAAATGAGAAACAGGAAAGTTCTCTTGCAGGTAACATCAGAGGCCAGAATATAATGAAGCACAGCTTTCAAAATTCAGAGGGAAAACTGATTGCTAATCTGGGCTTTTATACTCTGCTAAATTATAAACTGAGTCTGAGAAACAATGCAGATGTTTGAAGATATAGCTAAGTACTGAAGACTTTCCCCAATTTGCAACCTGTGTTAGGAACCAAGGAAAATAGAAAACTACAGGCCTAAGTCATCATAAGACCACGAAGACTTCCCAGCGTACCAGCAGCACTGTAGCCTAAAGTAGATAGAGGTTTTGTATTCAGTCCTTATTTTTCTTGGCTTCTATCAATCAACTGAACCATCTTGCCTAACCATCCCAAGGAACCTCAAAAAGTAGGTATGATTTTGAAGTACATGTAGGTGAAAAAAGAGGCAGGACATCAGTGGAAGGAACTAATTCTTAAGGAAAATAAGAAACACTTTTTGATGCCTGAACTTCAGCAACAGTTGAATATAGAAATCCAGAGTTTAAGACAGGAATCTGGGCTTGAACAAAAATACAGGTGTGGAAAAAGATAAAACCACCAAACAAAGCATTGTGTAGCTGCTTCCTCATGATTACATGTGATTATTGTATCCTGAGTAAAAGCAACTGTGACCACTAGCACTTGGCTTTAGGGATTGAGCCTATTTCCATATGGGAGGACGGGGAGCTCATGAGGCTGTCTTCTCCCCAAAGATACATGTAAGTAGTTAAAAATTGCTGGGAGATGGAGAATCTTTGGAGATATAGCTGCTCATATATTGTCTGTGATCCTAAGTAACCCTTCACCTGTCTTTTTGTAAGTAACCCAATAAACTCAGGTAGACTTGGATAGAATCACTTCTTCCATCTATGTGCTGATTTGGCTTTTTTTTTTTTTTTTGTCAACTTGACATGAGCTAGTAGTTTGAAAAGAGGGAGCCTCAATTGAGGAAATGCCTCCACCAGATTGTCCTATATGCAAGACAATGGGAGCATTTTCTTAATTAGTAAGTAATTGGTGTAGGTGGTGCCACTCCTGGGCTGGTGGTCTTGAGTTGGATAGGAAAGCAGGCTGAGCAAGCCATGAAGAGCAAGCCAGTAAGTAGCACGGCTCCGGTATCTCTGCAAACGTTCCAACCTCCAGGTTCCTGTATTGAGTTCCTGACCCGACTTCCCCTCATGATACACTTGTAAGTTGTAAGGTGAAACAAACCTTTTCCCTCCCAAATTGCTTTTGGTTGTTTCTTTTAAACAGCTAATTGAAAACTAAAAAGAACTATAAAAGAAATTATAAACTTCTAAATTAAATTATTTAAAAAACTAAAAAGAAATTATAACAATTAAGATAATAGATTAATATTCCATCATGGATGGTGGCTGGGCATATGAAGCCATACCCCTACCTAGGGAATCATTGGCAATAATGGAGATAGAAAGACATGTTTCTTCAGTGGCCTAGCTTTAGGTAAGTTGTTCATGCTCCAGTAAATGAAACCCTCATATGCATGGAAACAACTCTAATTAAACTAAGGGACACACACACACACACACACACACACACACACACACACACACACACACACGGCATGTTGGAAAGAAAAGATCAGAATCAGGGTTGGGGGACGTAGATTAGAGAGTGCAATGGGGAGTCAATTTGGTCAAAATACACTATATACAAGTAAATACAAAACTGTAAAGGGAATAAATTTTAAAGAATTAATCAATAAAATAAGTAGATCAAAACAAATAAGACAGAAACAGTACCAAAGCTGAATAGGAATAAAGAAACCACAGCCTATAAAACACAAGCGTTAGCAGGGAAAATGGTTTTCTGATGAGACACACAAGCTCATGATCAATGACCAAGTTCAATGCTGTCTTGATTACATTTTTGCTTGATACTGAGAAGGAGGGTGATTTTTCTTCCACCCAAAGGAAGGTCATTTCTTCCATCCATTTACAAAATGTTGCTTACTAATAAGAGAAACACCCTTCAACTAGCCTTTTCTTCTGTGAGGGAGATTTCCATAAGAATGCCTTTCTCTTCCTACTGCAGTTTCTTTGCATGGTTAGAAGGGTATCTTGTCTATTACTTGCAATGGAGGGAAGGCTCTGAATACAGTACCTCCCCAGTCTCTCAGACCAAACCCATCAGCTGTGTGAACTAGTCTCCGCCCTCCCCACGCAGTAGCTCTGGGCCAGCCTCTGGGTAAGATATGTGCCATTTTCAAGCCTGCGTCACTAATTTTCTCAAATTCAAAAGGCAGAAATTAGTAAATCCTTTGGCCACAGATCTAAAGCCATTTCCCCACCAGGATTAAGGTCATTGACATCCTGATCTTCCCTTTTCCAAGTTGACAGTTCAAATTAGTTCTTAACTTGGAAAGAAAAAGGAAGTAACTTAAAACACTAATGGCTATTCACAGACGAGAATCTGAAACTGAAAGGCTCACATGCAAAATTTAACCAGGATAGGTTTTGTTTAGTGCATTTATATTTGGCATGCACAGTTGCTTAAATAGCCAGATACTTGGGAATAACATAGCAGTTCTAACTCCATCGTCTTGTTTGTTTGTTTGTGATTTTCTTTTCTATAGTTTCAATGACCCAGTTTATTAAAATCTGAAAAATATTAATAGAAGGTTCCCAGAAATAAATGATTCATGAGTTTTAACTTCTTTTTCTAGGAAGTGTAAGGAAGCCCCACAGTGTCCCATAGGGGATATGAGTCACCCTCTTTTCAGTGTATCTACCTTATACACACAACCGTCACCAAAGCAGTTGAGAGAGAAAAAAAATGACATTTGTGTAATTTTATTACAATATAGTATCAGGATTGTTATACTTTACTGTTAGTTACTGGTGTTAATATCATGCTGTGTCTTCTTTCTAAAGTAGCTTTGTCATAGCTGTGTATGTATAGGGACAGAAACAGTACCCATAGGATTTGCTACTTATGGACATCCACTAGGGATCTTGGGACATGTTCCCTATGAATAGGAAGAGAAAGGACTTGTGTATTTGTTTGTAGCACATCTCCCCTAGGTCACCTCACATTTAGAATTCCTGCATGACAGAGTTAGCCATCCTAAGGTAAAGTAGAAATTTCTGGTCTCTTTGGAGCCTCAGTTAGGCTATAATGATGTTTTGCTGGGGCAGACAGGTGAAAGAATGTTTTGCTGAAGCAGACACAGGAGAAAGGATGTTTTGCTATAGCAAACACATGAAAGGAGGTGTGATGTTCAGAAAGAATATAAATTTGACCCCCACAGACAGTAGGAGCTCAAGTTTTGGTTCACCTTGCTCCACCTTGCTAGGCTGACAACAAAAATATGTTTTGATCATATTCATTCCCAACTCCCTCAAACATACCCCCCATTCCCAACCCATCTAACTTGGTGTCTTTTTTTAACCCATTATACTGGCTGGTTTTGTGTGTCAACTTGACCCAAGCTGGAATTATCACAGAGAAAGAGTTTCAGTTGAGAAAATGCCTCCATGAGATCCTGCGGTAAGGCATTTTCTCAATTAGTGATCAAGGGGGGAGGGCCCCTTGTGGGTGGTACCATCTGTGGGCTGGTAGTCTTGGGCTCTATAAGAAAGCAGGCTGAACAAGCCTGGGGAAGCAAACCAGTAAGAAACATCCCTCCACGGCCTCTGAATCAGCTCCTGCTTCCTGACCTGCTTGAGTTCCAGTCCTGACTTCCTTTGGTGATGAACAGCAATTGGAAGTGTAAGCTGAATAAACCCTTTCCTCCCCAACTTGCTTCTTGGTCATGATGTTTGTGCAGGAATAGAAACCCTGACTAAGACACCCATCAGACCCTATTTGTGATGCTCATATAGTCTTGGATACCTGACCTTCCACTGAGCATGGTTGACCTAACAGGGTCAATAGCCTTAAAGAAAACTGACTCTCCCTATCCAAGAAGCTCTTAATTGCCAAGAGTTCCTAACCAGAGATGCCAGTAGTCCTCTCCATGTTTGCTGGATTATCTCTTTTGGAATTGTTAGCTAAGACAGTCAGGGGTTCCCTTAAGAAACAAAACTGGTGGAATGAAAAAGCTACATACACACACAGAGAGAGACACACAGACACACACACATACACACACACACTGTGCGCTAAGTGTGTATTAAGGCCGGGTGCCTCAGCAGTCTCAATCTGGTAAAATCCCTGAAGGTTTCTGGAGATAAAAGCTTGGAAATGCAGATTCTAAATGTCAGCATAGGAATCAGCAGCAGCAACATGGCAAATTAACTCTCCAGCAAGAGTAAAGGCCATCAAGCCAAAGAAGAGATGACCTTCTTTCTGCCACTCTCATCTTATCTGTGCTACAACCAGGAAGTGCCATCCACAATCAGGGTGAGTTTTCCCACATCAACCAAGCTCGTTTCCTCGGGTGAGTTTCCCTCCCAAGGTGATTCTAATTTGTGGCAAATTGACTTTGAAATCAACTATACTAGGTCCCATAGTCCTCCAAACATGACAGACTACTGACAATGTTCTTGGTTACACTCCAGAACTTGATGAGGACACCCTGTCACTGAAGACACCACATACTTAAGTCATAAAGCATGTAAAAACCAAACTGGTTCTCACCTGGAAGGTTCACCCTTACTGGCGAGCTTTCAGTGTACTGGAACTTGCTTTGCATGTTCTCAGAAAAGGAAAGTAATTATTAGTCTTATCCAGCTGAGAACTCTGAGAGCTACAATAATGATCAGCACGTAAAGACATGCCACTGGTACAACAGTAGCACACATGTTATGAGAGTAACCAACCACTTTATAAAATGGACTTAAGGTCTGCTCTACAAGTGAAACCCACCCATATCTGACACCGTTATTTGGTTACCTTGGCAGGTAATAGGCCCTAAAGGAGAACATACTACTATTATTTTGCTAAATGGACAGAGCATTAAACTAACTCTTACAGCTACATAGGTCATAAGTTCTAGGGGAGGACCTGCTACTGTTATACTGTTATAGTATCAACCTGACATCTTGTGATTTGTTGTCACACACATAGATTAGTGCCTCTCTCAACCCTTATCAGAGAAGTTTCTTTCTTCAGTAGCTGGAGATTAAAACAAAGACCCATAACGGGTTGAGGTGCAAAGAATAAGAAACTGTGTTCAGCCCTAAACGGGACATCTATATGGCTCCACCTCCCAAGGCTCAGGGATCGTTGCAGGGGCGAGGATGGAAAGACTATAAAAGCCACTGTATCTTTCCAAAACTCTTTCCATGATCTTAATAGAAGACCAATGCCTCAGCTCAATGAGAGAGGGATGGAATTTGGAAGGGAAGGGAGGTGGATGGAGGAGAGGAGGGAATGGGAAGAAGAGATCTAGCTCTAATTCCAGTCTTGAGAGAAACAGTTCAGAAGACATGACAGTGTAGTGAGGGCAAGGAGATTTTTTTTCCCCACCCTATGGGCTAAGAACAAGTTCTGGAGTATAGCTAGAAGACCTGACCTATAAGCACCAAGTCAAGGAAGCAATCAGGAAGTTGATAGAGGGTTTGGGTCCACTTGTACAGTGGACTTCCAGGAAAGAATTGATGCTACCATCCTTTGGTAACGGAAGCACTCACTGAGCAACATTTTCCTAGTTATATGGGATTAAAATGAAGTTGAGTGGAGAGTGAGAGGCTCAGAGACAGAGTGTCACTGAGAACAGAATGACTTTCTCACAGAGCTGATCCCGACACTCACTTGCACCCTGACACGCAGCACACCTGTTAAGCAGGGAAGAAAGTAAACCATTCCTTTGTGCCCAGTCTTCAAGATCATGGACAACTCTGTCTATGTGGGCAACTGAGGCATTGGAGGGACTGCCTCTGGATCCTGTGGGAAGTGTATCATTGTCTTAAGTGAATGTTTTGTTGGCATTAGTACAGCCATGTCAAAGACTCCAATGCCTCAGACCCAGGGAAATGGCATAGCCTGCCCCCTGGTGAGTTCGGGGAATTGACAAAGCCTTCCTCTGGTCTGTATGTGGATGTTGGCAGTGTGTGCAAAGGCCAGCAGCTGCAGCTTCTTCCTCCCTAATGACTGCAACCTGAGACTACATCCTGACAAACACTTCCTACCCAGACTAGCTAACCCCGCTTCTTGTGATGTATATAACAGACAGGTGAGTTTCTATGCTTCATAATAGGTGCCATCCATCTGCCTGAGTACAACCCAACCCATCCCAGCTTTTCTGTATGTCTATCTGTTGATTCTTCATTGGCCTAGTCAGGTTTCCAGGATCAAGTCATGCGGGACACAGCAGTGCCCTACCTTTCTGAGGTCAAGCCTATGGTGCTGGACCAGCTCTGGGTCCAAGAGTAGGAAGAACTGGAGCTTGAGAGCTAACCAGGTCTTAGGAAGTTAAAGATCTTGGATATCTTCACTTACACCCACCAAGGAGTTTGAGGGATCCACGGAAATAGTCCTGCCCTTTCATCTCCCATTGGTAAAGTAAAAGGCCAAGAGTTGCCCATTTCTTTTTCAGGTGGTTTCCTGGCCACCATGTAGAGGTATCGGGTGGCCTTTATGGATATGAGGTATCAGATATCACAAAGGATGTGGGACCAGAGGCATGTGGGACCTGAGGGAGGGGAGGGCATGACAGAAGATACAGGGATGCGCTGGCCAAGAACCACACACCACTCCCAGTGGCTCACAAGTATCCACATCTCCTGGAAATAAGCTGCAATCAAAAAGAGACAACAAAAAGGGAGGGCTTCATTGGCTGAGAGAACCTTGTTTTGAGTTTACCCTGAAATAAATAAGCTGGAGTTTCCATTATCAGTAGCATAAATCAGGAGGCATACGTCGCTATTATGGAACATGACGAGAGTTGCCTTTTATTTTGCAAGCTGGAGTCTGAGGCCTATGACATGATGCTGCCATCTTTTTAATTCCTGAACACACGGGGATGAGGAAAGGTCTGTGGTGGCGGCAGGCTCTTCATGTCACTTCATGTTGTACGAATCCACACCAGTTTTCCCAAATCAAAATTGGGAGTGCATTATTCTGACTATTGAACAGGAGCAAAGGCAAGTCCCCTCCAATAACACAGCCGTTGTTGTGTAGCTATCTCCTCCAAACTGAAATGCTCCCTCCTGGAGAGAGGAAGGGGGAGCATAAGACTCAGGAAGCTAATGGGACGTGCAAGCTTCAGAAACCATGGGATTCACACAGCCCTGCCCTGTGCTTGTATAACCACGAAACAACATCTTGAATAGGAAGAACCTCTGTTTTGTGGAGGTGCCTGCAAATTAGACAGGGAGTTCTGAGGGTGCAGCTTTCTTGAGTCTCCATCCATGCTCCATTGAGGATTTTGGGGATATAGCTGACTTTGAATCATCTGTGCTCCTGGAAGGAACCCCAACAAATTCATTGGTTTACCAAGCAACACACACTTGAATGGAACTAGTTCTTTGATCATTCCTCAGTGCGCACATGCATATATTTAGGACATCGTTATCAAGAACACAACCAGTCCTGGCTAGAGAGCATATACAGAGACCAAATACTTAGTAGAGGGAAGATAAATGAACAGCTTCTCAGTGCATGAAGCTGTCTTAGGCAAACAGTGAGATACAAAATGTTAGGGTGTTGGAACAACTCAGGAGTCAAGTCTAAACTTCTAGGAAGAGTGACAAAGCTCTTGAGGAATAGGTCACCTTCCCTGGCCAGTCCTTGAGGCTATGCAATGTCACCATCGTTTGGGGAGTATTCATAAGACTCTTCAGTGCTGTATTCTCTTGCCCTGGGCAGTGTGAGTGTGAGTGTGTGTGTGTGTGTGTGTGTGTGTGTGTGTGTGTGTGTGTGTGTGTGTGTGTGTGTGTGTTTTCTGGGTCTGGTGAATACTCTATACCTGTTGAGGCCTTCCCCGCTAGCATAGCTGTAGCTATTTTGTTCCATGCCCACCGGCTATTTTATATTGTTGCTGTAATATGCCTGCCAGTCATTGACACAGAAAATAACTTGACTCAGAGCAGGGTCGTGCTGACTATATTACCCTGTTATATTCTGTATGTTATGAGATTTGTTAATCTTAAGAAATCTCACAACCATAAGCGCCACTTAGGACCCATCAAATTAAAGGTCAATATGAACTGTTTTGTCTAAAGTAGCTTGAGACAGGGCCAACCACCAGGCAGCACTTCCAGCATCTGTGTATGAACTCAATGTGGGTTTGTGGGGTTTGCCTTTATAAGATGGTCCTGAGAAATGTGTGGGGTCATAGCTTTCAGCTTCTGAGTCTGATCTATGGCCCTGAGTGATCAGTCTTAGAGTATGCATTCAAGAGACTATTCCTGTCTGACTGAGATTGGTGTTTGTGTGGTTTATGGGGCAACTCCTGGACTCTAACGATAGCAGAGTCACACCTCAACCCTGAATTTTCTTCTCCATCTTCATCGGCCTGATTAACACTACCTTCTCTTTTGTCATATTTAGTTCAGTGTTCTAGATACTGGAACATCTAAAGTCAAGGTACCAACAGAGCTAGAGTCTGGCAAGAGTCCCCTTCTTACAGACATGCTGCCTCGTTGTCTTCACATAGCAGTCCCTTTTACTCTACTATGTCTGGACCTCTTTTTTAAGGGCACTCATCCCATTAGTGAGGTCTCTACTCTCTTGACCTAATCTTTCCTAAAGGCTCTGCCTCTTGGGGCATTGAAGATTAAGTTTTCAACCTATGGGTGAGAGAAATAAACACACACCATGGCTCTCTTCCAGAAACATTCCCAAATCTTCCCCCAAATGGTTTCATCATCTTTGCCTTGAGCTCCTAAGGGATCTTGAGTTTCCCTGCTTGTCTGAGCATTTAGCATACTGCAATTCTGTCATCTGACATTGCTTCATCTCCTCTACTGCACTGTCAGCTACCTGAGGACAGGGATGTGTCTTGACCACCATTGTAACATGGAATTCCTTGTAATGCCCAGAACATGGAGAATGTCCGATGAGGACTTGTTAGAGAGAAGAAAAGCTTCATTGTGAACTATTTTAGAAAATTCGGACTGGCTGGCTCTCCTCCCTAAGGAAAATGGACCAAATAGACAGAGAATTGTAGCCAAAGACTTTTCCTTTGTTTATTCCACATGGGAAATTATTACTTTGAGCCACAATTTTAAAAGCCTGACCCTGGGAGGAAGAGGAATCCCCCAGAGCAGTGAACTCACATCAGCATATAAGCAGCTATCTCTCCAGAGGATCTGATGGTGCTAGTCCCAGATGGCTTCCCAGGAACTGAAAGTCCATTCCAGAGCCTAAGCTCTTGAGGCTTCCTGTGTGGGCATCCGCTGAGGTCTCCTTCTGTTAAAGGTCTTCTGCTGTGAACATCTTAAACAGAAAGACTCATCTTCCCAATCAGAGGTCTGCACCAGGCCTTTCCCCACTCAGGGTCTGATTGAAATCTCACAGAACGTGAAAGAAAACTGTTACTTTCAGATTTATAGATATGAACACCAAGGCACAGATTGGTTAAATAACTCACCCAAGGTCACAGATGGCCAGAGGCTGAGTTGATTTGGGGAAGAAATATATTCTCTGTCGTATGACTGCTCAACTTTTTATACTCCCGTGACAAAAAGCCACATTTCACTGCCTGCATGTACACACACACACACACACACACACACACACACACACACACACACACACCATTAAGAGTCCAGCAGGTGATAATTGGTGTTTCTACAGCATGAAAGATTAAAGGAGCTGTGAAACTCTCCCCGACCCTGGCAAAGAACGGTGTGCTTTTTACTTTAATAATCCCAGTATTCTCAAACACAAGGTACAGATGGGAGCAAGAAGCTCTCACTCCCTTGCTTTAAGTTTTTCCAAGGAGAACAGAATGTGTCAATTAGGTCCTTGATTTTTTTTTCTTTTCTCATCATTTCTGTTTGGTTTGTTTTTTTTTTTTTTTTAATCCCCCTTCTTTGAGATTACATAAGTTGTTGATTCTCACACACAGCCTGAAAAGGTTTAGATGTGCTCAGGGGCCTGCACAGCAAGCTCCCATGTAGTCAGTCATTAATCATTCAAGATGCTTTCTACCCGACTCGTGCCTTCAACTATTCCCTCACTTCAGTTGAGTGAGTTAAGTACAAATTTCAATGGCCACAAGGAGCCAGTCCATAATATAAAAGAGAAGGTCTCAAAGAGTATACTGGAGGGTTCATGATGTATCCTTAAGCAGCACAATGACTCAGTCTCAGTCAATGGTGACCACATAGCAACCCAGCATCAATATGGCTGACTCCTCTGACTTTTTTTTTCTTAAGGAGTGGGCAGTCATTAGCCTAGAAATTTTCATTCACTTCCCTCAACTTGGAAAATACCATATAAAATGAACCGTTATATGCCTCTGGAGTAGTGTTTTACTGTCTGTGACCCACATAGAACATGAGCTTACCAGAGAGCCGAACAACACAGCCTGAGGAAGGAAGCAGGAAGCCCTGAGCAGGTGAAGATCAGTAGCCACTGTGCTGATGGGGACAGCAGGAGAGCCCCAGGATGACATTTTGAGACTGAGCCAAAACAGGAGGAACTTGACATCCTCTAAGAAAGCTGCACTGCTCAACACGTGCTGTTGGGCTGGGTTTGAGCCTCTTTGGCTATGACTGTAGCTGTAGGATCTGCTCAAGCAACAGAAGACACCATTCTGGGAGCACAGTATAACAACTTTCAACTCAGCCCTGGGTGAGTTGAGCAACAAGCAAGATCACCCTTCACCCAGCCATTCCCTCTCAGAAGCAGGTCTCCTAAACTCACCCCCAGTCTCTTCTCCTTCCTCAGACTTCTATGCACCCTAATCTGACTTGCTTTCACTTCCCAACCTCTCCCACTAAATCCTCCAGAAGACCAGGGTCACTACCAGCGTCTTCAGCTGCATTTGGAGCTGTCTTCTTCTGTCTTAACCCAGTAGGAATCACATCAAGAACAACGTGATAATTTTAAGCTAAGCAAACACACTTAGGCATATTGATATTCTAGGCCCATTCCAAGCACAGCATACTCATTAAGGCCTCTTATTTCCAACTGTATAACTGAGCATATTATCATCCCATTTTTAAATATTTGTTTATTTATTTACTTGGGTGTTGGGAATTGAACCCCAGGCCTCAGGCTTGCTCTACCACTGAGCTACACCACCAGCCCTACATTCTGATCAGAAAACCAAAGCACAGAGAATTGTTCAATTAGCTCCAAATCACAAAGCCAATAAGAAGTAGATTAGAGACATGGGACTTGAGTCAAGACAGCTTGGTCCCAAGGCCCATGTGTGTCACCACTGTGGTACACTGTAAACAAGAGAGTCTGAGGTCAGAGAGAAGATGCCTCTACAGAGCAGCAATGAAAAAATAGGAGGAGGACACTGGGTCTCCTTTTGTCCAGAACCAGCCCCTAAAAAACAATCACAAAGCCGAGCAGTGGTGGCACACACCTTTAATCCCAGCACTTGGGATCAGAGGCAGGCGGATTTCTGAGTTCGAGGCCAGCCTGGTCTACAGAGTGAGTTCCGGGACAGCCAGGGCTATTAAAAAAAAAAAAAAAAAAAAAAAAAACAATCGCAAAGCTCCCCAGAAGAACACAGCTCCCTGTCATCCTCTGAGGTGGAAGCCGGCTAGTTCTTCCCAATGCCCCCTCCTACTTGGCCTTCATCACCCCTATGCCCGTAGATGCCGTTCTTTGATGGGCATGCTGTCAGATTGAATCACCACCTCCATCATGTTATAGCCGTCCTAGAGCCCAGATTATCCCAGCACCCAGATCACTGCCACCCCCTGCAGTGTTGCCTCAGTTACAGCTTTTGATGACTTCACTCTCCACAGAAGAGTCCCTGAAAGCCTCAAACTCTTGCTTCTGGGACCATCTCTCATTCAGTGTTCTTTTCCTCTGTCCCAAAGACACCTCTAGACTTTTCCATGCAAACTATTTCACCTCATCACCCCCCAAGAAGAGAATTTTCACTGCTATATTACAACCATTTCTTTTCATCTTTAACTTACCAATTCTAAAGTCAATGCCCCTCCCATAACCCAAGTCCATTGAGATACCACCATTTTACTGATTCTCACCTGCTGCACAGAGTTACTCCACTTCCTAGCCACTTACCTCCAGGTGTGTCTTACTGCTGTTACTCCCCACTACCTTTTCTGGTTGTTTTCTTCCTCTTGCCCTAAGTCTCAACCCAGGAGGAAGGATGCGACCCTTACTAAATCTCACTATTCTGAACATTCACCCAAGCAATGACCTTCTTGGGAGAGAAATATGCAAGTTTACTTCAGATTCGTAATGACTTACCTCAAGGAAGTCCAAATGTCATCTTCCAGCCCTACTATATTTCCTTGTCATTCATCTATAATTTTTTTTTAGTCTGATGAAACCAATACAGAGATTAAAGTATTGCAGTGCCTTCCTTTCTCATATTTCTCTCATAAGAAAATAGACGCCATTAGATGATGATGCCCCTAGGCTCTCAGCAACCCATCTCCCCACTTGTGGGCTGTGCCTCCTCACCCAACCCATGGATGAGCTGAAAAATCTCCTCTCCAAGGCCATTTCCTGCACTGGAGAACCTAGAGCCCCAGTGTCTTATCAATACTATAGTCACCAATCAATCAGTCGCTCTCATACGTCATCAAATCTTCTTTTTGACCCTTTCATCAATTACAGACAATCTTTCACTCCTTTCTTGTCCCATCTGATTTCTCTGATCCTTTTACAAGAGTTTTCTCATGTCCCCTTTTCTCTTAAACTCTACTCTTTTGCTCATCCTTGCTTATTTCTACTAAAACAGCTCTTCTGTTGGCTTTATATGATAAGTTTCTTATAAGGTTGAGTGGCAACTTCCCAGGTCTGAGTTAATTCTCAACAATGGAGCTAAGGCCACTTAGGAGTCAGCCATGAATAACAGCAAAAGAGCAATAATAAGGACAGTGATGATGAAAACAGTGAGAGCTGGCATCCCATCCATGAGAGCACGTGCCATGTATATGCCTTGTGCTCAGTGCACTGTAAACCAAAGCAGTATTGTTCCAAGACTCCATGAAGACTTACTAACAGCTTGATACAGATAGATGGATGGATGGATGGATGGATGGATGGATGGATGGATGGACAGATGGATGGACAGAAAGCTGGAAAGAAGTTGGGATAATAGAAGGGTTTTAAGTTAGAAGACTATCAGATGGTCTTTCCCCCCCACTCTGGCTCTTCAAGGTACTGATCATGCCATGTGAAACAAGAATGAAAATTCACGAGGAATCTGTAAATCTAGTTACTGGATTTTTAATCCTGATAGCTCAAAGTTGAAATACTAGGTTTATTAGTTACTTTCCCTATTTCAATAAAACACCTGATAAAAGCAACTTAAGGAGTAGAGGGTTCAGATGGCTCACAATCTGAGGGTGCACAGTCCATCATGCCAGAGGTACATGGGCAGCAAAGGAATAAGGTAGCTGGCCCCATTGTGCCCACAGTCAGGAAACAAATATATGAATGTTTCTCTTGTTTTCCCTGCTGTATTCACCCCAGGGCCTAGGCTTAATGGACTGATACCTCCCACATTCTGAGTAAGTCTTCCCACCTCAAGTTAAATCTCACTGGAAACACCCTCACAGACACACCCAGAGGCATTGTTTCCTGGGTGATTTTAAATCCAGTCAAATCAACACTGAAGATTAACCATCACACTAGAAATCTTGGACCACAGTCATTAGGATGCCATCTTCAATTGAGCTTTTCTTTCTAGAACTCAGAAGCAGCTCATTAAGACCTAGATCATTATCACCACCCTGAGGCATAAGCACTCAAAGAACTCTCACTCTTCGCCAGAAAGGCTGATGTGTGTGTTGGAGAGATCACTACATTTGATCTCACCATCTTAACACTTTACAAGGTAGATATTCGTTATCTCTATTTACAGATCAGGAATCAGAGACACAAAAGATAAATGACTTACCCAATATCACAGCTAAAAATCTGATGGGCCCAAGATGAAAACCCTAATTGGAACCCCAGCCCTTGATCATTTCAGAACTTCATACCTTTTGCCCCCGCCCCCAAAAAAAATGCAATCTCTGTCTGACATTGTTTGTTGAGTACTGGACATATCATCTCAAATAGCTTGCTACTCACAGTAATTCTGAGCTGCTGTTCTGGATGAGAAAACTAGGTCTCAGAGAAATAGCACCTGTCTAAGGTCTCAGTGCAAGCCCATGACATAGGTGTGTTTGGCAGAAGGCTGACTACAACATCAAGTTCATTTTATAGAAGCAGGGAGGGCAATGGAGATCAGAAAAGGTCAAAAAAAAAAAAAAAAAAAAAAAAAAAAAAAAAAAGAAAGAAAGAAAAGACTACGGTCAATATCATCAAACAGTGAGAAAGGGGAGACCTGATTCAAAGTTGCCATCCTGTCAGGAACAGCACAGTCCCTAAGAACTGTGTCCTGCAGCCAGGACATGCTCATTGTTCGAGTGGAACACAATCAAGGGAATTGTGGGAAGACACCAAACAAATGAAGTTTGACCCTGGCAGGGGATGAGTTGCTTCCCAGAAAGCAACCAAATCTTGGCCTGTTCTTCCTTCCCCAGGATCCAAACCAAGTCAAGCAGAGATGAAATTGTGACGGATGGACAGTGAGAATTTTGCTCTGCCTGGGGATTATGCTTCAGATTTTGGAAAGAAAGTAGCCTAAAGCCAGCCTCATCTGGAAGAGGTCATAATGCTGCCTGGGCGCTGGAATGTAAACTCCCTGCTGGCTTCGGATCCTGTTATTTATCTCCCTCCCTGAACTCTTTCCTGTACTGTTGACTTCCTCACTGGAGGTGCAATTATTTAACATGGAGCTGAAGCCTGGGGAAGACTGTGCATTTTAATCAAAGCCCTAAATGAGGGAGTCTAGATGACTTTACAAAATGTATTGGAGGGGAATTTTGCAGAGCAATGTCTGGGTATCAGGTAATTAAGTAAAAAGGGAAATAACTTCCCAAGGGGCATAAACAAACACTGAGTCAGGCTCGCTGCATTTATGCTTAGTGGGGAAAATGGATTTCCAAGTGGGCTGCGATCGTAAGCTAGGGCTCCTTCCTGTAATGTCAAAATAAACAGACTTCATGAGACTGGGAGCTGTGGAGTCTTCTGCAAGTAGAGGTAGGGGGAACAGCCATTGGAGAAAAATCTGGCCGTATTTCCTACAGTGGTAAGGAAAGTGAAGCCTGAGGCCTTGAAGGGCAAAGTGACTTTCTCAAGGTCATGTGGCAGCTGAGACTATACCCTGGCTTTCTGATTCCCAGTCCTGAGTTAATACTCAACAAAGGAGCCAAAGTTGCTCAGGGGTCAGCCACAAATAACAGCAAAAGAGCAATAATAAGCCTTGTGCTCTGTGCCTGTTATCCACTGTGGTACCCTTCCAAGACTCCATGAAGAAGATGCTACCACTGTCCTCACATAGAGATCATAAGACAGAGACAAGATATAAGAAACTAGCTGAGCAGTCCCCAAGTTGAGAATATCATAGAGTAGACGTCACATGCAGACCCCTGCCATACTCCACTTTATAATCTGTGAACATCCAAAGTCTTTGTTCTCAATTCCTCTGAAAGATAACAGGAGCAGACATAAAGTGAAAGCAGAGAAAGTACAGATGCTCCTGTGAGCTTTGGCACCACGTGGGAGCATCCCACACAGCACCTGCAACAATCTACAGGAAACCGCACACTAGACTGTTTCTTCTGAAGCCCGGAACCCCTTGCTTGTTTTCTCACAAAGTTGTCTCCCTCTTCCCTCCTCCAAGGGTCTCAAGTAAGTTCCTCAGATCTTATTCCTCCCTTATTCCACTCCCTTCTGTCTCTTTTCTTATTCCTTCTTTGTGAGAAGAGAACCAACAATTTATTTCCATGGACACCCATGCCTTCAGGGTCTCATCTTCGACCTTGAGCATCTTATCAAGGTATCCTCCAGGACAGAGGCAATTTTCCTTTTCAGAGAGAGATTCTGGAATGAAGTGCTAAAATAAAATTCATTATTCAGTTGGTGACACCAATATCTAAGAGGTCTCTCCTTGCATTTTTTTAAGCTGGTGTGTCTGTTTATCTGTGCAGCTTAGGACTTCTACAGGATAACCTATACTGGAAACTACAGAAGTCGAGTTCCCGCACTTATTATGCCTCCTCTAGTGTTTGTCTCTTTTTGACTTTCAGCCTCCAAGGCATCCTAATGACACAAACTTTATTTGGGCTGAGACTGCAGAACATCTTGCCACCTCCTGATCCCAACCTCTGAGCAATGACTTTCAGAAAACACACATACTAAAATGTGCTTCAATATAAAAGCCTTATTTTGTTCTGTTCTCCTCCCTAGAACCTAGTAGAGAACCTACAGATGGCAGTGATCTGCTCACTCCACATGAGCTCCCAGTCATGTC
Source organism: Uromys caudimaculatus (assembly GCA_028551405.1). NCBI lineage: Eukaryota > Metazoa > Chordata > Mammalia > Rodentia > Muridae > Uromys > Uromys caudimaculatus. The sequence continues at coordinate 50,900,376 of CM052710.1, read as the reverse complement.
CAAAGTTTCTATGTCCTATGTGGTCTTTAAAGGTACATGAATAACAAAAAATTAATCCCCTAAACTCAAGAATGTGTCTATATCGAATGGCACTGATCTTTGTGGATATGGGTCCTGGAGACAACCTCAATGCAGCTGTCTGGTAGGCCCATATCATCTTTGCAAACACTACATGTCAGGTAGCAGCAGTGGGGCCTGTACTTAGCTCTTGCCTGTATCATGCCCTTGGCTAGTGACTGGGCTGTACCTGTCTACTGTTGTAGGTCCTGTGTGGCCTTGAGCTGACTCACGGAGCTGTCTTGGACCAGTAAGATGGTGGTGAGAACAAGAGAAGATGAAATCTGTGGGGTGGAATTGCATGTAGTACTAGGCATTTGCACATCTCTCACCACCATGAGGCCAGTCTGGACTACCCCGCTCGTGCGGAAGGGAGGACCCCAGCTAAGCGCCTCAGCAAAGGCTAATCCATATTGACCATCATCCAGGTAACCAGAGAAAACCCCAGGACTAAGCACCATCTGACTCCAGATACATAAGAAAAATGTACTCATTGGGAAGTTATTCAGGTTTTATGGTTATTTTATGCAATATTGTTATAGTAGTAGATAAATGATATGAAATTTTAAAGATATCATGGAACACCTAAAGTGGCCCAAGTAAGCACAGAATAGAATATAGACAGTAGAATATAGAGCAATTGTGTGTTGATTCCCTTGGTAAGACTCCAAACATTTTGAGTGACTGATACAAGACCACTTCTCAACACCTGAGAGAATTCTTAAATGCTTCCAGTATTTGAAGTTTGTGATACATTAAAACTGACAATACAAGGGCTAGAGAGATGGCTCAGTAGTTAATAGCACTTACTGCTCTTGCAGAGGACCTGGATTTGATTCTCAGCACCCACATGGTGAGTCACAAACATCTGTTACTTCAGTTCCAGGGAATCTAATTCCTTCTTCTGACTTTCATGGGCATCAAGAACACACATGGTGTGTACATACATACATGTAGATAAAACATTCATAAAATAAATAAATATAACTTTTTTAAAGGTAACTTTTTCAAATGCAGATTCATTAACAGTGAGGACAAAATGTGGAATAAGATAAATATTTCTCATGCAATAAGTTAAGTATTCCTCATGCAACAGATTGAGCCTTTTAGCATTGGAAGGAACAGAATAACCCTGTGTGCAGCCTTATTTGGATATAACATTAATGTCTAAGCATGCCCTTCATAAATGTGAGAACTGAGACTAATGACCTCTGTGCTGCCCTGTTCCAGTCCAGTCTAAAATAGAGGGTGTGAAGACATAGGGGGTGTTGGTGAGAACTGAAATTTAATAATGACTCTCGGAGCTGAATTAAGATGAAGTGAGTCACTGTGAGTTGAGAGTAAGGAGAAAGTGCACCCTGATTGATACAGGGACCACCCAAAAGAACCCCCACAGACACCTAGAAAACCCCCCAACCACAGCTAGAAGGCTTGATGCATGGACCCCCATCTTGGCCAACTTGGCCTACCAAAGAAGCCTTTGGTCACCCCACCAGTGCCTCAGAAAAGTTACATGTCTAAGACCTAGCAGCGAGAAACAAGGGTAATACCGGTATCACATCGCCACCTAATGGTCAGTCTTGTAAAAATCAAATTCTCCATTTCTGAGGTTTATGAGTCCTTGGGGGTAAGGCAAAGGCTGCTAGTAGGACCTAGAATTCACACACACACACACACACACACACACACACACGCACGCACGCACACACACACACACACGCACACACACATGGGCATGAACGCACGCATGCACGAACAAGAACGGGCATGCATGTGATGCACAAACAAGTCTATATAAGATTCTTTACACACATCCTGGCATGTACCAGTGCATAGTAACTGCAGTTATTAACACCATTATTTTATTATTGCCACACTACTGTAGAAATACCTGACTGAGGCTTTGAAGTTAATTGGGTTTAGGGGAAATTAGATTTTTAAGAGATATTAAGAATCCATTTCTTCCTTGATTTCATTCACTAAACAGGTACTAAATGTTTAGTGCACACCAGGACTGTACTGTGTAACTGGATCCAAGTGAAAAAAGATATTAAAGCAGCTACGATGTAGCCCCTGCGGTACTGCATTTCCAAACCTGCAGAGGAGGCGGGCATTCAGGCAGCCCACTCTCAAGTGCTGTAAAGAGACCCTTCTCCAGTGTCAGAGTGATGGTGCTTGCTGGGCAAATGCTACAGCTTCTTTCAATGCAGAATGCGACCACACGGGCCCTATGGTGGTCCTCCAGGCTGGAGTCTGATGGTGGCCTATCTTCAGCACTTTGGAGAGTTCTTGGTTTTAAAGAGGCAGGTGGGAAACTTCACAAGTTCACTAGAATTAAGAGACTGTAGGTTTATAAAGAATGAGCGTGCAGTATGGCTTGGGGTGATGGAGCAGGAGTGTGTTCCTGAGTGCTTGGGCAGCTCCTTAGTGTCCCTGCATTATTGGTGTCATTGGCAGGAAGGGCACTGGCCTCATGTTAGCCTTGAAAGCTGAATGAGTTTCTGCAAGGCACACTCTTACTTTCTGTCATTTGTCCCACTGGATTTTTATTACCGACCATGTTCTTCAGACCCCTCCTTTGGACTCCTTGCCAGACCTGGATTCATTTCTGTAGGCTTATACACTTTTTCCACTACTGAAAGTTTCTCTATCCCACCTCACTCTCATATATGGTTTGGCACTCTGCATCTGCCTGCGGGTCCTCCACCCCCCAATCAACCATTGCACACCGGCAGCTGTATGACCCAGGAGATTGGAGGACAGCTAGTTTATTGAAACAGCAGGGCTAGCTTATATAACTTATATAGGGGGTAGGGGAGAAAAAAAGGACAAGGGAGAAAATGCACCTAATTTGCATATGAGGACCTGATTGAAAATAGGCAAACCTTAGTGACACACCAATTCAAGTAACAAATCATTCAAGAGGGAACAGGGATTTTCCAAGCATATCAGTTAGATTAGCAGACTGCCTGCCACATGATCTCTGAGAAGCTAGTTCTCTGGCAGGGAACAGAAACCTACCTGGCTCTATCGCGATGTAGCCTTTGTCTCTAGGGGGTTGAACAGGCCCAAACCTGATTTGGGTAGGGAGTGAATCCATTCCTGCTGCGCTCTCTGAGAGTTTGTTCTAGGTATGGGCAGCATTCTTCCGTCCCTCATCTGGCTTGGGACCCCACATCTCCCCCTTTGTTTTTTACCCTGGTACCACATCCTCATCATATGATGCGTGTGTCAGCATAGTCTGTGGGAATAGCTTGATATTGTACCAGAATTTGGTTGGCAATGACTTTGGCTATATTAGTAACTTGTGTTTTTGGAAAACTATATAAGGCATAGGGTAAGAAGAACGGAGGCTCTAATGGCTGGAATTGAGACCATCAAAGGCAAAAGCCAGGCAATGAGGGGGTTGGAGTACCAAGGGGTGAGAGTCATTGCAAGTGTATCAGGATCTCAAATCCCTGTGGAGGTTGTAAAGGGTCTTAATATTTTGTTCAACCAATCCCAATACATTTACATAGAAACAACATTCCTCCCCCAGGATGACACAAGGCCCCGCTGTTCTGCTGCCAAAAGGTCCAGAGCCCTTCTGTTTTGTAGTACAACTTCAGCAAGGGTGGTCATTCATCATTGGGGGGCATCCAGTCTATCTGTGGTGGCAGCCATGGCTCAATCCAGCCTGTCTTTGGAGTCCTTAGCTAGGTGGTGGGTCTGTACGAATGCCCTTCCTGCTCCCAATGAGAGGGTGAGTCCCAGTTCCACCAGCAGAAGTGTGAAATTTTCTCTTTTTTGTCTTGTGGAGTTGTGGAGTAGAAGAGCCACCTCATTTTCATATAGATATAGCTGAGAAATAATTATAACACGAATGCAAAAATCTTTAATGGTTGGGTTGGTGCAGGAACTTATAGTCCCTCTGGCTTATATCACCAGAGGAACGGGGGAGGGTTGACACATCTGAGACTGATAACAGTGATATTAATCACACAGTGGGCATGGGGTGTCCTCATGGTCCCCATAAGGCATAGAGGTAGGGGGTCCTCAAAGGAGACCTCCTGTAAGAGTTGATTAAAGGAAGAGCTTAGGTTTGAGGAAGGATCAATTGTGGTAGTGTTAGTGGGGACTGTGACTAAAAGGCGATGCAGAACGAAGGCACAAAAGAAAGATAGGGAGGCGTTGGGGTTGGATGTGATGGGCAGGGCGTCAGCAACACATTGAACATATTGTAGCCAGACCAGGGTAGATTAAGCATTTTTTCTCCATTGTGTTTTCTGGTCAAGAATATTTTTATAAGTTAGCATGGACTGGTATGGCCATACCAACTGTTGAGAGAGATGAATAGCAGCAGAGGGATGTGCAGCATGACAGGGGGATATAGTTTTCCCATGATTCCCATCTATATCCAGCATTCCAGGGGTCATCTATAACAATAGTGAGACAGCTATTTAGGTTTTGAAATAGGCTATTTTGGGGAGAGGTGACTTCCACTTTACAGAACCAATAATGGCAGCCACCATAATGATCCTGCTGTGTGAAGCAGCCCGCTTCTCTTTTCTGACACTTTTGTTGATAGGGAAGCACAGAAAGGGGTTGGGGGGTCACAGAATTGGAGTTAGAATAGATGGGAACAGAAACAGAGCTTCAGCACATTTGGATGGGGATGATCTCCTGGTTCTTGCCATCATAGGTTTTCCCAACAGAAAAACAAACAAAAAACAAAACCACCAGTTGTGGGCGTTGGGAAAGAACTAGAGGGGTGAGCAGTGGTGGGAGGAGCCTGAAGGATAACAAAGACTATCATTAAAGCAGCAGAGAGAGGGGCTTGAGGAGGGCCCATGCATTGTGCAGTTGTCACCAGATCATGAATATTCTGCCAGGTGATCTCGTTCTTGGTCACAGGTTTCTCCTTCTAGGTCTCCTTCTTCCCTTTCCCATTAGCATTGGGCAGGCCATCTTCTTGGTGGGCAGAGAGGTGTTAGACATTTTGTCCTGGTATCCAGATTGGCTGAGGCTGATCCTGTGGGGAATACACAAACAAAAAACACTTCCTGTCTCAAAGAGGGAGTCCGGTCCCTTCTAGATCCCATCTAGGAGATCTCAGTATCTCACCAACAAGAGAAGATCAACTGTGGTGTATACCAATGAACAACAATGAGGGGATATTTGTGTGTGTGTGTGTGTGTGTGTGTGTGTGTGTGTGTGTGTGTGTGTGTGTGTTAAAATGTTTAGTGTTGTTAGGGCCATTGCCAACTGAACACTAGAGGTGCAAGAGGTTGCATCTTCCCTCTTCAGCTGGGTCTTGAGGGTTTGATTTGTCATTTCAGTTATACCTTGTCCTTAGGGATTATAAGGGATCCACATACAGTGAGTAGCTTCCCACCATGTAGAGCAGAAGGTTTTAAAGTGAATGCTGGTGAAGGCGGGGCTGTTATCAGTCTTGACTTGTTATGGCAGGCCCAAAAAGTTTTTTAGTGCCTTCTCAAATTTAGGCAGAGGCCCATATAAAGTGAGAGTAAGTGTCATTGTAATAAAAACGTTTTTGTTGCCCAAGTTGGCGTATGTGGGTGACATTAATCTGTCACAGAACATTGATTGACCTTGAGACCTCAAAGTTAACTTCCATTTGTTGTATTACGGGAGTGGAAATTAGCAAGGCACACGAATTGCAAGTTTTTATGATCCAGTGTAGTTGACTGGGTGGAATATGGTGGAATCAGGAGTGTAATCCTTTAAGGTTAACATGGGTCCACAAGTTGAAAATTCTTTGCTTGCTCAAGGGTGACTATAAAAATTCCCATTGAGGAAACTCAGTCATCCAATGAGTTTCCCTTGGGTGTAGGGCTGGGGGGTGGGGTGGGTGTTGGTTATGAGATTGTACATGTTGGACAAAGAGAGGAACTGTCCTCCCTTGAATCAAATTGAAAACTCTCATGAGCAGGGTGGAGGGGGGATTTTCATCTAACCAGACAAAGGATCTGGCAAGTCAGGAGAATAGGTTAACAAGATACACACTGTCAGAAAATAAGATGAAAGGACCATCTTCTCCTTAAGGGCCATGTAGATAGAATAGAGTTCCCTGAATTAAGGAGAATAGTCAGCTCCTGGAAACGAATAGTTGGGGTTTGAGCTCCAGAGTGGAAAAGTATGACTGCAGCCACCTTAATTTCCCCCATCAGTGAAGATGGGAGGTGCCTCAAGAACTGGTTTTCAAGAAAAGAAGTAGGGAGCACCAACATGTCAAGAGTGCCAAAGCAGAGGCCCATTTCTCATCGGATAATGGTTATTGATTTGCCCAGAGAACTCCATTAGGCTTTGTGGCATAACAAGAGTGATTTTTAAGAAACCGTTGGACATCCAAGAGAGAGAAGGGGTTATGACGATGTCTGGTTCTTTGCCCAGTGTTTTTAAGACTCTGTTTCTACATAGCTTTATCATAGAGACCAGGGCATCAACCTCTGTTAGGAGTCTGAGAGCACCACCAATAGCAGTGTGAAGCCATTCCAAAACTCCCTGGGGCTGATATAGGGCCCAAGAAGGTGGAGGAAAGGTTAAATATGAGGAGCTGGACAGGTTTGTCTGCTGTGTATTGGGCCAAGGACATGCCCTGGAACAACTCATTGATCCTGCAAAGGGCTTGTTTGGCCTTGGAGGTGACTGTTGGGGGGGGGGGGAGGTATTTCTTTTCAGGAGGTCAAAAAGAGGTTGTAGGGATTTTGTAGGTATAGGCAGCATGGCCAGAGCCAGTTGAGGTTTTCTCCTCCATCTAGCTTATAATAAGGATGAGAGAAGACTCCACTTATGGTGCTCACATTTGACCCTGGTGCACAGACTGGAATGATGTCTGGTTTATGCTCATGCTGATTGCTCCATGGGTAGGATCAAACACAAGAGATGGCGTATCAGCCCCACACTACCCATCCTGCCTCTTTTCAGATATATCTGAAGGAAACTGCATCATTTTGCTTGCCAGCTCATGTTCTTCTTTGTTCTCCAGGCTGCCATCCAATCATCTAGTCTGTAGACTGTCGATTGGAAAAGGCAGGAGGCATCATGGTCGGCCTTGTGGCATCTGTTCTTGGTGCCACGGCTGGTATATGTGAAGCTTCAACAAATATTTATGGTGCTTGTAGCCATTTCCTTTGGCAAGAACGTAAATGGGGGATCTAGATCTGTGATCACTGCCTGCCAAAGTGAAAAAAGCAACCAAGAGGTCTACACTGGGTATCTTCCATGGGAGAGGCACACAGACTGTAGAGAGTCCTGTACACATAGACGTTGCTTGCCTGTTTCTTGGATAAATTTGATTTGAATCTAGACTGGGGAGAAATTTATCTCAATGAGGTGAAGAGAAGAGGATCCCGGATTGTTGAAGTGTAACTTTCCCGCTTCAGAGATTCAGTTGAGACCTCTGAGTTGAGAGAAAACACTGCTGTGTAGACCCCCCCTTAGAGGCTCTAGGGCATTGCTTCAGGCTCTTTTGTTTGTGTTAGGCCACAGCTAACACTAACTGGAAGTGGAGGAGGGGAAAAATGATAGAGGTTTGAAGCCCTCAGGGGATTAGTGTGGGTGGCTTCGTGCACAGGAGTGAGGTGCAGAAAAAGAAGGTGCTCTGTGTCACCACCTCAGCACAGAGAGGAAAGGGCTTCAGGAGAACCATTGGAGGCTCCCAGCATGTTCTTCCTGACTAGACAGGAGGCAGGCTGTCTTTCTTAAAGAGTCAGCAGGCAGCATGACATTTCCCCTCAAGCACCAAAACACTTTTCGGCAATACCCAAGAAGAATATAGCCCAGATTTCTGTAGTAGAGATTTTTTAAAAAGTCTTCTAGGATGTCTAATAAGTGTTGGCAAGAAATGTGCTGTAGATCTGGACCTGAACCATGGTTATCAGATGGTTGTGAAGGTACAGATGGTCACAGTCAGTCTATCATATTCATCTCCATGTTTGGGGGGGGGGGTCAGCAGATGAATTGAATCACACTGAATTGCAGTCAGGAAGGAAAGGGGTGACTGCTGATACTCAGCTGGCCTTCTCCTTTCCCCTTTTTATTCAGTCTGGGACTCCAGTCGCTGTGATGGTGCCACCCATATTGAATGTTGGACTTCTCTTCTTACTTAAGCCTCTCTGAAAGTGCCCTCAAAGATGTACTCAGAAGTATGTCTTCTGGGTGATTCCAGCGAAATTGAAAATGAAGATTCGCCGGGCAGTGGTGGCGCACACCTTTAATCCCAGCACTTGGGAGGCAGAGGCAGGTGGATTTCTGAGTTCGAGGCCAGCCTGGTCTAGAGAGTGAGTTCCAGGACAGCCAGGGCTACACAGAGAAACCCTGTCTGGAAAAAAAAAAAAAAAAAAAAAAAAAGAAGATGAAGATTCATTGTCACAGCATAAAATGAACTCTGCATAGCTAAAGGATACAACATGATACAAACGTAATGACTTCCATGATGCTGAAGACACAATGTCCATGACCAAGAGTTTTCTCCTGAAGCTGGGTGTGGTGACACTTTAATCCCAGCACTCAGGAGGCAGAGACAGAGATGTTTCTGTGAGTTTGAGTCTATAGAGTGCGTTCTAGGACAGTCAGGGCTACACAGAGAAACCCTGTCTCAAAACAACAACAACAAAAAGGCGTTTCATCTTGCCCTTGGGAATCCGTTCCTGTTACTCCCTCTCCTCAGATAAACTGATGGTTTCCATCTCTGATTGTCCTAAGACAATCTCTCACTACAATCCAAAGTGTCAAAATGAAGTCTTGCCCAGAAAAAGGAAACCCCCACAAACCTTTCAATTCCCAGCAACCCCAGCATAGTAAAACCAAAGTGTGAGACTTAAACTTTCTTCCCTTGTAAGGAAAATAGAGACCACCGACATTCCTGGTGTCCTATCTACAGAGGGACCCAGACTCTTCCTTAAGAAGCACACACTAGCAGAAGTTCGTGCTGTTGGTGTCTCTGAGAACCACTCCGGGCTCTCACACTGTGCATGTGGGTTGGCCATGTCTGCTGGAATGAAAGGTCCACACTCAATCCATGATTCTACATCAGAGAGCCCCTCCCAATAAACATGTGATCATAACTACATTTGCCTAGCCTTTGTCACGTTCATCCTTGAAACAGTCCTTAAAAATACTTCATTTTATGTATGGAGAAATTAATATTTAGAAATATTAGATTATAGGCCCCAAATCATGTCACTAGACAGCAACAGAAATATAACCACACCTAGGTGTATCTGGTTCCAAATCTTGAGATCTTTCCACCATGTAAGACAGTTACTGTGGGTTGGCATGGGTATGATTAATATCACAATATGAGACGTGAGTGTATATAAATGTCAGTGTATGATTAGTATCACAATATAAGATGCTATTGGCTAAACTGCCAGCGAGTCATCCCATGAGGAAAGGTCAACAGATTGTCTTCCAGAACATCTTATAATCCACGCCAGTACCTCTTACCTCAGGGAAGTCTCCAATCTCAGAAAAAAACATTAGGTCTGATATTTGGATATTGCAAACCTAAAAAGAGATCCATGTCTTGGAAAATACACTAACCAGACACAACACTACTGTATAAAACTGCAGTACTGGTGCCTCCATTCACAGTGGAGAATTATTGAGACTGAGGCCTAAAACCTTGAACTCTGGAGATAGACGTAAGGATCACAAGTTAAGAAAACACAGCACTTTTGCAGAGGACCAGAGTTCAGTTCCCCTCACCCTTATCAAGTGGCTCAAAACTGCCTGTAATTCCAGCTCCAGGAGATCCAGTAACCTCCTCTGACTTCCATAGATGCCAGCATGAAGGCACAGAGAGAGACCGCGCGTGCGCACGTGTGCGCAGGCGCGCGTGAGAGAGAGAGAGAGAGAGAGAGAGAGAGAGAGAGAGAGAGAGAGAGAGAGAGGTTGAGAGAGAGAGAATCAATGTTTAAAATAACAAAGCAAAAAAAGCAACAAAAATCATTCCAATTCCATAACAGTAGCCCACTTTTCCCTCAAAGTAAGACAAGGAGAGGATAAATCACAGAGAATAAATTTCCAGTGAGGGTTGGGGAGATGCTCATTCACACAAGCATGAGGACTTGAATATGAATTTCCACCGCCCAAGAAAAAGGTGCACATTCTGTAATCCTCACACTGGAGAGGGGGGGACAGGTGGTTCCCTGGAGCTTGCTGCTTAGTACCCTTTATCAAGTTGGTGAACTCCAAGTTCAGGGACCCTGTCTCAGAATATAAGGTGAACAGCAATATAGGAAGACATCTAATGTCTGTCCTTTGCCTTTTCATACAAGCAATAACACATGCATATGTGACCGTGTACACATGTGTACATACAAACACCATGCATACACACAGATGAGTTTCCAGTGAGCCTAGACTCACACCAAGAGAAGTTTGACAAGTCTAGGATTCAGGCAGGTTGGTGAGATAGTCAGAAGTTTCCATTCTATGAAGATGGATGTGCAAACTGTGTGGGCTTCACCCTCCCCACATGACACCAGAACTCTCCCAGTGATTGGCTAGAGCTCCCTCTTTCCAGGAATGTGCTGGGGTGGTGGACCCCGTCAGCATTTGTGTTGGGAGAGCTAGTTTCTTTTGCTTTCAGGGTTAATTTTGTCTCCCTTTGATGGGCACATCCATAAATGATAGTAAGAGATCCAATCTGGTGATAGTGGAGGCCTGTTCCATTGGAAATGGTATATTCTCTTTCACCTCACTCTGCCATGAGCCGCCATGTGACCCTACAGCCTAACTCCTGAGAACCCTGTTTCTTCTGTTTCCAAATCTAGAAAGGCAAATGTATACTGGGAGCAAAGAAAGATGCCTGAAGGGAAGGCCAGTGCTTTCAGTGTAGATGGATTTATAGATCCTTCTACACTTGTATATAAAACATTTTGAATGACAGAGGCATTTTGAGAAAGGCAGAGATAACCATTTCATGCAGAGAACTCAAAAAGAAAACTGTATCAGTTTCCAAGCATTTCCTTGGGGCCTACTGTTGTGCTAGAGCTATGATCAGTGCTCCAACCTTACTTCTGTTGTCACTACACAGTTGGGAGGACTGGAAGTCAGAATGGTAGTAACTGCTCATTCTAAGCCAGCAGGGTTCTCTATTCAAAACTTACCTGATTGGAAGATGACTGGGCACCCACGGAGTCAAGAAAAGTGCTGATGTATGTGATTGCTTTGTGAGCTGCCAATAAGTCTGGGTTGCTGTTTCCAAAATTAAAGGACAGTTGGGGAGCCACACTTCCCAATTAGCAGACTGCTTTTTCAGCTAAAAAGGCGGGCAGTCACTTGGGATGTTGCAAAGAGGCTTAGCTACTCAGCCTCATCGCATTGCCATTATGTCACCGCTGAAGTCAACAGTCTCTCTGCCACAAGCCAGCTTCACAGCTCCTTCTGGATAGTTCCATCCTGGACACTAAAACCAGGAAGGCAAAGGCTGCCAAGTTCCTTCAAACATAAAAGAAAAAAAAAGTTCCCTCCACAATCATAGGCTGTGCTTATGGTTACAGTACACAGAGAATTCACTCACAGTTACAGGCTGTGGATCCGTCAAGGAAATAAGAAGCTGTTCAGGGGACAGGGACACAGTTTGCTCCAGGCCATAGGCAGCCTGGAATCCACTGAGATTTTGCTCATTCTTCCATCACTCACACAAGCCCCCAAATCACTGTCCTGGCAGCTCCTGCATGGAGGCCCAGGGGAGCATGATGTTCTTGGCTTCCTGAGCCTTGTCATTTTCTGCCGCAAGAAAAGAAAGAACAGAGGAAGCCCCTAGGGGGCTCCCATTCCCAGAGATTTAAAAAACAAAACGAAAACAAAATATGGGTAAAAAAGGCAAAAGCTTGCAACCTCCACAGTAGTACAAGACTAACTTCCTGTTCCTGAAAGCACTTCGCTTGAGCACCTCACCCAGAGACACGCCCCCTTGCCCAGAAGCATTCTGGGTATCTCCCCTTCAGGAGTCCAAGCTCCCAGGATTGGGAAAGAAATATCCAGAAAGGAAAAGAAAGAAAAATGCATTTATCAAGTTTTGGGAAATGCATTTTTTAATTTAATTTAATCCTTCAAAAATGTTACTATACCCTGCATTTTATGGAGAAAGAACCTGAGGCTCAAAGAAATGAAATGGCTAATCCTAAATTACAGTAAGTTAAAAACCCAGGCCTATGGGAGGAGAGATCAATAATCTTCAACAACATATGAATCCTTCATGTGCCAATCAGAAAAGGAAAATTTTCAAGTTTACTAAGCACTAAGGTTTCCTAAGCCTTTTGAAAGAAGTCTATATGCTAATATTTTTTCCTTTCCCCCACTTCCATCCCGAGAATAATGCCTGGCCGCAAGGCTGCTCGTGTACCAGTCACTGAGACAAGTGTGTTTGTAAGTGACATGGGAAAGAAATAATAGGGTTGCTAACCAGCTCATCAGAGATTGGTCTTCCATTTGGGTAAATGGAGGAAGGAGCCACAAGACCAGGAATGTGGGGTATCTCTAGAAAGCTAAATAAATAAATAAAAAAATTTAAAGTGGATTCTTTTCTAGAGCCACGAGAAAGCATTTACTCTGCTAACATCTTAATGTTAACTCAATGAGACCATGTCAAATTTCCAACCCCCAGAAATGCAAGCTAATAAAGTTACACTGTTCTATGCCACTGAACCTATGGTAATTTGTTACTATAGCAATAGAAAGCTAACATATCCAATGGGGAAACTGAATCATTATGCAACAAAATACTGCTCTCCGTGTCATATTGACAGGCCATGAATCTTAGATGTAGACCGAGTCTCAGATTCTAGCCTGAGACAGCTTGATCCATCCATCTTATTCACAGCGGACGACCCCACCAAAAACTGAGATAGCCAAACCTATCACCTAAAAGTCCATCTTAGTGGGATTTGAGTAAAGTGGGAAGGCTATTTAGAAGCATGGCAAGACTTGTGGAATACATTCTCTCTCTCTCTCTCTCTCTCTCTCTCTCTCTCTCTCTCTCTCTCTCTCTCTCAGTGCATATTACCTTTATTCTTCTCTTGTTACAGACATATCCTTGACTACTCCTCATTGGTACACGGCTTCAATTTGACCATCTCCAGATGGTAGCTTTCTGTTCCAGTGATGCTCCAGCTTTGCAGCCCGTTTCTCCTTACAGCCAGCTGACCCAGTCTCCTGGCACCTAATTTAAATAGAACATGGAGAGCACCGTAAGCCAGGTTCTGCTGTGCCATCAGTTATGGTCAAGGTACATGGAATGGCAGCTTGAAGACCTGCCTCATCTAGGGCTTGAGGTTAGGTGGTACCTTTAAGAAGAAAGGCATCAGAGGCATCGAGGAGCAGAGAAAAGATGGCTAACATCTTTAATGCCTCTCTGTACCCTGGAGACTGGCTTATCTTTGGAAGCCAAAATGCATCCCCTCTGTCAGACAATCCAGACAATCTGCTCTCTCCCATCCTGCCCTCAACAGACCATGTTGAGCCCATTTGCCTCTGTGACTACATTTTCAGTCCTTCCATCCTTTGATTGACAGTATCTTTTTAAATATGTTAATATAGTCACCAAGTTACATTCAAATAGTGCTAGCCTGAGAACCATCCTGTTTATTTTTGGTGACTTTGCATATTTTACAGTTTAACTCTCAAAAGAAAAGAGTTCTTGGAGGAATAATTCAGACTTTCTGTGGGCCCCAAGAGCTGACCATTACAATAATTAATGATAAAATTGTTATTAACGACAGTTTGAGAAATGCAAATCTTACAGTTTAGTGTGGTAGAGAGGGTAAATAATGGCATAGATTCTAACAACAGTGCTTAGAGAGTTGAAAGGCTGTGTGTGAAGTCTCACAGCATTCTGCAGTACTCAGGCCGTAATGGTTGTCATCTGTAAAGTAGAGAGCCAGGCATTCTGCACTTACTATTTCTAGTCTCACGGTGGCCCTTCAGGATATAACATTCCCAGCTCCCATAATTAGGAGGAGCATCTGACTTGAAAGCCCAGCTCCTCCCCTAGAGCTCCATCTATACCCTTGGGTTCTTATGGGCCTCACATGAATCTCTTTATCTTCCCTTCAAGTCTCAGCTCAGACTCCATCCCCTCTGCAAAATTTTCCCTTTTTGCAAACTCAGGTGTTATTTCTCCAGCACTCCCCAACCCATCAATACAATCAGAAACCCACTAAGGGCTGCATACACAGCTGGGAACAAGCCATGCTGACTCCCATCTCCCAGGAGCTGATGTGGTCAGGGAGAAATATGGAGGGCCAAGAAAGCCTCCTCCATAGGGCACTGGCCTCAATCATTAACCTTCTTGAAGAAATGGCATTAAGCTGCAACCTTCTGTTTCAGTTAAACCTTTGCTGAATGTGACAGGAGGTCCAGGTAAGGTACCTGCAGCCAGAGCAGGGATCTTCCCAAGGTATGGGGTCAGAGAGACTTTAAGCAGTGGGTAGTGTCAGGACAGAAGCATAATTGTCCCTTTGTGGCCATAGGCAATTGATCATAGGGTTCTCCACAGATACCAAATTTAGTGAGTACACGTGCACGTGCACGTGTGTGTGTGTGTCTGTGTGTCTGTGTGTCTGTGTGTCTGTGTGTCTGTGTGTCTGTGTGTGTGCATGTAGCATATCATTCATGTGAAGGTCAGAGGACAAGAGCAGAACCTGATTGTCTCCTCGTACCTTGTGGGTTCCTGGGATAAAAGTCGGGTTTTCCAGCAATGGGAACAATTACCTTTATCCACTGAGCCATCCTGAAGCCCAGAACTCATTTCTTTATTCACAAACCTACTGTTTTTTTCTATGCCTTCACCTGTGGCTTTCCCCTAGGACTATAATGAGAAATCATGACGTCCCAAGTGGAGCATGCTAACCCAAGACTTGATGAACAATTGTGGACCCTAACCATCACCACATGGCCCCAGGGAGACATTTCCTTCATGGAAAGTCCATAATTCTTATTAAGAAATGATGTATCTTTTAAAGCTGGTTATAGGGAGAAGCAGATGGGTTCTGACACATTCTCCCAGGGTGAACCCCTCCGCAGGGAGTACAACTGACTCAGTTTCACAAGAAGAAGCAGCGTCCTCCATGACTTTTGCAAATACCTAATATTCTAGGTACGAGACACAATAATTAACTGTGTGCTCTAATAAACTGGGTGGCAATTAAAGCTGGGATTTCTAAGCAGGTCTTAAAAAGTCACATTATATTGTATGATTCTAATATTTTCTGACAAAGGTCTAAAGAGAAGCATAGAATGGCTCCTTCTATTAGTTATGTTTTAATTATTAAGCCAATTGTATGGATGAAGCAGCAGGCAGTAATTGAGCGCCTTGGTAATCCAGTTCCTTGGTTGTCACCTAGTTCTTGCTCTTTCAGCTATCAGACTGTGGGACTCTCAATGTGAGAAATTTATTCTAGAGTGTGTTTTCCCTTGTGCCCCTGATCTTATATTCCTGAAACATTGGAGAAAGGACCTCCTAGGCAAGTAAAGTGATGTGTTCCAGCGCACAGTCATCAATGGCTTCGAGTGGAAGGCTGGCCAATCAGTGTTCAGAATTGCACTGCCTTTATTATGGAGTCTAGAAAATTCTGGAAAGAGTAAATAAAATGGGTATTAAATGGGATGATTTTCCTGGACTCCTCGCTGAGTCGCTGAGTCAAGAATGTAGGTGCAGTGCTTCCAGGGTACAACTCTCTTTACTGCGTGTCTAGAGTTTTATGTGCTCTAGCTTTCTAGAAATAGCTGCTCTATTTCCTTTAGAGTCTGTTCAAGTGCAATACTTCTCTGCCCTGTAAGCAGAACTAGGAGTCCAAGAGAAGGAAGAAGGAAGATGATGAGAAAGAACCATATCCAGAGAAAGCAGACACTCATGGCTACATTGTGAGGAATGAGCTCCCCATCAAAAGTAACTTGGGGAGCAACATAGAAACTCACCCATCAAGGCTAGACCACTTTATGTGAATGAGGAGGTGTGGCTTAATGCTAACCACACAAGGCAAGGCTGAAGATATAGTGTGCTTAGACAAGGCTGCTTTAAAAGACGGGTCAGGATAGACATGGTCACGTGTGATGTCTATCTATGTAAGGATGTACACATGTGCATGCATCTGGCAAAGGCAGTGGTGCTCTTCCTGGGAAGAATATGCTGCTACTATCACGAGCTACTTCCTATGATATACATACACATATTGCAACATACACAGGTATGTGCTAGTGGCTTCTCTGTTCCATTTGTCCTTCAAACTACTTAAACATCAAACCTAGATCACTTTGTTTATTGCAGTTTTGTTATACTTTGTTGCCCTTCCAGATTCAATTTTTATTTTTTAGGATAGCTAATCTATTATCGCATATTTTTATTCCAGGTTCAGTTTCTCTTCAGTATTAGTAGTCTCACAAATTCTTACTGAAATTTCTTTTTAAGTCAGTTTTACTATTTATAAGTCAATTTTACTATTTAAAGGTCAATTTTACTTGAGTTGACTGGAAGGGACTTCTCACCAGGAACATAATAGTTCTCCATTAATTATTATTTATTATTAATCATTGTTGACTGTTATTTATCCATCTTTTTGTGCCATTCTCAATAGTCTCATTGTTAGTCTTTGCACAGAAAGCCTACCTTTTCTAATGGTTTGATCATAGTATATTTTTTAATTATCAACTGTTGCTTTTTAAAATATTCTCCTTTTTTTATATACTTTGTGTTTACCTTTCTCAGACTCCTAAGAAGCAGGCTACCTCTAGGGTTGGGTGGGAAGGTAAGAAACACAGGAATACCCAAAGAAATGATCTTACAGAAAAAAAAAAAAGAAATTGGCAGAAATTTCAAACATGTATCTCCAATGGGCTGACTGAGTGTGCCTGCCTTGGCTGCAGGCTCCTTGGTCTCTGTTCTGCCCACTGCTCCTATCATCTCCTGGGCTCTCTGGTACACCAGCTCCCTCTGCTCTGTGCACTTGCTGCACAGGTTCCTTGCTCATCCGGGGCTGCCTCTGATCCCCAGACTCCCACTGTTGACAAGTAAGTTTATATCTGTGTTATGTGGCCACATTCTCAGAGAAGCAGGTAGCACTTCCCTTCTGTTTATTTTCCTTAATCAATAGTGCTGGGGAGTCGGTATGAGACCCTGAGTTATTCCCCAGCTTTCCCATGGACTACCCCTAAAGCAACCCACTATGAGTAGAATGCAGGGTTCATGATCTAAGACAGCTGCTATGGTGTGGATGTGGTTTGTTCTCCAAAAGTTGTGGCTGGAAGTTTGCTCCTCAGTGTGAAGGGACCTTTAATATGGTAATCAGGTTATTGGGGGCTCCACACTTGTGAAGGGATAAATGCTGTCTTGTGGAAGTGGGTTAAATTCATCAGAGAGCAGGTTTCTTGAAGGCAGGTCTCTCAGGCACTGGCATCTTCTGCACATGGTCATTTCCCTTTCTGCTTTTGACCTCTCTAGTTCTGATCTTCGGAACCCAGCAGAATCACCCATGAACCTCTGTTCTCAGAGCAAGCTCTAAGCTTAGCTCCTCCATCTCACAGTTCCAAGCTCTTCCACATTCCTCCTGAAAACAAGTTCCAAAGGCCTAGGAACCGCAAGGTCAAGTTTATCATGGAATTGACTTCACTTGTCTCAGCACCAATTGTCTATATTAGTTATTTATGGTGGCTAATATTGGCTGTCAACTTGATAGGACCTTAAGTCACCTAGGAGACAAACCTCTGGGGATGTTTTATGATGAACCTTCTGCATTGAGTTAATTGAAGTTAGAAGACCCACTCCACATATGGCCAACATCATCTCATGGACTTGGGTCCAGGAACAACAATTTAAAAAAAGATGAGCTGATGAATAGCATCCATTACTCTGTTTCCTGACTGAAGTTGTCATGTGACCAGTTGCCTAAATCTTCTCCCACCATGATCTCTCCATCATGGCTGACTGTGATGGATGGATCCTCTCTTAAATTGCTTCTCTTGAGTATTTTTTCTTTTGAGTGCTTTTCTTTCTGATGGGACCAAAATACCTGCAGAAACAAGTCAAGGGATGAAGGTTTATTTTACTTTGTGATTGCTGAGGGATTTTAGTCCTCCCTTGTAGGGAAAGCAAGGTAGAACAGTTCTGTCCATTCTAAGGAACTCACTCATATTAGGTTGGCCCCATACCTCAAAGCTTCCATAACCTCCCAAAAAGGTATCTTCAGCTCTAGAACAAAGGTTCAGGGGCTTGAGTCTGTGGGGGAACAGTTCACATCTAACCCACTGCACTTCTTAGTCTGGGTGTTCTATTATATCAACACAGAAGTGACTAAGACACCAGGATTCCCCAAGCTATGGAGCACATACAGAGCTCTAAGGTATCATACTGAAGTACAGGCTTTGATTCAGTAGTTTTGAGAGATGCTGAGAACCTGTGGATCTTACCAGTCTCCAGGGAGTGCCTGGTACACCAGTCCAGGGACCACATTTGAATAACAAGGGCACACAGCAGGGCTTTCCACCCTCAATTTTGCTTTTCCCCTCAGGTGACAGAGTCTCACATTTTCCCAGGCTGGTTTCAACCCTCTAAGTAGCCAAGGATGACCTTTAACTCCTGATCCTTCTACTTCCACATCCCAAGTGCTAGGATTATAGCTCTGTGCCAGCATGTCTTATTTTGAGTTGACATATTTCCTTATCACCAGAAGCTGGTCTTTGCATTATAGGATACTTAGTAACTTCCTCCCACCACACCTCTTCCAAATTCTTCTTTTTCTTAATTAATTTATTTATTTACTTTGCATCCCATTATCAGCTCCCTCCTACTCCCAGTACTCACTCCCTCATGAAGACCCTCTCCCCATTCCTCCCTCCCCTTCCCCTCTGAGGAGATGAAGCCCCTCTCTGGGTATAACACACACACACACACATACACACATACACACACACACACACACACACACACACACACACACACACACACACACACACCGGCACATCAAGACACTGCAGGACTAGGTGCATCCTCTCCCACTGAGGCCAGAAAAGGTGACCCAGTTAGGGGAACAGGATCCTGGGATCCACAGGCAGGCAGGCAACAGATTTAGGGACAGCCCCCACTCCAGTTGTTGGGGAATCCACGTGAAAACCAAGTTATACATCTGCTACTTATGTACAGGAGGCCTAGGTCCAGCCTGTGCTCACTCTTTGCATAGAACCTCTTTCAAATTCTGACAGCTAGCAGGTCTTCCGAAATTGTCAGTGCTACCTGCAAAGCAAAGCCCAGTCCTCCAAACCTGAGGCTTGTTGACTTAACCCATAGTGAACTGGGTGAGCTACTTGAGAATGTTTAAATGTGGCAGACATACTCAAATGTTGACCATTTAATTAAGGGATTACATGTAATCCAGCAGGCAGCATATTTAACATGACACAAGTAATTTATGAGAGAGATAGTCTCATGTGAAATATTTGAACTCTTTTCTTTGCATGTTTATATAAATACTTCCCTTTCTGATGCTCTCTGCCTTCTGCTTAAATCATGCACTAGTCAAAAAATTAATTTTGTTTCCAAAAGCAAGAATGAAATGTTTTTAATAATATACATTTAAATTTTGTCCTACAGAACTAGATAGGCTGTTTGAAAATGTCATATATAAACAGAGCCCTCCAAAAGGCTGAAAGCACATTTTAGCAAATGTCTGCAAAGTGCCAAAAATATTGTCTGTGGTGTTACAATTACAGAATTAGTTTGTGAAGTGTGGAAAGAGCCTTATTTAATATATAAGCAAATAGGTATAGATAATAGAAAGACAGGCTAAAGATGATGGAAATGGAGATAGAGGCATCACAGCATGTGGCTGACTTCCTGGGCCTGATCTAGGTAGACATTTGCATATCGTCACTGCACTGTGATTGTCAACAAAATGCACTTCCCTCCTCTCTCAGATGGATATTCTTTAAAAATCCAACCTGTCAGTACCAGCTCAGCCCGCACCATTCAATGCAGCAGCCACCAGTGCTGAGTAACTATTTAAATTAACTAAAATTAGACAAAATTTAAAATGTAATTCTTCACTCAACACTGGTCACCTTCAAAGTATTCAAACCATGGTGGCCACTGACTGTGAATTGGACAAAGGCAGAAGACACTGTTATCATTGTAGAAAATTCTCCCAGACCATCCTGTTTCAAGAGTAAAGCCAGATGTAGATACAAGTTCTGTTAGTACTGCCATTGGTGAAGGCTGGGATGCTCACACACAAGGAAGGCAATCATGCAAGCCCACACAGCAGCATGCAAGCCCACACAGCAGCATGCATGCCCACACAGCAGCATGCACGCCCACACAGCAGCCTGCTGTGGTGCAGCACTGGCCAGGCACTCATATTTCATCATTGTATCTACTGCAGTCATGAAAGCAATGAGCACATAAATTTGAATCTTGAACCGGAGTAGGGGTCAAATAATTACGGGCACACTGTTTTCTATAAATGCCATTGTCTAGGCTCCAAATAGCATCACAGATATTCTAATTACAGCAGAATAAAAGAGTACTATAGCCGTCTCCTATAAAATTGCTAATTTGGTTTGCATTTATAAAAGGGCATGCTCCCTTCTGGACTCTGGTATCCTTTACTCACGTTCTACAAGGGGTATAGGCAGGACTGAGGGAAGGTAGGTTAGAAGGGATAACGTGGGACAGTTGCAGCAAGCAGAATCCTGCCCAGTAGACACTTGACTCTCTTGGGTATAGCACAAGAAGGGGACAATCAGAAAGAAACAAGTGGCTCTCCTAAGACTTGATAAAGCAATAACAGATAACAACAAAAGGTCCATTACTATCAAACATTGGTCACATCCCAGAGCTTAAGATAATGAAACTTAAGCTAAAAGGGCAAAGAGGCACCTTGTTGCTGGTGGTGTTCTTTTGTCAGCCAGGGTCAGAGCAAATGGCAGTCCTTTGTTCATCCTAGCTTGATGCCTGGCTTGGTGGCCAAAGTTGTTTAATGCCTAGGATACATGAGTGTGAGAGAGATGACCCTTCCGCTTGTCTGCCGTGGGATGGTATGGGCACAGAGGTGATGCCCCCCAGCCCCTTCCCACCTCTGCAGTCCAGAAAGCTGCCCACAGAGTCATGAGCTTGGGAGAGTTAGCCCCGCCCCTCACCAGCTTCAGCACTCCGGAGAGCAGGCCCTGCACCTCACCTGAGCAACACAGTGGAACTGGTCTTGATGGCAAGGCCAAGGGTGAGCCAAGAGAGCTGACCCTGCCTGCTGCATTGGGTGGCAACATTGGGTGCCTAGCTGGAGCAGTTGGGGAGAACTCGCCCTAGTGGTGCAGATAAAAGAGAGCTGGCATTCTGACCAGCTCAGTTATTATCGAAGACCAGATCCAGGACTCTGGTTGGGACTCATGAAAGGACCAGTCCTGTTGATCTCCATGACACAGGACAACAACAGGATAACTGGGAGGAGTCCCAGTGAGGATCCAATATTGATGTGTCACAGAACCCAAGGCTCTTGAACCAGACCAATGAGTCATTGCAATGAACATTTGCAAGTGAAGCTGTGTGGACAGAGGGACGGACTGTGGGACACAGTGACACGCTACAGCATCTATGATGAGATATTTTCTATGCTTTGGTTTGGTGTGTGTGTGTGTGTGTGTGTGTGTGTTTATTTTGGGGTGAGGTAGCAAGGGAGAGGGACAGATTTTAGGGGTTGGAAGGTGAGCAGGACTGGAGTGCATGATGCGAAACTCACAAAAAAATCAACAAAAAGTTTAAAATAAATGTTTAAAATAAAAAGTTTTAAGAAGTGTCTTTTCAGTTCATTGCCCTACACATTTGTTGGATGCTTTGGGGATTTGTGTGTGTGTGTGTGTGTGTGTGTGTGTGTGTGTGTGTGTGTGTGTGTGTGTATGTGTCTGTGTGTGTGTGTGTAAAATATGTATAGTATATGTATATAGCATATATAATGTGTATATAAAGTATATTCTATATAGTGTGTGTGTATAAAGTATATTCTATATAGTGTGTGTATATATAATATATTCTATATAGTGTGTATATATAAAATATATTTTGTATAATGTATATTGTATATAATGTATATATTCTATATAATTATATATTGTACATTATCTATAATATGTATATGTAACACATATATGTTTATAACTGAGTTTAATCCTTTGTTTGATACTTTGTTGGTAAAGATATTCTCACATTCTGTATACCATCACTTCACCCTGGTTATTATTTCCTTTGCTGTGCAGAAGCTTCTTAACTTCACGTAATCCCATTTGTCAACTCTTAGGATTATTCTCAGGGCTGTTAGAGTACAGTTCAGAAGGGCTTTGTCTATGTCTATATCTTGACGCGTTTTTCTTACATTTTCCTTGGGCAGTTTCAGATTGGATTTTCAGGTCTCCCACTAAGTCCTTTGGTCTGTGTTTCAGCTGATCCTTCTAAACAGGGGCAGAGTAGCAAATCTTACTCATCTCTGTGTGAAAGTCAAGCTCCTCAGAACCTTTGTGAAAGATGCTGTCTGTTCTGCGGCACACGTTATTAACAGCGCTTCCCTCATCCATGTGCATATGGTCAGCGCTAATTGGACTCAAGGAGTTATTAATAATATTTTAAGAAGAGGATATGAAGCTGGGAGGAAGATGGTTTGGAGGATCCCAGGAAAGATGGGGGAGCTAGTAGCATGTGGATATGATCAAAATATGTTGTATATATGTATGAAATTTTCAAAGAATAAATAAAATGTTTTCTTTAACATGTTTTTAATTAGGTGGCTGTACTGTGTGGGTTCATCTCTGGGTACTCTGTGCTATCCCATTTGTCCGCAGGCAGGCTTGTGTTGTGTTGGTACCGTGCTGTGTTTGTTACCGTGGTTCTGTATATAATCTGGGATCAGGGTTATGACACCTCCAGCATTGTTCCTTCTGCTAACAGTTGTTTTAGGAACCCTTAGTGCTCCCATGTGGATTTTTTTTTCCTACTTCTGTGAAGAATGTCCTTAGAAATTTGATGGGAGTTGCATTGAATCTGTAGATTGTTCTCAATTATATAGCAGCTTTTACAATATCAGCGCTGCCTATTCGTGAATGAGATCTTTCCATCTTCTGTTGTCTGTTTTCTGTCTTAATGTTTTCATTGCAGCAGTCTTGTATCTCCATGATTGGGCTTCTTTGTGGTGTTGGGTTGGTTTTTGTTTTTTTTTTTTTTGGTTTTTTGGTTTTTTTTTTTGCATATTTGCTGTTAATTCTTGTTTTGGGGTGTGTGTGTGTGTGTGTGTGTGTGTGTGTGTGTGTGTGTGTGTGTGTGTGCAGTTGCTCTGATTTCTTTCTCAACAAGTTCATTACTGGTATATTGATTTGAGTGATAACTGTCCCCCCACAGTCTTGAGCATTTAAACACTCGGCCCTCAGTGGTAGAGTTGTTTGGTGAGGTCTAGATGGCGCATCCTTGCTGGAGGAAGGTACATCACTGGGGAGCAGACTCTGGGGTTTTAAAAACCACCTACCAGCTTCAACTTGCTCTCTCTGCTCCGTTCTCATGGTTAAGAATGTGAACACTCAGCTTCCTGTTCCAACCACCATGCCTGATGCTTGCTGCCGCACCTCTGGTCATTCTGAAAGCATAAATCCAAATAACCCCTTCCTTTTACAGTTTGCTTTTGACCATAGTGTTTTATTACAGCGTAGAAAGCCACTGATTACTTTGCTAAAACATGTATATCAGGAGCACTACCCACTTATATCCACAGGTACAGGTCTTCTTCCTCCATCATCAAGGAAGATTCTCTGCAGCAGACGGAGACCACTACAGAAAACCACAACCAATCCAAGCACACATGGCTATGGACCTTCCTATTTCTTTTCTCAAAAGATTATTTGTTTGTTTGTTTGTTTATTAGTGTTTTGTCTGCATGTATGCCTGAGTACCACATGCACACAGTGCCTCTGGTGGCCAGAAGAGGGCGTTGGATCCCCTGGAACTGTGGTGGACAGTTGTGAGCATGCAAGTGTTGGAAATCAAACCCAGGTCCTCTGGAAGAGCAGTCAGTATTCTTAGCCCCTGAGCTGTCTCTCCAGCCCCTAAACTTTCCTTTTATGACTGAATACCTTTGTGGCAAAGGTTTTGGTAGATTGTGCTTTCATTTTCATTGTATTCTAGGAACTTTTAAATTTTCTCCCTGATTCCCTGATTTTGGTGGCTCCGTGGTCATTTATGAATATATTGTTTAATCTCCATATGTTCATCTAGTTTCTATAATTTTTCTTGCTATTGATTTCTACATTTTTGAGCTATGATCTGATAAGATACAAGAGAATATTTCAATTCTTTCTTATTTATTAAGACTTACTTTGTGACCTAATGTAGTCTGTTTTTGAGACAGTTCCATAGGCCATTGAAATATATTCTATTTCTTAAGTCTGTGTGAACATTAATTCTGAGGTTTCTTTGTTGATTTTCAGTTTGGATGAGTTGGCTAGAGATGAGTGGAGAATTGGACTCACCCACAATTATTGTATCAGAGCCTATGACATTTTTTGTCCATCAGTGTTTTGTTTTATGAAACTTGCAGCCCCAACATTTGATGCATATATACTTACAACAGATATACCTTCATAATGAATCGTTTTCTTTATTAAAGTGTAATGATGTTCTTTATCTCTGGCTGATTTGATTTGCAATTTATCAGATATCATAATAGCTATGTGTGCTAGCTAGGCTTTCTGTCAACTTGACATAAGCTACAGTCATCTGGAGAGGGAGGATACTGAGCTGAGGAAATGCCTTGATCAGGTTGTCTGTGGGAGGGCCCAGCCCATGGTGGGTGGTACCACCACTGGACAGTCCTGTGTGGTCCTGGGTCATAGGAGGAGGCAGGGTATAAAAGGCATGGGGAGCAAGCCAGTAAACAGCACTCCTCATGGCCTCTCATCAGTTCCTGCCTTTAGTTCTTGCCCTGACTTCCCTTCAGAACTGCAAGCCGTAGAATGAGTAAACCTTCCCTCACAGTGTTATTTCTGGTTGTGGTGTTTTAATCACAGCAATAGAAGCCCTTCATAAGACACTGTGATTCTGGTTTCTGTTCATCCGACAGACTTTTTTTTCATCCTTGTCCCTTGTCTATTTCTTTAGTAGTAAGGTATGTATCATTGTGACAACAGAGGTTGTATCCAAGTTTTTAGCCCAGTCAAGAAGTCTGTGTCTCTTTATTGATGAGTTGAGGTCATTTACATTTATGGTTATTACAGAAGGATGTTTTACAGTTCCCATAATTTTGTTGGTTGTTTTTCTGGTTGACAGGAGACATACATATACATTCTCTCCAGTAGTGTCAGGGCTCTGCTGGTTTGCTGTGTTGATCATAATGGATTCCTTCCTAGTTCTCTTTTGTTCAGTCATTCCTCACTTGAAATGTATTCCTCCCTGTGTTCTTGTGATTAAGACTGCCTTCCTTCTCTGTGTACAGTATTCCTTTCCGTGTCACCTGCACCGATGGCTCAGGAGTCATGAACTGCCTTAACTTGAGTTTGACTTGACATGTCCTTATGTCTCCATCAATTTTTAAGATTTGCTGGATATAGCAAGTTAGGTTGACAGTGTTTGCTTTTAAGAATCTGAAAGACGTGTATCATCCCATCTTGCCCTGGCTTTGAGGGTTGCTGACAAGCAATCTGAGGTTACTCCCATGGTCCGGCCTCTGTAGACAGGTTGGCATTCTCCCTGTCCAGCTTTAAAGTGTTTTCTTCTGTTGTGTTTTTGTCGGATTGATCAACAAGTCCTGTGAGAAGGTTGTTCCCTGGTCATATCCATGTGGGGTTCTACATGTTTCTTACCTTTGAGTATCTGTTTCCTTCTCGAGATTTATGAAATCCTCTGCCACAATTTCACCAACTAGATTCTCTCTGCCTTTAGTGCTTATCTAAGTTTGTATTTTCTTTCTATCCACGGATTCTTTCATCTGTCCTGTTGATCTTATCTCAGAGTCCTTGGATGTTATGATCATGCTCATTTACTTTTTCTATATTAATATTTAGATGTTTTTGTTCCATCAGCCTGTCCTATATCCTTGGCATTCTTTCTTCTGATTAGTAGAGTGTCAGAAACAACAAAAAATACCCCCCTGGTGGAGAGATGGGTCAGCTGTTAAGAGCACTGTCTGCTCTTCCAAAGAACCCAAAACCTACATCAGATGGTTCACAACTGCCTGTAACTCCAGCCTCAAGGGAAACGATGCCCTCTTCTGGCTTACAAAGACATCTGCACACAGACACCTACCTGCAAAATATAATTAATTAATTAATTAAAAGGATACAGGTAGAGGTATAATTCAGTCCTAGCACATGCCTACCGTGACCAAAGAGTTGGGTTTGATTCCCAGTACTGAAAAAAAAATCCACAATGTACAGCGGAGCTGGAGAGATAGTTCAGCAGTAAAGAGCACTGGCTACTCCTCTACAAGACCAGGGTTTGATTCCCAGTACCCACATGGCTGCTCACAACTGTCTGAAACTCCAGTTCCAGTGATCTGATGCCTTCTTCTGGTCTCTGAAGGCACTGCATGCACATGGTCCACAGATACAGCCAGGCAAAGTATTAATGCACACAAAATAGATAAATAAATCTTTTTAAATTTTCCATTAGTAAAAAAGTTCAAAATCAAAATTAGATAAATACAAGAAATAATTTTAAAAGAGTAACAGTATTTTTTAGAGCCACTAGAAGTAAAATGGAAATGTTCCTCAGTGTGGGTGGGGAAGAGCAGACACATGGAGGGATGCCATCAAGGAACAGAAAACATTGCCTAGGTAATTTCTTCAAAATGTTTGAGCAATATATGGGTGTATGAAGGGGAATAACATCAAAAATTTAAGCCTGAAATAGAACCAAAACTCTGCTAAACATTTAGGAATCAGGAAATCATGGAGCTACAAAAAACAAAACAAAACAAAAACAAAAACAAAAACAAAAAAAACCCGAGACTTTGGATGAGCCTTTTCCTCAAGGCATGGAGGCCAGTATTTGTGTGCGGCTAGGGGAGGAAAATGAACTGTGAGCTGTTGGACCAGTTTCTGATGTCCGCCACTACTACAGTGGACCAGCGCCCTCTGCTGGCCACACCTAGTTTTACAGTCTGTAAACAGCGGACTAACCCTTCCAACTCCCCATCTTTATGCTTCCATCACCACCCATCCCCCACCCCCTGCACACACATACACATGGGAATGGATGTTTTAGTTTAGGAGTGTCTCATAGGTGCGCTGGGAGTGTGGAGATAACTACATCACTGAGGCCACTTTAGCAGAGGACCCTTCCTTGATTTAAAGGTCTCCTAAATTTGAATCAGCCAACTGAAGCAATGCAGCCTTGGAGGACATCTTGGACACCGTCAGAACTTCAGAGTTCTCTGTCTGTATAACAGTGAATGCAGATAAGTAACTCCACAAATTGGTTGGTCCACTCAGTTGGTGATGGCTGTTCCAGTCCATTGGGCTATCTCTCCTTATGTACAGCAGTTCCAGAGTGTGACATTTCCTCCTCTGGAGCACAGGCCTTCCTTTCTCCACAACCCTGTACCTTCTCTCATGCACTGCCAAGCCAAACTGGGGCCCCTGCCTTGTGGATGTTCCCTCGTTTCAAGCCCCTGAGGAAGCTTGGTTTTTAAGAGTAGATTCTCTCTCGTGATAAAGGCTGCTCACTGCCTTCCAAGGCATACCTTGCAACAAGAAGGAGTGTCTCTCCTCCTCTACCCCTCTTCCAGAGAAGAGATTGTGTCACTAACTCCTGCGGAAGGGTTTGAAGCTCATGAGGGCTGTGAGCTTGCCTGAAGGTAGGGAACCTGCACTTTCATCTGGCTTGCCTTTTAAAAGAGGCTTCTGAGTAGACACACCATGACCTCCCTGCCCCTTGTCCCCTGCCCCTTCCCTGTGCCCTCTGCCCCCTGCCCTATCTCACCCTACCTCATCCAGACTCTAGCAACTCTGCTTTAATAGCCTGCCAGATGATTCTGATACAGGCGATATTTGAGAACCATAGCCTTAGGGTGTCTCTTATTTAACACACACACACTACACAAATACATACATACATATATACATACATACACATAAATACATATAGGCACACAAACACACACACACACACACACACACACATATGCACACACGCAATGTCTGAACAGTGGAAATCTGAGAGCCTTCCAGTTGGCAAACCTTGGAAGTGCTGAGACAGTGACTCACCTGGAGGAGTGGGGTGGGGGGGGCTCCTCAGCCTCCCTCATTATCTGCCTGGACATCTCTTCTTGAGATGGATTCTTTCTAATAAATATGTACATGTAAATCAAGGGCTTCCTTAGTTGTTTGACCCATTGGATCAAGTTAGCCAAGAATGACAAGAACTCCCAACTAAGAACTGGCCAGTCGGGGGGGAAATTACATAATTACGTTTTAATTGAAAGAAATAAAATTAAAGTAAGAACTAGTCAGTCATGAATACTAGTGACCCAGACCTGTGACTGATGTATAAAGTGGGGGCCATCTTGTGGAACCAACTCTAAGGTTTTAAAGGGGTTAACACCAGAAGTGAAAGGAATCTAGACCCTCAGTGGTGCCTGGAGAACTGGAGAACTGATTGGTGCTGCCAGGAAACACATTATGTGCTCAGATATACTCTACATTACTTCAGGTGTGATTAGTTGGTACATATTATGAACCCACACCATTTGTAAGAACTTGTAATCTCAAGTGTTTGGGGAGGCATCTGGGAAGCTGCTGGTGTTGTTGAGGTCCTCATGAAGTCCCACGAGAAGCCACTGAGTACTGAGATCCATGTGGAGTCGCTGCCATTGTTCTGACTCGTGAAATCATTCCTGGTTCTTCAAAATGTTCTCGGATGGGATTTGTGAAAACCAAAGGGAGAGTTGTGCTTCACCTCTAACCTGCTGAGGAAGAAAGGATCGGAAAGCAACTGCTGAACACTAATTCCTGTGTCTCCAGTCAATTAGCTCAGTCCCCAAAGACAGAGGATTATCAACAAGGCAGGCAGAAATGAAAGATACATAAATCAGAGAGGGCCTTGAGTCTCCATGGAGTTCTAGAATAGCTATGCCTGGATGTCTTCGTTACCTTTCCTGTTGGCTTGATAAAATAGTACGACAAAAGCAACCTAAGGAAGGTAAGGTGGGGTTTATTTTGACTACAGTCCCAAGTGAGAGCAAAGCAGGAAACTGAAGCAGCAGGTCACATTGCATACAGAAACTATGAATACTTGTGCTCAGCTCGTGTCTCCTTTTTATACAGTAAAGGATCCCATTATAAGGAATGGTGCCACCCACAGTAGGCAGGACTTCCAGCTCAATTAACCTAATCAAGATAATGCCCCTCAGGCATGCCGAGAGGACCCTCTCCCAGGAGATTCTAGACCTCATCAAGTTGACAATTAAGAGATTGACCATTACACTGTATTTCAAGAAGCAAGCACATTTACAGCCATTTGGGTACTTGCTAAGATAGTATCTTCAAGTCCGGATCTTCCAATCTCACAGCCTAGTGAACATACCAAGATATGCCTATATTAAACAATAATGATATAAGCCCTGAGGTACTTTAATGGACTCGATGACAATGTTAACTTGGAAAAGACTTCATGGATTTTTCTTTCTGAGTTTTAGAAACACTGTTTTAACTCAATTATACTTTTTAGGGTCTTGGTGAACTTTGCAGGCATAAAGAAAGGCTCC
This sequence comes from Uromys caudimaculatus, assembly GCA_028551405.1. Taxonomy (NCBI): domain Eukaryota; kingdom Metazoa; phylum Chordata; class Mammalia; order Rodentia; family Muridae; genus Uromys; species Uromys caudimaculatus. The sequence goes on along the minus strand of CM052710.1, from coordinate 50,870,587 downwards.
AGCTGGCTCTCTCTCTACTGCCATGGGTTGTGTATATGGACTATACAGAAACAGGGAGTGTGTTTCCATTACTGACTTGGTAAACATAGTCATCAGATCCCAGAGCCCTATTTTCTGTAAGTTTGGGGAGAAGGCAAGATATCATCTTTCTTAATTTCATTTGTTAGAGTTACAACAAGGGTCTGGGACATGACAGTCACTGGCTGACATTGTCTAATCTATTTTGAAAATTCCACCAGAGAGGACAGTTTGATTCGAATAAGTCCACAGGGAAATTATGTGAAAGGACATGTGAACGTCAATTAAAACTGGCTAATGATCCTGCACAGTGGGATGAGGACCGGGCTAAGCAGAAAGTGCCCATCCTTTGGGCTGTGATGCTCTGTAAGAAGTCCTACTCACAGCATTGGTGAGATCCTCGGCAAAATAAACGACCTCATTAATTAAATAGGTTAGTACTCCCAACACACTATCCTGAATTGCTCTTCTGATTTTCAAGAGAGAGATTTTGAGCCAGATTAAATGCCAAAACTCAATCTGTGTGCAGCTGTGGAGATACGTACACAGGTGTGGTGTTACATCTCTGTAATCCCAGCACTTGGGAGGTGGATGCCAGATGGCAGCAAGTAGAAGGCTAGCCTGGGCTACATAGACTGTCTCAAAAACAAATAGCCAATAAAGATAAGTAAACAGGTTAGGATACACCACCCATCTTACTCCACCTGACTGGCCTTGTCTTCCAAACTGGCCAGAAACTGGGGAAGGTAGTAAAAGACTCCCTGGATCTCTAGAATCTTACTTTTTCCACTTGAAGCGATGCGGAAGTTGTTTTGTTCCCCGGACCCATTTTGTTGAATACCTTCCACTGTGTTCTAGGAACACACATCCAGCAGTAAACATGACATGCTAAAATCATGGATGTGGCTTGAGTTTCAGAGGTTGAATCTCGTGTACAACATCACATTCTTTGTGTTGTATAAAAATAGCACTCTTTTCTGTTGTGTGCTACTTAGCTTTTATCCCTGTTCCTCTGAGGAGCCGTGACCCTTTCTCATCCAGATGGCTTCCCCAGAGCCTGTCCTGGCACACTGTGGCTGCATCCGTGAGATTCTAGGCAACAGACATCCCGCTTAAAGCACTTTGTTGTGGCCATTTTTTTTTCCATTTTGACACAAGCTAGAGTTACGTGAAAGGAAGAAACCTCAATTGAGAAAATGTTTCTATAAGATCCAGCTGTAGAGCATTTTATTAATTAGTGGCTGACGGGGAAGGGCCGAGCTCACTGTGGGTGGAACCCCTCATGGGCTGGTGGTCCTGGATTCCATAAGCAGGCTGAGCAAGCCATGATGAGAACATTAGTAAGCAGCTCTCCTCCATGGCCTCTGCATCAGTTTCTGCCTCTGGGTTCCTTGCCCTGTGTGAGTCCCTGTCCTGACACCCTTCCGTGATGGCCTACAGTGTGGATGTGTAAGCCAAATAAACCCTTTCCTCCACAGTTTGATTTCGGTCATCATGTTTCACAGAAGCAATAGAAACCATGACTGAGACAAACACTAGTTTAAAAAAGATGACCATTTATCTTTTTCTACCGTTTAGTCCAACAGGACTGCCAGGACAGCTGTAAAATGCCGCCAGTGTCCCCAGATCCATTTATTTTCTGGTTGACTTTCTTTAGTGGTTAATTCCATCCTTAAGACTCCTTCATTGTCCTCTGGTGTCCACTGCAGCAATGATAGTCACACTCACAGCCAAAGCGGTGAGAAGGAGGAGGGTGGAAAGAGTAGATGCTGTGATTTGAACATTGCTCCCCAGACTCGTGCTGAAACTTAATTGCCACTGTAACAGTGTCCAGGAGCAAGAGCTTTAAGAGATGACAGCGCATGAGAGCTCCCTCCTCTCAAGTGAGTTAGTGCAGCATGCCGGGAGGAGACTCCTAATACAAAGATAGAGTTTGACTGGTTTTCTCTGTCTTTCTGTCAAACTCTCACTTGGCCACATTAGGACCCAGTGCTGAAGCCCTCGTCAGGTGTCAGCACCACACCCTTAGACAATTCAGCCTCTAGAACTTCTTAGCCAGTAAGTCCCGTCTTGATAAACTACCCAGTTTGTGGCACTCGGTTTGTGGCAGAAAATTGGACTCACACAGCAAACATTCTAAGATTTCCAGAAGCTTTGAAAGACCCTCCTACATCTTCCCTTCCCTTAAAATCTTGTTGGTTTTTAAGTTCATCCCGAAGTTCTTGTTCTTGTACAAGACTCCTTCTGAAAGGTGGAGCCTCGTTCTCTCTCTCTCTCTCTCTCTCTCTCTCTCTCTCTCTCTCTCTCTCTCAGTACAACATGTTACTAATTACTAAGATGAGCAGAAAGAGTAGTGTGTGGCTTCTCTCTCGATCCACTTCTACTGGGGAAGCAAGCTGCCACACTGTGGGGGAACAGTAGTCTACCAACTGCTGGCAAGAACTCTCCACCCCCTAGAATACACCCGGGAGCCTCAGTTCAGCTTTCAGAGGACACAGAGCCTTGGCTGCCTTGTGGCCATCACTTCCTGAGTGATCCTGAGCTGACAACCACAGCTAAGTTACTCCACTTCTTAACTCTCAAAATCCGTGTGAAATGATACATGGTCACTGTGCTAATATGCTAAGTTTGAAGATACTTTGTTACACAGCAATAGGAAAGTAACACAAAAGAGGTGTGGCTTTGGTCAACACTGGTAGAAAAGATAGTTTGCATCAAGACCTAGTTGCAGCTTCTCTGAGTGCAGAATCAGACTTCATTTCCCCACCCCCTTTCAGTTGGATGCAGCCATGAGACTAAAAGCTCTCCAATACAGGATGCAATGGAGACAGACACTACTTCCAGCCTTGGCCAAAAGGAATCACACATGCTTCTCTGAACATTTTCCCCTTCCAACAGGCCTTTTCTCTCTTTGCAGTCCAAAGCAAATAGCCATGACAAGACCTTCAGAGAGGCCACACCCAAGCAGGAAGATCCTCAGATGACTGAACATTTGACAGTCGTTATTAGAGAAATGTGAAATAAATGGGTTTAGTCATGAGATGTTGTGGTTTTTATTTACTTCAGTCTAGACTATTTGTCAAAATAAAGAAAATTTTTCCTAAACAAAATAGTAATGTTTGGAAAGAAAAAAGGGTTAGTGAGTAGACCCCAGTCTTTGACACAGAAATATCCAGTGAACTGAGCTTGTGCGGCACCTATTGGCAAGTGTCAAAGTGGAGGCTTGTCTCTGAAATGGCTTATAAGACTCCCAGAAGGCAGAGACACATGGTCTCCAAGATCGTTGGATATTCCACCATCAACTCAGACTCTGGTAAGGGCCACATTACATTTTGCTAGAAAACAGAATGACAAGAACACATGAGAAATCATACAGCAAGACTTCAGAAAGCAACTCTACCCACTATTTACCACTAGATGGCAGCCACACCCCAGGAGCGGGTTACTTCCGCCAGGCCCTGCCTTTATAGACTGGGAGTACCAGACAACCCAGCCCTTTCCCTAGTGGCTAAAAGGGCAGGTCCTAGCAGATAGGATCGGCCTGAGAACTGCATCCCTCCTCAAAAAAATAATAGTCCAAGTCCCGCCCCTCCACCTCTACCTGTGGTTTACTCTTCCTGTCCTCAGAGGACTTCTCCCCACAATAAAATTTCCTTTACCGCCTTTACGCTCCATTTTCCCCAGGCAGGGCCCAGCTGGTTGTTGTCTTACACCATCTGCGCCACTAACAGCTCTGAGGAGAAGGGCCTTATCCCCCAGAGTGTTTCTCTAGGAACTTAAGCCATTTTGAGAATTGTCAGGTGCATGGAGTGCCAGGTAGGAGCAGAGGAAGAAGGATAGACAGGTACAAGGCGAAAATGCTTAAAGAAAGAAGTGGAAGCTCGGAAAACACACACACACACACACACATACGCACACGCACGGACATATTTTCTAAGAGTCTATGAAGGTTCTGGGCATTTTTTATGGTGATGCTCTGCTACTGTGGGTATTAGACCTCAGTGTACAGATAACAGAGAAAAGTGAAGCACACGGGTGCCTCTTTATTGTGCCTTTTCTCCTTACTCCCAGCCACACTTCCCTCCCTACCCTTGCTGGCCTCAACCCCAAGCTCCCATGCAAGCTTGGTCCCTAGACTACATTAGCAAGGAATAGCAAGGCCTGTGCTTAGTTAGAGCAGGGCCTGCTCAGAAGAAAGCTCAGAGATCTGAATGTCTAGCAAGTTCATGTGTCTTAAGTCGGCCTTCTTGAGAGGCGGGGAGGGGGGAGGGAGAAATGATCCCTGAATTCGAGGCTTGGTCTTAGTGACCAGTCACAGGACCACAGCCGAGAAGCTGCAGCCCTACTGTATCACTGGCTACTGTGAGGACCAGGGGAGACAGAGACACTGCCAGGTACCTACTGGCAATTGGAGTTGTGTGCCTCTTCCAGACCAAGGCAGTATAGGAGAATCTCAGGTCTTAGTGGAACTTCAGACACAGCCTTGCATAGTGGAGAAAACCGTTAAGTGACTCAGGAGACCATATTCAAGATCAGAATGTGGGGGAAGATGATGAACACACACAGTGATATAAATTAGGTCAATTTATCCATGCTGGTATATATGTGTACTTTAAAATATTCTATTTTACAAGATAGGTACATACACTTTTATTTGTTAATTTTGCCAACTTTTTTACATTTGAAAACGAAAAGGCTATGATGTGAGAAGTCTCCTAAGTCAAAAGATCTGATATTCTCCATAAATAGGATGCAGAGGCAAAGAAAGGAGACTTCTGCTGGTGAGAAGTGTCTTAGGACACCAGGCACCAAGAGCCATAGCCACACTGCTGTTTGGATACTTTTCAGAAGAAATCAACTGTAAGATGAGAGTCCTTCAAACCTGAGCGCCGAGTGGGCATGGAATGGTGGAATATTTTAGTCCTGTGTACGATTCCCATGGACTTGTGTTTATGGGTTCTTACAGCAGGAAAAGAAAGGAGGTGTGCTTCGACCCATGTAATATAAACATCTCTATGACTTGCAACGAAGCTCTGAAAAGATGAGTGAAATGTGCTTCAATTAAAAAGAAAGGTGTAGTTATTGCCGGTGACCCTAAGGAACCTATCATGGCGCTGCTACCGAAACAGCAGGCCTTGGGTACTATGGGAGGAAAGTGCTGCGATACAAGGCCCTTATCAGTGACTTGCAAAAGGTGCTGGACCATTGAGGCAAGGTATATGACTTGTCTGTATACCTTCAACTAAGAAATGTCAAAAAAGTAATCACTCAGTTATATGTGCAGGAGCATTCGGGCTGTAACTTTTTCATCAACACAGTGGTACCAGATACTTCATGCATCTATGTGGCCCGGGATGTTTTGTTTGTTTGTTTGTTTTTCCTGGAGTGACTGAAGGAGTTCTCTCCTCACAGAGCTCAGCGACAGCCTCACTAAGGATTCCATGAATACCAAGGCCCATATCCACATGGTGGTTGAGAGACTTAGAGAACTTGGAGGCCTGCAGACTTTCTTAGAGCAATTTCCCCATTGATTGCTTCGTCCTATTCTCCAATATTAAAGAGCCCAAATGCCTTGGAAACTAAATGAAAAAAACAAACAAACAAATAAATAGAAAAGTGTAAGGGGGAAACAATTTTTAAAAAGAATGAGCATTGATGATTGTTCCAGAAGTAACGATGGCGGGACATACGGTGGTTAATCGGCAACTTTTCCCATTTTTCTATGTTGAAAATGTTTCGTAATAATTTTTTATTGAGGAAAGCCCATCCAAGGAGCTGGAGAGAGCGTTAGAAACAGCAGGGAAGACACAGGTATCAAGTGTAATCAGTCAAAAAAGCAACCAGCTATGAAGGCCCAGAGGAGGTGAGGCCAATCTCAGTCAGCTAAATGAAGATGAGCAGAAAGAACATTCCAGAAAGAGCAAGTCCAGTTGCACAAGCTGAGAGACTCTAACTATGTAGTGGTGAGTTTAGTTAAGCCGCTTTGGCTCCTGGCAGATTGCACGTGCGCACCTTCCCGGGAGCAACCTGGATTCTCAAATGAAAAACATGCGTGCATGTGCGCGAAAGCACGCACACACGCACACACACAAACACACACACACACACACACACACACACACACACACACACACACACACCAGTTACTTTAAAATGCCTTGGCTAACTCAAAGGCTGGGCAGTTCTAATCCTCCCCACGGCTAGCACACATTTCCCTCCTGTAATCCTGGCTTAACGCCCTCTAATTCTATGTTTAATCTTTGTTGCCCTGGCTCCTTCTGGGCGGCTCCCTAGTCTTTACTTCCCAAGATGCTTCTGGGCAGTTCTTCCAGGGCCTACATTCCTTCTTACCTACATTTCAGATGATTTTCCTTCTGCAGCTTTAAATCTGATCCATCTCCCTCCGAATCTTGGTGATTCTGTCCCTTTCTCCCACTTCCTCACCCACACAAATCTAAAGGTCCCACCTCAGTCTGTCTGTCCAGCCACTAGCCATTGGCTCTTTATTAATCTATCAAAAATCAATTGTGGACAAGGACCTTCAGCGTTTGGACAGACAGAGTACCGATTTTCGGGGACTGGACTAATTCAAAGCATTAGAACCAATCCCTAACATAACTGGTATTGCATTGTTCACTAGTTTTTACTAAAGAAACAAGTTCGTTCTAGTTCACTTGGGGTGTCCCTACTTTTAACTCTGAAAATCTCGTATCAGGAAACCCACCTATTTCTAGAAAAACATAGAAGGTTAGTCACCTTAGCATCCCATGGTTATGTAGAAAATTACATTTACCAAATAAAAAGGCAGCAGAACTTTAAACTAGAGAAATTATGAGCTTCAGGTTTAATAATGAGTCTAAAAAAGAGACCATTGTCAGGACCTGTTTACTACCCCCATCAATCCCAAACCTGAATAGCAACTCCATCAACTCAAGACACCCCCCCCCCCCAAGCCTACAGCCCTAGAGCAAACTGGCTTCCTCCCTCCTCTGTTCTGCTAGAGGGAGCCTACAGATGCCATTCTGCCTGAGTCTGACCCCTAATTTTAAGTATATATTCTGCATGCATAAGTGCCTGCATATATTATGAATACACATTCTACATGTATATTCTTCAGGCAATTGCAATATGCATCTTCTCATTTATTCCTTATTAAAACTTCACGATGGGAGCCAGCAAGATGGCTCAGTAGGTAAAGGCACCTACCACCAAGCCAGCAACCAAGGTTGTTCACCTGAGTGGTGGGGGAAAAGAAACTACTCCCAACTCTGGCAAATTGTCCTTTGACAACCTACCCTCCCCAACCACACACACACACACACACACACACACACCTGCTATACACAAAACAAATAAATGTAATTTAAATTAGGGATGGTAACATCTAATAAATAAATGAGTCCATTAATAAATGAAGGCTTAGAGAACTAATTTGTGTAAGTCCAAAGAAAGAATAGTAATATATCTCATTATATGTCACATAGGGTTTTATAGTAAATAGTGAATTATTGTATAAATAAAGTGCCTAGAATAATAACTAGCATAGAAGAAGCAATGGATTAGAGATTAACTCTTAGTGATGGGTAGTGCTGCACTACGTAGCCACACCCTGAAGAGGAAGAAGAAAACATGGAAATCTGAATTTAAAGAAAAAATAAGTTCATTTGCAAAACAACTCATCCCAGAGATCCTTGGCATTGATACCTCCAGTCTCATAAACTGATCTAAACACAGAGTAAGAGGCACCTACATCAGAGAAGTGACATCAACCAAATCCTTCAAAGTCAACTCCCTGAAGCCTTCAGCCTCCCTTCTTTCACTCCCTATGCTGAAGCTCCCATCTTTGTAAGTCACAGAAACCAAAATGCCTGGGATGGAAGAGCCTGTGGCTTTGACCTTGACTGCCCTTAGGCTTCCCTGATGAGTCTTGGAAAAGCCTTTTTTTACACTCCACAGAGGGAGGCCCTGTGTACCCTTGCTAGTAGCAAGGTCCCCCTCCTGTCCCACTAGTAATGGCTCCCATCTTCTCTGAATAACTGGGAGGACAGCCATTAGTCTGGCCACCAGAATCTTAAATAATATTCTCGATCACAGGATATCCATCAACATTTTGAGAACTGGGATCCCAGCAGCTCACAACAGCTTCCCCCAAGCACAGGCTGATGGGGCTGAACAGTGGGAGTCTTTCTGCCTCTTGCCATGATTTGCTTGCTACATGATTATAACTGGCATCTCACAAAAAGAGCAATAGTGAAGTATTGGGCTAGACGGGAGAAGCAAGAAGGGACTTCTTTACCCCACGCCCCAGAGAGATGCCTTGGTTCCTGGCATTTTGTAATGAAGGGTATCCATCATGAGTGTGCGTGTGCGTACGGGGATGCTCCCAGAGGTATTCCTTCATTATTGAGCTAAAATTGTTCCCTAACTCAACACATAGCTCTCCAACATCTGAAACAGGAAGAGAGGCCCAGGTCTCACTTTCAGTACAGCCCCAAACACAGATTCAGCAGGTTCTGAGCCAGGCATAACATGTAACCCACCACTACCACCTCACACCTCCCCCAACCCAGAACCTCCAAGGCTTGCTGAGCCTGTCAGGGGCCTCCCTACCCAGGCACCACCAGCCAAATACACACTTCTACTGAAACGCAAAAGCACATTGCAGAAAAGCTTCATTAATTTTTCACAAGATTTGTCTAATAGTGGCTGAGCAGAGCTGAGAAAGCCACATTCGAGTGCCTGTGCCAGCAGGTTACAAAGAGTTAACCCATTAGGCCACATCCTGGTGAGCTCATCCCTGCTGGAGCCTGCTCAGTGGCTGGGATTTGCAGCACACTGATGTGGCCAGGGTGGCTTTCTCCAGCTGGGATGAAGGACTTGAGCAGAAACTCATTGCCAGCTTCCTTCCTACATGAGAGCTGACTGAGTCCCAGGTTCCCCATCTTCCCCCGGGACATTGTGCACAGTAAGTAAGAAAAAGGATCCCTCCACCCCCACCCTGCAACCCCAGCCCCAGTCCCAGCTCTGGCCCTTTGCTGTGTCTCTCTGGAAGAAGGGAGGTTTTAAGTTTGCTTTAGAGTGTGTTGAGTCTCTGAAGTGGAGTTGGAAGGCAGTGTGAATACCAGAGATAAGATGGAATGAAGTTGGCTCAAACAGGCTAGAGGGGCTGCCCTGAAAGACAGGCAGAAGTGGGCTGAGCTGGGTATCTCTTGCTGGACACCTGGGGAAAGACACCATGTGCAGTGAGGGCTGCCATGCTTTCTCCCTTGGAAGCCATTAAAGGGAAGGAGTGAGCGGGTGCAGAAGTGCCAGCTCGTGAAGTGCAAGGATACCCATAGACCTCAGAGTTCTGGGCACGGACTGTCTGTCCCCCGGGCATCCTCCATCCAACCTCAGCAGCTGCAAGTCTGTCCCTCCTTCCTGCAGGTGTGACTGGCACCTTGATTGAGTGCCAGGGAAACAAGGTGGAGTATCCTGGCTTGGGCAGTCTTCACTTCAGAAGGGAGGGAGCAAGACAGGTACATAAAAACACAGACAAAGGCATGGCTTGCTCAGCCAGAGGACTATGGGACTCCGCCCCTCGGTAAAGCCAAGTGTAACAACACAGCATATCCCCTGAGATGTTTTTCCAGCCTGTAGCCCCAGAGGGCCCATGCACTAGTTGTGTGACCCAAAGAGGAAGGTGAGTGGCTCCCTCCAGATAGCTCTGGCCTCGGAGAAAAAGGTCCCTTCCTGAGAGTGATGTGAGACCAGAACAGAACAGATGGAGTCTGTGGTGACAGCAATAACATATTCCACACTCTCTCTACTTTATCGGGCCAGGCACAGGGCCACATAAGCACCTTATCAGGGGAGTTGATGTCACCAAATGAACTCCTAGAAGTGAGGCAGTACAGCAAGAGGAGATAAAGACCCTGGGGATGTGCATCAAGCCTCTGGAGCAGAGCAGTAACAGTGGGAAATTCAGGGAAAGAGAGAGACCTACTCCCCATCCATACTGGGTCCTGCTCTGAATAAGGAGACCATTGCTGGTCCACTCTACGAAGCCTGTGGTCTGCCTTTCACACTCCCCACTAGCCTACCCATTCTGAGGTCATCGGTGCCCTCACCTTTCCTCAGTGTCACCAGGTCCTTGCAATTCCCAGAATAGCCCAGTTCCTATCAGAGCTCTCTAGATGGAAGGGTCTGGGGAGGAGGGACAGAGGAGTCAGATAACTCCAGGCTTGAGCTCAGCAATACAGTGGGGCCTCTTTTAACTTTAAGGCAGCTCAATATGTTGTGCATGGGGTGCCCGGTTCCACTTGAACTTTTAGTAAACAATGGGTGAGTTTTTAGCATGTGATATCTAAATAAGTGTTAGATTATTCTAATCCTAAAAAAAAAAAAAAAAGTATCTATTGATTCTAAAACAAATTCAGCTGAGTACATTGTCATTGTGTTTACTAGACACGAAAACCCCATTCATTTTGACCTCATTCAAAGGAATGCAGTAGCACCATGAAAGGGCTGAGGAGTGAATTCTAAAGCAAAGGTGGGCAAATATAGAGCAGCACGATTCTAGGGGTCAGGGGAGGCAGTGAAGAAAAAAAAAGCCAAGTTCCATCCCCTAGAAAGAATACAAAAGACTAGCATTTGAGGTGAAGCGTCTGGGAGCCTCAGTTTCCTAATTTGTACATTGGGAATGATGCTAACCGTGTCTGCCCCACAAGGCTAGGAGGACGTAGAGACTCTCCAGCTAAAAAAGCATCAGGTGTCGGAAACTGTATCCTCTGTGGTGATGGTGGTGACTTTGTGGCTGCTCTGCCCTAGGCCTGTTGCCCTCCACTGAGCCCAGCTCAGGACTCACCATCTCATCCTGTGGTTCCTCAGCTTGTCACAGACTGCAGTCATGTCGGTTCTGTTCACTGACCATGCTCCAGTTCCAGTGCCCTCCTTTCTCACTATTCCCTAGATTTGAGAATGTAAAACAAAAGTGCCACCCAGAGGGCAGGATCAGCCTGAACCTGGGCATGGGAGTCACAGACACCCAATTTCATACGTCAGCCTTGTCTTTCTGTTCACCTAATTGCTTAACACTCTCTGATTTGCAGTTTCTAATCTGTGAAATCGGGGGTGGGGCACCTCCCTCAGTGACATGCTAGAAGGACCTGGTAAAGCAAAAAAAAGCACATGCCTGGCAAATAATGAAAGGTAATTAGTATTGTGATGACGTGGAGTCTGGTATGAGCCTTGGCCACCAGGGGGCAGTATTTGATATGAGAGCCTTGATTAAAGTTGGGAGGGTGGGGGCAAGGGATGTAGGTCTCTCCTAGCTCCCACCTCTGGGTCCACAGCTGCCTCTTAACTGCCATTGTACCAACTGCTCTAAGATGAGAGGGGTGGTTTACAATAGGTACATGGGGAGGAACAAGGGCCAGCAACCTAGCAATATAAAGCCAACTAGGCTTCAACCTTCACCAGCTCCAACCAAAACCGGAAAGAAAACCAACACTCTGAGTAAACTGCTTGGCTGATGCCCGCAAAGCCCTATCCCTCCTACCCTATCTGCCCAAACTCCTCTATTTCTTTAACCATTTGGCAAAGTTCTAAGCCAATGCTAGGAAGTTGAGGAGAACCTGCTCCAGCCCCGAGTCACTCAGGGGAGAAAGAGCTTCCAGAACCACAAGGATAGTCACAACCAATCCTCTGTCTTCAGAGCGGTGCTTCATTTATTCCCCTTACAATTCCTCCCTTTAGTGTCACATTTCAGGCACTCTGGACTCTACCGCAGGAAGAATATATTCAGGCCACATCATCTTGGCCACTCTTACACTCTCAGCCTGCAGGTCTTCAACACCAAGCCATCGGCTAGAGGTGAATATGTGAGGAAAAAGTCCCAACATCCCTTTCCTGAACATTAGTCTCCCCGTTTCACTGAGGCATCTGTCTCCCCACCCCACCCCACCCCCGGCCCCAGAGGAGCTGACTAGAAGGTGCACTTTCATTTACCCAAGAGATCAGCCTTTAAGTATCTTCTGGTTGCTTCCTCCATATCCATGCTGAACTGTTCTGAATGTTGTCAGCTTAGCCGGTTCTTGGCTACGCCTAGAACGTCATAGAAAAGCAGATGTACAGTATTTATGCACCTTCGTTACTGATTTCTCTTACCAGGACGTCTCTGAAACTCATGCATAATGTCACATGTATCAGAAGTTGAACTATTCCATTGCCTAGATTATTCCCTTCCTCCAATGTAACGTTTCTACAAATATACGTGGGTTGTTCGTTTATGAATGTTCTTTAATATTTAGGAGTGGGACATCTAGGTCAAGGGACAGGTGTGTGCTTAACTTCGTGAGAGTCCTAGATTTTGCAACAGTGCATGAGAGCTCTGGTTAGTCCACACATCATATAATGGATGAGATGTTGGGAGAGTCTGACGGTTCAGCTACTCTAGTAAATGTGCAGTGGTCTCTCCTTGAGGTTTGTTTTGCACTCTTGGTGTCAATCACGTTTCCATGGGTGTTTGTGTTCATTTGCTGTCCTCTGATGGATCTGAGAATATCTTACCCATTAGTAATTATTCAAAAGAGACAGATCCCTAAAACATATTGAACACACCCGTTACCTTCAGTCACTCTTCTGCCATTGGACACTTGGGAGGAGGTGACCCCCTTTTGATGGTTTCCTTAGAGGGGAAACTGAAGTTTCTAAAGCCAATGGCAGGTCTGAACCTAAAGTCTTTAAAGCCAGGCCTAACATCCTGGAGAAAAAGAACTGGCTGTTCACTCAGGGACAATCTAACACCAGCAGCCTTCATCTGTGGTGGATGATCTAAGGAATGGTCACGGAAGTCCTTGGGGAATTTTCTTTAAAAACAATAGTTCACGCTGTTAGGAGGTAGAGACAGGCAAATCTCTATGAGTTCAATGCCAGCTTGGTTTGTGTAGTGAATTCCCACCCAGATGGGCTAAATAGTGAGACCTTGATTCAAAATAAAAGGATAGAGATGGAGGAAGGAGAGAAAAAAGGAAAGAGAGGGAGGGAGGGACAGAAGGAGAGAGAGAGAAAGAGACAGAGAGACAGAGACAGAGACAGAGCATGATGGCTCAATGGGTAAAGACACTTGTTATGGAGGTAGAGGCCTACATTCTGTCCAGGAACCCACATGGCGGAGGATTAGAACCAACTTCCACAAGCTGTCATCTGACTTCAACACATTAGCTGTGGCACATGTACACCCATATAAACACATGTGAAAATAATAATAACAACAACAATAAATGACCTACCTACTAACCTCGTCTGTTTCCAGAGCAAAAGAATCATTTTTTTCCGTGATGGCAGAGGCTTTCAGAATATTCCCAAGATGTTCCTATGTCACAGACCCATCTGTGCTCTCCTACTTCCTTTCCTGGGAGTCTTCTGGGATCTCAGAGTCCCTCACAAATAAACTCCCCAACTTTTTCAACCTCCCCATGATATTGGTTCCTTCCTTTGACTTGAATTAAATGTGGACTAACAGAGCCACTGCCTGCCATATCCGTTCTTCCCCCAGAGACTCCCGGGGGGGAACACCCCTCCCTTTACTCACCAATCCCAAGAAATGTCATCTGCGCCCCAATGTGCTTCCAGGCTCTGCTTTATCACCCTTGTGATAAAACTCTCCTCTCACGTGAGATTCATGGTCCATCTGTCATAGGACTTCCAGATTTAACAGATCAAGGCCACTGACTTAAACTGAGTTTAAGAAAAACAACAATCATTGTGACAGTGGAAGTGTCCTGTGCAATACAGAAGGCATTATTTCCTACTTTGAAAAATATCCATTGCTTATCTCAAGTTCAAACCCAACTGAATGTCATTTCTTTAATCTGGCGGCAGCGTGTGTATCCCACCTGTCTCTGTTAACTGTGATCACCCAGCTAATCCCTGTTTTCCCCAAACGCTTTACACTTGGGCTCACAGTCATCATCATGTCAGGCTCTCTTCACTCTTGAATAAGCTTCTAGTCTGTCTATCTCCATGGCTACAACCAAACACCAAGCTGCCCTCTCTCCCACCTGAACTGTTTGCAAGAGTTTTAAGTTGCTCTGCATCCTTCTTGGCTTCCTTTCTAACCCTTCATCCTGCACCCAGAGTGATCTACCTACTGTGTGCTCCTGTAACTCAGAGTGCATCTCTCCCTTCTCGAACCCAACGCTGCTGTCTGTAGCCCCTCTTTCCCTGTTCCCCGATATCTTCTCTCAGAGGCTGACTGCTGTGGTGAGCGTCTTAGGTCTCATGTCTCTGCACACTCCGCTGAATCCACTGAAATGGCAGCACAGAAGCAGAGGTAGACAGCACATAAACTAATGAGTTTGGCAGTGGCAACTAAGCACTTGTTTAGGGTTCGGGAATTCTACTCTTATGCAGTTGTAATGTATTACAAAGTAAACATTTTTACAAAATACAAAAACTGTTCAACCATTGGTGTGGGGAATCTTGGGACTGGAGAGATGGCTTAGTGGGATGAAGAGTATATGCTGGTCTTGCAGAGCACCTGGATTGTCTTCCCAGCACTCACATAGTAACTTATAACCATCCATAACTCCAGTCCCAAGGGCTATGGTACCCTCCTTTGACTTCTTCAGACACGAAACCACACACACACACACACACAGAGACAGAGAGAGAGAGACAGACAGACAGAGAGAGAGAGAGAGAGAGAGAGAGAGAGAGAGAACACATGCATACATGCAGGCAGAACATTCACATACATGAAATTAAAAATAATAATTCTGAAAACAAGAATAATAAATCTTTGAAAAATGCTTAGTTGGGTTGGGTTGTGCATACCTGTAATTCCAGCTGTTCCAGAGGCTGAGGCAGGAAGATTGCAAGCTTCAGTCTATCCTGGGCAAGTCAACGAGACTCTGTCTCAAATGAGAGACGTAGAGGCAGAGACAAAGAGAGAACAGGAGCGTGTAGTGAGCACACTGGAGATACAGCTCAATGGTGGGTCACTTGCCTAGCGTATGTAAGGCTCTAGGTTCAATTCCCAACACCATAAAATTAATTCATTTATCTATGTATTAGCTACAGTACAAAATCCGTTCTTGATCTGCAGGCTGTACATAAACAGGTGGCAACCACAGCTGGCCAACCAACCCCTTACATCACAAGCTCCACTCTGTGCTCACTAAGCCTCCAAACTATGCACTTTCCCCATCTCCATGGCTACAGAGGAGCACCAGGCTGCTGTGTCTCACACCTGAGCCTCTAAGAGGCTCTGACTCTGGGCTCAGGCTTCCCCTCCACTCCAGGGCTCAACATTCAGCAACCCTCTACTTTACACTCAGCAAGCACTCTTGCCTCTGACAGAGTTGCATTCTGCACATTACCCCTCACCTACCCCTCAGTGCCACAGTCTCTCCTTTACCTGCCTTTGCCTAACCCCCGATGAGTCCATTAGCTTTCCTTCCACAAGCTATCCTTCCAGGGGCTTTTCTGAGGGTCCTCAGGACCAGCATCCCGCTGGCAGGGATCTGTGGTGTTCCTTATGGGAATATTGCCATCTGTGTGGGACATACTTGTTTCCTCTCCAACTTGCCCCACTTGTAAAAGCCAACATCTGCCACTGTGTTCTCCTGGATTTGGTCTGTCTGGTGGCCAGCTCTGTCCCTGGCACATGAAAGACCCGAACAAATGTTCTCAGTTGTCAATATGGCTAGACTGGTGAGGTATGTTAATGAATGGTTGCAACCCTAGTACTCAGGATGTAAAAGGAAGAGAATCAGGAGTTCCCAGTCATTCGTGGAGCTATGTGGAAAAGTCTAAGCCAGCCTGGGCTACATGAGATTCTGTCAAGAAACAGATAAACAAACAAAAAACAAAAACAAAACAAACAAAAAGTATAATAAATGATCTTAAGTGTTCTCGTCACTAAGAAGTTCTAAAATATTTAAGGACATAAATGTGCTAATTACTGATTTAATTTGTCATCTGTTCGGGGAACTGGTTCTGGAACCACCCCCATGGATACCAAACTTTGAGGACATGCAAGACACTTTTATAAAATGGTGAAAATCTGCTTAGCACCAAATGCATATTCTCCTGTACACTCTAAATGGCCTCTGAGTCTTCTCTAGCTGATTGTGTTAGGCTGTGTCCTAAGGGAAACCGTCTGCTTCCTGTCTATCTTCCGCAGCTTGCCTGTAAGCTCTGGACACTTGCCTGTGATACCCAACAGGACCCTAATGGGAAACACAGGGCTCCTGGTGTGTTCCTCATTCATCTGAGCGATGCAATCATCCTCAGAAGTAGAAATTGTTCCATGATGCTGTTCAGGAAGTGATGGTAAGGGAAAGTCTGTGTGTAAGGAACTGTTCTCAAATATTTTGTATCCTAAGTTGGTTGAATCTGCGGCTGTTAAGATCCAACTCTATACATAGGGCCAAAACAGCATATTGGAAAGCTGAGTGTGGTGGGGAATGTCTTTACCTCAATTGGGAAGCAAAACCAGGCAGATCTCTATGATTGACTAGCTAGTCTGGTCTACATAGTAAGTTCCAGGCCAGTTGGGGTCATACAGTGAGATCCCATCTCAAAAAAAAGCAAAAGCAAAAAACCCCAAATCTCACATTACAATTCATAAGTATGTTCAACTGTATGTCAATCAAAATTTTTAATGTTCTTATTTAAATAAGTGAAATAAAATGGTAATGCACTAGAAGAAGAATCTACTACAATAGAAGACAGCCACCACCTTTGCTTGCTATATTTGTTCCCTTCAGGAGCCTCCCTTTTCACCCCCTCCACAGGTCATGAGCTATATAAGTCAGGCCATGCTGATAATGGGTGGGAGGCCACAGGTCTCTAAGGTGGGAAATGTAATTCGCCCTGAAGAGAAGATTCATCCAGCCTAGGGTCATGTTTCCCTAGTTATCCCAAATTTGTTCTCATCAGAATCCCAAGAAAGGACTGCCCTGAGCTATGGTTGGTAATTTTCTTGGTGTAACATTTCAGGGACGGAGATTTTACAACAGGAAATAGTCAGACCCACAGTGTACTCTTCCATTCTGAGCTGACTTTGGAAGCAGCAATCTCTCAGGCCCAAGAACACTGCCAGCAGCATCAGTTCCAAAATCTAACCCTGCCCCAAGTGGCCACTCTCCTGACCTTTCCTAGCAGACTATATGGTTTCAAATCTTTTGTAAATGGAACCATAGCCAAGACTCTGGGTCTGGAAGAGTTGAATTCTGCACATTGTACCTCTGTGTGTGAGACCCCTCTATGGAGCCCTCCCCTCCCTGAAGACAGACAATACAACCTGCCACTGCCCAGCTGCTTGCCTAAATAAGACTCCACCCATTAAACCTGCTTCAGGCTTCCTAAATTTGACCTCTGGGAGCTACAGGTTCTTCTCAAATTACTGCCCTGAAGGCAACCGACATTCAAATCTATAGTTTGTTCTGGAGGCCCAGCCCTACAGCCTTTCACTGGCTCTCCAGTTCCAACCCTGCATTGTCTACACTTTAAAGGAAGCTGAACTATATTCATTTTTTTTTAAAGCTGCCATAAAACAATCACCACCTCTCTCCGAAGTGGCTCTCCCTCTGTGTTACCTGTCTGTCCCTTCCGATGCTAAACACATAGCAAATTCAGATACCACAGACCCAGGACAATCTGCCTCCAGATTCTTTTCTTTATTCATGTATTCATTAACCTCACTAATCCCTGGGTGATTTCTTGCCATTGTCTGTGCCCGTGGTACCAATGACAGGCCAGCAATCATTAGCTGAGGCATCTTTCACAGGAATCCCAATATTTTTTCCAATTAATTTTTTCATAAATATATTTTGATCTTGTTTCCCTTCCTCCAACTCCTCCCAGTTCCTTCCCACCCATGTTCTCTATCTATCCATCTATCATCTACCTATTATCTATCTATCTATCCACCACCCATCTATCATCTATCTACCACCTATCATCTACCTATCTATCCATCTATCATCTATCTATATCATCCATCTATCCACCACCTATCTATTTCTCTCTATCTCTACCTCTACCTCTACCTCTACATCTATATCTCTCTGTGTTCTTTGACCTTAAAAATTATCTTTGTTCCATATTAGATCATACATCCTGGGGTTCTTTTGAGTCTTCCAATGAGTACAGCATAACACTGCAGTGAGTAAGGAGTCCCCTAAAACCCACAGACTAAACTTCATTATCTCAATTGATGTTTGAAATGGTAGTCCTCTCTGGACCAGTTCCCTAAGTGTCACCCCAGCCCAATTATGAGCTGTGACACCAAGTGTTGCTCTGTGAGCCAGCTACCCTGGAGACACAGGAGGAGCCCCACTCCCACAGTCTGAAAGGGAAGAGGAGGAAAGGCTGACGTGTTGCAGTGTGACACCTAACATCAATAATTTTACTCTCAGGTGACATCTGGTCATACCTGGGCTCATTTCTAAACTTTCATGTGTGGGATCTGAATGGTTGCTAATGGTGTCTGGTAGGTAGTGGCCCCAGATGCCACTAAACGTTCCACAATTGTATAAACTCCACATCTATGACAATGAGATGGCAAATCCAAATATGTCCACAGAGCTCCTGTTCAGAAACCATGGCCCACATGAGCTTGGCAAAAGACAGCTTTAAGAGGACTGTAATAAAATGTGGGAAAGACCCTCCATTGGTGATTTGTATGGAAACTTAAATACTCAGAGTTCAAATCAACTAACTATCCACCCATCCAAAATGTTAGAAGTCACCCAACCTCATTCCTTCATGCCTCAGATGAGGAAACAGGGACAAAATGATCAGACTGGCGAGGGAGGGGCTAGTCCTTTATCATCACGACATGCCCAATGGTGGCACAGTAGTGTTTGTTTATGAATTTTGACAATCACAACAACACTATGAAGCCAGTGCTTTATGATCCCTATTTTGTGTATATAGGGCTACTAAATTTCTAGAGGCTTAAGTACCTGCCCAGGATCCCACAACTTAGACATTTCTGCCCTACCCCAACCCCACTCTGAGCTCTGGGGTCCAAAGACCTGAATCTTTTTATGCTATAGACTCCCTAAAACTGTGAGTGACTGGGCCTAAGTCTTCCCTGCACCAAGTCTCATCCATGGCCTGGGCCTGCCTGGCCCTCCTTTTGGTATTTGTCCCTCACCTCCAGCCTGGTCACAGAGGAAGAAGACATGAAAGGAGTGAAGGAAAAGAGAGGCAAGAAGGAAAGAGAAGGTATAATCCTTGCCCTTGCCCCAGGGGACTCCTGCAGTGTCTCTCCTTCAGTGACCAGCAACAAACCCTTCCTTTCTGCCCCTTGAGTCCCAAGGATCCACCCTTCCTCCAAGTAAGTCATCTCAGTCCAGGTTCCCATTCTTTGGGATTTCATGAACCCCATTACAATCTAGAAAGACATAGATAGAATGATAGATGGATAGATGATTGACAGATGACAGGCGATGCACACATATGCACATAGATGACAGATTAATGACAGATGCATACCTACATGGTAGCTCAGTTACAGACGATAGCTGTATAAACGGAAAATAAACTATTGCCCCCAGAAAATCGATCCAGGAGACAGAGAGATAGAACCTTTCTTGTCAAGTACAACTAGTAACCAAATCAATAATCACCTCCCATCATCACAGGCATTTCAAAAAATGAAGATTATGCCAATGTCAAAAAGAGAAGGAAGGGCCTAATCTCTAAGTAGATTAAACAGAATAACTATGACTTTACCTCCCACATAGGCAGCAGTCTTTGTTAGAGAACTACCTACCTCCTCCCCTACTCAGTGAAAAGTTACTTCAGGGATGAAGGAAGCTGCAAAGGAATGTGGGGCGCGCGCACTTCTCGCCGGCAAGAAGGCACGCAACGCGGTAGGCTTCGTCTACAGTTCAGCTTTATTTAGCCGTTGATAGTAAGGAAGAAGGAAGAAGGAGAACCGCGCGGGGGCCAACATGGCGGCGTTATATAGTCCC
>CM052710.1:50650539-50850096 GCA_028551405.1 Uromys caudimaculatus | reverse complement strand
ATCCCCTCGGTATTTCTCCTTTGGGGAGGCCTATTTCTTTTTTCAGATGCATCTCTCCGTTTTGGTAGCGCTCCTAACTTTTGGTCCCGCTCTGGCTCAAGTACACTGTCCCGAACTTCCGATGCCTCCTGGTCATTGGCTATGTCTCTTTTACATAAGACCAGAAAGAGGTGGGCAGTAATTATGGCTGCTAGGAGAACTCCCAGCAGTGCGTCGCCCGCAAGTGATCTCATTAGAAATTCAGAGTCCAGCATATTATGAGGGAGCTTACCTTGCCACTGTAGATTTGCAAAGCCTCGCGCCCGGTGGGCGGGGTTCTCCTCGGCGTGAAAAGGTTCCCGGCGTCCCGGGTTTCGGTGCCAGTTGTGGGGCGCGCGCACTTCTCGCCGGCAAGAAGGCACGCAACGCGGTAGGCTTCGTCTACAGTTCAGCTTTATTTAGCCGTTGATAGTAAGGAAGAAGGAAGAAGGAGAACCGCGCGGGGGCCAACATGGCGGCGTTATATAGTCCCGGGGCAGCGTGCACTCCATTGGTTGGTGTGCCCCGGGAATGGGCGGTGACGTGTACACCCATGATGCATTTCGGGTTTCGCGGGCTATCCGCAAGTTACCTCAGAACAACAGCGCCATCTAGTGATGGCGAATATTCTAACCGCTCCTTACAAAGGAAAGAATTCAAAATTCTTGTAGCTGATCCCTCCGGACTCAGCAGTTTAGCTGTTGTGTAGCACAAAGAGTTTTGCATTCAAATACCTCTGCCTGAATCCCCAACACAGTGACCTGAAAAGCTAGCCTGGGGGTAGGAGAGCCACAGATGTGTTGCCCAAGCTCCTACAGGCCACATCCTGAGCCCTTGCAAAATGAAGCTAATAGAAATTGTGTTGAAGAGCCAAAGAAAAGGTGTGGAGCGCTTTCGGCAAGCCTAGTGATAACGTCACCCTCTTCTCAGAAGCCAAAAATCATTTTCCCTTCCTCTACTGTGGCACTTTCTGTTCAGTAGGACATAACATACTCCATATAGCAGTTCAGTGAAACAGGTCCTTCCTGGGCCAGCCTCAAGTCTTTACCCAGACACAACTAATAATCACTGCGTTCCAGCCCCGCCCCCTCCCAGGTCCCAGCCTACCTCTCCACCCATTACATTCCAGCCCCGCCCCCTCCCAGGTCCCAGCCTATCCCTCAACCCCAACTCCATCCCATCTCCGCCCCTCATCCAGGCAACCTCAGCCTCTCCAACTTCAGAGTGTCTGCCCTGGGCCTTCCCTAAGAAGTGTTAAGGAACGGGTGAGTATCCAGCGAAATCCTGAGGCAGACTCACACATCCTCCGGTTAGCACAGATTGTTATAAGCATCCTCAAGGTTTTCCAGCATGTTCTATGTCTCTTCCCTGCCCCCAGCCCACTAGACAGATCACCTTTTAAATGATGGCTTAGCTTATGCAAATACACCACCATTCCCCAAGGAAGCAAGCACTTCTGTGCCTATGGTTACAAAAACACCAGGGCAGTTTTTGAAAGCAGAGACTCAAATATCCTCTCTCAGAGGAGGAGTGCATCTGAATGTGAATGATAACTAAATTCTGAAGGCTTCGGTAATTTTATGGTTTTTATTTCCTCCTGTCAGTGGGGAGGGGTCTATAATTGCTTCATCTAGAAAGTGGAAGCTGTACGGATTGTACTTTGAGGTGTAGGGAAACAACCCAGTGATCAGTTCAGGACAGAGCTGCGATGGGCGGAGAAAAGGAGGTGGGAGGGACCAGGTTGTCCAGCACTGGAGGAAGACTAAAGACAAAGCACTCCCAAGGCACAGGACTTGGGAGCCCCCGGCTCCAGACAGCTGACCTTTATCCCATGCTGCCTTTTACTCCAGAGGTAACGACATATTTTTCCCAAACGTACCCTGCCTTCATCATCAGGTCGGCCAGGGTGCTCTCACCAGCATAGTAACTGGGTTGAGTAAAAGGAATTCATTATAGCCCACCTTCCCCAGTAGACTGACTGTTGCAGGAGAAACTCTAGTTCTACGTTGGCAAGTGTGTACACACTGAAGTTCAGCAGTCTGCTGCACAAGACGCTCTGGGAGGAACTCACAGGTAAAGCGCCTACTGCACAGGGAGGGTACACGGGGTTTGTTGGAGTGACCAGGAGAAAGGAGAGGTGAGAGGGAGGAAAGTGGGGTGATGTGTTCAGAGCTTACTCATTCTGTGAAAGGTGGACAGAACCTCCTGGGTGTGCTGTACCAGATACACCCTAGTGATGTGGGGCAAGCTTCTGGGCCCCTTCAGCCTTCCCTTCCTCACAAACAAAACCTGTTCACAGTGGGGGGAGGCATCTTCTATCAGTCATTGCCTTACTGCAGACACGAGGGTGTTTGTACACTTCCAGTTTGAAAGGTTTCAATCCCACCTTGAAGAAATCTGAGACCATGCTGATCAGATGGAGAGGTTTCTGGCAGGCAGGTAGGACTTCTCAGCAGATCTGCATCACTTCATTCACGTGAGAAGCTGCATCCCCTGAGTGGAGAACAGGAGATGAGGGAGCCCTGAGGGACTGAGAGGTCTAAAGAGACGTTAGAAGAGGTGGCTGAGCTGGATTGCAGGCCCTTAGATTATGTAGAAGTATACTTTCTGTTACTATGATCAAATAGACTTTATAGAAAGAATATGTTTATTTTGCTCAATTGAAAAGGTACCAGGGTCTGAATCTATTAGTGACTCCTTGTTAGTGACATCTGAGCACAGAGAATTACACCGGTGACAAGAAGTACTCAGGTGTGTCTGGCCTCTCTTGCTTTTCTGAGAAATGCACAAGGACCCAATCACAGACACCCCATCCAGACAACCTCTACTAATTTAGTCACCTCTCCAAGGCTCCACAGCATACCACAGTCAGGTTAAGTTGCCACCCTCCCAACCCCACCGGGAACCCTGGGAAACACACAGAGGTAAATCAAAACTGAAGCAAAACAGGAAGGTTCAGCTCTGCCACAACAATGTCAACATGAGGGGTGGGGTGGGGGTGGGGTCAGGGGGCATTACATGGTAGAAGATCACATGAGACCGTGTGAAGCTGAGACTCCCATGTAGACAAAGCTCATGAAATCCCAGGTGCTTGAAGTTGTGCCATCCTGCAGGTGAAAACTTAGGAACAATTTGCCTTACCTTTCCAAGCCTCTGCTTTCTAGTCTGTAAAATGGGACTAATCAGTGCCTGGGGGTTATGATGTTACTCTAGTCTGATGAGAGAAGAGTTAAGCAGATACTGGCACGTAAGCATTGCCATCCTAACAGGCAAACGGCACCACTTACAGAGCACCTGGAATACACTGGGCATTGATCCAGTGCAGTCCACACCTGCACTCCTTTAACCCCTTTGGAACCCCTGTGAGGAAGCTAATATTACTCTCATTGTGTAGCTAAGAAAACAGAGAGGTTGATAACTCACTTGAGATCACACAGCTGGAAAATGACACACCACTCAATAAACTATGGTTTGTGTTTGTTCTTAAATGCAGCACTGTTGTTCACTGCTTTAAATATTAAAGGTGTCATTAGAGTGATGTGACATTAACCCAGTGTAGTGACACTTGCCTCCAACCCCAACATTCAGAAAGTAGAAGCAAATTCAGAATTTGCCTCTAGATTGCATAATGAGTAGCTGTCTTAGAAAACAAAACAAGAAGAAAAATTACGATCTTGTATCACTTCTTTGTAGTTGGTGTGAACTGTATGTGTGTTCATGAATATGGATGGCCACTCTTGTGTATGTGAATGTATGTTAGAGGCCAGAGGATAGCAATAGGTGTCAACCTCAATTGCTCTCCACCTTAACTTTTGAGAGAGGTTCTCTTCTTGAACCTGGAGCTTACTAATTTGACTAGGCTGGCTGGCCAGGAAGCTCCCAGGACTCTCTTGTCTCTACTCCAACTTCTACCCCAATATGCTACCATGCCTACTTTTTAAATAGGTGCTGGGGATCCAAATGCAAGCCCCCACACTTGCATAGCAAGCACTTTACCCACTGAGCCATCTCCCCTGACTGGGTTGCCTCCCTGGGGTGGTTTTTACTTGTGCAGATTTCACCTGGTTTTACCATTAATTTCAACATGCATGCACCCATATTCCCCTCTACTGAGAGCCAGGCTGGAGAAGGACACTGAGTACAGGAAGGATTTGAAAGGATTCCTTTGGCTTCATTATCCTTTCTCATTGTTGCCAATACTAGGTGCCTGCTCTTGAACAGCCACAACAATGGAGGTGCTCCCCAAGGTCCTGGAGGTAGACGAGAGGTCTCCAGAGTCCAAGGACCTGCTGCCCAGCCAGACAGCCAGCTCCCTGTGCATCAGCTCCAGAAGTGAGTCTGTCTGGACCACCACCCCCAGAAGCAACTGGGAGATCTACCACAAACCCATCATCATCATGTCAGTGGGCACTGCCATTCTGCTCTTTGGTGTGGCCATCACCTGTGTGGCCTACATCTTGGAAGAGCAGCATATGGTTGTACGAGTTCTCAGGATGACAGGGCCTGCCTTCCTATCCTTGGGACTCATGATGCTGGTGTGTGGGCTGGTGTGGGTCCCCATAATCAAAAAGAAGCAGAAGCAAAGGCAGAAGTCCAACTTCTTCCAAAGCCTCAAGTTCTTCCTCCTGAACCGCTGATGACTGGTTGTCCAGAAGATCTGCTGACCAATAAGCAGCCTCCTACCTTCTCTGCGGGTACCATGAAGCTGATCCAGGCAAACCCTCCTCTTGACCCT
The DNA here is from genome assembly GCA_028551405.1 of Uromys caudimaculatus. Lineage (NCBI taxonomy): Eukaryota > Metazoa > Chordata > Mammalia > Rodentia > Muridae > Uromys > Uromys caudimaculatus. The sequence goes on along the minus strand of CM052710.1, from coordinate 50,845,343 downwards.
GTGGGCAGGCTAGAGCTCAGGGCTTCACCCTCATACAACCTAACAGCGTTGCTGGCTGAGTCTCACCTGAGTCCCATCGCTGTGAATGTGCCCTTGGATACTCTCGTTACTCTCACCCCTGGCATCTGCATTCAGCCATCATCCATCCCACTCTCTCTGCCAAGAGCAACACGTGCATGCTGGGAAATTCTTTGGGGGTTAACTATGTTCCCAAGGAGAACTTCATGTTATAGTTGTGTGCCTGATCTTAGATTTGCATCTGCATCCTTCTGGAACCAACAGGAGGGAAGGCTGACGTCAGAGCCACTGGGTTTGACAGCCTTGGTCCCCTCCGTGGATGGGACATTGACTAGCATTACAAGAGGAAGGACTTTTCTTATGTATCAAACATTCCAAACTCTGGACAGTGGTGGGTGTCTGGGGTGGTGGTGAGGGAAACACTATCTAGAGCAGATCATTCCTCTGGGAGTCGTCTGGAACTTGTACAGTGAAGGAAGTTAGCTCCTAAATATATGGCACTGGCACATAAGGCAATATGCAGGCTAAGAGGTACCACAGCTTCCCCTTGGTCCTCCAATGCCCTTCTCACAGAGCACCTTCCTCTGAGCAATTAGCCAAGAACAAATGCTCATTGTTCTAACTTCCTTCCCCACCACATCTCTGCCCCTACACATCTCCAGAATATAAGGATAGAAGGCCACAGATGAGACCTGTAAGGTCATCTCCGCCTCCTCTCAATCAAGACCTAACCTGAGATTGAATGCCATGTCCAAATCATACTCTATGGGTTTTTAGAGATAGGCTCACTGATAAATAAAAATAAAAGTCCCAGCCTCTATCACCCCCATTCCTCCCTACCAAACAAGCAAGTATTTATTGAGTTTCCTTCTCTGGGCCTGGGTTGGGAACAGCCAGACCCAGTCTCTGATCTCATCTTATTTCCAAAAGTGAAAGAGGGAGAATCATGGCCAAACCAACTGGCAGTACTCCATGCTGAGTTCTAAGGGTGGCCATGGGAACACACATCTAACAAATGTACAGGAAGATAGAGAGATTTCTGGAGGCCATGTTCATCTCTTCGGAATATGAAGGGGAAGGTTTGGAATGGGCAAGACGTGCAAGGGGTCAGCAACTGCCTTGTATGAGGAGAAGCTAGAGGGAAAGAGACTGGGGGAGTTAGGAGTCTGCATAGCTCCTGGATGCTATTCCATCCTCTCTTGACTACTTCCCCCCTGCTCCCCCAAGTGCCTTACATCCAGCTTCTCGGTGCACTGTAGGCTCCTGGGGTCAATAGGGACTGGGAGAGGCATCTCCAGAGGGCCTAACTAATAATCCCAGAGGTAAGTGCCCTCAAAACTTCATATAGACACCAAGAAGCCTTTAGGTGAAAGATGCCTATAACAGATTTCCAAAGCTGTTCTAGGCAAGGCCAGGCCAGAGAGCAGAGGAAAGCAGCTGATACCACAGTGAGTGACAGGAGCTGCATTAGTTCAGGTTGACTCTCTTCATCCCTTAACCTTCAGGCATTTGGGAACACCATGGCAAACAACCTCCATCAGGTCTTCAGATATCTCAGTCCTTCACAGTATTTCTATAGACAGTCAGAATCCATCTTTGTTCCTTGGAGGAAGTATTTGTTTTGTGCAGTCAACACACACACACACACACACACACACACACACACACACACACACACACACATACACACACATACACATTGACTCCCTGACTAAAAAGTCAGAGAGTTTGGGAAGCCTCTGGCCTTTCAAAGCTCACTTAAGAAGAACGTGTCCCTCATTAAGGCTCACATCAATGAGCCCACGACCTGTAATCCACCCATTGCCTGCACACAGGCAGGTCAGGACCAACCCTGGGATTATTGAAATGTTGCCTAGTGCCTCCACGGATGTCTAGTGTCTCCATGACAGGGCTTACAGACCACTCCTTTCTCCTGATATGAAAGGTCAGCCCTGTGATGAAGCCTCTCATCTGTACCTTCATGAAAGGGAGCACACAGATGAGCTCACAGCCAGCTTACTTGGAATCCAGCTTACATGCACCTTGTTATCTTGAGAGTTCATTGTCTGGGCACAGCTGCAGGAGGAAGGTCTTTGCAGACATCACTGTCAAGTATGTCTCAATGGAAGGAAGTTTGGGAATAATCACGAGGCCAGGAAATCTTCACGTTCTAGACATCTTTCACAGCCACATCAGTACCTGCTCTCTAACCCCTGCCCCTCAAGATAAGTCCTCAGCCAACAGAAGTGAAGAAGAGCCTTTGAGAACATATCCCAAATATCAGTTAGCTCCCCCGCCCTGCACGACTCCCCCACAAAAGTGAGGGTCAGGAAGTGGGCAAAGTCACCCCCAAAGTAGCACATCTTGGAAATTTTTGCCAAAGACCATTGCCTCATGAAAGCCAAGGGTGTGCCGGGCAGTGGTGGCGCACGCCTTTAATCCCAGCACTTGGGAGGCAGAGGCAGGTGGATTTCTGAGTTCAAGACCAGCCTGGTCTACAGAGGGAGTTCCAGGACAGCCAGGGCTACGCAGAGAAACCCTGTCTCAAAAAACCAAAAAAAAAAAAAAAAAAAAGAAAGTCAAGGGTGAGGACAATCTGTGAGTTCAGCGGGGTTGGATGCCATATCTCTGCAACAAAGCATTCCGGGTAATGATTTCAGTCATCTCAGAAGACAAGAGCAGCACCCACAGCACCATCTCACTGGATTGTATTACCGGCTCCTCCTGTCGCTCTTCTGTTTTGGAGAATTTAATCTAATCCAACGCCTAATGAAATCAATGTCATGTCGAATTGTATTCTATTTAACAGTGTCTGCCATATTCATTCTTTTATATCAGGCATTTCAGGACTGCCCCCCACCCTCGCCCCTTTCTAAAATAGTCCTTCACTGCTATATTTCCTTTCTCAAGAAGGCTGCCAGGGAGAATAAAGATAGAGCCAGTTTCATGCATGGCTCCTCGGGGGCATCCTTGCAACTGGTAGCTCTACTCCAAGATGATGATGGTGCAGAGGAATCCCACAAACCCAGTATCGAGACCCAAAACTTAACCTGAAAAAATAACATTCCAGAATGAATCTGTGGTCTAGATGAGGCAGACAGAGACCAGGTCCAGGAGAGAGCTGCAAATACAAATCGAAGTAGGAAATGATCCATTTGGAGCTTACTTTCCTCTCCCACCGTAGAAGCCTATCTGTGCCTAGCCTGTGTGAGGACAGTTAGTCATGCCTGAGACCTCTTTCTGACAGTCAGAGGCAGCCTCAGAGACCCAAGCAAGAACTTTCACTCTGTAACCAAGTTCCTTAGGTCTGCAGAAAGGCTTCTGTCTGAGAAGACTATCATCAGTTTTCCTGCAACCTGCAGCAGATGAGAGGAACCCCAGGCCACCTCATAATCTAGGTCTTATACTCTAAGGGAAAGACAGTCTCACTAAAGGGTACCCCAAAATAAGACCATCTCTCATTGTCTTGCAAATTCCTCTGGAAAAGCCACTAACATGACTGTCAAAAGGGGGGGGGGTCATTGTCAATGTCCTTCAATCAATCCATCACACATACTAAGTTGGAATTGTCTTCAATAAATGACAAAACACCAGTGGGAACTCATGTGTTTATAAAAATAGAGAGAGATATATGTTATGGAGGTGTAGGTTGGGAGGTGTGGGGGAAGGGTGTGCGGGTCCGAGCCCAGGCAGCCCTTCCCCAGAGGGACAGACACACACAAAGGTATAGTACAGAAATAGAGTTTATTTAGGACATGGGGAGGGGAGTTAAGAGGGTAGTAGAGGCAGAGAAAGGCAGAGAGAGGGAGAGAGTAGAGAAGTAGAGAAGTGGAGGCCGGCCATGACCACGTGGAGAGAGGGGAGAAGGGACAGGAGAGATAAGGGAAGTAAGAGAGGCAAGAGAAAGAGATAAGAGAGAGAGGAGGGGCAAGCAGCCCCTTTTATAGTAGGCCAGGCCCACCTGGCTGTTGCCAGGCAACCCTGGGGAGGAGCATACCTGTCTGTTGCCAGGTAACTGTGGAGTGGAGTTTAGACAGAATGCCAACAGGAACTGTGTGCTTTTCTTGAGCTGCATGGGAACTGTTTGCAGCCACAACTGCATCACTGACTCCTTGGGCTCTGGCCCTTCCTTTTCTCTGTTCCCTCTTCACATACCATCTCTAGCTGACATCTCAATTACCCAATTACCCAAGCCCATAGCAGACATCCAAACCTAGATACATAACGAAGGCAAAAGCACTGACGTCAGAAACCATCAGGATAATCCCCAGAGAAGAGAGACAATGGAACCCTCAGGTATAATACAATATGACCATGGTGGGGGGATACTCAGATGATGGTTCCCAAGCCAGCCTGACCCAACCTACCTCTCCACGACTCTGGAATACAGATATGCCAGGTTTTCACATCATACTTAGGGGGAGGAGGACCAGGCAACAGAAAAGAGGGCTGCTCACAGGCTAGTAGGAAAAGATAACCCACACCTTGACCTCTGGTCTTACTCTATTTTTCAGTCTTTCTCTGGAACCCATCCATCTCAGTCTTCAAATTCGGACATAGATGCATGTTTGGAGAATCTGCTCAGGGTTGGGGGATCGAGGTCTCCCCACACTTCTGCCTGTCTACACTGCTCAGAGATCCATCCTTCAACACACCAGCATTATGGTTCTGCCCTTTTCTGGAACTTTTCCTTCACCAGTCCCCATCTTTTCTTTTCTTTTCTTTTCTTTTCTTTTCTTTTCTTTTCTTTTCTTTTCTTTTCTTTTCTTTTCTTTTCTTTTCTTTTCTCTAGGGCTAGAGAGATGGCTCAATGGTCAAGAACACTGGCTGCTCTTCAAAAGGACCCCAGTTCAATCCTCAGCACCCACATGGCGACCTGCAACCATCTGTAACTCTAGTTACAGGGAATCCAATGCCCTCTTCTGGCTTCTGTAGGCCCTGTGCATAAATACACATGCAGTCAAAACACCCATACACATAAAGTAAAAGTAAATAAACCTTAAGAAAGAAATTAAACAGTTCTCAGAGTGACTTCCACAGCAATGGCTTTATTGTGGCTATGCGGAAGGGTGACCCCCAAACCATCCCAGGCATCTGATTTTTAGTGGACTTTTAATGTTAGCTTCCTACTGTGACTATTAAAATGTGTTATCTTACAGTTCTGAATGCTGGAAGTCCAAAGTGGATCTCAGAGGGCTAAAGCAAGGCACAGTCAGGATCGCCATTCCCTTTAGAGGATCCAGTGAAGAATCCATTCCCTACTTTATATAGCTTGCATCGGATGTCTGTTCCCATTTGTAGACACCTATTTCCAGAGAGAGACACTTGAAGGGTTTGGCCTCCTATGTCATGCCATCTGCTCTGACCCTCTTGTCTCCTCTCTGCCTCATAAAGACTTTTGCTCTGAGCCTTATGTGAACCTCTTCTACTGAGACCTTCCATCAGATCTCCAGGGATAGTCCAGGAAAGGCTCTCAAGCCCAAGCTCTTTGTCCTAGCTGGCTAATACTTCTATGACAAAGTCCCACTGAGCAGATGGCTGAGGCAGCAGACATCTGTTCTGTGGCTGTGGATGCTGAGAGCAGAGATAAGGACCAGCGATGGTTTCCTTTGAGGCTAGTGCCCTTGACTGGCAGATGGTATGTCCTCTCTGTGTCCCCATGTGGTCCCCTCATCTATGCAGGTCTGTGGACTAATCTCATGTCCTTATAGGACCACCAGCCATGTTTGGCCAGCACTACCCAAGGGCCATCAGCCATGTTTGACCAGAGCTACTCACATGTTCTCCTTTAACACCATTACCTCCGTAAGATAACATCATTATCTCAGACCTTGCCTCAAATACAGCCACATCCTGGGAGCCTGGGGACTGGGACTTCATCGTGTACATTGGGTGGGGTGGAGTTCAACCTCTAATACTCTCTGTCAAATCAGCAAAGTCCCCTTCTCCACGTAGAGCAACCTACCCACAAGCTCCAGTGATTCCAATTAGACATCTTTGGGAGGCTCCGTCATTCTGCCTGCCATAGAACACTTCGCCTGGGGATTGGAAGGAGGTTTCAGTGGTTAGGAGTGCTTACTGCTCTTCCCAAGGACCTAAATTCAGCTCCCAGAACTCACATGGAATAGGGAGTAGTCACAAGTGCCTACAACTCCAGGTCCAAAGACTCTTAAAATCTTTTCTGGACTCCTTGGGCTTCCATACACAAGTGGCATATACTCACACAGACACATAAATGTGCCCATAAGCAAAAATAAAATTATATCTAAAAAAAAAAAAAAGAAAAGAAACTTCATGGAATGACTCCAGTAGTTTACATTCAACTTGTTCTAAACTCAATCCTTTCTTCCTTCTATGTCTTATTTCAAGAAATGATATTAACCCTTTGACACCATTCAGCCAGAGAGCTGGAGCCCTCAAGGAAGTGTCAAAGAGTCCAACTTGCTTGTCTGGTATATTTTTTTCTCCAATGTATTTGTAATAAAACCTCTATTTGATCAGAGATAGCAGTATAACCAGATAAATGGGATTTTTTTTTCCCCTTGCAGATGCCCACTGGCCTCACTGGTAAGAGTTGACCAGGGATTTGTAAACAATTACTCAGGAACCAACAAAGAACATCTGCCCAAAGTCATTGCCCCTGGTTCAGATGTAGATCTGATGGCGGAGGCTACAACTGCCATCTCAAGACCTCTAAGTGACCATGAGAAGGGAAGCTGTTACCAAGTGTATAACACAATAGAAAGTGGAAAGATGCCTGTGACCTTCGTGCTGCCTAGGGAGCTCCTGGGTAACCTGGGGCCACCCAGGCTTCTCTTGCAGATGATTAAAGGGTCCATGACTTCTTATGAACTTCAAATACACATTATTAGGTTGACTTCTAATATACACTTTATAGTCATTGTTCATAAGTTCGAAATCTGCAGATTCAACCAACAGAGGACTGACAACAATCAGAAAAGTGTGTCCATACTGAGCATGTACAGACCTCTGACAGTCATTACCCTCTCTCAGTCAGAAAGCACAGTATTCACACAGCATTTGCACCGAATGTCATACTTGAAGTCAGCAGCACATTCTTTAAACAGAAGGATGTACATAGGCTATATGCAAATATGATGGCATTTTACATGAGACTCTTGAGCATCTGTGGACTTCAATGTGAGAAGAGGTGCTGAGGAAGCAGGAACCCACAGTTACAGAGGAATGGAGGTACTTAGAAAGAAAAGAGCCTGAAAACTTAAGTTCAAAATGTAGGTTTTTTTCTTTTTCTTTTTTCTTTTTTTTACTTGAAAATATTCTAATCTTCCAAGAGAGACAGAAGGGAGGGTAAGTAGCAAGGATTCCCATTTGTGATCCCTCCCTCTCTCTCCTTTTTGAGGCAACAGGACCTTTTCCAGACCTGACACCCAGGTGGGGAAAAGCAGACTCACACAGGGTTATAGATTCACACATGGCTGCCCCACCTGTTCTAATGAGGCAGAGATGGCCGAAGTTCACTCTGTATAATCATCCTTGGATGAAGAGAACAGCTCTCTCTCTCTCTCTCTCTCTCTCTCTCTCTCTCTCTCTCTCTCTCTCCCTCTCTTTCGTATCGTTGTCTATTGCTGTCAAAATTAAGGTAAGCAGTTAGGAGGGCTCATCCTTGGGGAAGTCTATTTCTCCTGATCTCAACATGCCTTAGGTGCCTGTAGCTCTTTGGCTATGGGTAGGGTCAGTAAGATTTTTCGGTTCCATGTTAGCACAACTGTTGCTGATGCATTTGTTTGAGTCTTGTTTAGGAAGCCATATTGCTGAGGTATTGTGGGTGAAATTTCCCTGTCATTGCTAGGAGACACAATCTCACAGATTCACTGGTTCTCTGGCTCTCACCATCTTTCTATTCCCTCTTCTGAGGTGTTCCTTGAGTCTTAGATGCAGGTATAGTGGTCAGCCATGAAATCATGTACATATAAGCAACACTAAATGGACTAGCAGGTTGTATGTATATGTTTAAGAATAATTAAAGATAAAGGCCATGATTTTAAGAGGGAGCAAGGAAGGAGGTGGAGAGATACATGGGAGGGATTGAAGGGGGAAAGGAAAGCAGGCAAACGATGTAATAACTTTTTAACAGAGTAGATGATATGATAACTTTTTAAGGAGGTAAATAATGCAATGACATTTTAATTAAAAAATTAAGGTAACATAATCTTACTGAACATATGGCATGGTATGAAATGTAGGCTAAATATACAGACCTTAGATCCAGCCTACACTTCCTACCTGGGCTTTCCCAGTTCCTTGATCTTGGCCAAACTACTTGTCCATGGCCCTTATCTTCACAACTGTGTGATGGTTAATAATTTAAAAAAAATTGCTTGCTTCCTTTGGCACATTACTTAGGAAGGTCCATAGAAGGCTCATATACCACACTGAATAACGTTAACTGTTAATAATACAAAAGGTAGCCTAAAGCTGACCAGACAAGATTGGAATGGTCTGCATCATTTTGAATCAGGAGGGAATGTGAACTTTTGGCAAAGCTTGTGGGCTGATTGGAAGGAACGAATTTGGGAAGAGAGCTGGTCGCTGTGAACTATGTTCTTGAGCCAACAGGAGCATGTCAGAGCAAAGATTTTCCCTGCCACGCCTGACTCCTCCCTCCCCCGTGCCTGACAGCACCTCACTAGTCAGCCCCACCTTGCCTTCTGCAATATCCCTCAAGGGTGCCTATTTCTTGGGACTGAGAAAGCTCATCCATTACTCCTCAGTAGTGAGGAGCAGAGCTGCAGTTGAGCCCCTTGCATCAAGCTGTGACCATGTTCTGAATAGAAGAGCCAGCAGACTGAGCCTTACAGGCTCAGATCTTTCTTCATACTGTCATTTAGCTCTACATGGAACCACCATGGGCAAGAAGCTCTAGTCTCTGTGGTCAGGAAGTCCCATGAAGACTCATCTGCGAACTTGAAATGAACAACTTTATTGGGTGGTTAAAACAGTGAGGCTTACTTGTTACTGCAGCCAGCATTGCCCCACACATAGATCACTGTCATTGTCACTGTTCATAAGAGGCATGCAGCCCCTATTAGCTACAGTGTCCCATCTGTGCTCTCCCTCTGACTTATTCTCTTATAATCCATACTACATACACCAGGGTAAATTTTTTCCCAAATTTTACATAAATGTTTTTTGTTTTTTTTTAATCTGTGTAATATGCTCTCCTTAAGTAGGTGAGTTGGGCTCAAACTCACAGTGTGCTTGGCTCAAATCTCCTAAATGCTAAGACTGCAGGTGGGTAACATCACACCTGGCACCAAACGCAAAATTCTTTTCCATCATTACCTCATTGTCATTTTTAACTTAGCATATAGCATAACAAGCTTCATGGTGCCATTTTTCATACATACATACCATTGTACTTTGTTCACACAGATCCTCTTTCTGTGTCAAATCCTCCCAGGGCTCCTCATCTTGTTGTGAATTCTCCATTTGGCTTTTAAGTCCACATCTCTTACCACCAACTTCCTGGCATTAAGCAAGGCTCCATCCCCACTGTTGTGGTTTGAATAGGAATGGTCTCCATAGGCTCACATATTTGAATGCTGGTTGCTAGGGAGCAGTGCTACTTGAGAGGGATTAGGAGGTATGGCCTTGTTGGAGTGGATGTGGCCTTGTTGGAGGAAGTATGTCACTGGGGGTGGGCTTTGGGGTTTCAAATGCTCAAACGAGGCCCAGTATCTTCTTCCTGCTGCCTGCCGATCCGGATGTAGAATTCTTCACAACCTCTTTAGCACCCTGCCTAGCTGCATTCTACCACTTTCCCGCCTTGATGACAATGAACTAAACCTCTGAATTTATAAACAAGCCCAGCTACACGGTTTCCTTTATAAGAGTTGCTGTAGTCACAGTGTCTCTCTGCAGCAATAGAACACCGACTAAGACGCCCACCAAACTTCTTTTGGATCCCCATTCGGTGTTCAGGAACCAACCCCTAGCTCCATTCTGTGCCTGCCTTTGTTCAGCCTACTCTGTCTGCCTGCAACATTGCCACACAGCTCCTCCCCACCTGCCCTTCTCCTTTTAATTTATGGTACTTTCTCTCTCCAAACCCCTGTGCTCATCTCTATTAATTAATCCCTTACTTGCTGAAAAACAGTTCTTTTCCATGGGAAAGTGGGAAGGTTGGTGCTGAATAGATCTGGATTATTCAAAACCAGACACTACCAGCCTCACCACATGAGTTCCTGTCTTATACTGTAAGTTATATACTGTAAAGGTACATGATTCGCTGAAGAATGATAGCCTGGACTCAAATAGTGTGTAAAAGCAGAGTGTTTTATTCTGCAGAAGTCCAGCATGCTGGGGTCTCCCATTCCAAGATGGAGACAACCAAGTGAGCTCGAAAGGCCAATTTAAAGCACATTAAGGGAATTTAGGGGGAGGTGATCTTTATCTTGCTCCATCTCTAGAGACATTCCAGAATCACTACTAGTGTGTGGGGCTGGAAACTGTTGCTGGGGAGGTCTGGAAACTGTTGCTGGGGAGGTCTGGAAACTGTTGCTGACCCATTGCCCTTGGTTCAGGCCAGTTGGTAGGGCAGCTTCTGATGGCAGAGCAATTTCTGACTAGATGCCTGAAGCCTGGGTTGTTTTTTTTTTTTCTAATAACTGACTTGCTTGGGCTTGTCTGGACTTGCTCAGTTCTTAGGCCTAGTCTCTTGAACTGCCAATTTGAAGCCTGTCATGAAGTCAGTCTAGCCTTCTCAATATGAGAATAGCAATTACTCATCAGGTACCCCAGGATTAAATAAGAAAAGAATGGGTGCTGGAAGAATATATTCAGATAGTGTTGCCAGTGTCCTGTGGTCCCCTCCCCCCACAAGTGTTGAAAGCTAATTTCCAAGGTGATAGCATTGGGAGTTGGGGAATTGGAACAGTGGTCAATATGTGGAGATGGTCCTTTCCAGAAGAGGATTAGTTACCTCAAACAGAGACTCCAGAAAATCCCCTCACTCTCCACCATGGGAGATTACAAGCTGCCACCTGAAAGAAGGCCTCTCACCTCAACCTGCTAAGCAGTCCTCTCCCCTGTCTACCAGCCCTTTACTCATGAGAAGTGACTATTGTTGTTTGAAAGTCACTCAGTTTGACACTTTCCTATTGTGGCTAAATGGTCCAAGACAGTAAACACTCAATAAAACACAGGCATCATGTTGTCTTTGTCCCGGGAAAACCCATGTTATGACCATAAGACAAAGGTTCCCGGATCCTCAGGAATTTATTCTAGCTTGAACCTGTGAAGCCATAGATAGACTCATCCAGGCGAGTCTCTGAACAGAGAAATGCGGCAGCTAGGAACCCAAGTGACTATCTTACCTGTGTTATTGTGATTATTAGAGACTCTCTTCTGCCTCGGGCTGATTTGTACGTGCACATCCCCACTCGGAGTTTGGCTCAGAATCCACGGGACAACCCCAAGCATGTCATTCTGGAAAGATTCCATTGAGCTTCGTTCACAGGGACGAGAGAAGAAAGAGCCCCATTGACTGTACCTGGAGGAGAGGGTGTGGCAGCTTTCTAGGACTGAACTCAGAAACCAGACTAAGTACTGGCACCACAGACAAGGTCAGAGCAATGCTTTCAGGTCCAGTCCAACAAAAGGCTGATGGATGATGGGGAGGGGGCGGTCCCTGAGAAAGTGTGTGTGTGTGTGTAGAGAGAGACAGACAGACAGACACACACACACAAAGAGAGAGACAGACAGACACACACACACACAAAGACATAGACAGACAGACAGATGGACACACACACAGAGAGAGGGGGGGGGGCTGGAGGTAGGTGGGGCAAGTGTAGCCCCACAGGGCCAGACAAGCTGCTGGAGACTGAGGTGTGCCTGCTCACTCTGGAGGAGGGATGAGATGCTGGCCAGGGATTGATGCTCATGTGGGAAGGGCATGGGGCAGCTTGCCAGGCCTTTTCCCACAGTCTGTGCAAGGCTTTCAGTCCTTCACTCAACAAATGGCCACTGAGAACTTTCTAAATGGTGCTCAGGGCACCAGGTGGAAGAACATGTACGAACAGAGCAAAGCAGAGTAGGCCCATGTGAGCTGTAGAGCTGGGGTATCTACAGATGTCTGAATATCAAATGTCCACAAGCCCCATATGTTAGAGCCTTTGTCCCCATTGAGGCACTATTGAGAAAGGGTGGAACCTTTAAGAGTATTACCTTGAAGGAAATACTGAGACCTCAGCCTCTTTCTCTTCCTCTCTTTGCTCTCCAGGCACCATGATGTGAACATCTTATCCCACCACACATTCTTGCCATAAAGTACTGCTTCACCATGGGCTCAAAGGCAGCAAGGCCAAGCAGCCATGGACTGAGGTGTTCAAAGGTATGAGTGAAAACAAACCTTTTCTCCTTATAAGCCGATTGCTCAGGTATTTGTGACAGTAAGGTGTCTTAGTTTACTGCTGTGAACAGACACCATGACCAAGGCAACTCTTATAAGGACAACATTTAACTGGGGCTAGCTTACAGGTTCAGAGGTTCAGCCCATTGTCATCAAGGCAGGAGAATGGCAGCTTCTAGGCAGACACAGCACTGGAGGAGCTGAGAGTTCTACATCTTCATCCAAAGGAAGCCAGGAGAAGATTGTCTTCCATGTGGCTAGGAGAAGGGTCTCAAAGCCTACACCACAGTGATATATATCTTCCAACAAGGCCATACCTCCTAATAGTGCCACTCTCTGGGCCAAGCATATACAAACCACCAGAAAGGGAAAGCTGGCTAATACAGCAGTCTCTTCTCTCCTTTGGACCAGACGTCTACTCTATCTCTACATAGCTGGGCCTTGAGGGAGGGTGCCTGCCACTGGGCTGTTCCTATCACTTTCTTTGCTACATGGGATTGAATTTCTTAGGTTTCTGTTTTATGATGGAGCTGGAGCGATGGCTCAGTGGTTAACAGCATCTCATATTGCTCTTCCAGAGGACTTGAATGCTGTCCCCAAAACCCATGTCCAGAGGGTTACAACCTACTGTAACTTCCCTCCAGGAGATTCAATACCCTCTTCTGGCTTCCAAACACACCTGCACACATGGGGCATATACTCATACAGACATACATACACACATGGAAATAAAAATATAAATAAAATCTCTTTTGACTTTTCTTATGATATACAATAACTTTTTAATAATTTTATAAGTTAAAATATAACATTCCAGTTATATAAAATAAATACATTTGTTCATGAAAAAAAAAACATAGCTTTTACCTTAAAAGGGAAATAAAAGAGTTTATTCCAGAGCCATTTTGAGTGACCCTGACCTGGACACACAGATTTAGGTTACCCCAAATTCCATGTTCCAACACGAAAGCAGTTTATAAAGTTTTATGGTTTTTACAGAACAAAAAAAAAAGTCATAAGTCAGGGCAAGTTTAAAATATTTGGTGGTTACATCAGAGAGGTGGTTACAGTAAGATGGGGGAGCTTTGCTATATATAGTCCCTCAGATGCTCTCTGAGGACATTCTTAGCTTTGGGTTGGTGGAAGCTAGTTGTCTGCTACATTAATAGATTCTAAAAGGTTTTTACCTATCACTAACACAATGTTAATTCTGACAGGGAGGCAGGCAAGGAACAGCTGTTCAGGGCCTAACACTAGCCTGAGACAAGGTACGTAGCCCCAGGACCTGCCATACTCCAGCCTCTCCAAATCCCTGCATCTCTGATCAGTCAATCGGTCTCTGTCGACACAGCTTCTTCCCAAGCACACGCATTCACACATGCAAGAGATCTGCTGTGTAATTCTGTGCCTGTAGTTAACAGCACATTTTTGTGCACCTAGAAATTTGTTCAGATCTTCGGATAAATGGCTCAGGAGAGTAGAAAGTTGTGTGAGTGACACTATGGTCTGCTGATGTCACCCCAATATGCTCTTCTGGCCCGGTTTACTATAACGTGTCTCCTGCCTGCCACACTCTTGTTCTGTGCGTGTGCATGTCTATGCATGTATGTGTGTGCAGGCGTGTGCGTGTTATGCGCATGTGTATGTGTGCTATCGACTATGTGCAGAGGCCAGCGGAGGACTCTGGTATCCTGCTCTATCATTTTCTACCTTTATTCCCTCAAAATGGGGACTCTCACTACCTCTGGAGCTAGGGGGCAGCTGGCAAGTCCCATTGTCATTGTTCCTCCCGTCTCTGCCTTCATGCCCCCAAGTGCTGAGGTTATGGGGGTGCACCATGCTGGACTGTGTAAACGGATTCTGGGTATATAAAACCAGATCCTTATTCTTTCTCAGCAAGTATGCCTACCCACTGAGGCATTTCTCCAGTCCCCACACGTCTGTTCTTCAGTCCTTCCAATCTGCTCAGACATGGCCAGGGTCCTCCTTCAGAAGTATGGATCCCAGCGCCATCAGCTGAATACTCTCCAGCAGCTTCCAGCTCCAGAAGAAAGATGTTCATACAGCCCATGCCCCGTTACCCTCCCTAAGCAGCTACCCAGCAGAACCATCTGCCATCACATGGCTTTGCCTCAGTCTGGGATGCCTTCCCCTTTCATGGGGCCTCACCCATCCACCCTGTGTATCTCAACGCAAACACAAGCTCCTTTTAAAAATACTTTTGTTTTTGTTTCCCCCTTTCCTTCCCCCACCTCTAAACCCTCCCATGTATTTCCTCTGCTCTCTTTCAGATTCATGGCCTCTTATTCTCTTAATTAGTGTGTGTGTGTATGTGTGTGTGTGTGTGTGTGTGTGTGTGTGTGTGTGTGTGTATTCCTGGGTGTCTCGGTAACTCCAGAGATGTTTAATTCACAGCAGTGATGGCTGTCATCCATAAACAGTAATTTACTGGATTGGCTAATGTAATGTCTCCTCTCCCCTTCTCCTCGCCCTCCCCCCCCCCGCCCCACTTTAAGTGTCCACGTGGTTTACCCTCTCTGGCTTACAGAGACAGTCCACAATCTAAAACAGCCCAACTTTACACATGAAAAAACAAAACAAGCCAAAAACACCGGCAGAAATAGATGGAAATCGATAAAAACAGGAGTTGGAATTCTGCATCCCCATCTTCCCCTTCCTGGTATATGTAGCTAAGTCTCTCTCCATAGCTGCTGCTCCATGTCAGTTCCCCAATGGTGAGGAGAAACCGTTGTATGACGTGTTGTGTGGCCGGCACTTCTGTATACAGGTATTCAATCATCTACAGAACACATGCAATACTGTGAGGCTAAAGGTAAAGCTCAGCTATGATGTTTGACTTGATAAGGAGATTTTCAACTTGCAATGGGTTTTGTTTGTTTGTTTGGTTGGTTTGGTGGGAGGGTGGTAACCCCATTATAAACAGAGAAGACTACATACCTGATGTTGTACCTAAAGATGTCTGAGGAGCCAAGGGCAGAAAGTCCTGAAGTTTGGGCCCTGGAAGTAGTGGGCAGGTCCCAAGCAGAGTTCCTGGAACTTGGTCCTGCCCTGGCTTGGAGGAGACAGAGGTCACATACAGCCAAACCCTATGCTGGCTCAACCCTTGAACTCTGCTTACAGGCTCTACACTCGACTAACTCTGTAGCAACCCAGGGAGAGCTATAGAAATGGTGACAGAAGAGTGGGTTCTAGTCCAGGTCTCGGCAGATATCCTGGTGGAAAGTTTAGGATTTGTGTGTCCAATAGCTCTTGCTGTGTGCCCAGCAATCAATTCAGAGCAGGTGTCATCAAAAGATCCATAGAACTAAACACAGATACACGAGGACACCCAGAGTCTCTATGAGAGAAGGTGCTTTGTGGAACTAATTTGCTTCAGGAGGAATAATGGGGGCCCTGCCCTCCAAAATGGCATGGGGAGTATCAAGAGAAGGAAGACATGAGGTGGAACTGGTTAGAGTTACAGGGTTGGTGAGCTCAGGCTCTCTGATAAGCTGGAAATATCCCCGGAGTTAGGAGATAAATTGCTTCCCCAAAGTCAAGTTCTCCACTGCCAGGGAGAAGACAGAGCTGTCTGTCCCCTGACTGACAAGCCAGCCCATCCAATGTAGGCAGCGGAAAACCAAATAAATTGCTTCCATAAGTATGGCAGGTGCTGCTGTAAAAATAACAACTGAATTTCACGGCAATCCATCTTTCACAGTAGAACAACTACAATAAAAAGTAAAAAGGAAGAAAACAAATCTTGGTGAGGATCCAAAAGAGATCCCAATGCTCCTCCACTGCTGTAGGAATGTGAAAAAGTGCAGCCACTGTGGGAAACACAGTGGAAAAAATCAGGACTAGGACATCACATGATCCTGCAGTTCCAGGTCAGGATGTGTAGCCGGAGGATCTGGGAGGGGCACAAAAAACACACTCATGTACCCATGTTTACAGCGCCATTACTCGTAATAGCCAAAGGTATGTGAAACCCAAACTCTATCGACAGACCAATGGATAGGCAAGAACAGTGTTCATTTGTAAAATAAAGGGAATTCTGACACATGAGTGGTCCTTGGGGGTGGTCTGCTAAGTGAAGGAAGCCGGTCAGAAGGGTCGGTATTGTATGGTTTCATTTCTGTCTAGAATAGTTAAATTCATTGTGATAGCAAGTGAAGTGGCTTCCAGGGGCTGAGGAGAGGGAGGAGGAGGAGTGAATGTGAAATGGGTGGAGTTTCAGCTGGGGAAGGCGGGGGCGTTCTGGAGATTGACAGTGGAAATGCGTACACACAACCCTGCCCTTGGTACCCTGACCTACACACCTGAAAACCGTTCCAGTGGCGAGTTTGGGTGTATGTGTATTTTACCACAATCAGAATTCTGTAAGATAATTTTAATTAAAATGAGAATTAAGAAAGAAAGCAACTTGGTCCTCTACATTTGCCTGAGCAGAGGACAGATTGGGGGGAGGGGTAGTGCTTGAATTTAAGATACAACAGCCACCTGGAGCAGGTTCTCACTGCAATTGTCACTGGCCTGCTGGGTGAACCTGGGCAGACTTCTTCGCTGCCCCCAGCTCTTGACAGGAGCAGGGCTGATGGGAGGACAGCAAACTGCTGAACCTGAACATGGATGGGTACCCACTGCACCCTAGCTCCTGCAAAGAAGATCTGCTACACAGGGCAGGTGATGATGGGAAGGGGTGCTCTCAAAGCTTTACTCCAGCCAGTGAGGAGTGAGAGGAGGCCAGGGGAGGGCTGGAGAGGTTGCTGGGGAGCTGGAGGCTCTGAGCACGGATTCCAGAGGCCTGGGTAACCTCTAGAATCTGTGGAGCTCCTCAGTAGCATAACAGAGGAAAAAGGATGGGTTTTGAAAATTGTCAGGCACTGAAAATACTGATGCTCAGTTTCAGCCTGGGGAAAAGGAGAGGTAAATGAAGATTGATCTCAGATCATTGATCTGGGCCGTCCCCTGGGCCATGTGCTAATGTATAGCCTCACGTTGAAAGACATTGGCACTTTGGTTTTCAGGACTGTATCTGATCGGTGCTAGCGTGTTTATACTCCCTTTAATATCTGTGTATCTTGAGAGAACAGGAGTCAGGCCCATCAGCTTTAATCACCAGCAATGTCTAATTCAAGAGTCACACAACTCGCTTGTTTTGTAAGTAAAATCTTATTGGAACATAGGCACACCTGTTTACTTTTATATCACCTATAGCCATGATGTCATATTTGAATGGTTGCAGTAGTGACTACATGGTGGACCCACAGATTACTGTCTGTTCTAATAAAAAAAAAAAAAAAAAAAAAAAAGCTTAAAGACCCCAGTCTAACTTAATTAATGCCCCTTCATATTCTCTATTATAGATGATATGTGTTTCTGACATTAATTAAAATATTTAAAAGTACTTCAATGAAAAAGCAAAATATAAATCATTAACAAATAGATACACTAGTGTTTGAGAAGCAGAAGTAGGCGCATCTAGGGCTCATGTATAACTGGGGCTTGGTGAGCCCCAGATTATGGGGATGAGGGAAATCAAGGGATGAAAATGGGGACCAGAGAGAGCCATTTGGCAAAGGAAGAGAACTGGAGGGGTATGGAGGGGTCCGGGAAGGGTCGGTTACAAGCCTGTGATTTGTGTTTATCCCAGAGATGGACAGAAGGCTTGGTGTGTCCTGACGGACTTAGTTGGGATGGGACGGGAAAGCTGGTACAGAAGTGTTAAGGATAGAGGGAGTGCACACCTGTAATCCAGCACTCAGAGGGAGGGTGTCGGAGAAGGAGGGAGACAGGGGGAGGAGGGTTAAAGATAGCGCCTTTCTCCTGGAAGCCGCAATGCTGAAAACTGAAGATATAAGAGACAAGGTTTACAGTGTGGGCTCTTGAGTTCACAACTGTGAACGTACTTAATCTTTTTAATAACCCTGTGAGACAGAGATTAAAGAGGGGAAGTGGAGAGAAAGAGAGGGTCAGTGAGTTGCTCAGGTTCACACAGCCAGTAAGTGGCACCACCAGGCATTCTACAAGGTCCTGCTCTGTGACACAGTAGGGATGCCCGATGAACAAGGCAGCAGGGCCAGCCCCACCCAAGAGGTGACTGGAACTTGGTCATTCACAGAGTCAGGTCTGGAAAGTATGATGCAGGATCACCTGAGCACAGGGCTGGCCCATCCCTGCCTCAGCCTCAAATGTGTAGTAGGATCTGATGTCATGGAGAGACTGTCACCCTGTGATATCACAGGGTGATGCCAGATGATGGTGGCTTTGTCAAGGGACGAAAGTCTCAATTGCTGAGAAGAGGCAGGGCTACGAGGCAGGTACAAGAAAATAAACCCTTCTGACCCACAGGGGTGACTAGAGCCTTGAAAAACCTAAGAAACTGAAGACAGAGAGACTTCAGATGATGAAGCCTGGAGGATACGCTGGAGGCTGGGTACCAGCTGTGCCTGCCCTACACGCTCAGCTCATGGCGTGGAAAGTAAACCTGCCATAGAGTGTACAGGTACCTAGACTATTCTTTATCTGGTTTTGAGTCTATCCCATTGTGTTCATTAAGCATTCTAGGTTATCAATTCATGCACTTCTTAAATATTAGTTAACATGGATTACCTGTGCCATAAGATCCTGGACATTTAGTGGGTGATTAATATTATTTTTAATAATAATATGGTTCAAATTTGTTTGTTTAGTTGGCTTTAATTTCTGAGGCAGGATATTATTTAGCCCAGATCAAACTTAAACATATGATCTTCCTGCCTACGCCTCCTGGGAACTGAGATTACAGCTATATCCCACAACACCTGGAAAACTGTGCTTCTTTTCAAGGTTGTACATATATAAGGGTCATTTGGGGCTATGAGCTCATTGGTTTGATGATAGAGAGAGTAGACAATCTGAACACAGGCAGGATAAAGCCTGCCTTCTTAGCCTTTCTTTCAGTGAAGCCAGGGCAATGAATGAAATCTCAGCATTCTAGATAGACCACCTTTGGTGGGGTTCTGACATTTTATAATTACCTGTGTCTCCATGAAATGGGTTTGGAAGCTTGTACTGTTTCACCTATGCCACAGTTGAAAAGTCAGAGCCTATTCAAACACATATTTTCTGATTGGTTTTCTAGACTATGAATTGAATTATATCTACTACCTTCATACACTTCAGTGCTAACTCCAGAACCTCAGAACATGACCACATTTGGAAATGCAGCCCTTGGAGATACAATTAAAAATCAGACTAAACTCTAGTAGAGTGGCTTCTAACCCACAGAGACACATGCACAGGGACAACCCCAAGCTGAAAGCAGAGGTCAGCACACAGTGCCTCCTCCCAGGGACAGCAGAGAGACTAGCCACCCACAGAGCCATGAGAGGGGGGAACAGCTTCTGCTTGGAACCACCAGAGGAGTCAGCCCAGCCCACACTTGTTCTCAGACTTTCAGTCTCCTGCCTGGAAAACAACACGTGTCTGTCATTTAAGCCACTATGTCGGGCATATTTACTGAAGCAGCAGCAGAGGGCGTGGTGCTGGTGAATGAGCCTGGGTCTCACGGTGCAGGGAGTTAGTGTCTTTGCTAACACAAGGTGCCACCAGCTGCTCTTGGTTGGGTCGGGTGAGTATTTCTTACTAATGAGTTGTCCCAGATGCAGGGTGGGGACTCTTAGCTTTTTCCGTTATTCCACACAGTGCTCGATGCCTGCTCTTGTCTCCTGCCTCCTCTTCCCAAGCTGCCCTTCTCTCTTGCTCTCACTTGCTCAGCTTTTCACCAAGCATCCTGTTAGTCTCTCCCAGCTGTGCAAATAGCTACACTGACTTAACACCCAGGAGAGGCCACTTTACAGAATAGGAGCAGAGAAGAGACCCAGGCAGGGTGGAGGGACTCCTTGTGGCCTGGCCAGTCTACTGTAGCCTACAGTTAGCCACAAGCAATGTGGCCATGTTCATAAGGAGAGAATGGCAAGCCGCAGAACCAGGAAGACAGTGCAATCTGCTCCTGGGGGTGGAAGGAGGGCGAGAAATAGTTCTGAATCTGCATGGTGATTGCCGATGAATTGATGCATTGATGCTAGCAACATCTGGATTCCCAAATGGTCAGTGGTTTTAATTCTGCTACTTTTGTCTGTAAATATGTCAGAGTTTTCAACTAGAAATGAGGGGTGTGTGTATGTGTGTAACTGAGAGAGACAGATATACAGACAGACACAAAAACTGGCACAGTCAAGATCCCTATAGCTGAGGATTCTACGTCTGAAGATTCACTTAACCTCAGAATAAAAATACCTTGAAAAAATTTCAAGTTAGTATAGATACAGACTTTTATTCCTGTCATCATATCCTAAATAATACAATATAACAACCACTTCCATGGCAAGGACATTGTATTGGATATTAGAAGTAATTTAGAGATGGTTTAAAGCAGTAGCTCTCAACCTATGGGTTGCAATTCACAGAGGTCACCTAAGACCATTGGAAAGCACAGATATTTACATTATGCTTCACAACAGTAGCAAAATTACAGTTATGAAGGAGCAACGAAATAATTTTATGGTTGGGGTCACTGTAATATGAGAACTGCATTAAAAGTTCACAGCATTAGGAAGGTTGGGAACCACTGGAGTACAGGGAGAGCATACATAGATGCCATAAAAACACTGAGCCTGTTTGGACACGGGACTTGATTTTGGTATCTTCCAGGAATCTAAAACTCATTACCACAGATACTGAGGGACAATGGTAGTGCTACAGCTGGCAGGATCCATGGAGCCAGGGTGGACACTGAGCAAAGCCGTCCAGAAATAGGGCAGTATGCTCTCCTGTTACCAACTTCCTTTGCTATGGCATTCGAGATAACAGTTCATTGACCAACCATCCTGGTTGACCAAGACCAAGGGATTTTCCAGCATGTAGAAGTATTATCACTAAAGTTATTCACCCTACCTAGATGAGAGAGAGAGAGAGAGAGAGAGAGAGAGAGAGAGAGAGAGAGAGAGAGAGAGAAGATACATGGGACCAGAAGGAGTCAGCCATACCACGCACAGGCACAGCCACAGCCACAGCCACAGCAGGGGTTCCATCTGCCATCACCGCTCACTAATCATCTAACAAACTGGAAGAGCCACAGCTTCCCTAGAAAGGAGGCCTTCCACATGGATGAACAGCCTCTGAGGATACGCCAGGAGGGATGCCATGCTGGACCAGAGGCTTACCTCAGACACTTCTCTCTCTTTGAGATGCTCCAGCTTGGCTACCTGGCTTGGGTCTAATCTTAAGGTGCTTTGGATCCTGAAACCTCTGGCTTGTGTAGTGAGTGCCTCACTCTCCTTCCTCAACATACTTCCTGCAAGTTTCTCTCCCTTCAAGGTGTATTCTATACACAGGAAAGTAGGTGAGCTAATGTGAACCTCATGTTTAGTCTCATTCTTTGGGGAAAATGGGAAATTATTTGCTTCATCTATCCAGGGAAACTGAGGCTCATGAAGGGTTGGTACCTCATCTGAGGCTTCGCCTTGAATGGGAACAGATGCCCACCTGTGTACCTCTG
Source organism: Uromys caudimaculatus (assembly GCA_028551405.1). Classification (NCBI taxonomy): domain Eukaryota; kingdom Metazoa; phylum Chordata; class Mammalia; order Rodentia; family Muridae; genus Uromys; species Uromys caudimaculatus. The sequence continues at coordinate 50,823,387 of CM052710.1, read as the reverse complement.
CTAAGTGGATGGTGCTATTTATTTTCTCATGTGATCGTCACCCTGCTTATCTTGTAAGTAACCATAGTGATAAAACTTTCCTGTTGCACCCATACCGCCTCAGGGTTGACCACAGTATCTGTATGGGCAGATTGGCATCATGGGAGATGAAACAAGCAAAAACCTAGTTGATGTGAAAAACAGCGTGGAACACGTGAAGTTCTGGAGTGTGTGCGGAGAGTTGGGCACACGCCTGGGAAGTACCTTTGGCCCACATGGAATGCAATGCAGGCAGAAGCAAGAGAGCCTTCACACCCTATCCTCTCCCTGTCTCCTCAACTCCCACCATCTCTAATCTTTCCTGTCCATCACCTCAGGGGACTCGCATCCTTCAGAACTCCAGTAGAGACAAACACAGCACTGGCTGCTATTGAACAAGCAACTCTCACAGGATCATTTAAAAATCTACAGGTGTCGCCGGGCAGTGGTGGCACACACCTTTAATACCGGCCCTTGGGAGGCAGAGGCAGGTGGATTTCTGAGTTTGAGGCCAGCCTGGTCTACAGAGTGAGTTCCAGGACAGCCAGGGCTACACAGAGAAACCCTGACTCGAAAAACCAAAAAAAAAAAAAAAAAAAAAAAATCTACAGGTGTCAACAGACTCTTGTCCATATGGGGAAGGGTGACAAGGGGGTTAGAGAGAGCAGAGGGTAGGGGATGAGAGAATTTAGAATGTGTTATTAAAAAATGACGAAGAACAAATGTAATTAGTTTTTAAAGTCCTCCATTTCCCACTGGGAAGAGTGGGGCAGAAGGCACAGGCGGAGGAAAGCCTTGCTCTACCACAGCAGGTGTAGACACTGTTCTCAGGTATTCAGGGCCTTCAGGCTGTCTGGCTCTCACATCACAATAAGGAAGGCATCCTCTTCCAGGATCACAGGACCTCTGACCGCAAATCCACCCGAGGCACACGTCTCAGCCACACAGCCTTGCTGATCCCAGCAATGCCCAGTCCAACGAACAGTGATGTCATACTGTTTGGGTTGGGATCATTCCTGAACCGTGAAACAGTTAAGAAATATCCTGCCCCACTGGCTGCTATGCTCATAAAGGAGGACCCATGTGAACTTCCTTCTTGTTCCAAGACGCACCAGCTCATGCATTTGCTCACACCCAGAGGGAGAGACAGAACAGGACTGCCACCTCCCATGCAAATCGACCCCAGGAGTGCAGCTGGGCTCCTCCCGCTGCTCCTGGGCAATGCTCCTGGGTAGACCTTGTACAAGATGCCATCTCGGGCGCTGTGTATTTTTCCTCATTGCGGCTCTTTTGATAGACGCGGTGGGCCTGATCCTTTTGCTGCTTGGGATCTTTGCTACACTAAACTACTGGGACTTCTTTGTCTACACAGGATCTCTGATCCTGGCCCTGAGCCTGCTGTTATGGCTTGCCTGGTATTCCTTCAATATCGAGGTGCCTCTTGAAAAGCTGGACTTTTAGTGTGGCCATGGACAAGAGGGAGGCAGGTGGCATACGCAGCTGTGAGCCTGAGGACCCTGGACATGAAGCCCCCACACAGAATGCCCCACCAAGACCAGGTGAGTGCACTTAAGACCTGCCTAGCAAGGTGGTGAAGAATGCTCAGACTGGCAGGGACAAGCCAGGACTACATGGGCAGGTGGGTGGGTGATTGCGCCTCAGCCAAGAATCCTAGAAGTGTAGGCTCAGGTTAGTGTAGTGTGGGAGATAAACCAGGACAATGTGGGATGGGTGATTTCTTTTTAGGGACCAATTTCTCTACTATTCTTTTTTCCTCTAGTGGCCACAATAATTCCACTTGCCATCACACACACACACACACACACACACACACACACCCCACATAGGAGAATTATTCCTTCAATACAAAACAACAAAAGAACCCATCTTGACTCCGATGTACAGAAGGTGAGGGGGTGGCTCCAGCATAGGGAAACTATGGAAAGTTCCCCAGTAGCTGCTAATGGCCTTGCATGCCTGGAGGTGTGTGAACTGGGCTGTGTGGGAGCAAGTAGAGCAGAACCATCCAGAATGGCCTTTCTCTCTTGCTTCCTCCACTGAACCTGACAGGTGGGACAGAGCCTGCTTCCCTCAGCAGTGCCCCCGCCCTGCTCCTCACAAAGACTGATGCATCCAACACACATGCCCAGGACAGCCTCAGTGGTCCTGAAGTCTAGAGACTGGCTTGGGTTTTCACTGGCCAAGTCATATGTCACAGCCATGCAAGTGGCTCACTGGACTGCATGGAACGATGTAAGAGCTGCCTGTAAGAATCTGACACAGAAGTGAAGCCAGAAGGACAGCAGTGGGATGGCCCTTATAACCCAAAGTTAGATGGCAGCTCTTCCTCAGGGACTAAAAGTAAAGTAACATTCAGTTTGCTCTTCATACCCTCCTCCCAAGGTGGGTTGGGACCTGCAGGTGAGTGCAGCTTGGCACTCCCCTGTGATCAGGAAGCGAGGGAGCAAAGGTTCTTGCTGAGACGAGGAAGGAAATAATGATTCTGTCTTTTATTGGAGATTACATCTGGCCCTCAGAGCTTCAGGAATAGTGAAGTAGGTTGAGCACAAGGTAGATAATGAAGAGAAGGAGACATCAGAACCCCTACAGAACCCACACCGGGCATCCATGTGCCGTAGTTGAGTGATCATGAATGGACTGCACTACATGTCCAGCCTCTGCATTTTTAACCTTAGAAACTGGGAGACTATTCTCTGCTCTCACTAAACAGGCCAGAGAGTGGGAAGATGGGAAAAGCTCATTGTAACCAACTGGGTTCTCATGTGGTTAAGTGTTGTTGTTAGACATGTAGCCTGGGCAAATAAGCCCACCTGGAATCCAAACTTGGAATCCATGGAATTCATGGTTGTCCCTCAATGTTGGTCATGCTAAGAATCCGTTCATTCTCTCTATCATGAAGCTTTGGAGCAAGGAAGGCTCCAATTTGCCTGCTGCACCATGGGAATGAGTCGGGCTCTGGGTTGAGGTACCAGAGATGCTGTAAAGATCAGGTCAGAGAATACACTGTCAGGTGAGGGACACAGACATTAGCCACACAGTCAGACTAACAGCAGTGTAATAAGGAAGTGAACAGAGGACTAAGAAGGAAGGGACCTTCCAACAGGGAAACCAGCCTGGAAGGTGGAGGCACAGGCTTGCCAGGGTGGTGGATAGCAGGCTGACACTGAGGGGAAAGGGTTTGATTAGAAAGTCTTTCAGGAAAGGGACTGGGTAAAGCACATGTCTAAAAGGAGCAAGATGGCAGAGAAGGACTAAGAATGAAGTCTGAAAGGGTGGGGGCCTGCAGCAGGCAGAAGTCCAGTCTGGCACAGACCCCAAGGGCCTTCTTAAACACGTTGGTCATTCCTTTAATGAAAATAAGTTACTATTGGATGGATTGTTGGATTGTTTGTTTGCTTGTTTGTTTGTTTTTCTAGGGTTTCTCTTTGTAGCCCTGGCTGTGCTGAAACTTGCTCCAGAGACCAGGCTAGCCTCAAACTCACAAAGATTTGCTTGTCTCTGCCTCCAGAGTGCTAGAATTAAAGCCATGCGCCACCACCACCTCGCTCTGTTGGGTTAGGATTTATAAAGAGTTAATTGAGTCTGTCTCCAAAAGATCACCCTAGCCACAGCACAGAGAGTGATAAGAATTGGTATCAGAGCTTTGAGGTCCTGCACACCCTCCCTGCATCCAACTGAAGCTCAATAGTCCCTGGCTAGTGAGGAAGTTCAGTAGGAAAAGGCAGCTGCTGCTAAGCCTGACACCCTGAGTTCAACCCCAGAGACCCCCACGGTGGGAGGAGAGAATTGACCTTTGGAAGTTGTCCTCTGACTTCTACTTCTGCACTGAGGCATGCTCTCACACATGCTAATACACACGCATGCTCACATGCAGATGTGCATGCACACACACACATGAACACACACATGGGCACACATAATAAATGAATAGTGTAGTTTAAATTTTATTTTAAAAAAATTTAGTTCAATGAAGCCAGGTAGTGGTGGTACATTCAGGAAGCAGAGGCAGATGGATCTCTGAGTTTGAGGCTAGCCTGGTCTACAGAGGGAGTTCCAGGACAGCCAACAACAACAAAACCCACACCTTAGTTCCATACCAGGACAGGAACAAAGTTCTAGACCATCTTGCTTGAATCCTGCTTATGCCTTCCTATCTGTGTGACCTAGGGAAAGTTACTTCCTTTCTCCGTACTTGTCTCCAAGTCTGTAAAGTGGAGGTAGTATAATCAGTCATGGCCTCCACCTTGAAGGATGTTGCTGACAGTGGTAAAGCAAGGCAAAGGGCACTCAGTCAGCCTCTGTCATCAAGTCACTAGCTGACCCAGGACAATGTGGGAACCTTCCTTTTAGATAGACACTCCTGAAAGACTATGATCAAGTCTGCCTACGTGGTGCTGGGGCGGAACCAGGACCGCATGCATGTAGCAAGTGCTCTATCTACCGTTAGGCAACCTCCCCAGCATGGTCAACCCTTCAGGCAATACACGGTAGTAAGAGAGGTTTGTTTTGTTTTCAGAGGCAATGGAATGGATGCTGCTCCCAAGTGACAGGCTTTCACTCTGGCTCAGCTGGATTTTCAGACGTAGGGGCTACCCGGTGTGTTCTCCGTGGAACATGGCCGTTCCAACAGCACTTTCTCCAGTCTTCAAACTTTGTGTGTGGGAGGCCCTCAAAGTCCCCAGCTCACCATCAACTTCTCCCTCCGTTATTCCCTGCAGTGGAGTAGTCCAGAGTAACAGCTTAGTAATGACTACTCCAGAGGCCACTCACTCACTGCAGGGCTACACGCTCTCCTGTGACCTTGGAGAAGTCACCTTCTTTCCCTTTATGATGGAAGCTTAGATCAGGTAGTACATGTGAAGGATCCCTAGAAGGGGCAGTACAAGGCAGAGTGAGAGGACTGGAACCCAGATCCCCCTTTCACACATGTTCCACTCATGCAGGACACTGCATGTTCAGTGTGTTTACTACTGAATCGGACATTAGTACTTTCTGTGAACATTTTCTTTGGTGTCCAACACTGCCTCTCCAAGATGATTGGTGCCAATTCCCTTGCATTCTGCAACCTTTGGCCTCAGTATAATCACCAACTTATTTATGATTTATGGCAGAATGTAACTGGTTTAGCCAGTTCTCGGCAATCAGAGTGGGGTCAAGGAAAAAGAAGCAGACTCCTGAGTTCAGAGCGCAATGCCACATCCCCGCCCACATCCTTTGGAGACTGCGCAAGATGAGGCAGATAGGACATGCTCCACCCTGCCCCAGAGTTAAGGAGGTCACGTTCCTGGTCTGCTGTAGGACAGAGCTGTGGCCTGGAGGCTCTGCCAGCCCTTGCTCTGCAATGTGCCAGCTCTCCAGAGGCAAGAGGGCAACTGGTGCTAAACCTCAAAGGCTGCCCAGAAAGTTTCAGGATGACTGGCTCCTTTTTATAGCCCAACAGTGTACAAAGCGAGACCTCCTTGCTTTGATTTTTATCTCTTGGCCACTGTGTTTCCAGGACTGTTTGCTTCATTTTATTTTTATTTATTTTTACTTCTTGGGCACGTCCCATATACATAAGTCCCCAGGCAAAGTCAAGTAAAGACTCTTGTCCATTTGCAAATTTAAGACAATCCCTATCCTCAAACACACACACACACACACACACACACACACACACACACACACACACACACACACTTATACTCCCTGGCCTCTACAACACACATTCTACAACTCAGCAAACACACATGCACACAGATTGCCTCCTTCATCATGTTGACACATGAACACACTACCCATACATAGATACATCCCTTCCCCATTGTACACAGATATTCAATGTATACACTAGCATGACTCCCTCATAGACACCTAATCCAATCACATACCACCCTATGGCTTCCCTCACACTTGCACACACCCTTCATGAAACTATCACCCACAAAACCAAGCACGCCCACACACAGTTATCAAGACCAAAAGGTATACAAGACTTACAGCCCTGAGCCCTGGAAAGTGAAACTTGTTCCTCTGCATTTGCTTTTTCAAATAGGTAACCTCTCTTCTCTGCCCACGCTGCTGCTATGTCTACTCAAAGGTCAGCTGGGTAAAAGGGCACCCACAACTGTTCAGCAGGCCCATTCCCGGAACAGACACAGTGCTAGGGCTATGTGAACAGCCAAGCATCTCTCAAGTCTCTACAGGGATTTCTAATCTAAGGAGAGAGATATTGCAAGTGCACACTGCTTCACAAAAGTACACAGGAAAATGCATTCCAGGAGATAAGCCCGGTCTTGCATAGGTTCTGAAAGCTGGAGTGAGTGCAGAGCCCCTGGCTGGAAGCAAGGTCTATGTATCTGGCTAAGGATGTGGGGGGGGGGGGTGATTCAGATGTCTGGCCAGGCCCTGAGAAACAGACAAGAACTTGACAGCTAGAGATCACATAGGCCAGGTTAGCCTAGAAAGAGAAAGACTGCAGAGACCAATTGGAGAGCTTGGGGAGGCTAAAACAGATATATTGGACTTATGTGTCTTCGATGCAGCCTATCCAGGACTCTTAACACTTAGTAAGGCTCCTGGTCCTTGGTGTGGTGGGGATGTCAACATTATAGACTGGAGAATGGGCACACCCACACCATGTTCCAGGTAGGGTAACTCAGCAGCGTGCATGAAGTGAGTTGGAAGGTACAGGCTTAGCGATGGGGAGAACACCCAGAAAGTGCAAGTTCTGGGGAACAAAAGTTTGGAGAGAAATGATCGCTATAAGATGGGGGTGAGCAGGAACTCAGAAGCATCCTAACAAAATGGAGTCCGTCCTGCTTTTTTTCATGGACAGGCTGTGGCAAAGGCTCAGAAAGTTGTCACCGTTCCCAGAACAAGAGAGGTCAGGAGAAGCCATGTTTAATTCAAATGATTCCTTTTTGTCTCAAGAATGGAGAGATGTAAGCTCAAATGGAGCATATGAGCAAGAGTACCCAGCTGGGGTTGATTTTATTGCTTAACTTAGAAACGAGATCAGACATGGAGCTGGAGGCAGAGCCCAAGACCTGACTCTGGATGAGGTTGTAGAGAGAGAAAGAGGCTGAGGGAAAGGAGGAGACTGCAAAGACTGGGGGAGAAGGAGACATGGGCGGAACATGAGGACTCTCGGAGCCAGGCTCTGGTGACTGTGGCTGTTCCATTTCACCATACTGTCAATGCTTTGCAAAATGAACCATTGAACCACTCTCCCCCTTACTTTCTTTTTCCTCCTCATCTTCCTTCTCCTCCCCACCACCACCACCACCATCATCACCATCACCATCATTATCACAGATGTTGACATTGGGATAACAAGAGGCGTAGTGACTAACCCACTTGAGCAATGTGATAGAGCCAGTAACTGTTGGAGCTAAACTTTCAACATGACTGGGCATTGGCAGATGTGGCCTCTAACCAAATCTGGCCTGCCTCTTATTTTTGTAAGTAAAACCTCATTGGCTCTCAGGTCATTCCTTGACTTCTGTTATTAGCCCCAGCTGCTCTATGCAGTAGTGGAAGGGTTGGATAGTTCAACCAGAGACCAGATAGCCTAACAAGTCTGAACTATTGACTATCTGGCTCTTTATGAAAAAGTATGCCAAGCCTCTGGCCCATGGGAGAAAAGGCCAGAGCTGTGAGCCACACTTGGCCTTAGAGGAGGAGACAAGGAACACAGGTTAGGTAGCCCAAGTGAAAGTTCCCAGTAATAATAAGGGAGTGCCATGATGAAGGTGGCAAAGACGACAAAGGAAGAGATGCTCAGCAGCATGGGGACTGGCCATGTGATGGTTCAGAGGCACTGAAGCCTCAGGAAAGGTCAGGAGTCTCAGCAATGGGCCTTTCTCAGTGAACAGTTGGGAAGGGTCAGATGAGTGCTCCATGTGGAGTGGCGGATGGGATGCACAAGGCCCGGGTGCTGCGTGGTCTCCAAAGTGTGTGGTGATGAAACTAAGGAGGTGGGACAGTGGCCGGATAGCCTGGGATTCCTTTCTGGGGGTAGGGTAGGTGCAGGGAATTGAATGAGAGGGTGAGCGGGGGAGGGAAGGGGTTTGAGAGTGATGAGCGAAGATGGGCTTCTAGGAATAGGGTGGAGATTGGAGTCAAACACCCAGGACGAGGCGTTAGCTTTGTTTTTAAGAAACTAATACTTGAGAAGCACCTTGTTTGTCAGCAGACGAACCAATGGCTTATTTTCAGGTCCCACTCATTGCTTCCCAGTCAGAACAAAGCACTCAAAGCTCCATTTTACAGATGGACGAAATCTGAGTCTCAGATTTGTTTAAAGTACACCAAGGGAAACCGGTGGGTATCGAGGGACGGCGCTGGGATTCAGATCCAGGTCTGGCCATTGAGTCTTGTCTGATGCATACTTATCTACTTTTGTCCAGCATGGGTCTGTCTGACACAGAAGAATCAAATCAAGGTGTGGTCTTTGCGGCACACTCTCTGATAGTATCCAAGAGGGACCCAGATGCTGGGATGACGAAGTTTTCACATCACCCACCAGGATAGCCACAAATGACTGTGAATACCAGGACTCTCTCCGGAACCCAAGCATCACTCGCCAAACCACTGCAGCAGGTGCTGCTGCTGCTGCTGCCGCCACTCCAGAAGTTTGTGGAGGATGGAGAGGCCATGAAGTTCCACCAATGGGGCTTCTCTAGTAACCACTCCACTCCAGGCTTAGAGACCAAAGACACCTCTGGTCAAAGTCTTTTCAAAGAACTGACAACTGAAATTAAGCACAGACAACCCAATCGGGGTCTCCCATGAGCATGAATCACACAGTACTGTGGCCATGTCCTTTTGATATCCACTAGACTCCAAGTCCTTGGTTCCTCTTCATCCCACCACCCAGGGGATACACAGAAGCTGATTCCAACATGGAGACCGCAACACGAATGCACAGGCAGCAGTGCATGCAAAGAGACTCTCCTTACTGAGGAACATGCCAGCACTGTTCACACAGGCCCACCTAGGGGCAGAGCCAGGACATGGGGCTGTTCACAGTGTGCTCCAGGTCACCTGAAACCTCCAGGCACTTTTTCTGATAAGCACAGTAGGACTCTGCTGTGTGTCTGTGTGTTGTTCAAGACTTAAAGGACAAAACTACATTTCTAGTCTAAATTACGTGTAGTCTACTACAGCCTGGCCCCAGGATCTACCGCAGACCGCCATTCCAGGAACAATCACAAAGATGTCATCCAAGCTGACCAGCGCCACTAATTTATATTTCCCATGCTCTGATTTTGTACTTGATATTTATATTATGCACTAAATGTACATGCTTCCTTTAAGATGTCATAAATCACTTATGGTATGAGGTATTCGCCTACAGAAAGAAATGGACATATTGTTCTGTGTGTGACATGATATGATTCTGAGTCTGCCTGGTGACATAATCTCCTCACACCCTCAGCTTTAGGGCACTGTCTTCCCATTTATTTATCCCAGGAGTCTACTTTGAGTATACTGCCACCGCCCTGCACACACAGAGCACAGGGGTTAGCCCCACCAGGTGGACTCTTCTGGCATCTCTGGGCTCAGCTAGCAGCTTGACTCCTCAGTATTAGGATGGACTCAGAACCCTGAAAAGATAACATGAAAAAAAAAAAATACCAGTTAAAAGAAAGATTGAGCTCCTATCCAGAACCTTCTTTGACCTCCTTCATTCATAGCCCTATTGATAGTGCTAGTTAGAAATGTGTGGGGAGGAGCTGACCCCAAACCCAGGAGAGACCACCTCTTTTTACTTGAGGTCCTGCTATTATTGCAATAAGGTATGTGGCTAGTAACCAAAGTCCCTAGGAAGACACTGTGCTGGAGTCCCCCTAACTTCTCTTCATGAGACCAACACAGCTGGGTATTTTGTTGTTGTTGTTGTTGTTGTTGTTGTTGTTGTTGTTACTGCTGTTGTTGTTTAATTCTAGACATGGAACCAATCTGTTTCTTTGGGCTGGTTACCAAATGCAGTCTCTGGCTCTCACTCAGCAACAGCCTCATCTGCATTCTCAGGGGAAAACTAGGCTCACACTCAGCCCAGAGCATATGTTCACACCAAAGAAAGACTGAAAGAGCTAAGATTGACTGAGCATCTGTGGCTGGTTCCCACCTCACACAAAGCCCTCACTGTAGGGAATCCTGGATGCCATTTGCACCTTTTTCTCCCCTGCTCTCTGTCTGGTAATGTGCAAGATAAATACAGTTCAGAGTGTATGTGCTGGGTCTGCATAGAAGGCATGGGCTTGACTCCTGAATCATCTCCCTAACTAGTGGACATGCTCTTACTGATTGGAGCATCTGATCATGGCCTTGGAGAGCAAGTGTCCAAAAATCTGAGATAGCACATTCCAGCTAACTATCCCCACCTGAGCCCTTAGATTAACACCATAGAACAAGATGTTGGCTCACAGAGAAGAGCTCCTGAAATTCATCAAACAGCTTGTTGCTTCCTTTGAGAGCTACTGCAGGGAAGAGATAGCACACATGTGGAAACCGGGGGAAATTCCGCTAGAGCAAAGCTCAGTCCACAGCTCCACATTTACAGAGGCAAAAGTCTGGATCTCCTTAGGACGGAGAAGCTCAAGGCCAAAGGCTAATGGAGACTTGGAGCCACACTTCCTCAACTGTCTAGGTCCTCTTGAAGGCAGTTTCAGGTTCAGTGAATCTGGAGAGGGTCTAAGATTCTTCCTAATAAGATTTCAGGTATTCCCCTTGTCACTAATGCTTGTGACACGCCGAAGAGCAAAGATCTCCAAAGGCCTAGCCATCTTAGAGAGAGGGAAACCCACCCACGTGAGATACTTCTCCCAAGGTCAAGGAGCTGAAAGTGGCAGATCCAGGTTTGGAGCCCAGGTCTCTATGCTGTTAATCAAATATTCTTTTCCCTCTGGGAATGGCTGACTGGCTTCTCCCCAGCCATACAGAGCCTCAGGCAGAAACAAGTGAGCAAAACAGCACAGGCCAGGGGAGGTGAGACAGACTCATGCTACAAGTGAGTCATGCAAAGCAGCTTCATACCTCAGGCACTAACCGGGCTGTGCTCTGTACCACAGAATGAGTAGGACTCCATGCTGCTCTATGTCACCCCAGATGCCAGGGTGCTGAATGCAAAGGTGCTCATCATGCAGGCAGGGCTTAAAGAGAGAGGATAGGCTCGGCAGTGGTGGCACACGCCTTTAATCCTAGCACTTGGGAGGCAGAAGCAGGTGGATTTCTGAGTTCGAGGCCAGCCTGGTCTACAGAGTGAGTTCCAGGATAGCCAGGGTTACACAGAGAAACCCTGTCTCGAAAAACCAAAAGAGAGAGTGGGGGGGAGGGAGGAGAGAACTAGGGACGGGTGGTGTGGGCAGCAGATTAAGCCAATTTACATCTTATCTTCCTCCCTCTTGGCTCACCTGCTCACTCCTCACAAGACAAGTTCCCTAGGGAGGCAGCTGGGTTTTTTTATGCGTCTGAATTGCCTGCCTCTTTCAGACTTTTGTAGGTGTTCTCCACCAACAAGGAGATGATGACAATGACATCATAATCACAAGAATCAACTGGGATTCAGTTTTGTCCATTTGAGACTTCTATAACCCCCTAAATGAGCAGATCCCTGAGACAGTAACCCTTCCCTTTTGTAGAGACCAAAGTATAGAGCTGTAAATCTTGAGTCATCTCATCAGGCTTGTGAAGATTCTAGGACTGCAAGGCATCATGTTTAAAGCCATTTAAAGAAGTATGCTGCTAATCGTCAAGTCTTCACATAAACACACGCCTGTGGCTTATCAGAGACAGGACCCATAAACCCTGGAGGACATGGACACACAAGAGGGAAAGATGGTTCACTCCCAAGCATTTGTCTCAAAGCTCCCTAGATTCAACTCACTTCTCAATGAAATTAAGTAGGAGGGACAGAGGGAAGCTTATCATGGCTGAAATACAAGTTGACTCTATTACGGTTGACGCAGGTTCAGAAATGTTATTTGCATGAAGGGCCAAAGAGCCTGGATAAAGACCAACCCTGAGGATAATGATGTTAGAAAGACAAGCATGACCCTTTAGGGAAAGGGAAAGAGGTGTTTTATGGGTTTACTCTACTTCGTCTCTCATCAAGGATCCATGTTTATTCTCTGAGAAGGACACCACTGGGTCCACATCCAGCATCCACTTGAGTTGTATCAGTTCAGGAGACACGGTGATCATCTGGCAGAAAAATGAAACAGTAGGTGCCAACTAACAGATAACTGAATCTGTTTATGAGACGAATCATCTATTCTAAGACTCCCAGAAGTTTCCTGGCAGGGTAGACACACAAGGATGGAGGCCAGCCAAAACAACAAGGGGATCGGCCAAACACCCATTGTCAGAGACACTGGGATGAGAAGCTTAGAATGTCAGAGTCTGACTATGGGTCTAGGATGCCCAAGTTTGCTCTGTGAGAAAGTTCTCTGTGCATATCCAAGCACCAAATCAATGGATTCCAGTAGTGGCTGACTTTACAGCCTTAAAAATTCTTGTGTTTATATTCACTTTTATGCAGTCAATAGTCACAGCGGGCTACATCTCACCCAGCTTCCAGCCCCTGTGAGTGTTTTCAGCCATTTGAAGTTGGTAACACTCAGGAGTATGGAGGATCCACTGTGGCCCTACTCAAGCTGTTCATCGTGACCCACACCAAGCTGTCCCCAAACTCTAAGTCAGAGAAATAAGTAGATATAGCCAATGCACCATTTTACATGTTAACAGTTTAAGCACTGCATTTGATCTGACCCCAGTTATTACTGTTTTCCTTCCTAATTCTTTCCCAGAACTAGTTGCTCTAGTACTACCCAGTACTATGGAACACTTTTCTTCTTTACTTAGCTTCGCTTGTTCCCAAGACACTAGCCTATTCCACAGTGAGGAGCCCCAGACTATAGCCACTGGGGCATGCCCTTACATATAGCATTGGCTCTGATATCTTCTCACTCCTGACCCCCTCTTTCCCACCAATCCTCTTCCTCTAGCCTCCAACACTGTGGCTGTCTTTCTCTAAGGACACACCTGCATTCCTGATTGCTAATTCCAGTCAGGAGGCTTGACTTTGGCCCCGCCCAGGGCCTGTCATCTGAAGAAGACTCCAGGGCCACAATCCTCAGTTCTTGGCAGAACTTAAGGAATGACTCTCAAAGTCCAGTCTGAGGACCAGCTGCTGCTTCCTCACCTGGGATCTTGGTAGAAATGCAAAGTTTCTAGTTCCTCAGAGTGCCCAATTTCCTATCCCCCTAAGGACTTTCCTGGCTCTAGTATTGAAGGTTGTGTATCCTGGGAACCCTTAGTCATGGACAAACTGGTGAGGTTAGTCACCTCCCCCTATCCCACACTTGCTCAATGACCAGTTATAGACATAGGGTCCAGTGATAGGTGGTTAACACATCCTCCAGTGGACTCAGGTCAGGCTTACTCAAGTCCGAGAATGTAATGTTGCAGGCAGGAGTGAAGATACTCTACAGAGACACTTGAGCCCCTCTCTCTTTGGCTTTAGACTATCGAGACAATTGGACCTAAAGGAAGTGGAATTTCCCAGGAACCTCACACTGGGAAAAGAAAAGGGCTGAAGTCTGTTTCAGCCAGAAGGGAAAGAGCTCTTAGAAAGAGACTGACAATTTGGCAGAAGAGATTGGAGCTGAGACAAAGATTGGGGGGGGGGGGGGGGAGACAGTGCCTTAATGGAGATTGGCTAAGCACTTCTGGTCCTCTATTTAAACCTAAAACTCAGGTTATGAACTGAGACACAAACTTGACAAGCAGTAGGGGAGATACTAGACCTCTTTGTTCATCTTCCCTACAAAGCCACATTGAATACCTCTCCTTTTCTGCTTTCTCTATTTAATGTCTTATTTGAACCATTGAGTACAGGGGTGAACCTAGCTTGCTAAGGTCACCAGAGCCCAGGCTCCAACCTTAGCTCCAAAAAAGAGACCATCTATCCTGATTGTTTTGGGGTGTGGAACTTAACATTTGCCCAAGGACTAACTTGTGTATGAGTTCACGTCCTCTGCACTCCCCCTAGGCACAGGAACATGAAATTTGACTTGCTGTCTGTCACATGGAGTACAGGCCAGGCTGAACTAGCCCCCCGACAGCTCTCTCGGCTATGGGAACCTCATATCCTAGCTAGTCCATACTGTCCCACACGTCTCACAACCGACCTGTCAGCCACAAAGCAGGAAGGATAGACAAGTGCTTCCCACTGTCTCCTTGGGATCTCGGTTTTTAAGAAAAGCAACACTTCCCTTTACTAGAAAAGAAAGCTATGTGGGATGGAGAGACGCTTGGGCCGTCAGTAGGGAAAAGAAGGGAAGAAGGAGCAGAGAAAGGGAGAGAGGCATTGAGGGTTAAGATGCTTTGGAGGAAGATTTCAAGAAGGATGAATGGGGAATGTGAAAAGGAAAATCATGGAAGAGAGGAACAGATAGGAGCGAATTGGGGTGAACAAAAGGAGGGGCTGTTAGGATGTGGTCCCCTTTGTGCAGCAGGCAGCAGGAGCTGGGACCTTCTTAACCATGCAAATCCTTGGTCTCATCTCAAACTTCCTGAATTAGAAGTTCTGAAAAGGGCATTCAGAAGCCCCTTGTCAATTCAGATGCTCCGTCACTTTGTTTCTTCAGTGGGCACAGTGCTCCCAGGACTAGGAATTTGAGGTGATTTTCAGTGTCAGAGTCTGCCTTGGGCCGCATGACTCTATGGAAGGACAAGAGCCATCCATCTCTTACTCTCATCTAATGACTTCCTGAGTCGGTAGAGATGTGGACAAGCAGAAGTAGCCCCTCCTCTGCCTCCTACCATGCCTACCCCACTACATTCACAGTGCCAAGCAGCTCAATTTACTCTGTGGACCCCTTCTGGGAGATATTCTGGGACAGAAAACATCCTTCGGGCACTGATCAATTTTCAACCTGATCGTCATAGCATCAAAATCCTCTTCTATCTGCCACCTCCACCCCATCCTTCTTGTCTTGAAGTATATTGTCTGCCAAAGAGATTGTAATCACCATGGAATAATTAATTCATTTCCCCATGATTTATTAATCAAACCCATCCATAACTGGGTATGCAAAAACCCAAAAAAACAGATGTATTAGGATTTCCATTAGCATTTTTGAAACATTTAAAGTAATGCATTATAACCCCATAAATCCCTTTGGGATCCGTGAAGAACAAGTGAAACCAGAGATTTCAGCTCTTAGCTGCCTGTGTGGAGGAGGGTAATGTGAAAAGAGCCAGAGAGAAAATGCTTCTTAGCTCTTCGTGCCACTCTCTGCTCTCTCCACTACCACTAGCTAGCTCAGGACTTCAACCCCTTTCACAAACCCTACCTTCCCTTCCATTTCTGGAAACTACCCAAGGGGAGACTCATAAGCAAGGCCAGCATTAGCTTAGCATCACAGAAGTTTGTACTAGACTCTCTGCTTCCCTGTTCCTAAAGAGACCACCCTGCGGGCCTTACCACAGCTCCTACAAACTCAGCCCCTTGCCTTCTTCATTAAAACCATCTGAGGATGAGGTGTGTGTGGTTGTCTGGCCCAGAACTAGTTCCCAGGACCCTTCTCCATCACAGCAATCTGAAGACCACATAAGCAACATAACATGCTCAGCCACAGGGCCATGCAAGTTTCTAGAGGTGGACATTTCCCACTTCCTCCTGCAAAGCCTTGCCCGGGGAAAGTGGAGCTGGAGGACAGACACCATAATAGACAGGATCTGTCTTTGCTCCTACTTGGTGCTAGATGGGCCCACCTTTTTCCTCTCTCCTTTGATACACTTGTTAGCCAACACATCTTTTGGGTCTCATTATGTAGCACAGGCTGACTTGAAATCCACAACCCGCCTGCCTCAGCCTCTTGATAGCTGGTTTTACAGGAGTGTCCTTCCAGACTCTTCCCTATGACAGGAGAGAAGCAACCATCAGGCATGGAGCTGGGAGAGGCCAGCCTCCAGCAAGACAAGTTCAGAATCTTCCATGATTGTAAGCTTGTGTGAATGCTGACTTTCCTTTACTATTTTTCAATGTTTTGCTTAATACTCATGCATGTATATAATGTGTTTGGATCAACACCCCCGCCCACACTTCCCTCCTTCCAATTCCTCCATGTTCCTCCCAAATGTTGATATTTAACTCCACAGTATATATTCAGTGTGTATTCAGTACTTCTAAAATGTGTCCAAAGTTTCAAGTCAAATTTCCATCATTTTGCCTGTGGATTTCCTTTCCTGAGCCCAGTGACATGGACCAGTTGCCCAGCCGAGAAGGAATTTCACCATAGGCCATGATTCTCTGCCAGTCACATGTGGGTGCTTGTAAGGTTTCCAGGCAAGCCCAGCCATGTCTAACACCCCCTGGAAAAGAAAGAAGCACCCCTCTCGTCCCAGCTCCCTGTTTGTCATGGGAGAATGTCACGGGTGGCCTGAAACCCACTCTATCTGGCCTCTGGTTTGCTGCTTTTCCTGGCATGTCATTCTTCCTCTCTGAGTGAAAGCAAAGGTCCCAAGATGAACAAGGGGTCTCCAGGGTAGCCAGCCAGGTGGGTAAAGGAGTATAATCAGGAAGTTTGCTGTGCTGAGCACACAGAAGTGTTGATGCCAACACTTATATTCTTTAGAGGATACAGGCCTGGAAGCATCATTCAAATTCCTGACCCGGGAACTACAGCCACTCCAAGCATACATTAGCCTCCAAAGCCACGGGAAGGTATCAGCCAAGTTCAAGTGATTATGCTACGGGGTTCCAATATAGCCTCCCTCCCCACGGAGACAACAAGGGTTAGCCACAAGCCATTAAAGGTGATGTCTAAAATGAAACCCCTTATCTTTGCTATCATTTATAATTGATATAGCCAATGCCAGGAGTTAATTGTGCAGGTGAACTTAGACCATGTGATAAACACCTAGAAACCACTCTCTCCACTCGCTATCCACACGACAAAATTCCAACCAGGGAGAATCCTGATTAATTCCAAACTTATCGGCCATCTATCTCAGCCACTCTTCATTTAATCGGCAACATTTGCATCTTTACTGTCCTTCATCCAAAATTCCTCTTGATCTACCTCATCCAGGAGCAAGTCCTCCTCTGTATTATCAACAGCTTTGCACTTGAGGGCTTTCGGAATGTGCTACCCTAGGACAGACAAGGGGCTTTGGAACTAAAGGACATAGCAAAGAAATGAGACCATAAACGCAGAGTCCTACCCTGCCCTGTACACATTCACACATATTTACATTCCCCGAATGTTGGCGGCAGAATAGGAACCATCAGTTGAACTCATTACAGAGCCTGTGATTTGGATTGAAGTCTAGGACTGGCATGATATCAAACCCTGAGGTATGGAAGTAACACCACAGTGTTGAAAGTTAGTGGCAGACTTGAACCTCATGCAAAGAGTAAGATTAAGTTTCCTCTGCTTAACACACACACACACACACACACACACACATACACACACACACACACACACACAAAACCCCTCTCCCTTTGCCCAGTAACCACCTAGAAATCAGAGTCAACTGAAGAGAGAAAGTTTTGGAGTGGAGGTGACCTGGATTCCTCTTTTAGCCCTTCAGCTTGCTGGCCAAATGACTGTCACTGCAGCTCCCTTTGCACTCCCATCTGTAAAATAGGCTCTTAGAGCTACCAGGGAAGTTCACACAGTGCAGCAATAACTAACATCTATGGAGCTATCATCACGTCAGCGCTCTTCATGCTTTATCTCCTTTCCTGCTTATCATAACCTTGTAAATTTATGACAGATGATCCAGAGAAATTCGGGAACTTGTCCCAGATTGCAGTCAGTGACAAGGAGAGATGGGACTGGAACCTGACTATCTGATAGCACAGCACTTTGAGACCCATAAAGCACATTTAGACATAGGCGAAAGGTGAAAGGTGGGGGTGAAGTCAGCACTGGGAGATAGTGGTCAGTGGGCCTCACAATGAGGCAGATTTCTGCAGTTTCCCAGGACTCACATTGCTGGGCAGAGCATCTCTATTTTAGTGAGCACCACCAAGGAATTCTAACTGCACCCAATCAGAGAGTTCCAATTAGGTGAACACCAGCTTCAGCCAGCATGTGACAAGGGAAGGGACTCCCACCACCACCAACATTAAGGAACTATGTATAAAAACAGGTGAAATCAAGATAACCAAATATTGATTCATTGATAGATGGGTAAAGACAGACTCAAAAGGAAAGATGGAGTAAAATGACCGCTGTACAGAATGAGAAATGAGACATACTGATGGCTTTCCAGATGCTAGAAAGCTACAGAGTGGGTGTGAAGAGTGAGTTCAGGATATCTCAGCTACTCCTCTTGTTGCTGGAACAAAGTGTCCGACAAAAGCGATTACTAAATATTTTTGTTTTATTTTATGAGCTTCTCTGCCTGTGAGAGTGGATATATGTGCACCATGTGTGCAGTGTCCATGGAGGCCAGAAGAGGGCACCAGATCGCCCTACAACTGGAGTTACAGATGTCCGCGAGCTGCCGTGTGGAAGGAGAGAATCAAACGTGGGCCTTCCAGAAGGGCAGCCAGTGTTCTTAAATACTGAGCCATCTCTCCAGCCCCAACAAAAGCAATTTAAAGAAGAGGACATTTGGAGCTGGAGAGATGGATTAACAGTTAAGAGCACTTCTTACCCATATCTCACACACACACACACACACACACACACACACACACACACACACACACACACACTTTTTTAAAAAATCCGTTAAAAGAGAGAAGACAAGAAAAATATGGAGAGTATGGAAGGGAAGTTTCTTTGGGGGATATGCTAGAACCTAGCTGCCCTCATGGAGATCTGAGAGTGGGAAAGATTCATTAATCTATATTTGGGAAAGTTAGGGGGGAAAATTATTTATAAAGGAGTTAGTGGATCTACCTGTCTACCCATCACTTAGTCAACAGCTGAGTTGGAATCTCTGCAGGCAGGCAGCAAGTCTATGCCATAGTAATCCAGTAGCTGACATGCATCGGGGTTGACAGCCACAGGGAAAGGAAAGTCCCTGAGCCCTGATCTATCTTTTTTAGAGTAAGACAAGCTGTTTTGATATGCCTGTGGAGGGGCACAAAATCCACACAGGGAGGCTTTCATGCAAGAACAATTACCATTACATAAGAAGTATGTATGTGTGTGCCTTCATGTACCCTGTCTCCTAGAGAACTGAAGGCCAAGGTGGCAAAGTGACTCTTCAGGGTCCCATGGCTCCTGGGTAGGAATCAAACTCAGTCTACCCAAACATCTTTCTACTCCAGACTCTTTGGGTGTCAAAAGAAGGCAATCAAGAAGACTCTATCTGTCAAAACCTCTCCTCCCTCATGAGGCCTATCCCCTCGCAGTCACCTTTCCAGTCTCTTCCAGACACCCCATCCCCCACATTTCTCCTGCATCGCACACAATGTCCCTGCTTCTCTGAGTTCCCCCATTTTTGCTAACAAGAGTTCAAAAGACAGTATCTTATTGTTAACACCCACTCCAAGAGTGTCATTAAATTCTGACCTAGAGGAGCTGGAGAGATAGCCCAGTGGTTTAGAAATCAAGCTGCTCTTGCGGAGGACCCAGGTTCAGTTCTCAGCACTCACATGGCAGCTCACAACCATTTGTAACTCCAGTTCCAGAAGATCCAACACCCTCTTCTGGCCTCTACATATACCAGCTACCCATGGTACACATACATCCCTGCAGGTAAAACACCTATACATATGAAGTAAAATAAAAATTTAAAAATGTTTGCACATTCATGTGTCTTACTAATAGCCACATATTTGGCCGTGACTCAGTGTGCTGTAACAATGACCTAACAGAGCTGAGCAGACAAAACTCGTTCCAAAAAACTCAAGCCCTTTGTACTGTCTGTGGATATGAGACCCAAGACCACTCTAGCATAGAGAGAGAGAGCAAAGGAGCTTGCATAAAGTGATGAAATGTTGAAATGTCCTCCATCCTAAATTAATAAAGAACAAGAGAACATAGTATTTACATTGTAACCTTTAAGGCAACCAAGGGGAAATATACACACACACGGGGGGGGGGGGGACAAAGTACAAAGAGAAAACAAACAGTATAAATGTTGGGCCTGAATCCAACACACAAATTACAAGACAAAGATTATCCTGGTGGAATATTTTCAGTTGCCCAATTATATGCTATCTACAAGAAACTCACTTCAAATAGAATTATATCGGTAGGTTAAAAGCAAATGAATGAGAAAGCATAGGCTATGCAAACATAATCAAAAGAAAGGCAGGTCTACAAAAATGGATAGAGGGAGCCCAGATCCCCACCCCCTTTCTGTTCCCTGAGTAAAATCACAGGGTGGCTTAACAGCTCTTCTTTGACTTGGCCGGCTGTGGACTTTTCCTAATGGGCTTCAGCCCATGCCAGGGCTTTCAACTCCCCCAAGTACTGATAAAGGTGGCAAAGTGATTGCCAGAAACTCTGGGAAAAAAAAAACATGGCCTCACCCTTGACCCAATATTCCTTAACTCCTCATAAAAACTCCACACTGAGGCTAGCAAGATGACTTTGCAGGTAAAGAAGCTTGCTGCCTAAGTCTGGAGACCCACGTTCGATTCCATGGATCCCATGGAAAGAAGCAACTCCACAAAGATGTCCTCTGATCTCCATACACACTTTGTGACAGGAGCCTACCCCACATACACAGCAACCACACACATTGATGATGATGATGATAATAACAATTAAATTAATAATATTTTTAACTCAACATACTGATCCCCTCACTGAAGCTATATCTAGTAGCACCTCCCTTTCTCTAGCTGTCAATCATGCAGATAAGGTCCAGCAGTCTGTAAATTGGTCCTTACCAATGTTTTTGCACAGATCACCTGGCATCAGAGCTTCTTGCACCCTCCCCATACTAGAGGTAGATGAATTCGTGGCCTCACTCATGCTAGGCAAGGACTCTACCCCTGAGCAACATCCCTAGCACCCCTACACCCACACTGTATTCTGAGACAAGGTCTCACAAAGGCACCCAAGCTGGTCTCAAACTTATGATCCTCCTGCATGTCCCTGCAGGGTATCTGGGATTACAGTCACATGGCACTCTTGATTTAGAGTCTCATTCTTTGAACTCTCGCCATCCCCTTGTCAGGACACATTAGGACACTTCTCTTAGACCACTTCCCTGCCTCAGCTTTTGGGGTAACTCTATCTGAGCTTTGGGAAGATGAAAAACCAATGTAAGAACAAAGAGACTATTATATATATGAGATATTTATGATTATATATACACATACATACATACATACATACATACATACATACATGCATACATACATGTATGGTGGCACACACATGGAATTCCTGAACTCTGAGAACCTAAGATAAAAGGATCAAGCATTCAGGTTAGCCTGACTCATGAGTGGGGTGTCCCACACACACCAAAAAAAGCAAAGAAAACATCCAGGGATGTAAAGGGACGTTATATAATGACAAAGAGTCAAGTAATCAAGACAACAGGAAGTTCAAAGAGCCATATGCACCAGTGGCTAGAGAGATGGCTCAGTGGTTACTGCTCTTGCAGAGGACATGAGTTCAGTTCCTAGCACCCACGTAGGGCTGGCTGCTCACAACCACCTGTAACTCTAGCTCCCAGCACTTGAATACCTCAGGTGTCCATGGGCGCCTGTACTTATGTGCACCTACTCTCACCCAGATAAACATGCATACACATAATTTTTAAATAATAATAATAAATCTTCTTTAAAAGAAACATATGCGCTAAATAACAAAGTTTTGAAATGAGTAAAATAGTTGAATATATACTTCTCTAAAGTTACTACATGGAAGATAGATACGTTCATTATCATTAATCATTAGAGGCATATGTATTAAATCACCCTGAAATATGCTAAGTACTTACTAGAATGCCTGAAAGAAAATACTGTCAGCAAATATTTAGTAACTGGAACTCTCAGCTACTGCTGGCAGAAATGGAGAACGGAGCGGCCATGAAATGGGTTGACAGTTTTACACAAATAAACAAGTTCCTACCATATGTCCTGGGAGTCCCATGACTACATATTTATCCCCTGTGAAGGGGTGTTATAGTCACATAAACTCAACAAGTGTTTATAACAGCTGTACTTAGAACTGCAAACAGAAAAAGAATCAAACTAAACAGCCTTCCACAGAAGATCAGTAAGAACTGTGGTACATCCATACAAATGAAATGCTCTTCAGAAAGAAAAAGTAAAGGATGTTTGACAAAAATCATAATTTGGATTGACCTCACAGACTTTAAGAAGAGTGAAAACAGCCAGTTCGGAAGCTTATATTTGTGACAGAGCAAATTTGGAAAGATGCTCCCATGACAGAAAAGCTAGTGCGCGCTGGGGTTAGGGTGGGGTAAGGATGAGATTACAGATGAATGGCAGGAGGAAGTGGTGGGTGGTGGGAGGGCTCTCACTCCAGACTCTGATGCTCACAAATCCATATGTGGATTAGAAGTCCAAGAACTATGGTCCACATGCTCCCCCAATAATGTCAGCTGTATATTGATTTTAAAAATTAAAATTAAAAACAGTGTCCTTCACTGTTTGTACTTCTCAAACTTTCCTAAAGAGTCTCTTCATGGAAGACACAGGAGAAACTGATTTGCTATTTCCTTTCTTTACTGTCTGTTCACACGTTCTAAGGACTCGCCCTTCACTCCAGCCGCATCAGGCAGTAAGGGGGTAAAGTGAGCATCTACTTTCTCCTCTAGAACTAACAACAGACATGCTCTCGTCAAGCTTCCCACTTTAATCCCGCTCAGCAGCCCTGCCCGTCCCAGGACACCCTGGAGCGGGCTAGACCCCACCACCACCCTCCCATCTCCTCTTTTGCTCCCAAGCCTGCTTTACAAGTCTGAAGTTAGACCTGGCAAAACCTATACAGGCTCCAGGTGGCATGGGGAAGCCAGGTTTAGAATCCACCTTAACAAAATACAGTTAACTAAAGGGGGCCTCAAAACAGCCAAGCAAGGAAACTCCAGACTGATTATAACCATGTTACTGCCTCAGGCGAAAAAAAAAAAAATCTGGAATTCCTTTTCTTGGGAGAGGATCTTGCTATGAAATCTTCCTGTCTTGACCTCCAAAGTGCTGGGGTTACAGAAGTAAGTCAACATGGCTGGTTTAGAATCCTTCAGTGGTCTCCAAGCCAGACTGTATTGCACAAGAACCCCGGTAACAATAATGAATTTAGTGGTGTGTGTGTGTGTGTGTGTGTGTGTGTGTGTGTTTTGTATGTGTGTTTATCTAATCCCCACAACAACCTAATATAATAAGGTAAGTACTTGAATGAACATTCAATATATGAGAAAAATAAGAAACAGGATTATTTTCAGGTCTTCCAGGTGACAGACCTGGCTTTGAACCTAAACTACCGCCCCCCCCAATCCATAATTTCAATACTAAGTTATAGTGTCTGTGGGTATGCCTAATTTCCTTATCTTAAAATGAGTTCTCATCTTTTTCACCCCACCACTAAGCGAATCTATTTCATCCCTACTGAATTTTGGTTATTATTCAAGTAACCTATCTTCAAAGGAAAATTACCAATATAAGACCAAAAGAATTTGCTGCAGGCTTTAGAAGTGGCTCCTAGAGAAGGGTCACACATTCTTGAGTAATGACAATCTTCCAAATGCCCAGAGCTATAATTGACTTTGGTATGTTGGTTAAAAATAATTCACCACATTCTTTTATAATCATTCCTGAAAATAAGCAGGTGAGGTGAGCATCTTCCAGAGTCCTCCACCCCTTCCTTCCCTGCAGCACTCAGAGAGACTTACTTGACTCAAGGTGTACTCAAATCAGACACAGAAACACTCCTCCCTTCCCAGCCCCTGAGAGATTAACAAGTTCTCCCTATCTGCTTTAACCCAAAGTAGGAATATTTCTGCCCAGTGTCTTCAGTGGGCTCCAAGCACTGGGATGGGCGTGAGAGGTGAGCAGAACATTGGCTCAACTATCAGCAACCGTCGCCCAGGTTCACACCCACGTCCCAGTCCTGACCCTCTCTGCTCACTTCTTTTCCGATGAAGCAATGACCTTCAGATTCACGGCAGCCCTAAACCATCTCTCACAGAAGACCCAATGGTGTCTGAGACCAGGCAGAAACTGGACCAGAGACAAGTCTGGAGGATCAGTGAGAGAGGGTGGGAGCCAACAGACCTGTCCATCAAACAGAAAAGAGTGAAACCCCACTTCAAACTTTATGGAATGCAGACACCAGGATGAATGAATATCTCTCCACAGTGATATTAATGGCAGCCAGAGTTAAGATTACCTAAGTCAGGGGTCAGCAAAAAGGCTAGATATTAAGCAGTCACATCTACAGTGTTGGTTATCTTTCTCCACCTTGCCTTGTTGCCTTTTTTCTTCTTCTTCTTCTTCTTCTTCTTCTTCTTCTTCTTCTTCTTCTTCTTCTTCTTCTTCTTCTTCTTCTTCCTTCTTTTCTTCTTTCTTTTTCTCCTCTTTCTTTTTCTTACAAAACTTTGAAAAGTTTATATTACATAGAAAGTAGGGAAGGGAGAGGGAAAGGGGAGAGAAATGGGAAAGGAAAAAAGGAGAGAGGGAGAGGGGGAGAAAGGGGGAGGGAGGGAGGGAAAGAGGAGGGAAGAAGGAGGGAGAGGGAGAGAGATATATCATGAAGAACACAAAAGCAAGCAACAGGGCATATTTGATTCTCAAGCCACAATTGGCTGACCCCAAGTCAACAATTCTCAAACATTACTCTTCATACCAGAAACATAGTAAAAATCCATGGTATACTGATAATAACCTAATAATCTAAAAACAAAACCATCATCCTGACTTGCCCATACCCATAGTGTAAACATTCCCACCATGCTTATTGTGTTGCTCCTGGGCACGGAGCTGAGAACTGAGGCTGCGTGGTAAACTCTTAACCTGCCTGCCCAAGGTCACTTTGTGGCAATCACAGGTAGACAACATACTGCAGAAATTTTGTCACTACCAAATATGGGAAACCCCAGTATTGGTTTTATGGGTAAATAGTGTGCCGATAACACTCATTCAATAAATGTTTGTACTGTGGTAAAGTGTAGGACCCAATTGTGCGTGACAAACATCCCCAACTTAAGTAGGTCACAGTGTAGAGAGGAGTCCACGTACAAGCGTTCACAACCTATGACCAAGTTGGAAGAAGAGGTCTAGAGAAGACTCTGTACCCAGGAGGAGCCGTGCCTCTCCTGGGCTGTGGATCAGAAGGTCTGTTTGGGAAAATTATCCCCAACTTAGCTCTAAGAAGGGGGCTATGGGGCCAAATAGACCTTACCAGACCATTTCAGGAAGTCCCAGCTCAGGTCTTCACACTCTTGTAGTATGCATCTTGGTTTAGAAAAGGCCTGCTTAGGGAAAAGTCATAAAATTGGAAGTTAACATGTATAAGATTAACATGTTTTTCTGACCGTGGAAGAGGTGGTTTCCTAGTAGTCATTTTAGCCTTGATTTTTTTCCCCATGCTAGTAGGTTTGTCATGAAAAGGACACGGGGTTGTGGTCATGTGATAAAAACGATGTTTTCTACTAGTAAATGAACTTGATGAGTTTGCGCGCACGCTTGGAGGGCTTTTTCCTCATTTTTGAAAGTACATTGTGCATGAATAATAAGACAAAATAAGACTTCTGAGTTCCCTGGCACTCTGACACTTACTAGTTCTTACATTTCCTGCATGCTGCCATCTGAGTCTGTGACAGAAGACAGCTCCAAGGGTTGCTTCCTTTTTTTATTTTTATTTGTCTTTATTTTTGATGCAGAGTCTGACTATGTTTGCTGGTGGTGCCGTTTATTGCCTTAGTCAGTTTTGCACTTAATCTCACATTCGCATCTGTGGATTCTTGTCCCCATTGATTTTTATAAAAATTCATGTTCTAATTCCCTATCTGTTGCTGTGAGACAACACTCACACGACCAAAAGCAACACGGGAGGGGGAATGAGGGCGGGCGGGGCAGGGCTTGTTTCAGCTTCCGGGTCACAGTCCACCATGGAGGGAAGTCAGAGTTCAAGCAGGAACCGGAAGTGTTGCTTGTCGTCTCAAAGGCTTGAAGACTTGTGCTTAGCTATCTTATATAGCCAAGACTCAAATGCCCAGAGAACAGAGGGCTGGACTCCCCTGCTACACCAATTAACAGTCAAGACACTCTTCCATAGACATACCCACAGGCCAAACAGATCTGGGAACTACGTCACTTGAGACTGTTTTGTCAGGTGACTAGGCCAGTGGTTCTCAACCTTCCAAACGCTTCTACCCTTTAACACTGTCCTTTGGTGGTGGTGACCCCCCAACCATAAAAATACTGTTATTGTTACTTCACAACTGTAATTTTGCTACTGTTGTGAATTGTAACGTAAATGTCTGTGTTTTCCGATGCTCTTAGATGCTCTATAGTTTCCATAGTTTCAAACTAAATACAATATATGTCTTTTTTCCACACTCTGCTTGTATCTTGTTCTGATGATCAAAGCCTGTCAGCTGGTCAGGCAGAAGTCACGGACGGGCAAGGAGAAGTGCTGGGCGAGGAAGTGCAGACAAGTTGAGGAACCACTACTGTACCAATTCACCAGATTCATGACTTGAATGATGTTTGCCAATTGACAACAAATAACTCTGAAGGTTACACTCCTCCTGTGAAAGGGTCATTCAACCCTCATAGGGGTCACGACCCACAGGTTGAGAACTGATGCTGTAGGTTGCGTCAAGTTGACAGTTAAAGCTAATTAGGGAAATCCAATTTTCCATAGTTTCAATGCACTCATGGTTTCAATACTTTTCTGTCTAATAATTCAGTCCTCTGTCTGACAAACTGCCCCAGAACAAAGCAGCTTAAAACAAGAATTGTTTCTTGAGTTTGTGATTCTGCATGTTGGCAGGCTCTGGAGTGCGATGCCCTGACCCCTGTCAGCTGGGTTCTGTGCATCTACAGTAAGTAGCAGGACACCTGACAGCCCAGTGCTCTTGTGCTGTGCCAAATGACTGGCCAGCTGCAGACCAGAGCAAGAGGAACAATTGGCTCCTGTGTTTCTGGTCGTCCAGCAGACTGAGCCAGGCTTTTGACACAGTAATTGCTGGTTCCAAGATCAGCAAGTGAAGATACAATATATGTCTTTTTTCCACACTCTGCTTGTATCTTGTTCTGATGATCAAAGCCTGTCAGCTGGCCAGGCAGAAGTCATGGACGGGCAAGGAGAAGTGCTGGGCGAGGAAGTGCAGACAAGTTGAGGAACCACTACTGTACCAATTCACCAGATGTCATTCATGACTTGAATGATGTTTGCCAATTGACAACAAATAACTTTGAAGGTTACACTCTTCCAGGATGAAGACATAAACCAGTTACCCTGTAAAAGGAAATATTTGGAGAAGTATTAAAAAAAAAAAAAAAAAGCAATGGAGGGAAGAAGACCCTTAGCAGGGAGAACAAAATGTACAAGGATGTGGAAGCCAAGGCTCCTCCCAGCTGTTCACCATGACACAAAAAGAAAGCAGGCCTTCCTTGACTGTAAACATCTGTTCCAAGCAGGTGGCTTTCACTCAAGTGATTTATGCAATGAACTGTGATCTGATTTCACTTTCAGTAGCAATCCTATTTGCTCTGCTAAAAAGATTGCGACGGACCCCAGAAGAAGCATGTTTGACTTAGGACTGAGTCGAACAGGCTATCACAGTCTGCAAGAACAAGAGGACTTGGAGGCCTCTGGCAAACGAGGATTCCTTAGGGGTGAAATGAGAGGTTCTGGAAGGAAGGAAAGAGGTTGAAGGGGGCTTTGTGCTGAAGAAGAGAGGTGAGGAGTGAATGATCTGGGAACAGGGAGGACACGCAGTTGGGGAAAACTGAACACAGAGCAGGGGACCTTGGCAAAGGGTCACAGTTGGGCCTTGTTCTGGGAACCAACACTCTTCAGCCTACCTCCACTCAGACCATGTACCTGCCCCTGCTTCACTGGATCGCCACGACCACTCAAGTGCTTCCACTTAACGTGGCCACGATGACTTCAGTCACTCCACTAGCCAGCAGTTTGTCCAGTGGCCTCTTTCTTGCTTTTCAGCCTCAGGACCTTATTAACAAAAGCCACCCTTCACTTTCGATCAGCATAACCATTGGGCAGCTGGGGATCCAGGGTGCCAGGGGGATGATAAACTGCATGGAGTCCCTGTCACCTTATTCCTGTTCTCTAGGACTGAGAGTAACACTAACAAGACAGGAGCCACTGAAAAGCAGAGGACTGCCTGTGAGAACGAGGGCCAGCTCAACACATAGTTGCCTCAGGACAGAGCCATTTTGAGTTTGTATCGTGTGTACTGCTCTGAAGTGTTTGAAGGTACTGACACCGCTTAAGTCATACCGGATAGATGTCCACATTTCAGATGCGTTTTCTTAAATCGCATAGAAAGAGAAAACTTGACAGTGTTAGTCTTATAAGAAAATCTAAGCTGCAATGTCGTGGTTTGGTTTCCTTGCATTAGAAGTCTCTGCTTCCTTAATTGTCAGCCAGTTTTTACAATTACCTTCCCTGACATCTGAGTCTCCCTAAAGTGACTTGCAAAAAGTGGGCCCACCCCGGGGGTGGGGAAAGGCAGGAAATGTGACACCACCTCCTCACCCCACTCCCACCCAGGAAAGCCCAAAGGAGAGCAGCAGAGCCTGGAATGACAGAAAGAAGAGCTCCAGAGCTAATTAAGTCTGCAGAGGAGCCAAAGAGGCCTCCTTCCTGGTTCACTGCCAGACACAAAGCTTTTTGATGTTGCTCTTAAATCTGAGCGAACCAGGCCAAAGAGGATTTTGATTACAATAACTACAACTATTGAGAGGAAGAACGAAAGAAGAGGCTTAGAAAAGATGGAATCCGCCGACCATGCATGGATAGTACAAGAAAGGTGCATGACCTCTGATCTTGATACTTAGACGATTTTTTCCATCAATAATTGCATTTTAACCAAAAGCAGGCCGAAAATTATCACACACACACACACACACACACACACACACACACACACACACACACACACACACACACACACACATAACATAGTGGCTGTGCTGTGAAGCTTGCGCCATCTAGTGTCCGATCCTGGAATCATGAGCACGTTTTCTAGCTTTAGCAAATTTTGAAAAGCTGATTCTGAGTGGAGCCTGCCCTTGGCTTTTTTTTTTTTTTTTTTAATACAACCTTCCTGTAAGAATGTGCACATTTGTGGTCTCTACAAGAGACTAGCACATATAATTCTAACAATTTCTTTCTGGCATTTGTATAGCCTTTGGAGATTTACAAAGCCCTTTAGCACATACGGCTTTACAACCATGGGCAGGCAGCAGGTGGGAAGGCATAATTATTTTCACCTTACCAAGAATAGAATCAGAATTAAAAAGACCCTGAAACCTGCTCAAGGTCAAAGGTGACAGGATGATAGAACTAAGTACTGAACCTACTAGAGTCCAAGGTTAGGTCAATTTCCCTTAATTCGCAATAAAATGTTTCTATCGTCACAAATACTGTGAAGCACAGCCCTGGCCACAGTTCCTCACCTACAGGAAGCACACTGATGCCTGGCTCCATGTCCAGACTCACACTTACCAACAGTGGGGAAATGCTTGCACATCGGCATTTTCTGAAGGTCTCCTGTGAGGCAAATGTGCAATTGAGGTTAAAAACTGTGTTGTCAGTGAAATAAAATAGAAGAGCCTTTAAAAAGTTATGCTTACATTTCAGAGAACTTTACAGCCATTAAAACCTGGGGGCACACCAGGGACCATCCGTAATGTCACAGTGGAAGAACTTGGAAGTTTCCTTGTGATTCCCATTTTCCTCAACACACATACGGGGGGGGGGGGGAGAGAGAGAGAGAGAGAGAGAGAGAGAGAGAGATTGATTTGACTCTCAATACACAATGGATGCACACTGCTTTTCTGAGCCGGACATCCCCCCCCCCCATTTTCTAACTTATTCATACCCACACCTAAGCAGATCACTAGGTCCCAGGACTATCGGAGCTCCTGGACATTGTCAGTGGCCTTTTCAACTGTCAGGACTCAAAAGAACATCAAGGACTATGAAGCTCAGAAAGTCTTAAGTCAGCCAGCCAGAACATGGGAGCAACTGAATTTCAAGTTCCTTTTATACAAGTTGTAGCTTTTTTCTTTCTTTTTTTTTTTTTTTTTTGAGCAATGCATTTTATTGATTGTGTTAAAGTCAAGGCTACAGTCATATACCTGATGCACTCCCCAGACTTGAGTGGCAGAGCCCTGGTCCACTAGAGCTAAAGATGGCCACACTTGTACTGATGACAATGATGCTGGAGTTAACGAAGGCAGCTGTGTGTTCACATTCTCCTATCAGGGTTTCAGGTCCCCTGGGTATGAATTCAGAACAATCATTCATTCAACCAATACTCATCAAATACTCTGTGCCAGGTACTGGACCACACAGAACAAGATGGCTACTCATTCACATATGAACACACACACACACACACACACACACACACACACACACACACACGATTGATACTCAAGAGAAGACAAGTTAATAAAGGGATGGCAGGAAGTGTTAGAATCTGAGAGTGGCAGAGCCCATATTGACTAAAGTCAATGAGGCAGCATGGAAATATCTGGATGCAGGACCGAAACAGCAGCTGCAAAGACCTTGTGGTAGTCATGGGCCCAAGGCATTCAAGAAAGAGCAGCAAGATGAGACCAGAGGAGGAAGAGACACAGGGGAAACTTTTGAGGCCTTGACTTTTACTCTGAGCAACATGAGCCACTTGGAGAAGGCACGTGGAGACGGGGGTAAATGAAGAGGAAGCAGGAAGGGTGGGCAGGCCCAGGAATGCCATGGCACAAGGTTTCCCACTTACAACAACTATATAACAAAACTATGGTAGCTTATAATAATAACAAATCATTTGACACAGAGATTTGCCATTTGGCTAGGGTTCAGCTGGGGTACCTTGTCTCTGTTGCACAGAGCCTAGAGTGTGGGCTGGAATCATCTGGACACTCACTCTCTCACACTGCTGGGGCATGATGCTGGCAGTTGGCTCAGGCCCACATCAGTGTATCTGCAGGTCACTAATGTGCAACATGGACTTCCTCACAACATGGTAGCAGTGCTCAACGTCAGCTGGCATCTTTCCTGGCAAGTCATTCGCTGAGGTGGTCTCATGAAGCAAGCACGTAAACCCCACCTTGAAACCAAGGAAGTGGTAAGGCTCCAGGCCTCAGGAGCCTTTGGAAAGCCCAGTGCATACAGGTGGAGAAAATCTGTCAGGAGCCAAAGTGCATGCACAGTGCACAAAGGGTACATCTCTGAGAGATCAATAGCCTAAGATGTCACTTTTCCAACAGGCCAGATTGTAGAGGGCCAGTATCCCACAAAAGCCTTCTGTGCTGAGGAGCACTTCTGTGCTGTGAAGATTGGATGTTGATTCTCTAGCAATCTCTGACACATGATCTGGTTCTATCTCAGAAGAATGGTCACTTTGCAGAAAGATATTGAAGACACATCTTGGTACTTCCAGACTCTTCCAAAATCATGGGCTCACTAGTCAATCCAGGTAGGCTTAGAATCATGTGTGTGTGTGTGTGTGTGTGTGTGTGTGTGTGTGTGTGTGTGTGTGTGTGTGTGTATTTAGAGGTACATGTATGTACCTGTGTATGGAAGTGAAGCAAAGAAATGTACTCCTGTAAGAATTGACCCCACACATTCAGGAAAAATAATGAAAAATGCTTTTTAATAATAGCGATATTATTATTATTATTATTATTATTATTATTATTATTATTATGCACCAAATAGAAATTCTTACTGACTTTTATAGACGTTGAACTATACAATGTCATCCTTAATCTCTTTCACGTTTCACTTAGAACAATTTAAACAGAGACAGGAGACTTCAAGTCTGGTCACTTCAGCGGATAGGAGAGTTACACAGCAAAGATATTACCAAAGCTGTTCTTAAGTACACCAGGGTTGTTCTTTTCAAACAGCTGTCACCCAGAATCATCTTGCCCACCTGGTAGAAATATGCTTTACTTCAGAAGAGAACCAGGGGCTTCCTGGCACTCTAAACTGCCCCCTGGAGCTGCTCAGTTGACACTTAAAGCAGCATTATCCTTGGTAGCATCCTAAACTTCGTTTATATTTTTGGTTACCAGGAAAATGCAAATTAAAATGACTACAATGTACTTTTGCATACACAACTGTCAAAGATTAGACAGTGATGTCTAATTGTGGGAAGAGCTCTATCAACTGAGCCATCTTCCCAGTACTACACTGTGCAAGATTTTAATACTCTTCTAAGTTTTAGCCATCACAATCAGAGAAGAAAATGAATGGAGTTTGTTGATACCACACTGACTTTCAGATGGGATAAGGAATTAAAAGTTTAAAAGGCTCAAAGAATTAAAAGATACAAATCAAAAACTTCCATAAGTAAAAGATAAAATCCACACGAACGTATGTGACTTATGACCTAGACTACATTCTAAACGGCATATAAAGGATCCATAATCATGTATTATTAACTTTCATATATACATAATAAAAGACTACTATCCCTAAGAATAGCTATGACATGGTATATACAAAAATAAGAAAAATAAGAAATTGATATACTTTTAAATGTCTGATATTTTTGGTTACCAGGAAAAAGCAAATTAAAATGATTACAATGTACCTTTGCATATGCAACTGTCAAAGATTAGCTTTAAATAGTAATGGCTAATTGTGGGAAGAATGCGGAAATACCTGGCACTGGGGATGAGAACCGATGTGGTTTTAGCTTTCCAAAGGAGAGTCTGATGTCGAAAAGCACAAAGATAACCGATATGTATCATCGAGACATGGGACACGATGGCGGACATAGTGGCACGTGCCTGTAATCCCAGCTCTGGAGAGAGAGAGAGAGAGAGAGAGAGAGAGGCA
Organism: Uromys caudimaculatus; assembly: GCA_028551405.1. Lineage (NCBI taxonomy): Eukaryota > Metazoa > Chordata > Mammalia > Rodentia > Muridae > Uromys > Uromys caudimaculatus. The sequence continues at coordinate 50,790,361 of CM052710.1, read as the reverse complement.
GGCAGACCAGGAGTTCAAGGCCAGCCTTGACAAGGTAGAAAGTTCAGATCCAGCCTGAGTTACATCCGCTGAAGTATGGGACTTGTTTGTCACTCTAAGCCCTGAGGTCTTTGTGGTTCCAATGGTTACATTGATAGGAGAATCCTAAGGGGAAGAAGGAATGAGACAGAGTCTCCCATTCGCCACTACAACTTATCCAGTGCTACCTTCTTCTTTTTCTCTTAGGCCCCTGGAAAATCTCCCAACTTCATACATCCCAGAACTAAAAGCAGTTTATAAAATATTGTGAGACAGAGTCACAGCAGGACAAATGCTTCTAAGTGCACTAAACCAGCTGAATGACTTTAGGCAAGACACTTCCCTTTCTATGCTTTGGGCTACCTCTCTCCGTAGGTTAGGAGAAATGGTGGTTCTTGCCTTACAGTTACTGTGTAAGAGCTGAGATAATGCTTGTGAGGTAGTGATGAAGATTATTTATCCTCATGGTTTGCAACGAGATGCAAAATGCTCACAGATACATTGGACAAGAGCCAAGCACTCGGTAATCATGGGTATGGCTATACACACACATGGACCATATGCAAACTAGTGCATTGTGGGGTAGAGGAGAGGGAGATCATAGATAGGCTGGAGATACTATTGATCTCTCCCAGAAAATGTTTTTCTAGATAGGTTCACTTACATCTCTTCACCTGAAGAGACTATCTGATACCAACCACACTCCCTTCTGTGCGGTTCCTCCTACAGGCTACACAGGGCTGGTCTTCACCTCTAGCCTATCTGATGAGTAGAACTGGTATCATTTTCAGCACTAGTAAGGGGCATTTACAAGATGGCATATTGGTGTCAATGTGAAGTGTTTGGGGATCACTTAAGTGCAGCTGAGAATGTTCTCTTTGAAGTTAATGTAGCACAGTGTGCCAGAATCTCATAAACTTTGAGGACACACAGTTCTGAAGTAGGGCAGCGATGAGATTGCTAACTGTCCAGCCACCTCTCCTGACTCCTGGTATAAATGCATTTGTTTGTTATGAGATGTCTGTGGTATTATAATTTAAAGGGATACAACAGTAAGGGACTTTTATTTGTTTGTTTGTTTGTGTTTGAGACAGTCTGGCTATCCAGTCCAGGCCATCTGTGAACTCGAAGCCTCCTCCTGCCTCAGACACAAATGCTAGGATAATGGAAGAGAGCCAGCACACTGGTCTGTTGCTGCTGTTTTGAGACAGGGGTCTCCCTGTGTATCCCAGGATAGCCTCGAATTCACAACCCCCCCTACTTCAGCCTCTCACGTTTTGGAATTGCTGATATATGCCACCGTGCCCAGCCAGAAAGGGTGTGGCCCATATGAACATATCTCAGGTCTCTTAAGCTATATTCAAGGCCACTTTATCTGGCAACCATCAAGAGGGAAATGGAAAGGACTTCTAAATCCATCTGACCTCTGACCTCCCCACTCCAGCAACACCATAACTACTGGCAGATGTGTTCTGCGGGGAGTTAGAGGATTACAGGGTTGGGGTCCGGCATCCAGGACAGAGCTATCCAATAGCAGCCCCTGGGGAGCATTAGTGTGCTGTGTCCCCATGCAATAATGGTAGCCAGCAACCATGGCTAGGGAGTATTGAAATGGGGACTCGTGGGGACTAGTAGATTTCATCTTCTTTAATTTTAACTAGCTTGTGTTGAAATGGCCATGTGTAGCTTATGATGACCTTGTTGGCCCACTCATCATTGTAGGTAAGGATACAGGCTCTGGAACTAGGTTGCCTAGGTCTAAATCACAGCTGTTCTCCTAGTTACTTTGAATATTTGAAGTCCCATGCCTCGGTTTCCAAAACTATGGAATGGATATACCCTTAGCACAGAGCTTCTTGGGAGGATTACGTGACTTTCTGTGAGCACTGTGCTCACCACAGTCAGTGCGAGGTCTCTGCTGCTCTGCAGGATTCCATGCACCCCCTTACACACACACACCCGCCCCTGCTTTCATCCATCATTCATTCTGCTCTCTTCTCTGCCCAATTCTGCTCTAGGATATTGGTCTGGATGAGTCAGGTTAGTGAGTCTGTCTCTCAGGTTTCTGGTTGGGTGTAGCCCATGAGAGGCACTGACGGAGCACAGAAGGCTGGAGGAGAAAGAATTCTGGCTTCTTCTCTGCTCTTCTTCTTGCCTGGCAGTCATGCTGTCCTCTCCCTTTGCCTCTGAGTTTAGGTTCCATCTTCCTGCTGCCCAGCCTAGAGTTGGCAGGGATCAGCTCCTAGCATGTTAGCTGTGGTTCTTGTCACTCTGCCCCACTGTGTTGAACAGTACCTTTCCTGGACCTCCACGTCCCAGTCGTTCTCAGAGAGTTACTGATACATTGTTAGCATCACATCGTCTGCATCCATGCCAGGATCCAAACAAGAACTGCCGGCTGTGCTAGCTGTCTCTTCTTGATGTATTAAGTCGTATTCACTGGCCCTAGCTGGTTGGCTCAGTGGGAAGATGACTGACCGAGAAGACAAATGTGTCTTCTCCATAAGAATCATTGCCCTCTGGAAACAAGCTCACTCACTTCCCTAAGAAGCTTATGCCAGGAGATTTTTCTGCTATGCCTTGTACCATGACAATAAAACCCTGAATCTGAATAAAATCCAGTTAGGAGCAGCACTCTCTGCCCCCACACATCCACCCCTTCTACCTCTAGAGTCAGCCAGGAATTGACTGTATCTCCCTAGTGAATGAACACCAGCTGTGTGTCTGCCAATATTAGATCTCCCTGGTGGAAAAGATGACCAAGATCAAGGGCTTGTTGCTAGGTACTTGGAGTGCAGGCAAGGGTGGAATTAAAGATAATTAAGGGAAAGCCAGAAGAAGAGAAGATTTGGGGCACAGAGTGACTGATCTTCATGTCAGCAAATATTTACTTTGCAAAGTGCTTTTGTGAGGGTTTGTACTTGCAAGTGGCAAAAGAGTCAACTTTGGTAGGTTTAAGGAGAAAGTAATTAATTCAAAGTATATTTAGTGGGTTCCCTAATGACCATAAACACCGGGGAGCCAGTTTCTGACACAGAAAGCAAACAGGGAAGCTAAGCCAAGTTACATCAATGATCTTGGCAGTAAACCCTTGGGTCCCCTACCACTCCACTTACTGGTCTGCAGATGTCACTGTGAATGAGTCCTCAACTCTTCTGCTTCTCTTAACTAGCTCCCAATTCAAAGTTCCAGGCATGCACATCAGCTTGGCTGATGCTGGACCACAAGCCTGAGTTCCCTGTGCCAGGGAAGTGGGAAAGCAGTACCTAGACCTCTGGACCTTTGGGCATCTATGGGTAATGGGCCATGACAGGACTCCCAAGCACACCAATAGGAAACAAAGTCAACATTCTACAGACACTTGCACACCCATGTTTATTGTGAGTAACCTTATTTACAATAGTTAAGTGATGGAACCGGGCTTCGCGCTCATCAACAGGTGAAGGAATAAGAAAAATGTTATACGCATGCACACATGTACACACACACACATACACACACACACAGCTTTGTTTAGCTCTAAAGAACAAAATCATGTAATTTACAGCAAAATGGATGTAACTGGAGATCATCACATTGAGTAAATTATCCCAGAAAGACAAATATTACATATTTTCTCTCATATATGAAATCTAGATTACTGTGTGTGTATGTGTGTGTGTGTGTGTGTGTGTGTGTGTGTGTGTGTGTGTGTGTGATTGGAGAATATTGTGAACATGTGGGCAATATCATAATGAATTTGGTTCTTTTACACAAATATTACTATAGGGGAAAACAGTCTAGAGATCACTGAGAATGAACTTCCACTATCATGGTCCCTTCAGGTAACACTAGACTGGTAGACATCAGCTTTGCTACTCATTAGGATTGAAATGAAAAGATGGAGGTGTCTGTGCTTTGTTGAAGCTCACTAAGAAAAAGCTGCTTCTCCCAGATAGTGGTGGTGCACACCTTTAATCCCAGCACTTGAGAAGCAGAGGCAGGCGGATCTCTGAGTTTGAGGTCAACGTTGTCTACAGAGTGAGTTTCAGGACAACCAGAGCTACAGAGAGAGGCAAAGAAAGAGAGATGGGGAAGAAGGAGGAAGAAGAGGAAGAGGGAGGAAGGAGGAAGAGGAGGAGGAGGAAGAGGGAGAAGAGGAGGAGGAAGAGGAGGAGGAGGAGGAGGAGGAGGAGGAGGAGGAGGAGGAGGAAGAAGAGGAAGAAGCAGCAGCAGCTTGGCAAAAACAAAAAACCAAAAAACTAGAATCTAAGTTCTACTTTTGGTCCTGGATGGACAGTTGGCATTCTAAGCTACCCAAAATATTACTATTATCTCCTCCTTTATATTAACTCTTTATTTAAGAGTTAATCCAACTTGTCCTGTCAATCACTCCAGTCCATGCCCCCAGGAGAGCTGATTCACCTGCAGATGTGCTAAGGAGAAGAAAGGACTAATTATCCCCTGACTGAGTACTGGGGGCCAGCACAGCATCCAAGTACTGAGGGGGCAGTGAAGGGGTATGGAGTCATTGGTCAGGACCAAAAGCTGCTTACTTTTGGCAATTCACACTTGCTTTAACTCTTTGCTATTCTGTGGCCAAAAGCCACTGGCTTCCGGTAATTTAATTCCTGCTGATAGCAGCAGGGGATTAAGAAAAAGAAAAAAAGGCTTAGTTACTGGGGCTCTTTTCTCTCTGACCCAAGAGTCCATCACTAGCTAAGCAAGAGGCTTGGAGTTCGTTAACTCTTTGTGAGCCAGTGAGAAAGGAAAGAAAGTCATTTACACAGACAACAACGTGCACACCAGATGAGGCATAAATGGCTACACCAAAACTTGATTATTGTGTTCAGCTTTTTAAAACTTTTTAGACAAAAAGTTAAGAAAGAATTACCTCATAGAAAATATTACATAAAAGGAGAGTTACAGAAGGATGTCAGTAGTAAGTTCAAAGCAGTTTCATTCTATAAGCATATTATAAGTGCAAAGCAACAGTTTCCCATGGCCTTGCTTTATCATGGTGCACACCTGTGGCCCCATCCTGGGACCTGACCTAGAACGAATGTTTGTCCTTGACCACAAATTTTTCCCAAGCCTATTTATCTTAGCGTAATTATGAAAGCTCATTTTATTCCTTATTATGCAGCCTTTACTTACTATTCTATGAGGAGGGGGCACATTCTAATTTTTGATTCTTTATTACATCTTTCTGGAAAAATAACTAAGACCATTTCCTTAAACTTTCTTCCTAAAAGTATCTGAATTAAATTAGGAATTCTATATCATCTAAACAGCATTAATTCATGAAAGGTCATTTTCATGTTGAACTGCAGGAAATTTGCCCAATAGGGTGGGCTGGTGCCCAGGAATTATTAGGCTATGTAAAATGGCAGGAAAGACAGGCACAGCAGCAGCGAGAAGCAATTCTGGGACGAGGTCTCTGGGGCTGTGCATCTCCACAGTGCACCCATTGCAGCCATGCAGAATGGGGGGCCATCTCCAGGATACTCACTTGCTTGCCACAGCCTTTCCTAGATGGCTTCTGTCGACTGAGATAATCATATTCTTGCAGAAGCCCCTCTATTAAGGCAGACACTTGCAGTGTTTCCATGAGGTAGCATCACAGGGCCTGTCCACCTTTATGACCAGTGCGTCTTCAGTGCTCAGTGCTAATGTTCACATGCATGAAAGCTGATTGGTGTCATAAAGTAAAACCACACCACTTTGGAAGACTGGTTTCAGAGGTTCTGATAGGCCTAGGAATACCCATGAATCTAATTCCCTGATCTACAGACACGTAAGAAGACTCCTTCACTGCACAGAAGGTACCCTGGAGACATCAATGTGCTGTAGCTTATGTCAAGGAGGTGAGCTAAGACTTGAAGGAAGTAAAGCAGAGGGGAAAGGGATGAGGTAAGCCAACTCCCACTATGAGATCTAGTGTGGGCAGTGTACAGAGGAGCCAAAGGAACAGATGACAGGAGTTCACAACACTGGAAACAGGTGAGCATATGAGGCGTAAGAGATTGTCTCCATCATTTCAAGGAAACTCATCTTGATTCCTTGAGTCAATATTTTTCAAACAGATGACTCACTAGCAGATTGTGAAATCAATTGAGAGGATTCTGACAGGCAGTTCTCAAAAGCGATATAGACCAAAAATGCAGGTTTAGTATTGATTCATGCAAATTTTGCTCCCTTTATATAAATAATAGCATTAGAAAATTCAACTTCAAACTTTGAAAAGAGTTTTACAGTAGAAGTTGGACAACGCAGTCCGCGGCGGGTGAGGGGAGCGGTGGCCCTTACCCCTGCCCAGTGCTCCCGCCCCTCCACCCGGCGGGCCGCCGGCAGGGGCAGACTGCCTGCGGCTTACTGCTGTGTCCTCGCTAGGTCGCCAGGTTCAGCTCTGCTGGTGTGGACGCGGACATCGCTAGGACAGTCCCTCCCGCTGCACGGAGGCAGCACCTGTCCAGCCGCCCCTCCGCTCGCTGCCGGCCCCGCCGCTCCGGACCGGTTTCCAGCGCCTCTTCCTCCCAGTCCCGGGTGCGCCGCGTTGAGTTTATATCTTTATTTGACGAAAACGAGCTGTTGTGCAGCCATTGGTACCTGTACTGGGGAAACATAGCATATAAACAAGAAGCTTACAGCCTCAGTGGTGAAAATGTTTTCATGTCAGAGACGGAGAACTCTTGCAGTCGTTTATGTCATCCCTTCTTCTCCAGACAGAAGATACCAAAAAGTTGCAATCAAAGATCTGTTCATCTTATTGATAAAGTCACTAATAAGCCAAAATGTCTGTCAACGTCAACTGCAGCATGTCAGACCAGTTCTATCGCTACAAGATGCCCCGTTTGATTGCTAAGGTTGAGGGCAAAGAAAATGGAATCAAGACAGTTATAGTCAACATGGTTGATGTTGCAAAGGCGCTTAATCGGCCTCCAACGTATCCCACCAAATATTTTGGTTGTGAGCTGGGAGCACAGACCCAGTTTGATGTTAAGAATGACCGTTACATTGTCAATGGATCTCATGAGGCGAATAAGCTGCTAGACAAGTTGGATGGATTCATTAAAAAATTTGTTCTCTGTCCTGAGTGTGAGAATCCTGAAACAGATCTGCATGTCAATCCAAAGAAGCAAACAATAGGTAATTCTTGTAAAGCCCGTGGGTACCGAGGCATGCTTGACACACACATCAGAAACTCTGTACATTCAGTCTCAAAACCCCACCTGAGAATAGTGACGTTGGTACAGGAAAGAAAGAAAAGGAAAAGAAAAATAGGAAGGACAAGGACAAGGAAAATGGCTCTGTATCCACCAGTGAGACACCACCACCTCCACCACCAACTGAAATCAGTCCTCCACATGCGGTGGAAGAAGAGGAAGATGGTTATTGGGGGGAGGATACAACTCAGGAAGCTCAAAGGCGCAGAATGGGTGAAATCCGTGACCATGCGAAAGGTCTGACACAGCGATGATTGGAAAGAACTGTAGAAGAGCGTGTTAACATCCTGTTTGATTTTGTTCAGAAAAAGAAAGAAGAGGGCATTATTGATTTATCTGATAAAGAAATTGTGGCTGAGGCAGAAAGACTGGATGTAAAAGCCATGAGTCCTCTTGTTTTGACAGAAGTTCTCTTTGATGAGAAGATAAGAGAGCAAATCCAGAAATACAGGTGCCATTTTCTAAGATTTTGTCATAACAACAAAAATGCTCAGCGGTACCGTCTTCATGGTTTGGAATGTGTGGTAGCAATGCACCAAGCTCAGCTGATCTCCAGGATTCCACGTATCTTGACGGAGATGTATGATGCAGACATTTTAGAAGAGGAGGTCATTATCTGCTGGTCAGAAAAGGCCTCTAAGAAATATGTCTCAAAAGAACTTGCCAAAGAGATTCGTGTCAAAGCAGAGCCATTTATTAAATGGTTGAAGGAAGCAAAGGAAGAATCTTCTGGTGGTGAGGAAGAAGATGAAGATGGAAATATTGAGGTGGTATATTCAAAGACTGCCAGTGTACCAAAAGTTGAGAGTGTAAAGTCTGACAATAAGGATGATGACATTGATACTGATGTCATTTAAAAAGATAGATGCAACTTAGCTTAACAGTGTAATGCTGCAAATTTTTCTCCATTGTCAGCCAGAAGTGCAACACGTATGTGCAAGAGTTAAAGTGGCTTAACATCATGCTACACTTGATCCTAAAAAGCCATTACTGTGAGTGGTCTATAATTAAGCCCAATGAGACATCTAGGGAGCCCATACATATCAGGGAGCAGTTGTAGTTTGCTTATTTATAGCATGTTTCTTTCGGAAAAACTAGTGGTGGACACATTGGATCACATTTATACAGTTATAAAAAAAGAATAAAAATTTGATTTTGGTCATTCTTCAGACTTTGGGCTATGAATGGCTTATACTGAAGTAATTGGCTACTTTTAGGATGTTACACGATTTAACTTAGGCTCCTTGAGTTTGTTAGGTTGTTAGGTGCTGAAAACTTGAAGAATGCAAACAAATATAATGACCTTACTCAGCCATTAAGAAAGGAAGTATTTTGAAAGTTGTATCTCCAGTCCCAGTCCATTCAGATTGGCAACTGACAATTCTTGTCATTCTAAGGAAATTTGACGATTAAATGACAGTGTGACATCCTTGTGAGAAGGAAAAGAAGAAGGAGGAGGAGGAGGAGGAAGAGGAGGAGGAGGAAGAAGAGGAGGAGGAGGAGGAAGAGGAGGAGGAGGAGGAGGAGGAGGAGGAGGAGAAGTTGAACAAGGATATGATGGGATTTGCAGCATGCAGCCCTCGTGCCACTGCTGGCTACATGGACAGACCCGGAGGATAAACCCAAGGGACACATTTCAGCAGAAGACTGGGAATTAACAGGCGGGCTGAACTCTGCTGATGCTCATATTGAGAGGAGTGGGGAGCTAGAAGCCAAACATGTGAAAGGGGGGTACAACTGCACTGAAGACTAAAAGGAAGAGGACAAAGAGGAAAAGACTCTGTTCCCAGTACGGCCAGGAGGATGAAGGCGCCTGACCTGAGCTGGGCCCTAGAGGACATGGATATTTACTTGCGGGGAAAACAGAGTTGAGTCATATATATACGTATACACGTACACACACACACACACACACACACACACACAAGCAGACATGAGACATGGTACCCACCTACCCTAAACCAAGTTCATCCAGTACTGACCCCCAACATGGAGCCTTGAGTAGAGAGACTCAGGACCAATCCACCCTGTGACAAGTTGCTTCTCTTGTCTGGGACCCAAGAACTGGCTCTTAGGTACCCCACTGAATCTGTGAGCCTCCCTCTGCCTTTCCTCACAAGTCCTTTGGCTGAATCTCCATTCCCTCACTCTCACAAAGCAAAAGGCATTTTCTCAGCACCCAAGAACTGACTGGGTGATAAGCAGCACTCACCCCATTGGCCTCATAAAGCTCGTGTGGTGGGATCCATGAGTTAGTTTCAAACTGCTATGGAAACTACTAAGCACTGGACAGGTATGAATAATAGGAGCTTGGCAGCACCACCACCCTCACCTCTAGGCCCTTCACTACCATGCACCCGTGTTCTCCTTAGGAAATACAGGATGTGGTGCTGAAGGCAGCTGCCTGCAGAACAACCATGCATTATACCCTATATTCACCCCAGCACAGTGAGAGGGCACATGTGAAGGCTGAGGCAAACGGGGTGGTGGGGTTTATATTGAGTTCCCCCAGAAGACAGAAGGATGCTGACAGAGCTGAGGGCCTGGCATGAGCCATGTCCAGAAGCAACTGCTCTGCCAGGCTACATGGTCACTGCCAACAGCCTGGCATGTCTCGTGGTTTGTAGAAGAGAGATGGGGATGACTAGGAGGCCTTTCCTTGGGGACTTGGGTCTTAACTACAAGGAGATATGAAAACCAAGGGACAGACTTGAATGACAGAGAGCTGACAAGTATGGATCTGTGGGGCTTCCAGGCTATCCAGCTAGAGCACGGAGAAGATCATAGACTTGGTACTCACACATGGGCACTAAGTGTCCTATCTCAAAGCCCCTCTGACCTCTAACAAGAATGATAGATAGGTCAGCTTTCATGTTCCCCTACCCTTGTACTTCCCCGGGGTACTCATTCCTTCCCTGCTCATCTCCCTAAACCCTACCAAATCTGAAAGGACAAGGACAGCATCTTGTTTCCTTCTTTCTTCATATAGAACCCAGTGGCTGCTCTGTAATTGTGGAATGAATGAACCATCCGTCTACCTTCCGGTCCATCGACCCTTCTTCTCTCTCTCCAATGGCAGGGCAGACTCAGTTGTTCTGTACTCTCTGCCACACTGCTGAGCCTGGTTCCTGCCAGGACTCTGTGTAGTGCATTTGTTTACCCGAGAGACAAGTAGAGCCTAGGACTGGTCAAGTGAGCTGGGCACAACTCGGCTAGGAGCCAGGCAGCAGTGGAAAATTCCACTGGCATCAAGCCTTCTGGGCCATAGCACATACGGGAAGCTACTGAGTGTGGAAGTGGAGAAAACCTACATTTTTCTTTTCCCTGGGTATGTATCTCCCCCCCCCCCCCAGCCCATCCTTCCTGACCCCTTTAAAAACTAAAGAGAGGATCCTGAAAATTTCCCCTTCAGACCTCATAAAGCAGACGGTCTCTGTCACACACAGCCACTCAGCTCTGCAATGGGTGAAACAAGTCAGTGCATAGGCTGTAGGTTCCAACTAACTCGATTAGACTCCAGAGTGTGCACTTCAGAACGTAGTTAGAATACTACCAAGCCTCTGGGCACTGTCCACCCTAAGCCCTCCCCACACCTTAAGATCCCCAGCAATGGTTCTCAACCAGGGTGATTTTGTCACACCCCTAGGAGACATTTGGCAGTGTCTGGAGATTTGTCTAGCCCTCACATGTCATGAAAGGCTATTGCTGGCATCTAGTGGGTAGAGTCTGTTACTAAAGGTTTTAGGGTATAAGTCTGGGTCTATGGCAATCTTAAAAAGACAGCTTCATTCACTTCTCCTCAATGTGCCAACTAACAAGCCAAGTATCAATAAACAGGGGGAAATGGTTAATTTGATGTAGTTACATTGGGAAGAAGGAAAAGTTTATTGTAGACAAAAGGGAGAGCATAGCCAGAGGCAAGAACATCTGGGAACGTCCAGAATGAACTTAAACAGAATGAGTTGGGCCGTGTGAACGGAATGGGGAGAGAAAGGGAACGGAGGGAGAGGGGAGCCAGGTGCAGTATCCAGGAGGCCCAAAAAGAGGATGGGTAACCAAAATGGCTGGATTATATAGGGAAGAGCATCTGGGGAAAGGGCAGCCCAGCCCCTGGGCTGGAGAAGCTTAAGGTAGGAAACACGGTATGCCAGCCAGGAGGGCCCAGTAACGGTTAGGGACTGAGGGATGCTGGGAGCCAGCAACTGCTTTGATATATTAGACAGGCACCTCAGCCATTTGTCCTGGGTTTGAGGCCTAACAGGTTGTGTTGACGGTCACCACATAGTGAGGAAACTGAAACTCAGAAGGATTAAGTAATTTCAGCAAAGGCACACAGCAAGTTTAGATTCAGACTCCTCAAAATGGGAACTTGTGCCTTTTACTGAAACATGGAAGCATTTGAAATCAGGAGAGACCTCAGCGATGTCTTTCATCTGCAGGAGAGAAGCCAACAGGGAGCCATTTGTAGCAGTGACCATGGTATCTCCTGCACCCCTGTATTTGGTGGCCTCTCTGTCCATCTTCTCTCTCCATCCTTATTATTTCTCTTTGAGACCATCCAACTGGGACAAACCACCATTGATCCAGGTTGCAGAGATCCCACCCTAGCTGTCAGAGTTCCTTTACTAGTCTTTGCTTTTGCAAGGCTGTAGCAGCAGATTCCAGATAACCCCTCTCCTCCAACCCACCCCTGCCCACTCATGCTCACTCTCCAGACTAGAAAATACTCCCATCTTAAGCATCCTTCCCCTGCAAATAAACCTCTCTGCCCTGCTTTCCTGCTAGACTGCAAGATTGTTACCTTTGTGGTTCCATTAACACATGTTTGTTGGCTGATTAATAAGAGGGCCTCACCACCAGTCACAGTCTTACCAAGGATGCCCTTCATGCCCCACTGTTCCTCCCTACCAGGAGGCAAGTATCCACTACCAGAAAGTGTTCCCCTCCCCACTGCCTGAATGATGACAGCATCCTGGCTTGGGGCTCATTTAACAACAAATAAGGCTGTATTAGATTAACAACAAATAAGGCCGTGTTGGATTCGCAAGAAACAAGGTTGTATTGGATGCAAGTTGCCTAAATATCATCGTTTGCTTTCTGGGTGGAAGGAAATTGTCTCAGCAGGGGCTGGCTTCCTTAATGGGTAGCTTTTTGCTCATGTCAGAATTAAGTGCCAAGTGTGTGCTGCTAGTTGCTCAGGCAGCCCCATCCTGGCCAGCTACAGAGGGAAAAATCACACATTCTCAGTCTGAAGAATTGGTACATTTGCTGGGGACAAAGAGGGCCTGAAAACAGAGTGCTGATCTGTGTCCTGAAGCAGATCCTCTCTAAGTTTTTTTTTTCCTAAGAAGACTCACACATCTTCAGCCAGCACCACCCACACCAAGAGGTCAGCCTGCAAGTGTGAGGGAGATACAGCACATCCAGACTGACCTGTGTAAGCCCATCAGCCCCAAGTTTAAGTGCACTACTGCCTCCAAACCCTGATACTGGGACCTACAACTGTGAGGTCTGGGCCAGAGGACATTTGCAGCCATTGAGGAGATGACACAGAGGTGACCGAATCCTAAATTCATATTCTCTTTGCCTTCAGCAGTGGAAATATGCCCTTCTTGTGTGTAGATGGGACAATTACGGATGTTAAATGATCCCACACATGGACAAGTGACAGAGGCACTGCCTTCTGTGTCCCAACCCACATGGAAAGGGGCCTTGTAATTTCCCTATGCACTTTCTGAAAGAGTCACTAGCTTTCCTGGGTGTGGTTTTCACAGACAGGCAAAGACTCTTTGGAGTCAAGGTCTGTGTTTTCAAATCCTCCCAGGAGGTGACAGCGATGGAAGAGCTAGAGAAATTGGTCAAGAATGCATACTTCCTGGGGACCTGAGGATACTCCTTGCTCCCCTATTAGATGGCTTACAAGTACCCATAACTCTAGCATCAGAGCCATGAAATGTTTCTGGTCTTCATGGGCACCTGCAAACATTCACACACCCACACAATTCACATACATATATATAATTAAAAATAAAATAAAGCTCTTTAAGAATACAAAGAAATACAATTAAATTCTCACTATTGCATAGAGTATTGGATTGTGTCTCAGCCACCCCAGCATTTTTACAAACACACACACACATATACATACAGTGCTCTAAAAAACACAGAGCCAAGGCACAAAATTTATCTGCTGAATGAGTAATTGGATAAGTGAATAGATAAATTAATTCCATCTACATGGAGCATACGCTGGAGAGGAGACCGAGGACAAACGCTCTCCTGGGTCCTTTTTCAGGGTTGCAGACCAGAGCTCAGGCTAACATTCTGTGAGGTGCACAAAGACCAGGGTAATCCAGGGGCAAAAATGGGGCCAGGAGATCACGAGTGCAAACACTTCATACAAAGCCCGCAAAGAACAGGGCACAACTCTTTGTTTCCTCTGCTCTTTGTCCACAGTTTGTACTCCCTGGGGCTGATGTGGGACTGTGCTGTTGCTAGGCAACTGCCTCCTGAGCATTACCAGAAAGAAGAGAAATCGGTCTGACCGTACTTCTGCTCCCTGCTGCTGAGCACACCTGAAAGTGTGTGTGTGTGTGTGTGTGTGTGTGTGTGTGTGTGTGTGTGTGTGTGGTATGCATGTGCATATATGCATTTTTGTTCATGTGTAGCACACATGTGTAGTGGGTGTGCATGTATGTAGATGCCAGAGATTGATGAAATGAATCATCTTTACCTTTCTACCCAATTCAATGAGGCAGGATCCAAACCAAAGCCACCTCCATAGGTAGTCTCCCCAACCAGTTTGCTCTGGGGAATCCCCTGTCTCTACCTTGTGAAGCCGGATTAACAGACAAGCCACTCAGTATTTACATGGTGCACTGGCCAGTTTTATGCCAAATTTACACAAGTTAGAGTCATCATAGAGGAGGAAGCCTCAACTGAGAAAATGTATCCATAAGATCATGCTGTAGGCAAGTCCATAAGGCATTTTCTTAATTAGTGATTGATGGGGTTGGGGCTCAGCCTATTGTATGTGCAGCTGACCCCTAGGCTGGAAGCTCTGGGTGTTATAAGAAAGCAGGCTGAGCAAGTCATGAGGAGCAAGCCAGTAAGAAACACACACACACACACACACACACACACACACACACACACACACACACACACACACTCCATGGCCTCTGCATCAATTCCTACCTTCAGGTTCCTGCCCTGTTTGAGATCCTGTCCTGACTTCCTTTAGTGATGGACAGTGGTGTGGAAGCATAAGACAAATAAATCCTTTCCTCGCTTAGGTCGTGGTGTTTCATCATAACAGTAACCTTAACTAAGACACGTGGGTTCTGGAGATCTAAGCTCTGATCTTCACTGGCCTTCATACTTGTGCAGTAAATAATTAACCACTGAGCAGTTTGCCCAGCCCACAAAAAATGTCTTTCTACATGACCATGCCACATGCTTTCAATTCTCACAACCTAAGGTATGGGAGCTTTAATATTCTTTTTCTGCAAGTCTGTGAGTCCAAGATTAAATGATTGGAGGAACTGCTAAAGGCCGCTGTGGCAGGTTAGCATCCCAGGGAGGCAGACATAGGCAAAGTGTGTGGTGTGGGACTGTACAGTGAAGAGAAGGGAGCCACAGTATAGTTGAAATGAAGTGCTCCATTATTACTGATGAGGACTGTGCCAAGCAAGAATCATGCTTTATGAGATAGATAGATAGATAGATAGATAGATAGATAGATAGATAGATAGATAGATAGAGATAGAGATATATATCCCTTATGGAAAGCAAGACCTCAGGCTAGGCACATGAGACCATTCAAGGCTGACTACTGAGAGCCAACTGTGATATAGTACAGGAGAGCAAACAGCTTCTGTATCCTAATCTTGATGCAGGCTGTAGCATTGGTAGCCACTCACTAATGAAGAACAGAACTGGAAATGCCCCATCTCTGACCCTGATGCTTCAGCATAACCCATTCCCTTTGTCACCAAGTTTTAGTCTTCATGCCAAATGGAAAGATTTAAATGGTCTCAATATTGGAGTTCCAAGACACCTAGGGTAACCTAGGAAACTGCAGGAGCAAGATGCGGGGGGTAAAAAGCCCCCACCATAGTGTACAGACCTGCTCTGCAGGGTCTGAAATAACGGAACTCACTCCTGGTCATGGGATGTGTCACCCTGAACTTTGCATCTGAACCTGGTAATCTAACTTGGCTTCACTTCACCCTCTGCCCAACTAGTCTGGATCCAGAGACCAGAAGTCATATCACAACTACATCTTCCCTTTACAACCAGCCATTGAAATCCTTGAGATAATGAACTGGATGCTTCAGCTGATACCAGTCTTGGGCTTAGTTGTTGTTCCTTCACAGAATCCTTAGCTAACAGGAGTCAGATAATTTACAGGTGTCTCAGTCACATGGTCTCGGTAGTATTTTGTTTCTGAGCGCCGATGCTCAGTTATATTTTGTCTTGCACTTACTGGGGCAGCCACATTTGCCATGGGTCAGCTTCTGAAGGTGATAGGCCTTATAGCCACGGTGTAACACAATGTGGTGTCTTGTGAGGATGCTTTCAAATGGTAACACCCCCTCCTCCATCTTGCTTCCCCTGCCAGGTTAAAAGAGTCTGGAAGAGAAGGCATATCTACAATTTATTTTACATCGTAGAATGTTAAAGAACTGAATCAGAGGTGTTGAGAGTCAAGCAGGAAAATTGGGGATCTTCAGTATCACAGAGTATCCTGTCCAGTGAGGCAAAGCTAAGGACGGAAAGATGGACCTGAACCCTAATCTCCCTGGGCGTCTCTTGACTCCTGGCCTTGGGCACTTCTGGCAGTGAGGCAGGAAAATGGCCCTACCCAGCCTTGTCTTTTGCAAGAAGCCTCCCATGTCCTCCATCAGTTCCAGTCATTCCTTCAGCCTTCCAGCTCCCCTCTTCCCCTGGATGCTCAGTGTTCACTTATCTCCCTTAGAAAGCTTTTCTAGACTCCCAGACTAGAAAAATTATACCCCATCCCCTTTTATCCTCTTATCCCTGAGAAGAGAGAAGATGCCCTGAGGAGAGACACTTCTGCCTTCCCTGTGGCTATCAGATTATTGAAGCAACGAGCCCCCAAATGGCACCATTTCCCCAGGAATTTTATGCTGGAGGGGGAAAAAAGCTGAAGACCTGATGCCAACCAGGGGAGGGACATGTCTTCTGAGAAAAGATGCCACACAGTCCTGGCAGCCTATCAGACCACCCACAGCAGAGACTGGAACCAGAAAAGGCTGAGTCAGCAATGGGTGGGGCCACATCTTGACCAGGATTGCTAGTGATTCTTTCTTGCTGCAATATTAAAACCTAGACCTCAGGTCAGAATCCCAAGATGGATTTGGGGTTATGGTCACTGCATCTCTGTTGGTTTCTCTTCCCAGTGTGGACACACTGAATAAATCTACTTTTTCTGCTTTTTATTATTTTCTCTTTAGTTGTTATATTGAGAATGGGTGGCCAAACCTTGCTTATTAGAGTTACCAGGGCCCAGCTTTCAAGCTAAAAACTGCAGTAATATGGAGGACCCTATATTATTTGTTGCACTCATGACTATCATAGTTAAATCTGTACTGTGTAACTTCCTGTTCAGTGTCTCATTAAATATGAGCTCCATGATAGGGGACCAGAGCTGTCTTAGTCACCTGTGTATCTCCAGGAGGAAACAGCTAACCAAGAGTACATTCTGTGTGACTGTCCTGGTTAGCTTTTTGTCAACTTGACACAAGCTAGAGTTATCTGGGAAAAGTAACCTCTATGGAGAATGTGCCTCCATCGGATCACCTGTAGGCAAGTCTGTGGGGACATAGTCTTAATTAATGATTGATGGGGAGGGTCCAGCCCACTGTGGGTGATGTCATCCCTGGGCAGGTGGTCTTGGGTTGTATAAAAAAGCAGGCTGATAAAGTTATCGGAAGCAAGCCAGTAAGCGGCATTCCTTCATGACTCCTGCTTCAGTTCCAGCCTCCAGGTTCCTCCCAGGCTTGAGTTCCTGTCTTGGCTTTCTTCACAATGAACTGTGATCAGAACGTGTAAACCAAATAGAACCCTTTCCTCCCCAAGTTGCTTTAATTTAGCAGGTGATTTATCACAGCAATGGAAAGCAAATAAGACAGTGTGATAATCCTCCAACTCTCTTATCCCTTGTTCATAGTGAATCTCGACTTCTTAGACAAATACCAACAGTCCCAAAGGCACTCTAGATGCCATTAACCTCTCGAGCCACCACCACCCTCCTCAAACCTAAGTCCAAAGCAATGGTGGCATGATGCCTGCGCTCATAGAGGCAACTTGGGATTTTTGATCTTCTGCCAAGATGAGGGCAGGGACCTAAGACAGTTCTGGCTTGGGCCCCAGGCACTGGGAGAGAAGGAGCACAAATCGCATTAGCACGGGTGCTCAGCTGCTGAATTAGAGGTTGCAGCCTGCTCAGCAGCTCTTCCTAATAGGACATTAATGTTCATTCTGAGCAATTACTGTATTTGCAATGGTTTCTTAATGTTTGATTTCTGGAGCCTCAGAGCAAAGGGCCTTGTGTTTCCGGTAACCAGCTCTCCACTAAGGTGGAGGAATGAGCTTCAGAAATGCTCTTCCCAGCTGGATCTGGGGAAAGTTCAGCAGCTAGCAGACTCTGTACCTGGCTTCCCTCACCTGCACACACCCTACAGCCTTCCAAGTGAGTATAGAAAGAGGCAGGAAGGTCTCTAGGCACACACACACGCACGCACACACACACACACACACACCATCAGGTGCCTTCTCTGTAGGTGCTCCCTGCAGTCACACAGGGGCCAGAAGCTAATGCCTACTAAGTGCTCCTAGCAGCATCCAGTCTCCAGCATCCCACTATGGTACATATCATTTTTATTTTAATAGTGTCTCCCCTCTTGATCATTAGCATAATTAAAGGTCATTGCAAAAGTAGAGCACAGTGTAGAACTGAGCAGATCACATTACCTCTGCACCCACAGGTCACAGCCCACAGACACTATCCTATACACAGGCATACATGAAGATAAGTAAATACCAGAATTAAAACCACAGAGCACAGTGTTCCCACAGCCTTGTGGTAGTGGGATGGCTGTGGTGTATTACCATTGCAGCTACAGCTCTTTCCCCATTGAGATGTAGCCTTCAGATGGGGGCATTCAATCAAGTTCACTACTGATCTGGGGCAGGGTACCTGGCACAAAGCATTCACCCTTTAGATGGTTGCTGGCTGGCTACGGGTCTCAGGATTCCTTGGGTTGTGAGTGACCTAATTGAGGTACCCAATTAAAACTGGCTAGCAAAAGGTAATTGCGGAAAATCTTAGGGGATCAAAATTGTTCTATCTGCAAGTGAAAATTGATTCTCTCCCTCTCCCTCTCCCTCTCCCTCTCCCTCTCCCTCTCCCTCTCCCTCTCCCTCTCCCTCTCCCTCTCCCTCTCCCTCCCTCCCTCATCTCATTTAATGTTAGAGTCATCTCTAGGCTCCTCTGAGTAGACTTGAGTCCATCTCTCTCTGTCTGCGGTGTTCCTACCTAACCACCCCACCATCGGATTTGGTAATTTGGGCAGAGGGGGGGAAGGAGAGGAGGTGGGGCTTCCGCACTGTCTACTGCCAGGGGAGTGCTGTGACTTGGTGTCCCCTCAGCTGTCAGTGTTCAGCCATAATTTGCAGAGAACTAGACTCTGTCTACACAGCCCAGTCTGCTCCTCATGGGTTGGAGCAGGCCTGTGATGAAATGATCTCTGGTAGGAAAGGCTGGAAGTTACAGAAAGAAAAGAAAAAAGAAGGAAGGGGCAAGTCTTACCCAGGCCTCAGCTCGCAGACTGCTGGATGCAGAAGCAAGCTGCAGAGACTACATATGCTATGGGCTTAAATCTCGGGGTCACTCGCTCAGGTGTGGGGTGTTGCTTGAGTTCTCCTTCACTTCTCTGTCTGTGTCTGTCTCTCTCCCTTCCTCTCTCCCTCCTTGCGTTTCTCTCTCACTCTCTTTTTTTCCCTTTTTTTGTCCTTTCTCCCTCTCCCTTTCTCTCTACCTCCCCTCCCCCACATTCCCCTCTGTACCCCTCTCCTTCCCTATCTTATCTTTCTCCCCTCTCCTTTCACTTCCTCTATTTCCTTGGTGTCACTTTCTCTTTCCTCCCTCCACTCCCTCTTCTCTCATCCCTCTCCCTCTCTTCTTTTCACTCTCTTCTTCCCCCTCTTCTCCTCTTCCCTCTTCTTTTTCTCTTTCTCTGCTCCCTCTTCCTGTATCTTACCTGTTTTCTGCCTCTTCTTACCCTCGTCTTCCCCCTTTCCCTCTCCCTGTACAGATCTCTTTGCTCCCCCACTTCTCCTTCTCCCCCCCCCCCACATACACTTTCATGTTTGCATTTCTCTAGGATTTCTTAGCCTCTTGTCTGCCTGCCTTCTTCCCATCAGATATTTAAACTGTACCAAATGCAGTCACTCTATTATCAGCTGAGTGCACACTTGAGGCTGTATTTCTGTGAGAAGTTCAATCTCTCTCTGATAAGGAAATCCTGTTTCCTTCTATTGACCACTGTGTCTTAGAAAAACGCACTTACACTGAATGTAATTCGATTTTTTAGAGGAGCATAAAGCAAGTGTTCACCGGAGATGAAAGGCCTTACTTCCTGCCAGTGGTGGACAGGGCTGCATCTGTTTGTCTGCAGCAACAGAAGGAGCTGGTATCTCAGCAGAACTGGCTTCAGGCATGCCCAGTGGACAGATCTGACAAATGTCTTTCAACAACCTTTGCAGAACTTTGTGCAGTGCTTTCTAGAAACAAGCAGAAGCTGTGCCAGGCATGTAATCTCCAACTAGTGGTGCCTTCGGGGCCTTTAAGAAGATACATGTCCCAGGCAGCAACAGGGAACCAGGCACAGATGAAGAAAATTTTGTTAGGAGAACAAACTATTGCCCAGAAATCAGGGGCAGTAATTCCCAGACCATGGTACACTCCAGCTTCCAAAGCCAAAAGCAACCTGTGAGCAAAGGATTGTTCTTTCATTCAGGATCCAGCCTTGAGTGTAGACTCTAGTGCCCCTACCCCTCAGCACTGTCCATTCTTCATAAAGGACTGTGAGCATGGCTCCTGTCATCAGTTTGCTGGGAGCATTTTCCAGGCTCTACACAGAGCTGGGCAGAGCCAAGTGTCTTCTCCCTTACTCATTCACCCTGTGTACTGGCTGGTTTTGTGTGTCAACTTGACACAAGCTGGAGTTATCACAGAGAAAGGAGCTGCTTCCCTTGAGGAAATGTCTCCGTGAGATCCAGGTGCAAGGCATTTTCTCAATTAGTGATCAAGGGCAGAGGGCCCATTGTCGGTGGTACCATCTGTGGACTGGTAGTCCTGGGTTCTATAAGAAAGCAAGCTGAGCAAGCCAGGGGAAGCAAGCCAGTAAGGAACATCCCTCCATGACCTCTGCATCAGCTCCTGCTTCCTGACCTGATAGTTCCAGTCCTGACTTCTTTTGGTGATGAACAGCAATGTGGAAGTGTAAGCTGAATAAACCCTTTCCTCCTCAACTTGCTTCTCGGTCATGATGTTTGTGCAGGAATAGAAACCCTGACTAAGACACCCTCCAAATCTTTACATAACTGAATACACACCAAGCAGTGGGGGCTCTAGAAAGAAAACTATGACAGAGTCAGGAGACAGAGTATGACTGCAGGGAGTTAGGAAATGTCCTTCCATTGAGGCACAATTTGATCAGAAACTCAACAAAGTGAGACTCTGTCAGACCCATATCTAAAGAACGTCAGGGCTAGGGAAATAACTCATTACTAAAGTATATGCTTAGCATGTTACAAGCCCTGGACTTGATCCTCAGCCCCATCCGAACAACATAATAAACAAACAAACAAATGGTAGTTTCAGGGTAGTAGAAGGCCTGGCTGGATCTGAAGGCACACACCTGTAAGCTTTAATCCCAGCACCCAGGCAGCAGAGGCAGGTGGATCTCTGTGAGTCTGAGGCCAGTCTACTCTACATATTGAGTTTCAAGCCAGCCACAGTTACAGGATTAGACCATATCAAAAACAACAAGACAAATACCCCAAAACATTAGAAGTCTCGATCCTTACAGAAATCCTCAGGATATGGGGTTAGTTTTTTCTCTAACAAGAACTGAAGAATGGCACTGAACTGCAACACCAGGCCTTTTTGTCTTGTAGAGGGAGCACTTTTTAAAAAAATTGACAGAGGTTCTCACTAAGTTACTCATTCTGGCCTCCAACCCGGGGCCAGTCTTGAACATGAGATCCACCTTCCTTGTCCCCCGGGTCCTGGGATCATTGCCTGCATCACCAGGTATGGCTAAAGGCACGGGGTTTTATTAAGAAAAGATTAAAGAGCTTTGAGATGAAGAAAGTCATGAGTTGGTTTTGGTTTTTATTTATTTACTTGTTTATTTAGGGAAGGGATGGCATGGTGTCCATGTGAGATTGAAGGACAACTTTCTGGAGTCAGGTCTTTCCTTCAACCATGACAGTCCTGGGGATCAGACTCAGGGTATCTAGCTTGGCAGCACTGCTTTTACCCACTGAACTTTTTTGTTGGCCCCATTGCTTTGTTTGTTTGCTTGTTTGTTTATTTTGAATATTTCTAGCCACCATAGGTAAAAATTAGAATCTCACAGGAGTGGAAGCTAGGAGACCAATCTGTTGGGATATACTGTAGCCCAGGTGAGAGGGGCTGGCAGTTCTGGTTGGGCTACCAATCCTGAGGTTGGAGAGGAAACAGGTACCCAAGTGTTAACAGATTTTTGAAGCAACAAAATGTATTAGCTTCAGAAGAGAAAAATGGGTCAGATGACATCAGGGATTTGGGCCTGAGCATCTGGTGATGCTGGTGGTGCCCAAGACTTACAGACTAAGGAGGACTTGGGGTGAGGCCAATACTTGAGAATATGACTTTGGATACATTAAAATAATGTGTGAGGAGGGTGCGGAGAAGGCAGAAGATGCACTAGCGTGGCCCAGTAGGTGAAAACCAATGGGAGGTGGGAACTAATGAGAGGTGGGAGCCAGTGGGAGGTAGGGAGCAGTGAGAGGTGGGAGCCAGTGGGAGGTAGGAACCAGTGAGAGGTGGGAGCCAGTGGGAGGTAGGAACCAGTGAGAGGTTGGGACCAGTGAGAGGTAAGGACCAGTGAGAGGTGGGAGCCAGTGGGAGGTAGGAACCAGTGGGAGGTGGAAGCCAGTAGGAGGTAGGAACCAGTGGGAGGTAGGAACCAGTGAGAGGTGGGAACCATTGGAAGGCTGGAACAGTGGGACGTGCAAACAAAAGGAGTATTTAGTAAAGCAATGTGGGAGAGACTCAAGAGAGAGCTGATCTCTGTAATTGAAAAAAGCACACACACGGTGTCCCAATCTGTAACCATGAGGGATCGCTCTGGGTCCCACTGTAGACACCCAGGTCCTTGGATGTGTAAGTTCCTTACATAAAATGTCATAGAAAAAAATAATAAAAATTTTAAGTTAAAAGTGTTTTAAGAGATTGGAGAGGTGACTTCATGAACAAACCGTTTGCAGTTCGGCATGAGGGCCTCACGCCCAGCACCTATGTAGAAGCCAGGCATGATGGTACATACCTGTAACCCCAGTGCTGAGCAGACGAGAGGAGCCAGGAACTTGCCCTCTGGCTAGAGTACCTAGCCAGTGAGTTCCCAGTGAGAGACACTCCATCAGTTTGTGAACCTACACATGCAGAAGCATAGGTGACCACACCTCCACAGTGCATATGTGTGCACACATATACAAATAATAAATAAAAACAATAGAAGGCATAGTATTTACATGGATATATGCACATCTTCCCCTGTGCTTTAAAATGTTTATGATCACTGATCTGGTACAACATACAGTACACTGTGTTGTTTGGGGCATAAACAAGCCTGTGTGTGATTAATATAGAAGCAATTTTTTTCATATATATATATATATATATATATATATATATATATATATTTTTTTTTTTTTTTTTTTTTTTTTTTTTTTTTTGGTTTTTCGAGACAGGGTTTCTCTGTGTAGCCCTGGCTGTCCTGGAACTCACTCTGTAGACCAGGCTGGCCTCCGAACTCAGAAATCCACCTGCCTCTGCCTCCCAAGTGCTAGGATTAAAGGCACGCACCACCACTGCCCAGCTTTTTCAGATATTTTTATATACACTTGGTTCAGTCACCTACTGCAGAAGCTGAGGATAAAGACTGAGTATAATTCAGGGTGGAGGGCCTGTGTAACTATGCCTGAAGCCATTGATAATTAGAGCAGCAGGAGCCCAAGGCAAACCTTGGACCTGAGAAAGCACGGCTGAACTTGAACTAATCATAACACAGAACTGCCATACCAGTCTGCTGGCCAAATACCACTGTCTCCATTTTAACTGATAAGGAGTAGTTTGGGGTGTGCCAGGACCACATACCCGTGAGTGTTGGAGGAAAGCTTACGTTGTAGATGTTTGAGGCACCATCTCCCATTAAACCACCACGCCCTGGCCATGGAGGTACACCACTGGCCAGGAGCTGAGGCTGTAAGCTTACAGCTACTATCACGTAGGAAATATCAGCCTGCGGTGTGAAAGCCAAAGTTATGTCTTAAGTTTTATTTTCTGTGCCTAAGAGATCCATGAAACAAAAAACCGCCTCTAACCTGTAAGCCCCTTGCCCAAAGACAGATACCACCTGAAGTGCTGAAGGCATTGTTTATGCGAGGCAAAAGCCACGGTTTTAACTCCCCTAAACAAGTCCATTTGACCCAACTACAATGGATGCGCTTGATCACATGTGGGCAAGAGGTAAGTGGGCAGGAAATATGTCAGGATGTATGCTTGCCCCTGATTGGACCTGTTGGGAAATTCAGTGGGTTGTGGGTTTTACCTTCATAAGCCCCTGCAGAACATGATTCGTGGTTATTTTCTGGAAACCCATAGATGGACGTGGCCAGAGAGTCCATCAACCTGGCCAGTATTTAATTAAAGCTTGCTTCAAGTTTGGCTTTAAATTGCGGTAGTGGTCTTATTCTCTATGAGTAGGATTTACAGCAGTCCTCCTCGAAAGAGTGCAGTCCAGCTTAAAACAGAAGACTAGCATTTCTCCCTTACTGTCTTTACTCCTAACTTCATCAGACTTGGGATCACAGCCACGTCAGGTCTGGCAACCCATCCTCAATAAGTCGATTTTAAAAACCAAATTAAAAGTGGAAAGCAGATGGGAAGATTTATTCAACGTGGCCACATTGGGGAGAGGAACAAAGGAATCCAGCGAAGACCTGCCGCTCAAGAGTTCAGAAATAAGAGCGAGTTTTAAACGGAAAGCTAAGGGTGTGAGTATCTAAGCAGCCTCGGTCAAGATATGGTCCTATCATACAGATAGTCTCACCCACAAGGTATCCTGCCAAGTTCCTAGAAAATGTGTGAAGTCTCTTTCAGGGAGACAAGCTCACCCTCTGGCTGGCCTGGTGCTCTTTCCCTCTCAGAGCATGAGGCTCCTGGGGAAATTCCCATTTCTCTGTGGGTCCATTGTTTCAACAATCTAATAGTCAGTTGAGAGACACAAGTTTCTCTTTAGACTATCTTCGTTCCTGGCAGGCTGTGTTATACTAACACTTGGTAGATTTTGCTGTCTATATAGAAAAAGAAGGTTGGAGACCCAATTCCACCACTGCACAGGGCCCCACGATGCTGAGGAGGATCTCCTGCCTGCCTCCTCCCCCCAGACCCTGCTGAGACTCTCAGCCTCTAGCTCCTGCTCAGCACCCTCCCTGCCTATCATCCCCTCCACCCTTAGCAGTCTCCTTAGCTGCTTTCACTTCCCAGGGTTTCAGTTACCAAGGATGAACAGCAGTTCATGAAAAAGATTAATATGTGTTCTGATCAAATTCATGTAAATTTTAGTATAGTATAATATTGGTGTGCATGCTGTATTTTATTATTAGTTGTTATTCTCTATACCTAACTTATAACCTAAACCCAATCATAGGTGTATATGCAGAGGGAAAGCCCAGTATGCATAGATAATGTTTAATGTTTGGTACCATTCATGGCTTCAGGCTTCTGCTGAAGGGCTTGGGACATGCCTGCTATGGATAACAGGAGGTACTGGAATGTAAAGAACACGTGGACAGATATAGTGACGTAGGCCTGAATTCCCAGCACTTGAAAGATGAAGCAGAATCCCCAAGATACAGGGGAAGCTCTAGGCTATCCTGGGCTACATAGGAAAATTCTGAACCACAAGTAACTAAAACAAAACAAACTACTAAAAGAAATTAGTCATCTTCTACCCATAAATCCCTGTGTTGTCTTACTGATTACAGTGAATATAAGCTACTTTAAAACACTTCTTTTTTTATTTCAGCTTGCTGCATTTCAGTTTGTTTTTATTTTTTTCCAACATTGTATTATGAAACTGTATAAACACAAACACTGTACAGGGAACCACTATCGGTCCACCACCTCTAGTTTATAGGGACCACTTACTCTGCCTCCTTTGTCACACTGCTGTCCATCCATCCTTTCATCTACCAGCATTAACTATCATACGTTTAAGCCAGTGTACAGTTCACCCCTAAACACCTCAACACGGGTCTCATGAGCCCCAGTCCAGTATTTGCTCATGGGTTTATTTTTGGTGACACAGTTGGTAAACAGAGATGTTAGTAACTCTGCTGTGTACAAACACTACAGTATGGACAGGTAGAGACACATGGTTAACGACTCCTCCCTCAAGATACAAAGACTGTGGTCACTGGCCACAAGCTCTCTCATCTCCCCCAGTCTGTCCCTACCCATCCCAGAGATGTGCTTCACCAGCAAAGGCTTTACGTGGTGAAGGCTTTCTTTCCTTCTGAGTTTCCCTCCTCCCTCTCAGCATGGCTACCTACCAAGGATGCCGGGAAATTCCTTCCCTTATGTTTCTATCAGGAATCCACTATGTGACTATGTCACAGTATGACTGTTCTCCTCTTCACTGCAACAATTATGTAATAAAGAAAATTATTATTCATTAGCAAATTTCCTCTTAAGGGTGTTGTTGAGGGTCTAAGAGACAGCTCAGATGGAAAAAGCCCTTGCAGCACAAACCAGACACCTGAGTGTGATCCTCAGAACTCACTGTGGAAGAAGAGAACCAACCCCTGAGAATTGTCCTCTGACCTCTGACACGTGTGCTGTGGCATTCCCAAATACACACATAATAAGGACTAATATCTGAATTGAAAAATAAATTCTGTTAAGAATTGTCTCATCTAAAACTAGCAGGAGGCCAGCGAGATGGCTCAGCAGATAAAAGCACTTGCCTCCAAGTCTGAGAACCAGAGTTCAATCCCAGGACCCATATGGTGGACACAGAGAACTGACACTCACAAGTTTATCCTCTGATCTCTGTGTATACGTGCATGCACACACACACACACACACACACACACACACGTACGTGCACATACAAATGCAAATTAAAAAATAATAAAAACTAAAGCTAGCACATCCACCAGCTGGGACTGAAACACCTAAAGGCTACTGTACAATGAGTGCAAATAGGGCATGAGTTGGCCACTGTTGTCTCTCTTTTTTTTTTTTTTTTTTTTTTTTTGGCTTTTCGAGACAGAGTTTCTCTGTGTAGCCCTGGCTGTCCTGGAACTCCCTCTGTAGACCATAGACCAGGCTGGCCTCGAACTCAGAAATCTGCCTGCCTCTGCCTCCCAAGTGCTGGGATTAAAGGCGTGCACCACCACTGCCCGGCCACTGTTGTCTCTTAATAGAATACCTAATGGTTTGCTCCAAAACTTTGCTCTGGTCTTGGTGACTTATATGTAACCAAGCCTTCTGTTCTTTGTCATAAAAAACGAAAGCATTTTTTCCTAGGTAACTGTCAAGAATCACTTTGAATTCATATACACTGTAAAAAGATCTAAAGGCTGGTAGGTGTTCATCAGAATGGTTCCTTAATTCTGCAGCTCTTTCCCGTCACATGGCTTAGCCCAGCTATATGCTAACTGTGCCAGGCCTGGGAAAGCAACAGGAAGAAAAAAATAAACTGGATGCAGATATTGTCCTCATGGGGCTTGCAGTCTGGGGAGCCACACAGAAGCTGAGCAACTCACTGCTAAATTGCCAGTGTGATCATACTACCAGAGCCAAAGGCAGCTGCTGAGGGCGTGGCGGGGTTGCTCCAGGAGACTGAGTGCAAACAGGAATGAGAGTTAAATAAGCAAAGAAGGAACCGTGTGGAACCCATGTCTGCAGGAGAGAGCACTGCATAGTAGGAAACTGTGTAATTAAATGGTTACACAGGACACAAGTGTAACCATGTGTGAAGCTGTGAAGGAAGAAGCCTCTTGGGGAGCAAGCTCAGCCTGCTGGCTCTACCTTTGCAGGGTTTAACAGACTGTTCAAACTATTGGTCTTTGACCTTGGAGTTTCCTATTCAACTAGGTGAGGTTGTCTGTTCACTCTAAGTTTTTGGTGCTTGGAAGAGCAGTACTCTACATCAATCTGGAGGAGGAGCAGGAGTGAGGCAGGGGTGGAGGAAGGGCACAACACAGGAGGGAGGCAGGGAAGGATGGAGAGGTGGTTTTAGGTAGAAGTTTGAGATTTGTGTCTTGCAGAGGTCACCAGTTGCAAAGTGGGTGGGAACAAGCTCAGAACATAGATCTTGGCTTGGCTGTCCTCACAGGTACTATATTGCAAGGGGTGGGCAGTTTAAACAACAGGTTTTCGCAATGCTGGCAGTTACGAGTTCACAACGCCCTCGGGGTTGCTTCCTTCCTGGCATGTATACAGCCTTCTGCTCACAGTTCCTCCTGTGGCTTTCCCTGGGAATATCCAAAGGGGAGAAAGATGTGTAGAGATGTATATTGAATCCTCTTTCTATAAGAACACCAGTCCTGGGGCTTGGAGAGATGGCTCAGCAGTTAAGAGTACTGACAGCTCTTCCAGAGGTCTTGAGTTCAATTCCCAGCAACCACATAGTGGCTCACAACCATCTGTAATGGGATCCTATGCCCTCTTCTGCTGTGTCTGAAGACAGCTACAGTGTACTCATATAAATAAATTAATTAAATAATGTAACTTTAAAAAAAAGAAAAAAAGAAAAGAACACCAGTCCTTTTGGGTGAGGATCCCACCCTAGTGACCTCACTTAACTATCTTCTTAAAAGCCCTGTCTCCATATAGTCAACATAAGGACAATGAGGGTAATTTCAGCTCAGTCTACAATAGGACAGATGTGGGGAAAACAGCCAGGAGGCCTGGGAGAGCACATAAGGAGCCCGGGAGAGCACAGGAGCAGCCAGGAGTAGCAGTAAGATGGGACACGCTGTGCAGAAAGGACTACAAGAATCACAGGTGGGCTGCCCAAGGAGGGAGAGGAAGGAAGAGACTGATAGGTTTCTACAGTTAACCCGCTGAATGTTAGCACCCCAAAGATACATCTACACCCCAACCCTAGAAGCCTGTGTACATGACCACATGACCTTACTTGGAAAAAAATTTCATTGAAAATGTAATCAATTTGAGAATCAGAAAATTCGGGTCAATCTAAACTATGCTGGCGGGTCTTAAATCCCATGATTAGTCTCTCTGTGAGACATAAAGGAGAGGACAGCAAGATGTCTCTGTGAGTAAAGGTCCTGGCTGCCAAGCCCGAGGTGATCAAAGTTTAATCCCTAAGGCCTGCAGGGTAGAAGGAGAGCTGACTCTGGCAAGCTGTCCTCCGACTTCCATAAGTACATCTTAGCAAGCAAGCAAGCAAGGGCGCACACGTGCACACACCGTCTTAATTAAAATATTAAGACAGAGAAGATATTGAATAAAAATGGGCCCAGCAAAGAGGCCAAAATAGACACACTTCGTGGGTGAAAAGTGAAAATTGGTTTATTACAAACTGCCAAGACTGTCCCCTGGGAAAACAAGAAGTGACTGGGAAAGATTTCCAGGGTTAAACCGGAAAGTAAGAACGGGCTTTTGATCGGGGACTGAGGGGGCCTTTTAGCCTAGTTAATAGTCACCACAGTCATGTTAATGGCGAGCCACAACAAGTTCCCCTAGCCAGAGATGAGGAGAAAGTCTCCCTTTTTAGCAAGCAGAAAATGTCTTCAAGCCCCGAGGGAATGGGGACTTTTTTTCTAAATGCCTGATCTTAGGAAAAGGACTTGGGGGGGAGGGGGGATCAGACAAGTACCTGCACAGAGAAGGCTAAGTCAAGAAGGTCCACTGGAGAGACTTGGCCAGAAGGAGCCTCCAAAAAGCTAGAAAAAACAAGGCAGTTTCCCCTAAGCTTTTTCAGGGTTTGTTCCAGACTCTAGAACTATGCGATAATCGGTTCTCTGTTTTGATAAAAAATAAATAAATAAATAAATAAATAAATAAATAAATAAATAAATAAAAACTCTATCATTTCTCTGCTTTCAGGATAATTTGCTAAGGCACCCTTACACAACTAACAAAAAGAGCAACTGTGTACATGATTGTGTCATCTGGGAAGAGAGGGACACCAGAGAAGCTCATGTCTCCTAGTTTAGATTTACAAATGCAAACCTTGAGGGGCTGTTAAGACGCCCAAAGCTACCTTGGGCTTGCATAAAGACTTGGCAACCGACCGACGCTTTTATTATTATTGTTTGCTGGGGGTGGGGGGCCACGCCTCACAAACTGGTGTGATTTTCCTGGGTAGCAAATGAGTTAAGCTCTGCCAATGACACAGCAAAGCTCAGCTCCATCCTCGCGGTGCCTCAGCTCAAAGTTCCTGGTACAAAGTTCTGTTTGTATTTCTTCACCTCGGGCTGATTCCAAGTTCGTATCCACCCTGAAAGTCTACATCAGACCTTTCCAGGGAGATCTTTGGAGAGGCACAATCCTCCCCAGCCCCCGCCCTTCCTCTCCCATACCCACGGAATCGGTTCAAAGAGGAAGTCCGCCACCTTGTGGACACTCACAGTTCCAACAGCCTAACCCTTAAACCCCAAAGTCAAGATTAGGAGAGAAGTGGTTTTTAAATCTGTCCTCCTGCGTCCTTTATCTTATTTGTGCAAAAGGACAAGGCTATGGGTGGAAAAATCCTTCCGTATTCAAGATAGCTAAGAAGCTAGCAAAGTGGTGTCAAGCAGGTCCTGAGGGACCCCCTCTTTTGCCCTTGGAGAAATGAGACCACGCCTGCAGATGACCTCTTAAGCTACCCCAGGTCGTGGAAAGAAAGCAGCAATTCCTGAAAAGCTTTACTATGTGTCTCAAAACCCTATAGATGGCTTCTCCGTGGCCTTGGAAAGGCCCAACTTCAGCCACACTTATTCCTGTTCTCCACCTTCCAACAACTGTTTTCACTATATTCTTCACCACTACAGGTGGCCTGGTGGCCTTGGGGACCAGGGACTCCTCACACATGCTCTTATCTGCCTTGAGCATGGGTCCATGTAGTCTTCACCACTTGTACTTACTCACATTTTAGTCAGGAAAATTCTAGGGAACCTTGGGAAAGGTCAGAGTCCTGGTTGTGCACATTTCCACGAAGGCCGTCCCGCTCTGTCCCCATACCCTGCCTGCTGAGATCATCTGCTTATTTCTCTAATTGTGTTTAGTTCTCAGGCTACACCGGGGCTCATGCCTGTGTCCATGTCACATCTGCAGCATCAGCACAGTGCCAGACACGTGGGAAGGCCTGTATATTTTGTAAATAGATGAAGAAAATGGTCCAATGTGCTCATACCCATGACCAGTGTAAAGATGGAGAGATATATGCAAAGAGGAGGGACATTGGTATCTCTTCTCTTCCCAGGGGCATGAGGGGACTTCTGAGGGACATTCTTTAGGTCAGATGCCTTTCACTGGCAATCAGTTTTAACTTGCCTTCAGGTGTTCACAATGGGAGCTAAATTTTGCAAACACTACCAACCTGAGTCCAGACAGGCTTGAAGGAGCACGCCAGGCTTGCTGGAGTGTCTGCCCCCCCACTGGTTTCAGATACTTCAGGAGAAGCCTGTGTGATTCAGTGTAGACTCCCCCAACGATCCTCTCCACATCCTGTTCTTCCCCCAGCAATGGCAGTTTCTTCTGGTCCTCTCTCCTCTGCTTGTAGATGGAGCCTTCTCCTGTGGCCTCACAGAGTCCTTCCTCTCCATCTGTGTCTTGGTCACCATTCCCACAGGGACACCAGTCTATTGGAATAGAGTTTATCCTTGTGGCCTCGTTTAAAAAAAAAAAATCCTCTTTTTAGCTGGAGAGATGGCTCAGAGGTTGAGAGCACTGACTGCTCTTCCAGAGGTCTTGAGTTCAATTCCCAGCAACCACATAGTGGCTCACAACCATCTGGAATGAGATCTGGCACCCTCTTCTGGCCTGCAGGCAGAATGCTGTGTTCATAAATAAAAAATGTTCTTTCACTATTAATATTGTTAATTATCATCATCATCAGTATGTGTGTGTGTGAGTGTGTGTGTGTGTGCAGTGTGTGTGTTTGAGGGCACACCAAGGTTATGGGGGTGGGGGTAGGAGTGGTCAGATCTCTCCTGTCTTTTCACACGGATCAAACTGAGGTTGCTAGTCTTGTGTTGCAACTGCCTTACTGGGTAAGGCAGATACCCATGACCAGTCCATGACCTCATTCTAACTTAACCATCTCTTTAAAGACTGTTAGCTCCAAAAAAATGGAGTTGCGAGGATGGGGGCAGGAAGTGGGGTGGGGAGGTAATGCAGCCCAAAACACTCTCTGCTTTATTCTTTCCTTGTAGAGACAAAGCACTGAAGGTGATCTTGGCATGTCCCCAGCCATTTAAAGCTGGTTAGTGGGGGAGGCCTGAAGAGGAGCCACACCCAACAGATTGGTTGGTGCTGCCCTCGAACACCTCGGACAATGGTTGTGCCTGCTTCTCCAAGGTCCCCAAGCTCCTTTTCTGAGGAAGGAATTCCATTCCTACGCTATGCCAGGCACTCTGCAAATGACATTTCCAAACAAAGGGTTTCTTCAGTTTAAACCAGAAAGTCTCAATCTTCTGAATGCTGCGATCCTTTAATACAGTTTCTCATGTTATGATGGCTCCCAACCATAAAATTATTGTTGTTGCTACTTCATAATTGTAATTTTGCTACTGCTATAAGTCGTAATGCAAATCTCTGTGCTTTCTGATGGTCTTAGGGGAACTCTGTGAAAGGGTCCTTTGGTCCCCGAAGGGGTTGCGACCCACAGGTTGAGAAATTGGTCTAAAGGCTGAACCTGAAGGGAAACTCTTCTGAGAAGTTTACCTTTTTTTTTTCAAGTTAAAAGAAAAGGGGAACAATCAAGCACCCAAACTCGTGATTTGAGGTGACAAAGACTATTTAGAATAACAATGAAGCAGTTTATGCATGTGTAAATGAAAGCAGAGAAGAGCTATTGTAGGTAGCTTATGCAACAGGAAACGCTGAAACAAGTGGGCAGAGAGATGCCAATACTTCCAAGTCTTTCCTTCTAAGAAATGCATAACAAATGAGTGTTGGAAACCTTGGTTATGCTGATGGGGGAGGAATATAAATATGTATAGTATGTAAATATCTTATATGATAAAAGCACATGTAGGTAAAGGGAGCTGCTGATGGAACTCTGTGTTGTGTCCCTCACTTCAGAAATGTCACAATGTTTTCCTCGCCCTGGAAGCACATGAGCTTTAGAAAGAACACATAAATATTAATCCCAGCACTATTTAGAATAAAAATGATAAGGACTATAGATGTGTAAATGAGCCCAGACTCAGTGAGTTTGAGGCCAGTCTGTTTTATATAGTGAGTTCTAGGACAACCATTGGACCATGTCTCAGGAAAAAAAAAAAAAAAACTTCAAAATTAACCGGAACACACACGCCTGTGCGCCTTCTTTTTTCTTTTCCTTTCTCTTCTTCATTTGCATTTCTGGTTTGTGCTGTTTTGTTGTATTTGTTTTGTTTCCCTCATTTGCTTTTTTAATGAAAGAATTCGGGAAAAGACTGCACAGCAAGGCCAATGCCACACTCCGTCCACTAGTGGGTGCTGCCAGACCGTCCTAGAACTGAGTAGGGTGGGCCGGGAAGGACTTGCCACGCCTCTTTATCCCCGCCCCCTCCGTCTGAGCCCTGCCCCTCTGGCCCCGCCCCTCCTTCAGGGTCCTGACCGGATAGCCCGGCCTCGCCCTCTGACCACGCCCCTTTGGGCCTGCCTGCTCCTCGAGCTTCCAGGCCATGGCGCCAGCAGTGGCTCCTTGGGCTCCCGGCTTGTGGAGGGCCTGCAACGCGCTCATGGCAACTTTCTTCGCCCTGGCCGCAGTGGTGCAGGTCAGACGGGCTGAGGAGGGCTGGCAGAGGGACCGCGAAGTCCGGGCAGCCAGTTCTCAGGGTGGAGCAGAATTGGGACCCGCAGAGTCTTCTCAAGGAGAACACGGATGAGTTCGTGGCTAAGGCAACGTGCTGAGAGCCGCACCTAGTAGCCCCGCGTGCAAGTGCGTGCAGCTGGTCATTTAGAAAGGGACCCAGAACCGCAGCTCTGACACCTTTTCGAACCTTCAGCTCCCGTGAGATTGAGTGGGTTTCAGCGGCTGGGAGGAAGAAGGAAACAATAATCCGCATCCTTACCCTTCCTAGACCTCTTCCTGATCATCCTCAGGATGACGCCCCTCATCTCTTGAGACCTAGGGTCTTCAAATACTCCATAGTAGTTCTTAGGAAATCCCAAGCAATTATTTTCAAAAGATGCATGGCTGAGTGTGAGCTCTACCTGTTACGTTCAACCAGGAGTCCCTTCAGCCATCCTGATGTGCAAACTGCTAGACTAGCTCACTGGTCTTCTGTACCTCGAGCCTATTGTAGCGCCTAGTTCTTCGCAATGAATAGTAAATACAAGGTCAGACCAGACGTAGGATACATGCGTCTAATGTGAGCTAATACCTTGATGTTTTGACATTCTAGGTGAACGATCCAGATGCAGAGTTGTGGGTGGTGAGTGTGAGCTACTTTCCAAATGTTCCTCCATTTGACACAACTATGCCTCTGCTCGTGGGGCGCTTCCTAAAACCTGGAAATTAACGCCTGTGTGAGCTTATTTCCCTAATTTTTCTCATAGGAGGGGGACGTCACTCTGATCATATAACTGATGGGGCTGTGAATTCTAAACTTTCTGGAGACACAGAAGTCTTTCCACAGAGAGAGCTTATACCAGCAACTCCCATTTCCCATGATTACCTCAGGCATGACAGTAGGAGTTCCTATCATTTACTAAGGACCTACAACATGCTAGTCACTTGACATTCATTGTGCTAACCTTTATGACACCCATAACAAGGATGTGCATTGGTTATATCCACTCGTGATTTTTGTTCTGAGACGACAATACACAGTCTTGGAGGGAGACATACAGTATCACTGAAGAACTCATGCCTCATTTGGAGACAGTGCTCACTGCGTATAGAGAGCAACAAGTGAGAACACCAGGAATGCAGAGGTCAGTTCTAGTCTGGTTTGAATGTTTGTGCAGTAGAACCATAGTCTGAAGCTGCTTGTTATCCAGAGTCCCCTGTCCCCGAATTAAATGACCTCCTCAGCACTTTGCTCCACAGCCTGAGTTCAAAATCATATATCCCTG
The DNA here is from genome assembly GCA_028551405.1 of Uromys caudimaculatus. Taxonomy (NCBI): domain Eukaryota; kingdom Metazoa; phylum Chordata; class Mammalia; order Rodentia; family Muridae; genus Uromys; species Uromys caudimaculatus. The sequence continues at coordinate 50,755,534 of CM052710.1, read as the reverse complement.
CAGGAAGCTTCATGTTGACTCTCCAAAAGATTGCAGCCAGTAGCCACCTGCACCGCCATGCTGCTCTCTGACACAGACCACCTTTCCTCTCTAAGCCCAGTCCACCTCCTGACCCAGCAATTTCTGTTCTCAGCAGAACTACCCAGACCGTCTCCTTTAACATCACTGCCTTGAGATGCTGTGAAAAGTCTAAGTAAAGCATTCACGAGCATCCATTCTAGGAGTAGTCGCATGCACGGCGCCTGAGCGTCCTACCTTTGCTCATGTACGGACAATGAAAACAGGTCAAACATTCTGATGGGCGTCCTCCCTCCCACTCAGCTCTCTGTTAGAGCTCTCTGTCTGCCTCCTATCTCCTCTGCCTCTCGGCTGCCTGGACACCACTGTCTGCTTTCAAACCCTTTGTTATTTCCCAAGCTAAGTTGGAGCTCCTCCACTTGGTCTTCCGTCCCACAGAGCATGGCCTATCCCACATTTCCAGCATTATCTTTGAAGTCTAGTCCAGAAATGATGGCTACTGTGCCACTTGAAACAACAGCTCTTGACATTTCCAAAGAGACTGAAGGTTTCTGCTCTAAACATTGAGATTGATACGGTGAAGTAGCTCCCTCCCTCGGAAAGTCTCCAAGTTTTATGAACCTATTCTTCCTTCTTGCCTTCTGCTACACACACACACACACACACACAGAGAGAGAGAGAGAGAGAGAGAGAGAGAGAGAGAGAGAGAGAGAGCCAGAGTCTTTATTACAGTGAAGCTTGGGAATGAGACTTTTTCAGGGCCAGTCTTTCCAACCCCCTTTCTGAAATGAGCAGCCTGGTCTTGGTACTGGGCATGTGAGACCCACACATCATTTGGATGCTTTCTGTGACCTCACTTGCACACCTGGAACACTGAGTCACATGGTCCATGGGGGTCCACCCTAGCAGGGCCATCTGGCCATTCGGGACTGTATTTTCAGAGAATGTCCTTTTATGCAAGCAGGGAAGGTCACCCTGGGTATGGAAGTTGCTTGGTAAAATCTGGGAGAACAGCATTGATGAAGCGCTGCTCAGAGCTACAGGCTTGGGGTCTAAAGCATTTCTTGGGAGAGCTGATGGAGGGAGGTAAAATCACAGCCTGGTGCAATGATGAGGCCATGCTAGCAGAATTACCGAATCCTTAGTGACTTACTGAAACAGAGGAAAACCCCTCCACTTGGTGACCGCTGATCGCATTTTTATCTGCTAGATGGTCTGGAACAGACACACGTTGAGCATACTCCTGTTTTCAGTGCTGGGGATGGGGACGGTCTAGGCTGGGCTAACACTCCCACGTTTGAGCACCCTTCCTAACCCTCACACTTCCTTTTTGCTAACAGGTGGTGTACATGATCCCAGCAGTACTCACCCTGCTTGTTGGGGTTAATCCTCTTGTCACAGGTATGAAGAGTGGATTCTCCACGGAGGTTTAGCAAATTGGAGTTCTAGCATGGTGGGAATCTACCTGACAAGAGGAAAACAGGATTCCAGGCATCTCACCTTGCTTCTGATAATGAGTAGCTCCTTTTCACCTCGAGTCTAGGTCCTAGAGCATCCTAGGGAGACGTCCCCAGCTCTGGGCATACTAGCCATTATCAACTGGGACTCGAGACCCCTTGCACCGATTGCTATTTATGAGTTTTAGCTCATAAGGGAAAAGGGTTTGGTCACTGCACTGACTTCTTAAATCTCTAGCTAGTGTTAGCTCAGACGGGCAACAATCACCGTGGTTCTGTCTTCTCAGACTCTGGGGTAATCATTGCCTGTTGCATAATTTTTTTTCTTTCTAATCCAGATCAGCTCTTTTTTTTTTTTTTTTTTTTTTTTTTTTTTTTTTTTTTTTAACATATGTTTAGCGAAACACCACTCTTGCTGTTAACTACTTTCTTCTCTGAAATGCAGTCAAAATGTATATATAGAAACTGCCACTAGTGTATAGAAAGTGCTTATGTCTGTACCACACCTCTACATTTTTCATTAGCATGTGTTGCTCCTTCCAATCTCCTTGTGCTTAGTTCTTACAGCAATGTATGGCATGCTTTTTTTTGTTTTGTTTTTCGAGACAGAGTTTCTCTGTGTAGCCCTGGCTGTCCTGGAACTCACTCTGTAGACCAGTCTGGCCTCAAACTAGGAAATCCACCTGCCTCTGCCTCCCAAGTGCCGGGATTAAAGGCGTGTGCCACCACTGCCCGGCTATGGCATGTCTTTATGTGTTCCCCTATTTGGTGCAAACTAATCTTACACTCAAGCTCATGCTTTATGCCTCTTTGCTTAAGCTTGCATGTGTTATTCCACCAAGCTAAGCAATAGAAGTGTAAAGGCCGGGTGCCGGTGACAGGGGGAAGGGGTGTGGGAAGAAGGGTGGCTCTCCAAAGAAAATGAAGTATTACAAAGCAAGTATAAGAGAGTGCCCCCTTCTGGATTCGACCTGATTAACAGCTGCATGATGTTGACTTGTAGGCAACTTCATCTGGAAGAGTGCGTCTGCGATACACATGCTGTTCTGTGTGCTGTGGGCTGGCGGCTTGGCGTACCACTTCTTGCTTCATGCAAAGCAGAGTATCCTAAATGAGGAAGAAGGCAGGTGAGCAGTGGCTTTTGCTCCTGGAGGGGTGGGGCCGACCTGAGTAATCCTTTAAACAGCAGCTTCCCTGTGCACAATGATGATACAACTCCCCCAACTGTACTAGGAGGAGCAGGGACAGTAACACAGCTATTATCAGATGAAGAAAGTGTGGATTCTAACCTGGCAGGGCCTCCTGCACGCCATTATAACAGCTCTCATAGCCGTACCAATTCCACATTACTTTCAGGCAGATGAACCTTGACCTTCCTGTAACTAGCAAGAGTACAGTAATGCTCCAGTCTGATAAGCTGGGGACAGCATCCTGAGTCACTCAGGTCAGTCTCTGCCAGCCTTGATAATTGTGTCACATGACATCCCCTCCCTTGGTCAGAACCATTTAATCCTAGTTTATTATCCTTCCTTTGTTCGATCCCAGCCTTACTAAGAGACCTTTTCTGTTTTGATTTTTTTCTTCTGCCCTGTTGCTGGTGTCTGCTGGCACCATGCTCCAGAGACTTGTATGTTAGGTATCACTGACAAGGTGTGGTTTGTTCTGGACCCTAACCTATGCACTCTGGAGAGATGGCCAAGCTGGATCTGCAGATGGAGATGTACACTAAATGTGTTGAGTCACCTCCAGCTTGAAGGCCAGGAATCTAAGTGGCGCCTCCAGTGACCGTGACAATAGGCCTGTTCTTCAGCTAATGCAAGAGGCACACATACCTGACACACAACTCCACAAGCACACTTTCTTTAACACCATTAGTCTGATTAGCACCACAAACAACTCTTCTCCCTGCCGTTTCTCTCAGCTCTCACAGTGTGGGTTTAGATTTTGTATTTGTTTGAGCCAATGCAAAGCACCAACTCCCTTTAAAAACATGAAACCAACGCCGAATGAAGCCCCAGCCTGTTTGGGGGGGCTGCACTCCTAGGAATGTGCAGTGGGGGAGCAGCAGCCACCTCACAATGTGAAACGTGGTGTTTTCCAGGGAGCTGTCTGGCCTGGTGATTGTCACAGCATGGATGGCCCTGTGCCACAGCTCATCCAAGTAAGTTCAACTTATCAGTAAACATCAAGGGATCAGGGGCTGGAGAGATGGCTCAGAGGTTAGGAGCACTGGCTGCTTTTCCAGAGGTCCTGAGTTCAATCCCCAGCATCCACAGAGTGGCTCATAACCATCTGTTAGCTCCAGTCCTGGGGAATCTGATGTTCTCTTCTGACCTCCACAGGTGCCAGGCACACAAGTCGCACCCAGACAAATATGTAGGCAAAACACACACACACACATAAAATAAATAAATTTTTGACCCAATGTATTTGAAAGTAAATGTCCTAATTTCTAAATGTACATCCTTGTTAATGGTTTCTATGTTGATCACACTATGTTCAGAGAATATACTTTGTAGGACATAGTTCTTTGGAAAATACGGGTGAGTATTTTCTGGCTGAAACTATAGGACACCAGGTACATATGTGGTGCTCTTACATACATGTAAGCTAATACTCATACACATAAAAATAAATCTTAGAACAACTGTAGACTGATAATACAGTCAATGTCAACCGCTGGCCTATACACACACACACACACACACACACACATACACATACACACACACACAGATACACATACACAAACACACCTGATAGAAGCCACTTGCTTTTCACATACACACTATTTCAAAAACACTATAGGCTCAGCTATAAAATACTCCCACATAAGAACTTACATCCTACAAATATATTCTCTGAACGTACTAGAGTTAAAACATAGAAACCATTAACAACAATATAATTTGGCAGTTGCTGCACAGTTGGAAATTAGGACATTGCTTTCAAGTACATTTGGGCTAAAAAAGAAAGCACAAGAGAGGTCAGAACCACCTAGAACTGAATCAGGGTAACACTAACATTATGAAATGTAGTTTAAAAGCAGGCTTAGACACAAATTCTGAGCTTTAGTATATATTTGATGTGAGGGGCAAGGAGACTGGGACAAATGAGCTAGGCTTCAAGCTTAGGAGAACATAAAAAAAGAGAGAAAATAAACATTAAGGCAAAAACCAATTAAATGAAAATCTGACATGCAAAAATAAGAGAACCAATAAGGTCAAATATGGATTCTCTAAAATTATCAAATAAATAAGCCCTAGTAAGACCTAAAAGAAAAAAATACCCATGTAAGAACAAGACCCATGAAGGCACAAATTTAAAAATCCTTAGAGATAAAAGAGAACACACAGCCCAGCTAACGAACTAAGTCCTAAGACACAACTGTGTGTACTATACCTAAAATCCTAGATTAAATCAACAAGTTCGTTGAAACATTAAGTTGACTTAAAGAGTTTATCATCAACACATCATGTCGTTTTCAGGAATTCCTACTTTGGACTTGTTGATTCTTAAAGTGTATTCATTGTTGTGATGCTGGAGACGAATGGAGGCTTAGTGTGGAGTAAGGCATTTGTTCCACCAGTGAGATAAAATCCCCAGACCTCTTTACATCTTATCTGAGACAAGGTCTCAGGTGCCCCATCTGGCCTTGAATTCACTCTCTACCAGGCGGATTTTGTATTTTCGTTCCTTTTGCCTCTAGAGAAAGCAATAGTGTCTTCAAGACCCTGGGAAAAGTTGGGCATGGTGCTATATTTTCTTATCCCAGAATTCAGAGGAGTGAGGCAGGAGGATTGCTACAAGTTAAAGGCCAGCCTGCGCTACATAACAAATATGAAGCCAACAAGAACCACACAGCAAGATGCTGTCTCAGGGAGAGAAATACTTCTTACAAGGGGTCCAAGGAAAAAAACTCATTAGGGAAAGATCAGTTTTAGCACAGTCTAATTAATCAGTATTCCTCAAAACAGAGTGAGAAAAGGCATTTGCAACATATATAAAGTATATACATATATAAGTATATACAGACTTTAAACAAATTATTGTTAATTTCAATAAACTACTCAGATGTAATGTTTTACCCAATTCAGACTTTATGCATATTTCCAAAGCAATTTATTTTCTTAGATTTCAATTTATAATACTTTTTATTTTTATAGGGATTCAGGTGGTGGAAGAACGCATGTGGCTATTGCCGTTGTAATCACCCTATTCCCACTCCTGTCGTGGGTCTACGTATACACGAACAAGGAGATGCGGTCCTCCTGGCCAGCTCACTGCAAAACAGTCATTTAATAATAATAATGTTTAAATTAGTAGTTTCAACATCACATATGGGTAATGGGACAGTTTCCCAGTTTATTTCAAGAAATCTGAGTGGATACTAGACATGATTTTTTAAAATCTTGAGAATATAACAAGGCCACCCACAATGTGATGGAAGATTGACTAGGACAGATAAGAACTGGGGTCTGAGTCTCCAGAGGTCTCTTCTGTGACAATGAGCAGAAATTGGAGTTTGAATCCAGCTTTAGCACTATGTGATGGGGGCAAACCCACGAATCTCCTGGTAGACATTTCCTCACATATAAAGTAGGATGTCCACGCTCTTCAGTTACCACGACCAAACTAGTGCGAAGGCACTCTGAGAAGATGAAGCTCCCTCAAGTGTTCCTAAGGGAGTAGAATGAGAGGGGCTGAGGCTGGGTAGCTGACATTGAGGGAGGCTCAAGAGACCGTAATCCCAAACTAACCTCAGTGAACTTAACTGGTTCAGCTGCACTGAACCCAGAAAAATTCCAGGACAAGCAAACCAAATGAAAGTAGAAAAAAAATAGAAATTAAAGAAAATATAGAAAAGATAAATTTGGAGTTAAGCAAGAACAGGGAATATTAATCATAATTTATTCTCAGTGAAAACTAAGATGAAAATCTATACATCCTTTTAATGAATGCTGAAGTGACCACAGGGGAGGAGAGCTCTGTAGGGTGACACAGTCCAACAGGGCAGACATGTTGTTATTGAGCACTTGACTTGTGGGCAGGGCGACCAAAGAAGTAAATTTTTAACTTTTCTACTTTTAGAAGCAGGGAGTCAACTGCCAGGAAAAGTTAAGTGTGCATGGAATGGTGGTGGTGGTGTGTGTGTTTGTGTGTGTGTGTGTGTGTGTGTGTATGAATCTTCTTCAACTGAAAGCTTTCGTATGGACTATTGGGGTGGGTCTGGTGCTGCTATGTATTCCAAATGCTAAATCCTGGCCCCTGAGATCTGGTTCCACATCTCATGTCGTGTACACCGAATGATGTTATGTAAACTTTGTTTGCCAGTCTTTTGTGACCAGTTAAATAAAAGTGGCTGACAGCCAATTACTGGGGAAAATGAGAGGGGTGGGGGGAAGAAGAGAGAGTCGGAGGCCACTAACAGGAGCTCACTATTTGATGGGATGGACCAGGAGCACAGGACAACCATTAGCAATTAACTTGGGGAGCACAGCTGGGAAATAGCCAGTCTAGCATGGAAAAATAGTTTAGGGGTAATCACCTAGCAATCGTGCTGAAGCTGATTAAATAGTTTGGACTCTGTTTCAATTATTAGGGGGATGACTGTCACAATAAGAATTAATAGTTATTAAATACCTCACAACAACTGTCACCGGGTGAAGTATTTGCAAGAGTTTGGTGTTCAGATGGGTGTGCTCCAGTGCAAACCACAAGTCCTTAGAGACACAAACAGAGAACACATTTTATACTAAGTGTGTGCTGGAAAATTAGTTCGAGATAAACTGGGCTAGATAAAATATATTGAATTTCCTTTTGAAGGTGTGATTGCTTGAGTATTAATTATTTAAGTAGCTCACATTTTGTATCAGATATCTGCACGGGAGACTTATCTAGGCTGGAATCAAACTCTGTAACCAGATGGGTGGTGGTTTGCATGAGAATGCCCCACAGGCCCATGTCTGAATACTTGGTCCCCACTTGGCAGTGATGCTTGGGTAGGTTAGAATGTGTGCAGCTTTGCTGGAGGAAGTAGTCACTGGGGATGAAATTTGAGGTTTCAGAAGATTCAGGCCATTCGCAGCGTCTCTCTCTGCCTCCCACTTTCGGATCACGATGTGAGTGTTTAGTTGTTCCTGCCCCTATGCCTTTGTTCTGCCATCCTGGACTCTGCAACAGCAGGTTCTCAACCTGTGGGTCACAACCCTTTGGGAGTCAAACAACCCTTTCACAGGGGCCACCTAAGGCCTTCTGCATATCAGGTATTCACATTAAGAGTTATAACTGCAAAATTACAGTTAAGAAGTAGTAACAGAAATAATCTTATAGTTGGGGGTCACCACAACATGAGGAACTCTATTAAAGAGTAGAGGCATTAGGAAAGTTGAGAACCACGGCTCCTGAACCATTAATCCCAAATTAACTGGCTTTCTTTTCTAAGTTGCCTTGGTCATGGTGTTTTGTTACAGCGATAGAAAAGTAACTATGGCAAGATGTCATTTCAGGAGATTGAAAAAATGCTTCTTTTGAATAGAATTCATCTCTACCATGCCGAGACTGAAAATGAGTCAGAATTGTTTTATATCATAAGACAACAGTACTCTGTAAATACTAAAGGGATACTTATTTTTGAAAACAGTGGCTACTGATGTCAGATTATCAAGGACAAATGAAATTGATATTAAAGTGGTTTGTTAATAAAATCCACATCAAGGATTTGAATTTTCCAATGTCCCCTTAGCCTGCACGGTCTTTCTAGCTTTTGTACCATCTTCAGAACCAAGTCATAATGAATCCAATCCATTTGCAAATTCCACTCAGGATCTACCAATCCTCTGAATCATGCCTGATTTCTCTGTGTAAATAAGTCATGTTCAGAACATAGATTCAGTATTTTAATTCCCTGTATCAAGACTAGTATGGCTGTAAATAGTCATAGTACCTTTTGCACCCTCACAGAAGCATGGAAGACACTAACTTTAGTGTGTGTTTGCCTTGGATCCTTACCAATGGAATAAAATAATTTTTATTTTTATTTTTTGAAGGCAGGGTTTACATAGCTTAGGCTGGCCAACATGCCAAGCTAAACTTTCAGTGTTTTGGGGTTTATTTCAGTATAGATGTGATGTGCTTGTATACTGTCAGTTCATTTTCTTTGTTGGCAGCCTAGTGTTGGGCTTGGTAACCTTACTGCCAGCTGTGCTGCTCTTTCCATGAGGGTCTTGAGGTTCTTGGAGGCAAAACTGAATGATCTCAGCACCTGAAATGACTGCTCAGCTGTTTTCACAGAATGGCAATGTCACCTATATCTAAAACAAATGACCAAGTCCACTCATACAGCAGGGTTTTTGGTTTTCATGTACTAAGCTTTTGGTTTTCATGTACTAGGCTGTAGAGATAATACAAGAGTAATCTCCTTGTACAAAAGAAAGGGAGGGAGGGAGGGAGGGAGGGAAGGAAGGAAGGAAGGAATGGATGGAAGAAAATGAAAAGAAATTCAAATTAGGCCAAATACAGCCCCTTCTCAGGACTATGTACCCACCTAAGTCTCTTCCTGGTTTAAATGCCGTTAGTGCTAGCTTTCAGTACCTGGATCTATCATCCAGAAAGAAGATTTCTGAGTTTTATCTTCACTCACATACTCAAGGCGCAAATACATTTTGTACACACACACAATACTTAACAGTGCGACTGAGAATTTAACTTTTTATGCAATGGAGTAAAACATAAAACAATGTCATTCACTTTCTACAAAGCAGAGAAAATAATGAGACTAAAAACACAAAGCTTGTTCCCTTTTGTAATTCATAGTTCTGTCTGGAACTCTGCCTCTCCCTTTCAGCAGCATTTTGTCAGCATACACATGCACTGTGCCAAAGGCCTGGCTGTCCGGAGCTGTTTCAATAACTCCTTCAAGGTTGACGTGGTGCACACCAAAAGGATCCTCAGAGTAGCCACCATCATGTGTGTGACCAGCAAGGAAACACACCACACACTTGTGAGACCAGATGATTGACAGAGCATCCATGTAGTTCCAAGCCAGGCACACGCTGTCAGAGGCCTCTGGGTAAATGGGAAGATGGCCTGTTAAGGAAAAATTAGGAGACAATTAAATCTCTTTCCATCAAGAGAAAAGACCAAAAGCTAGTATTCAGGAAAACCAAACCTAAGCACATGAAGACCGAGAAGACAATGTGCTCTGTAATCTCAGCACTGGGAAGCAGCAGGAGGGAGACCATGAATTCAAGGCCAGCCTGAGCTATGGAGTAGGCAATCTATAGCCACATCTTTAATACACAGGACAGATGGGTAGATGGTTCAAATATAAGGTAGAAGATATATCTGTATAGGAAAATGATCGCCGAGGCCTACACAATCCCAAAGACATCCTGTGCAGGGAATCGGCAAAGGCCCAGGAGTCAGCCAGATTCTATGCCAGGATCCAATCTCACTGATTTTCATAAATAGGAATGTTACATATAAAGAAAGATATAGCTAAAGAACAGCTTAGGAGCTGCCCAGGGGTTGTGCTATATAAAAATGTCACTGAACAAACACAGTTCAGGAAACTTTAAAGAACCTCTGGAGATCAAAGCTGACAAATCCAACCTGCAGCTGAGAAAACTGATTAAAGCAGGGAAGGTGGACCTTGGGCCCGAGGAGATACGTGGGCACAGAAGCTGGACTCTGACTTGCAGTGCCAACACATTTGTCAGCCTAAGACCGTGCGTCGGCCCAGAGTTTCTCTCGAAAGGCAAGTACCACAGCTCGACTATCTTGCTCCTTCCCAATCACTTAGCTCTGCTCTGCTACTGTTCGTTTGCATCCTTACATTTAAACAAGTTCCATTTAATTCCTGCTCATTTATAAGCAAGTAAGAAGGGACTGGGTAAAAGGCCCCTAAAGCAGGACATGTGCCCAAGCACTTGTGAGTTTCCTTCCCTCCTTCCCCCTCTGACACGAGCTGTTACAAGGCTACGAGAAGCTAAATGCAGTTGAAAGGCACAGACCACCCCTGCTCAATCAAAGGGTTTTCATTAATGATTTCGTGTGTGAGAGAAAAGTGCAATTCACAGGTTTTGTTTGTCAACGCTCTCAATGTTCATAAAACCAAGAGGCAGATGGCATCCCAACATCATGTGGGAGCAGGCACACCTTCTAAACTGCCTGCTGTCTCTAATGGCAGTGTGGGACTGGCAGAGAACTGCGAGTGGGACTGTCACATCTCATACCAGCTCTGCCTCAGCTGGGCAGCAGTGACCCAACCGTGGCAATTTCACTGCCAGCCAGGGCTGCTGAGGCTAAGACTTAGTGGAGCCATAATTTGTACATAATTTGATTCCAGTTGGTTAAAGTCCACTTTGAACCGTACAAGGGAAACTCAGAGACACTAACAGATGGCAAGATGTTTTTGTTATTTTACAATTCTTTCCTGACTCATTTTTAAATGTTAAGATTTAGGTTTCAATGAAAACTAGCAAGAAGGGCTAGAGAGATGGCTCAGCAGTTAAGAGCACTGGCTGCTCTTCTAGAGGACCTGGATTCAATTCCCAGCAACCACATGTTAGCTCACAACTGTCTGGAATTACAGAAGAGGAGATCTGACACCCTCTTCTGACCGCTTCAGGTACTGCAAGCACACACTACATGAAGATATATTCAGGCAAATATTCATACACTACTTATTTCACAATCTTGAAAAAAAAAAACCAGTGTAAGTATCTGTTTTACAGAAATGTTACTGTTCTCTCACAGACTCACTTCCCAGTCTCTAAAACACCCTGTGACTGAGGAGCAGTTTACATACTTACTTACGATCACCACCTTCTCCTGGTTCCTGTCAGAGAACGTAAGAACTTCCTTCAACCAGTTCAGCTGTTCTCGGCTGAATCCTCCATTAAACTGGACATACTGGGGCTCAGAAAGTCCTGGATGAATTCAGCAAGTTAGACCTGTTACCCGCCATCCTCTCCCTCATTGGGCATTCAAGGTCAGCTAAGCAAGGACACACTTAGGGAAATATACAAATACGAAGATGAAACTCCTAGTCTCGGCTTCCATGCATTTCACTCACTTCCGCTGCTCCAAACACAACCTCCTTTCTACGTCCCCGAGCCCTACTCCATAGTCTTGTCCCGGTTACCTTCACCCCAGTCGATCCTGTGCTGTGACACTTGGAGCCTCTGCATCTGTTTTCTGTGCCTGCCAGCTCCTGGGCCAACTCTAAGTGTAGCTCCTGTCACCTGGACAACGGCTTGGATTCTTGTGTCCCTGAAGCGCTTTTGTCTGCTCACCTAATCTAAAATCGCACCCCTAGCTCTGCTGTAACACCACAATCCATTTTCTCAGGGCAGCTATCGCCCAGGAGAGAATCTGGTTTTTGTTTCATTTCCTGCTACAGTATGGAAATGAAATGTTGCTAAGGCTCATGTGGTGAAGACCTGGTCACCAACTGTGGAGTTCCTGGGAGGTGACAGCATCTTTTAGAGGGGAGAACCAGTGAGGGAAGTCAAGTTACGGAAGGATGCCCTCGATGGGGAGACCACAGCTCAGGCCCTCGTCTCCCGCTTTGCTTCCAGGCTCTAACATGTAGGCTCTAGTATGTATTCCCTGTCACCACATGCTGCTTTACCACAGGCCCCCATGCCACCAGGCTAGGGGACTATGAACTAAAGGCCTCCAGACCATAAACCGAGACAGACCTTTCCTCCAGGAAGTTTATTATTTTAGGTACTGACCAGTGATGGAAAGCTAACAAATATATTTATTCTTATCTGCCCTACCCACCTACTGCTATGGTTCTCTCCATTAAAAAAACAACAAACAAAATTACTAAGAGCTCATTCCAGAATGAATACTCAATATCTGTTAAATGTCTGAAGTTTGAATTACTTGTAACCAATTTATGTGACTTCAAGGTGTAAGAATCCTGACCCTGAACAATGACAATAAACTTTTACCTTAATCATCCATCTTCCTGCTGAATAAAAGGTAGCTGAAGAATTTAAAGACAAAGTATTAGATTCTCAGCTCAAAGCAATAATTCACCTTGGGGACTATTCAACTCCACATTTGGGTTGTGCTCCCGCAGCATCTTCATACACTGCTCATATTTTGGAGAAGATTGGTCTATGCCCAAGACACTCAGGTCATAAGAGTCAAGTAAAATGAACCGGAATTTAGGGAACGGTACAAAGTGATAGGCGTAATAGCTCTCTGATGGCGAGGTCTCGGGATGCTGTACAATCTGGTCTTCTAGAAACCTGCTGTTCAGTTTAGAGTTTGCTAAGTAGTCTCTGCTGAAGTTATAGAATTCATGGTTTCCCCATGTATGGTGAACTGGAACTTTAAGCATTTGGAATGTATTCATGACAAGTTCTAGAGATTTTTCTGATACGTTATACTGTGCGTTGTAGCCATCTATGATGTCTCCGAGCTGCAGGACACAACAGGGCATGCTGCTTTCTTTATTCCAGTCTTCAATGGCACCCTGTAAGTGAATAAGACTGTGTCGGTAGTACCTCCGCCTGCTTCTTTGATAATTGTATCCATCTTCTAAATCGGCGTATTGAATATCTGCTATAACTCCAAAGGAAAAGAGTGGCTCTGAAGCATCAGCTGGGGAGCTGGGGTCCAGCTTATCAGCCATAACCTCCAAGCAGGCTTCTAAATAAGCTAAGAAGAGGGAAAAGAGACCCATGTTAAAATACTGCAGCCTTCCAATGGACAGAAGAAAATGGCAAATCAGGTTAATCGACTAGACAAGTGTGTAGGCTCTAGAGGTTAATGTCTTAGCTCTGAAATACTTCAGTTCTCATCCGTAAAAAAGATGATAACCTCTCTCACTCAGAAGACTAAACATTTACAAAAGGGCACTACCATACTGACCATCAGCAATTCCAACCACAATGGTCAAATTCAAATCTGGAAACATTTCTCACTTTTCACCCATTTTAAACATGAGTGATTTAAATCCTCTCCCAAGTCAAAACTGTTGGGGACTCGCCTGATGCTGTGGATACAAATGCTAAATTCTGAGCCCCAGGAGCCAGCTGCCGTCCAGACAAGTGCATCCTCACACACGCTAGCCTTTGCTGTGTAAACCTTGCTCCCTAATTTAAAGCTATTAGTTAATAAAAGGATAGAGCCTGTGACTGGGCAGTAGAGAGAGAAATGGGGGACCTGAGACTTGAGTGAAGGGTCTCAGGAGAGACCATGGGGGAGAGGAGGGAGAGAGATGGAGGAAGGTCACCATGAAGCAGGATGGACCAAGACATGTGGCCAAAAGAAGCTCATCCTGAGGACACACATGGAACAGAGCTAGCCCAGCGAGACTGGAACTGCAAGTAACACGGGTAAAACATGGTATGTATATAGGCTAGAACAGCTCAGAACCTGCCCAGTCTAGGCTTACAGCTGGTAAATAAAATACCAGGTTTTTGTGTCTTTTATATGGGCTAGCTAGAATAAACATTTCATTTACACAAAACCACACCCATCTCATGGCACTGTCACACTCACTCGGCCACCCACTTCCCCCAGCATACCAACCCCACTCTGGGATGCTCGAGTAGGCCAGGGCTTTTCTCTTTGTTGATGAGCAGCCTGTGGAAATAAGTCTTTCCCTTTTTTGTATCTGAGGAAGACACCTATGATATGAAAAGAAGGTAGTTTAAGGACTAATGTCCCCAGAGGTCCAAGAGTTTGGTGTCCCACCCCCAGTCGGTGGCATTTATGGGTAGGTACAGCCTTGTGGGATTAAGTAAGCCACTGTGGGCGGGCTTTTACAGTTTAAAGCCCTGCGCTACCTCCAGTCTGCTCTCCGCTTCATACTGCTGTTGAAAATGTTCTCCCCCGGCTTCCTGTTGTGCAATCATGCCTGCCTGATAAAGCAGACCCACAGAGCAAGAGTAGGGTGCTATTGTTGGAGACAGGGCTATCCTAGTACTCCCTATGTGGATCAGGTTGGCCTAGAACTCACAGAGCTCCACCTGCCTCTGCTTCCCAAAGGTATGTGCTACCCCACCTAGATATAAAAGATTCTTATCCCTCTGAACTATATAAGGCAAAATAAACTCTATCTTATTTTTTTGGTCATTAAAAAAAAATCACAATAGAAAAGTAACTAATATATAATGAAGAATAATTTTAAATTTAAAAAAGCCCAGTGTAGGGGTTGGAGAGATGCCCAGGGGTTGAACAAGCTTCCTCCAGGGTACCTGAATTCCCAGCAACCATGTCAGAAAGCTCATAACCACCTGTAATCCCATCTATAAACACAGGGACCTGAAAGCCTCTTTTGGTTTCCCAGGGCTCTCAAACAGATGGCTGTGTACTCACACGGAAATACATACACGAAAAATACAAATGCAATGGCGGCACTGTACACACTGTCCTTTCTATGAGCAGCTGATTTCTAGTTTGAACCAGTTCTCCTAATTTTAGAACCAGGCCCCAGATTCTGAGCCAGAACAGAAAACAAAATCTTCTCATCCCACACATAATCTCCACTTAAACTCTTGAAAGTATCTCATTAGGTTATTTATAAACAGAATTTGTAACACTAAAAGAACCAAGAATACTAAAGATTATGACAAACATAAAAGGCCAAGGTACTAAATTATCAACTATTCTTATTATGAAAAATAAACCTCTGTAATTCTATCTGAGTTGATCAAAACCTAGCTATTTCTAAAAATTTCTGATTTTCTAAAATCCTTCCAACTCCTGGTCACCAACAACCTGCTCTGTCTAGCCACAGTTCCTATTTGAATTTCCAAAGAACCACGCGATCCCAGTCTAAGCACTCCTGACAGAGGCTCCAACTCCATATACAGCATGGGGGTCAGCCTCCAGCTAGACATGAGAATGGGGGCTGGCTCTCCTCACTCTGCCACTGCTGTCACTGGATAACTCAGCCGGTAAAGGTACTTGCTGCCTGCCAAACCTGATGACCTGAGTTCAATTTCTAAGACCCACATGGTGCAAACAGTGAACTCCAGCCCCTAAGCTGTCCTCTGACCTTCACATATGCACTGTGGCACACATGTATCTTGTACACAATTATTTTCCTTAATGTCTTCCTTTACAGTGTGTTTAAATTTGTTCTCTTCTTCCACAGTCTCCACTTGAAAACTCTACCAGTCACCATGTCTAAATATGTGTGATGGGACAGTATTTTCCTAACCTTCCTGTGAGCAAAAGACACTCTTACTGGTAAGGTAGAGAACTCGAGATAAAATTACAAGAAAAACAAACTTCATCAAAGTCAGCTGAAAATACTTGATCTAATTAGTTTCCGATCTTTGAGATTCCAAGTCAAGCCGAATGGAATTAAAGCAAAGGCCAGACAGCAAGGTCTCCAACGAGCACCCCAAAGCTCAAGACAAAACTGTCCTGAGAATACCCTCCAGGCAGTGACACATGAGCCTGTTTAGATATTAAACTCAGAACCTTTAGGTGATCTCTTAGAGAAGGTTTAGTCCCAGTAATCTGATCTTCTCTCCAGAAAGCAGTTGTTATTTTTGCTCTCTAAATAGTCATTTCCCGTTGGTTGTGTCACCACACCCCGTTTTCTTTCAGGCCAATTTCCCTTCTGAGTTCATGGTTTGTGATCTCCCTTTTCTGGCTGACCACCTAGGGGTAGGTACACAGCCCAAGCTGGGTCAATAAACTTCAGCTTAGTAGCATCTGCCAGGAGCTCGAGCAGAGCACTGCTGTGGAAGCCACTCCTGAAAGCTATAAGGGACGTGACCACGGTAGCACTGTCTTGTCCCGACTGTATTTTCTGTCTGTTTAGGCATTCCTCAGCCCAGTCTCCCTCAACAGGCACATCTATCTTGGTAACCCAATTGAGACTTTCCATGACCCTAAACATGGTCCAAATGTACTAACCAAAATAATTAACGTTTGTACAAACTAAAGATAAACTTAAAATAACCAATAAAGCTATAAATCAAAATAGATTGTCATGCTGTGATGTTACTGGAACAACTATGTTTTGCTGAAACAGATGTTGCCAGGTTACCTGACCCTCATCCAGGATTGCTGTAACTGTAGTCTCTGTGCTCTTTTACCTTTAAAAATGCTGTACTCCCCAGCTTTTGTTTTAAGAGTCTTCCTGAGGCACTGGCCCACTCTTGGTCACAGCCAAAAGTTAAAGACTCTAATTTGGCCTTACGTGCATGGTGAGCTCTAACTTTTTCATCAATCCTATGACACAACAACCTGAGTTTCTGGGGGGAAATTAGCAGAGATGAATCTAACATAGAAGGAAGCAAATGTGAATAATGAAAGAGTCCTGGGAACTGCCTGCACCCACTGGTCCCTGCTACAGCGACCTTAGTCATTCACTGTGCTCACTCTGTGAGTCTGCTGTATCAGGCAGGCATGGTGGCACAACAGGAAGCAGAGGGAGAACATGTTCAACAGCAGTATGAAGTAGAGAGCGAACTGAAAGTAGCGCAGGGCTTTACACTGTAAAAGCCTTACCGTGGGATGTGGACAGAGCAGGGATCTTCCTTCCTGAATCTCTCAGCTATCTTCTACAGATCACCACCCCCACTCCTCTCATCAGCTACTCTGAGTTCTACAGGTATTGCTAAGAGCAGCCTCTCTCCTCAGCTAACATGAACTAACTGGCAGAACAGCAGAGCCTCTGAAGAAAAATACCCAACAAGTCTTGGGTTAACTCTGACTTTGAAAGAAAAGACTGCCCAGCATGGGGATGGGGGTAGATTGTACATTCTCTCAGTGTAACTCCTTGCATGCATGCTACCTTTCCAAGGGCTCTATAGAACCAGGTTTAAAGCCCTAACGCCTAACTGACAATCTCCTCACCACCCCACCCCATATAGATCCATTTTCTCTACCAACTTCTGCCTCCTGGTTTACCAG
Organism: Uromys caudimaculatus; assembly: GCA_028551405.1. Classification (NCBI taxonomy): domain Eukaryota; kingdom Metazoa; phylum Chordata; class Mammalia; order Rodentia; family Muridae; genus Uromys; species Uromys caudimaculatus. The sequence goes on along the minus strand of CM052710.1, from coordinate 50,738,159 downwards.
TAGATCTAAAACCAATAGAAAGCTTAGACTCCAGTGACAATGATGATGGCATTTGCAAAAATCTCTTATGTCTTCAGAGATTTCTCCTTGTATAAGACACAGATCAATGCCCACTTCATTTCTAGAGACATCATAGTATCACCCTACACCTGCTGGTGTAACCGAATAGGAAGAAGGGAATGGGGGATAAGAGATAGGTACAGTCCACACGCCACTAACGTGATCAAGAACACTAGGTAACAAGGAATGTGTGAAGGCCTGAGAATCTCTCTCTTACCCTTAGGAGGGTCTCTGCCCCACCTCACTCTGGCCTGTTATGGGAAAGTTAGTCCAGAAGGACGGACCAGGGTATATTCAGGGACAGATGGTTAGGATTACAATGGGTAAGGCTAGGCAAAGAGAACTAAGTTTGCAGAGAAATTACTCCAGGCTGAACTTTATGGTTCAGGGAAATAGACACAAAAGAACTTGGAGAAGCCAGCCCTAGTGGACAGAGGCCAGGAACTCAAATCAATCTCCACCAGGGAAATGACGAATAAGCAACCAATAGACAGGGACTTTTCCAAAATGCCCATCTCCATAAAATCTCTCTCTCTCTCTCTCTCTCTCTCTCTCTCTCTCTCTCTCTCTCTCTCTCTCTCAGAAAGTATTTCACAATGTTAGTGTTAATAAGAGGAAGTGTGAGGCATGCTTGTGATTGGGCACAGGAGTCTGGTCCTATGAAGCAAGCATGTGCTAGGAAGTTCACAAAACTCCCAGTTTAGCCTGTCCCACTTAAGCCAGCCTAAACTTACATCTAGCACAGAATTTAGCTAGCCTCATCAACTAATGACAGACTAAGCATCAACAGTAGTACTCTGTGTGCCCTCTCTCTCTCAAGAGAAGTACCTGAAGGAAACCCATCTGATACCTTGGTGGCTTCTGTTAATAATAAAAGTTCCAGACTTACACTATACAACATACTACCATTACAAGGGCTCTATAAAATCAGGCTTAAAGGTATTACTAGTAATTCACTCAATATTTGGTTACAATTAAAATTTAGTATTTTATCTAATAGATAAACTGTTGCAGGATATTTGATCACACTGTGAACCCCAAGATTGTGTTATTTACTGGAAAAACTTGTTTTTAGTTGTGGTGTGGCTCAGCCTTAGCACACACCTTTAATTCAAGAGCTTTCTATGTGAATACCGTAATCAGTATTAAATAAAGTCAACCATAGGTCAAGAAGCAGAGCAAGCAACCAGCTGACAGAAGTGAATATAGAATTATTAAGGAAAAAACCATAAAGAGTAAGAGGGAGTCGGGAGGACGGGTACAGAGCTACATAGGAAGTAGAAGGGAGGGACATTCAGTTTCAAGGAGGTTGGAAAGCGGGGCGTTCCTGGTGGGACAACTGGCTGAGGAGGAAGGTCAGCTGGGCGCTTTCTCTGCCTCTCTGAGCTAGCAGGCTTTCACCCCAGCATCTGACTCTTGAGACTTCATTGGTAAAATCAAATGATTGAAATTTTATTAAAAAAACAACAACAATAAACAATATGAAAAAGCTTTAAGACACTTTAGTAGATAAAGAAAATCAGAGTAGAGCTAGTAGTAAAATCTCAGGCTAATAAAATCTAATAGATGGATTGGATACAACATCAAACCCAACGTTAATCTGCCATGTGGGTTATCATGTACCCTACAGTGGGTACAGAACAGGGAGTTTGCCCTAGGAAAAGACTTGTAGAAACAGAAGGGGAACAAAACTTTTGCTGAGTCTTCTTCAGGAGGGAAACTGAGTAGTGACGGACATCGATTCGAAAGGCTAAAAAGAAACCTTAGAACTTTTCTTACTACTCTCTCAAGAAGCCACACTCATGCCCTCGTGGCTCTCCATCCCCACTCACCTCTTTCTGACTAACTCTCACACTCGCATCTGTAAAATTTCATCATAAATTCCAAATGTGTCATCCTGATTCATCCTGAAACTCCTTTCAGCACCCGAGCCTCCTAGCTTGACCCAAGCAGAGGACTCTGCAGTGAGTGCCTGAGACTGCTGTGGGCAGCGGCATGAAGCTGTGTTCCGGCTCCTGCCCCACTTGGGCTGCCATCTTACCTGGCAGCTACAGGAGGACAGTCCCTGATATAGCACTGCTTCAAGAGCATCCCATGATAAGATCTCTTGTACCTACAAAGCATGAAAAGACCTGAAAGCTCTATACAGACAAGAGAGAAAAATCCTTACCTTCTTAAAAGCAAAGTGAAGCCTCACTTAAAGACCTATCAGTGGCTGGAGCCTGACTTTCTGTTCTGCTTGGTTTCATTATTTTTCTTTTAGGCGCTGTTGGCATGATACATACTCAATGGTTAAAGCTTTACATTATTGCCTTTTTTTTTTTTTTTTTTTTAAATCTACTCAACCATTAAAATCTTTCCTGGGGGCTGGGGAGATGGCTCAGCAGTTAAGTGTGTTTCCTGCTCTCTCATGAAACATGGAGTTCAGGCCCCAGCACACATAGTGGCTGGCTCACAACTACCTGTGACTCTACCTCCAAGGGACCCAAAGCCCTCTTCGGGCATCTGAGGGCAACACACACACACACTAAATCTTAAAAAAAAAAAAAAAAGAATCCATAGGCTGGACCAATGGCTCAAAACTTGAGTGTTCGTACAAAGGAGCTGAATTCAGCTCCCATCACCCATCTCAGGTGGTTCATAGCCACCTGTAGCTCCAACTCCAGGGGATCCGTCACCTCTGGCCTCTTTAGGCATCTGCACTCACAAGAGCGCGACTGTTCTTCCAAAGGTTGTGAGTTGAAATCCCAGCAACCACATGATGGCTCACAACCATCCGTAATGAGATCTGATGCCCTCTTCTAGGGTGTCTGAAGACAGCAAGTGGGGCTGGAGCAAGCCAGGCCAGAGCGTGCTGTGCCAGAGAATGTGTACTTACATATAATACATAAATAAATCTTAAAAAAAAATACAGTGTATTTACATATAATAAATAAATAAATCTTTAAAAAAAAAACAAATAATTCTTCTTGGAGTTATTCTTTGTATTTTTCCACACTCTCATTATATAGTCAGGTGTCTACTTCTTTAAATCCTACAGCCAAAAGTGAAGATGAGGACAGTCCCACTTACAAAGGATAATGGTTCCTAATAGTCTGTTCAACAGCACAAAGAGAACCTGTGCCACCAATAAAGTGCTGGGAACATACACCTGACAACTGGGATATGTGTCCTCAGTTCTCCAAGTACACACCACAATTAAGTCACCATAGGATTCTACAGTAAGTTTTAATGCTTCACTACCATCACCGGTCTTAGTTACCATTGATAAAAAGGCCTGGTGACTTTGGTCTGATCTTAGGACCAGGCGTAACAATCTGCTGTATGCTTCACTGATTATGTGGTTTGATGTGGTGAGTGACTGCATCCTCTCCTTCTATATTCCCATAGAATGGTGATCCCGCAATCTCCAAACTCAGATTCTCTCACTTCTGTAAACGTAACTTTTATTCTTCTATAGTAATTATTGTCTTGGAGGCTTACTGCTAACTAGGCCTAGTCCTGGAAGCTTCTAGCCTCTGTATAATCTAATTTAGGCCTAGAATGTTTTCAACCTCTGAGACGTGCTCCTAAATAAGCTCACCCCTTCCTAGTTCTTTCTATTCTCTGGCTGGCTGATTCTGGCTCAAACTCCTCTCTGAGCTAACTGATTCAATCTGGCTTCTCTCTCTCTCAGCCTTTCCTGAATTGCTTGGCTTGGCTTCAAACCAACTCTAGCAATCTATTCTAATTTTCTGGTTCCTTCTCATTCTCTGGCTTGTTCTGTCTTCACCTGTGTCTAGCTTGTTCTCTCTCTCTCTCTCTCTCTCTGCAACCTGTCTCTGAACAACTGTCCAGGTAAAACTGCCTTCTTCCTCTCTCTTTCTCTATGCAGCTCCCTTAAGTAGCTTCCTCTTCCTTTCCTTTCTCTTCTCTTGAGAGTTGGGCATATCCTATTTTGTCAAATCTTTCTCTGATTCATCACTTTGTCTGCCACTCAGACATCACTTTCAAACACTGGTGCTTCCTTCTACAAGCTAACTTTACTTTCATTGTCTGGGATTACAGTTGTGTACTTAGGGCTGAGCCACACCACAACTAGAAGCAACATTTTTCAGTAAATAACACAATCTCGAGGTTCACTGGGTGATCAAATATTCTGCAACACATCCTATTTAGATGAGACAGCTGATGGCTGGGTAGGCAGGGTATATATCCTTGTTCAGCAAACAGTTATAGGAAACAGATCTTCCACCACCATCAACTCTTAAGATTAAGGAAGGAATCAGTCTCAGAGGGAAAATGAGGTAGGAGACATAGGAAGGAAAAGGAAACCCCAGAGTCTGGTTGGAGTCTTGCCACCTGGGAATCAAGATTTCCCCAATATTAATAATGTTTGCTATGAAGGTTGCCTATAAAGAAATGGTATACCCTTTATGTAGATTTCAAATAAGAATGTTAAAATAGCAATGAACTATATACTTAAGGCCTAAGCACATATCACCTTGGAGTATGGTCCTGTTCCTTTCCCAGATGTAAAGCTACAGTTTTCCGTAAATTTTACAAACAAGACTATAAACTTTATTTGCACTACATATGTCCTAAGGCCCTTGTGCAATACTATCCACTGTAGCCCAAGAGCCAGCCTATAATCTCTTACTCAGAAAAATGAGATTAAAAGGAAAAGTTGTTTGACAATCTTTTGAGGCGTACCTTCAGAAGTCACCCAAATTATGTGTGTGTATACATATATACACACATACACACACACATATATAAACTGTTACAAAAGACATTAAATTGTGACTCTCCTGAAAGGCCCATGATTTTGGGTGTGTACTCTCCTCTTAAGCATCTCTCTATTAATCCATGTTCTTAAATTTGTGTTAAAATATTTTCATAAACTTCAACAATGCTTTATTTGGTTTTTTGTTTTGTTTTGTTTTTTAAAAAAGACTTTGGGGCTCAGAGGTTAAGAGCACTAGCTGCTCTTCCAGAGGACCTGAACTCATAGGTTCAATTCCCAGCATCCACATGACAGCTCACAACTGTCTGTCATTCCAGTTCCAGGGGATGCAACACTCTCACACCGGCCACATAAGCTGGCAAGACACCAATGCAAATAAAATGAATTTTAAAAACAAAACAAAACACAACACTTCTACTAGCTTGGAGTATAAATTTCATAAGATTCCAGATCAACCCGAGAAGAAACAAGTACCATTAAACTACATTACTTACAGTGTTAGAGAGCAGCACAATAGGTCAAAAAAGCCAAGCACGGAGAAAAACAGTATCATACTCCAATGCAACAATCACTGAAGCAATGCTGGGATCCTCCTGGGGGGGAAAAAGTGCTTTAATTAAAGGGCGGAAGTTATTTTAAATACTACCACAGCGCAGGGTGGGGAGAGGGGGACAGGTGAGAAAGCAACAAACTGAGGATCATTTGCCCAGCACGTGCACAGCAAATAGTAATAATAAGCAAACGAAACGAATATGAGCTAAAATTTCTCAAGGAACAAAAAAATGAAGTATGTGGCTGTAGCCAACTAAGCAGTCCCAGATGAGGAAACCTTCAACAAACTTTAAAATCTGAGACCAGTGGGTGGGTGGGAGACCTTTTAAAGAAATGAGCCACTGGAGACTAAATGAAGGACAGGTATGATGCAGCACACACCTTTGCAGCGCAGGACCAGGCGGCTTGTACCGCAGTTAGAAGCGCCGGCACTTTGGTCTTAAGTCACCTTACTACCCTAGACACTCAAAGTCCTATTTATTATTGTTTCTAAGTCATTGATTATTATGATTATTTCAAAAGTTATGGGATGACTTCTACTTTGGGGTCCGAGACTTCGCAGCTCCACCTTGCCGGTTTTTAGACTGGGCAGAAGGAGGGGACCCCCAGTCTCTTGTAGCTGGGAGAAGAGAAGCCCTCTAGAAGACCCGGGGCCATCTAGTCCCACCGTTGTGGTCCTGCGATGTTTGAGTTTTCCAGTCGCCGCCAGACCCAGCCCAGGATCCCAAGAAACCATCTCCTAAGGGTCGCCGCCCACAACCCGCCCCACCCTTCTCTATCGCTGAGAACCACCTACCGCTAGCCTCTGCACGACCCAGGACACCTCCACAACCTAAGGGCAAACAGCTTCACCACCGAGACGAGGGGAAAGCGCGCCCTCGCTCGTCTTCCGGCGGAAGCGGAAGCTCGAGCGGAAATGGAGAGGTGGCCCAAAGGAGGTGCGGTCTCCTAAACTCATGGCGGGTCTTGTACGGGCATCGGTAGTGCGGTCGCAATGTCGCCAGTTCTGGCGTCTGTTCCCTCGCGGCCATGGGCTCAGGGATATTACGGAGAGGCCGAGACTAGAGGAGGAGCGGTGCTGCCTGGGGAGCCGAGCCTTCAGCGCCGGACCGCCACCGCCGGGGGCCGGGCCGGAGCCCAAGGGCAGTCAAGCGGGGTCTCACCGCCCGAAGCCTGGGGTGAGTATCCGCATGAAGCCTTCGGGACTTGGCGCTCTCCGCAGCCTTACATCTCTGCATCCTGCATACCTCAGGAACTCCCTGGCGTGAAAGGGCCATGGAATCCCTTCCTTGCTTCCTGGTCAGCGATAGTTCCAACCTTGACAACCTTTTTTCCTGGTCCCAGCCTTTACAGACCTTGAGAACCTATTCCCCCTCCGCGCGATTACAACTCAGGCTTTTTTGTTCCAGGACAAAAAAAAAAAAAAAAAAAAAATTAGTTTTGGACTTTAAAGAGTACAGAGAAATAACCCAATGTTAGTTTTTAGAAAGTTCCACTTTCAGGTTTCTTTTCATTTGCTGTCATTTTGGAAGCCAGTTGGGTAACCTTCCCAGATTAGATTTATTTTATTTTTATCATCAGTATCGGCATAAGCCGGTCATCAATTTTTTTTGTTTGTTGAGACCGGGTGTCTTATATCTTAGGTTGGCCTAGAACTTGTATGTAGCCAAGAACGACTTTGAGCTTGATCCCCCTCCCAGGGTGCTAAGATTACCGGTGTGCATCACCACACCCACTTTTATATAGTGCTTGGCATGGAACCCATGGGCTTGGTACATAACAATCAAGCATTCTACCAATTAGGTGAGCTTCATCTCCAGCCCTTAATTGGTTTGTAAATTAACATGGGTAACTTTTCCTTGGAAACGAGTGTTTTTGTAGTAGATATAACTGTTTTCACAAACATTTACATAATTTATCCCAAAGTAACCGGAAGCATTCAGTGTATGTAACCGTGGTTTGTGTGTACTTGCTATGAAAACGAAGGTAATAAATACAGCGTTGGCTAAGTGTTTGCATCTTACTTGTTTTATTGTTTTAATCTCTGCCCCAGTAGCCTGTTTCTTGGAAGTCTTTAGCACTCACTTTTGCCATTGGAGGATCTTTATTGGCTGGAATGAAGTACTTCAAGAAAGAAAAGATAGAAAGTAAGTGGTATAAAAATATCCTTTGGGGTATTTTTTTTTTTTTTAATTAGTGTGTGCGTGTGCAAGTGCGTGCTTATGTGTGCACGCCATGGTGGAGGCCAAAGAACTTTGGGAGTTGGTTCTAGTGTTTTCTTTCATGGTGTGTTCCTGGGATTGAGCTTGGGTAATCAGACTTTTATATCAAGCATTTCTGTCTACTGGGCTATTGGCCAACCCTGTTCTTAAACCTTTTGTTTTAAAATAATTCAAGGCTTTCACTAGATACTGTTTTTCCAAGCCAGAGGGCAGTGCAGGGGTCTGTGAGGGCCAGAAGAAGTCTTGATCATGGGATCTGAGAAGACTTCCTAGGGGTCAGGCATGTAGAGCAGTGTGGGTAGATCCTGCAAACAAGTTGGGGTGGCAGCACTGGGCAAGTCCAGGCTGGCTGTGATGGAGGGAAAGCCAGGAACTGCTGTGAAATACCATCGTGAAATGTTGAAGGCACTTTTAAAAATTTATATTTTAGTGGATATTCTAAGGACTTTGTTTCAAAAGATTAAGATAAATATTGTTTGAATCAGTTATTTAGAGTCTCTTGATGCCATTCAATAAAGAGAAATGTTAAAATATGGGAATGAGAATGCACAGGCATTAGAACTTTAGTAATATTGATAGAGCTCACCTTTTAGCAGAGCAGAGTATTTTAACTGATACAATTTTCATGTTTGTTTAGAGTTCTTTATTTTATGTGTGTGTGTTGTCTGTGTGCATGTGTGTGAATTATGTGAGTGCCTTGTGCATGTGGAGGTCAGAAGAGAGCATTTAGATTTTCTGAAACTGGAGTTATAGGTGTTTGTGAGCTGTCATTGGTATTGGGAATTGAACCAGGTACTATGCAAGAACAAGTGCTCTTAACTGCCAAGTCATCTCTCCAGCTTCTGATTTTCATATGTTAACAGGCATTCAGTTTATTCCCAAACTATACCCAAGGGAATAAGTTTTCAAATGTTGAAAAGTTAAGAAGGTAGTGACAAATTATTCTAAATGTAAACTGCTTTTGCTTTGAAGTTCACGCATAATAAATTTGTTTTAGTTCTATGAGACCAACCTAAAGTGTTCCAAAATTATTTGGTTATTTGCTGATATGGTGCCCCATGCATTGTGTAGTTCCTTCAACATAATCAGAACCATCAGCATTTAGAAAATTAACCCTTATGGAACCATTGTTCTAAGACAGTGTCAGGTTCAGTCGAGTTTGATACTGTATTGCTTTTGCAATAAAGGCATCAGTTCAGACCCATTCCTTGTTCCTGGTTGTCTCTTCAACTTCTGCAGATTATAAGTTTCTCAGGCTTCACCTGACTTCACTGACCTCGACAACTTTGAAAACCACAGGCCAGTTATTTAGTAAATTGTTCCTCAGCCTGTACCATCCTAATCTTCTCTCTGGACTTTGTTAAGGTTCTGCAGGCTGTGACAGGGATGTCACAGAAATGATACTGCATGTAGTTGGGTGCATCGTGATTTTTCCTTGTCCCATTATTGGTGATGTTGGATCATCTAAGACATCTCAGCCTTCTTGTATGAATTGTATGTTTTATCACGTGTGCTTGTGTGTACCATTCTCATCACTTGCCATATGTTCAGGGATTGTGATCTGCTCTCTTTCTTTTAATACTCAGAGTATCTCTCGGGAGCTTCCGATAGTTGTTTTGTTCATTTCTTTGTTTTAATTGTTAACTTGACACAACCTAGAGTCACCTGGGAAGAGTCTCAGTGAGGGGTGTCTAGATTAGGCTAGCCTGTGGATATGCATGACCTTGGGGATTCTCGAGATTGCCCTAATTGATGTGGGAAGACGAAGCCTGAAAGTGGCAAGAGTAGAGAAAGCTTGCTAAAGACTATGCATGCATAGGTTATTTCTCCACTAGTCTGAAGGTGTGATGTGACTAGTGCTGCAGGCTCCTCCCACTGTGACTTCCTCACAGATGGGCTCTTACCAGGAATTATAAGATTAAATAAACCCTTTCTCATCTAAGTTTCTTTTTGACAGAATATTTTATCACAGCATCAGAAATGAAAACAGAAGAGTTTGTTGTTGGTTTCAGTAACCTTTGGGTTTTCCTTCTACTGCTGGCTCTACTCGTGCTTTGTTTCAGCTTATTTCAGTGTTTCTCACCAGGACCTTTAATTGTCTTAGCACTACAGAGAACATTCCTGTTCTCTCCTGTCCACAGTTCTGGTTTCCTTTCTGTTAGTAACACTCTTATCCCTGTTTGTTTAATTAATCTTTATAAAACTAAGGTCCCATCACTACTGCCCTTCCTCATTAAGCTGCCTCTAGCACACTCAGCTTCAAGTTTCTCTCACCCCCACACTGAACAGCTTAGGACTGAATTGTTCTGGGTGAACGCTTTTTACCACTTTGTTACAGTGCTTGCATGTGTGATAGCATTCAGTGTTCTTATTTTATGCTTATTTTTCTGAAATTTCTTCTGCTTTTTATTCCCCACCCCCCATAACATTCTTTCTAGTATTATGCTAACTCTGTCAAATATTTCAGTGACTCTGGTTACAATGACTTGTTTTGTTGGTGTATCTCTTTAAGAGCTGGAGAAACAGCGGCATCGCAGCATTGGGAAGCCTTTACTAGGGGGACCATTTTCTCTCACAACTCACAATGGAGAGCCCAGAACCAACAAGGACTATCTGGGTCAATGGGTATTGATTTATTTTGGCTTCACTCATTGCCCTGATATCTGTCCAGAAGAACTAGAAAAAATGATTGAAGTTGTGGAGGAAATAGGTAAGAGACCAATCACGGTCTGCACTATTGATTCACTAGCACTGTAGTGTGTTGTAATGTTTTGCTCTATAAGGACATAAAGTTTCCATGTTCAGCTTGTTTTGATTTAGGGCCCTTGCTAGGGTGCCAAGTGTTAAGTCGTTTTAAAATGGCACCGTGCTTCTGTCTCCTTTTACTGCATTGTTCTTATTGTTTCCCCAATGACACTGATGGTTAGATTAGGAAATCTGGAGTGATCAGTGATATCTAATTAATGTCAATTAAAAGCAGTCTGCAGGAAGCCTACCTCTTTAAGTTTTTTTGCTGTATTCAGTCTTTATTGATATTGTACCTTGCCCTCAGTGTGGTAGGGAAAACTACAGAGATTGCATTAGGAAGTAAGAGGATTATGAGAGGTGATCTGGATGGAGTAACAGCATCTATGTATCAAAGTGTGTGATAGGACAGCTGTCTGGCTCCTCCAGACAGAAACTCCTCCTCCTCCACTCCAGACGATCTAATCTGTCCACTGTGTCACCCTGACACTTTGCTGTAGAACCACTTTCTCCAGGTATTGCTGGGTCTCTGTCTTCCCTTGTGGTGACTATTGACTAATTGGACCTTTCTTTCAGATAGTATTCCATCCCTGCCAAATTTAACTCCACTTTTCATCACCATTGACCCAGAAAGGGACACAAAAGAAGCCATCGCGACTTATGTGAAAGGTATGTTTTACTGATAATTTACACATACTCACTTCTTAACAGCTTGCAGTAGCAAACCATCTGAGACTTAACAGTGCTTCCTAAAATAGATGAGTGGTATTGTCAGTTGTTTTGCAGGCAGATAAAACGATGGAATTCAGAGTTACATCTTCAATTTGTTGACACACAAGCAAGTTTCTCCATGCTTGGTGCTCTGATCTTTACTTTTATCACAAGAAGGATTGGAACTTGAGCTTCGTGTATTACCTAAGTTAAGTGGGGAGTAAGGTTGTGTTGCTTCTTACTCTGTGTCTTATTCTCCTTTTTGTCAGAATGGAGAAATATACTTCAGGAGTGTATGCAATGGGAGATTAAAGGTGGATTTTGGAGCATAAACAAATTTTGATCTCAGGCTTTATGTTGTTTTTGTTTGCTTATTTACTTATTTATTGAGGCTGGGTTTAACTGTACTATTGGCTGTCCTGGAACTCACTGTAGATTAGGCTACCTTGAACTCATAGAGACCCACCTGCCTCTGTCTCCAGACTGCTGGGATTAAAAGTGTGCACCATTCTCTGCTTAATTCAGCCATTTAAAGAGACTTCCAAGATTATGTAAATTCTAAAAAACATTAACAGCACATGCATTCTATGACTGATTTACCCATAGCTATGAGTTTGTTTGTTTGTTTGTTTGTTTGTTTGTTTGTTTTATCATAGCATGAATTTTTTTACAGGCACCCTTTGAGCCATATTTTGTTGTTTTTGTTGTTGTTGTTTTTGTTGTTCTTAAGTTTTTTTAACCAAGCATAGTGTACAGACCTTTAATCTCAGCACTGAGAAGCTATGGGTTCTAGACCAGCCTGGTCTACACAGTTTTAAGATAGCCAGGGCTACATAGAGAGACCCTGTCTCAAAAATCTCAGGAAAAAACAAAAACAAAATTCTCATACAATATGCTTTAATCATGTTCCCTCCACCAACTCCTCCTGTCTTCCTTATCCACCTTCGTGTTCTTCCTCCTGCCCCCCAAACAAAACAGAATGCATTTTAGAAAAACAACAGGAGGTCAAACAAAATACCAAGAAGACAGAAAACACTAAAACAATGAAACAAATGCTCAAAAAGAAGGTGTGTTGGCTACCAACTCCTAGGCATGTGGCCCATTCTGGAGTGTGGCTGGTATTCCTATTAAAACTTCACAGGAAAGAGTTGCTTTTCCTTTTCCCAACCTGTATCAATTGCTGACACTGTCTTGGCTAGGGGTGGGATGCTGTGCACTTCCCCTTCTCAGTGCTCAAATTCAAACGGGCCCTGTGCATGCCGTCACAGAGTCTGAGTTCATGTGTACATCAGTCCTGTTGCCTTCAAGAATCACCCATCCCCTGTCTCCTGCAGTCTTTGCATCTCCTCTTCCATGTAGATCCCTGCACCTTGAGGGGAGGGGAACATGGAGACGTCCCGTTTCAGGCTGAGTTCTCCCAAACCTCTCACTCCACTGAGCCATCGTACACCCTCTTGAACTAACTTTCTTTCCATGTGATGCAGTGAAAAACCTGCCTATGCTTGTAACTAAATCAGCTTAAGACATGATTTAAATAACTAGAATACAGTTCCGTCAGACCCTTACAATAGTCACAAGAAGATCCATCGTATGTCATAGCATGCAGAAAAGTGTTTGGCGACTCAGGCTTCGGGCTGGGAGCCTTCCTCAGGGATCTCTGGCCAAATGCAAGGGTTCTGGCAAGGGAGAGAGTGAGAGCAGGGATGGAATCTCCTCCACCTCCGTCTCTGCAGTTGCCACCTCGGTTGCACCAAGACGCTGCACCCACCGCCCTGTGCTCAGTCAGGCCTGGACCCACGAGAGGCCGACTAGCCAGCAGAGTGCAGGGAGCTTCTGGCGGCTTTCGGGAGAGCAGATCTCTTCCCCGGCCCCGAAGTGTTATAGCTCTTATGATAGAAGCTCTCAGACGCCGGAGTAGTTTTCACACCTTTATTCCTTCTGGATAGGGATCTCCCCTACACAGGTTGGGATGGTCTAATATACTGTTTGGTAGGGGTCAGGGGTTTGACAACAGATACTTCCCATTGGCTTGGTCTGAGGGCTTCTGGGCACCTTATTTGCATGTCGGAGGGTTAGGCATTGCTCCTATGTGACAAATCTCACATGACAGGCCTCTCTGCAGGGGTTGTGAAAGCTGTAGCTGTTTTTACAGTAGTCTTCTGGGAGCGTTGGCCAAAAACATTTTCCAGTCCCTCGTGGATTATTCCACTGGGTCTCCCAGAGTTTTCAGCCTGTGCTCAACCAGGTGCCAGATTGCCTGCCACAGACCACTGTGCCACAGCCCCAAAGCTACTTTGTAGTGACATTAGGGCACTCATTTGTACATGCTTTATTGTTGTTTTAGTTTTGAGTAAAGTCTATTATGTCTCTTGTCTTATTCTCACTGTCTTGTTTTTATATTTAGAATTTTCTCCCAAATTGGTTGGATTGACTGGCACAAAAGAAGAGATTGATGGAGTGGCCAGAGCATACAGGGTGTATTACAGCCCTGGCCCTAAGGATGAGGATGAGGACTACATAGTAAGTAAATGCTCAGCTTTGAACATGTGTCCTGGCCCGGGATTCCAGGTTCTCACAAATTTTACATGCCTCTCTGGCCTCTGACATAAAGGAAAACCTGAAAGGCTAAAGAGATGGTGTACTGGCTGGTTTTGTGTCAACTTGACACAAGCTGGAGTTATCACAGAGAAAGGCGTTTCAGTTGAGAAAATGCCTCCATGTAAGGCATTTTCTCAGTTAGTGATCAAGGGGGTGGGCCCCTTGTGAGTGGTACCATCCGTGGGCTGGTAGTCTTGGGTTCTATAAGAAAGCCAGCTGAGCAAACCAGGAGAAGCAAGCCAGCCAGTAAGTTACATCCCTCCATGGCCTCTGCATCAGCCCCTGCTTCCTGACCTGCTTGAGTTCCAGTCCTGACTTCCTTTGGTGATGAACAGCAATGTGGAAGTGTAAGCTGAATAAACCCTTTCCTCCCCAACTTGCTTCTTGGTCATGATGTTTGTGCAGGAATAGAACCCCTGACTAAGACAGAGGGCTCAGTGATTAAGGGCACTTACTGCTCTTCCAGAGAATCCGGATTCAATTCCCAGCACCTACCTTGTGGCTCACAATCGACTGTAACTCCAGTTCTAGGGAATCCGATGTCCTCTTCTAGACTCTACAGGCACCAGGCACAAATGTGGTACATATACAGACATGTAGGCAAGCACTCAAACACATGAAACAAAAATCTCTTTTAAAAAGAAGAAAGAAAGCTGAGGCTCTTGTAAATTCCTTGAGAATTTTAGATAATTTGAAAATCTAGTAGGCACATACATTTGAAAGATGACTGCTTATTGTTGAATTTATATGTATTCTTCTCATACTCTGTCTGACTTCCTTCCCTAGTTCTATATACAATTACGTGGTGTCCACTCTACTTCAGTTTTAGTTTATGGGCATCCTGTTATTTCTCCCTGTGTCTTTGAAGAAGGGAAAAAAGTGCTCTTTTTCACACTTGTGAGTTGTAAGCCTTAGGGAATCATTTATTTTATTGAAAAGCAGGAGAGAAAATAACAGGCTGTGTGCAAGCTTTACTGGCTTTGGACTTAGTTCAGTTCAACATGGGGTTCACCAATGAGAGATGGACTGCTAGCGCAGTTTACCCTTGTAGGTCTTTCATTAAGGATCTATTTACTTGTTAGTCATCGTTGTCTGGGAGGTCCTGAGCAACTGGGCCCGTTTCTGATTGGTGGTTTTGTGGTGTGCACAGGACTTACTCTCCTCAACCCAGGTGTTTCTTAGCACATTCAGAATTGACATGGTGCTCTAGCAGCAATTCTTTGCCTGTGGGTTGCTTCCCCTTTGGGGGCTGACCAATCCTTTCACAGGGGTCATCTAAGACGATTGAAAATCATAAATATTTACATTAGGATTCATAAGAGTAGCAGAATTACAGTTATGAAGTAGCAACAAAGCTAGTTTTATGGTTGGGGTCACTACAACATGAAGAACTGTATCAGAGGATCCGAACATTAGGGAAGTTGAGAACCACTGTACAATAGTATTGTTACAGATGGTTTTTTTCTGTTGTCATACTCTGGGTTTTCTATAATGTCAGTTAAGTAAAATGATTAATCATAAAAGATTTCCTTGTAGCTATAAAACTGGTTGGGGTGGGGAGAGATGAGTAGGATGCTAAGACATTGATTGGTTTACCAGCTCCCTCTGGCCTGTCCCTAGAGCGATATGCAGAGTGTTTGTTTTCTCCACTGTGGTTTGTACCTTTTTCTTTGTCCTGCATGTGTATGCACATGTTGGCCAGGATGGCTGATAAAGGAGCTCCCAGCATTGCTTCCCTGCACTGTACACACAGGCATGTGTGGCCAGACTTGGCTTTTACCTAGATTCAGGTGATTCAAATGCTTGTGCTTTCACAGCAAGCACCGGGGCACCAGGCTTCAGTCACTCTCCAGCCCTTTGAGCTTGGAGCCTCTTGTGTACCCTATGGCCAGAATAAAAACGGGCACTTGACCACAATGCCTCAAATACAACATGGTATCAGATTTTCTACACCTGATGCCTCATAGCATTGGGAAAACTTGTGATTCATGGAAGAACGGGACGAGAGAAAAATGAATATTTTTCCTGAAGCCCTGTTTGAGAGAAGTAGTGAGGCTCTCCTGTGGCTTTGTCTTGCTGCATCTGCAAGTATGAGAAGAAGTGGAAAAGTACACAAGTGCCAAAAGAGGAGACCTTCAAGGACTTGGGACCCTCAGGGACATGGGCCTTTCAAGAGTGCCAGAGGGAGTAGGAGGGTCTAATCATCCCACCATAAACAAGTTTTGTTAAATTCTGTAACACTCCTGAAGCAAAAAAGAAATTTTTTAGATAACCAAATGGCTGGTTTGATTTGTAACAGTTTAGTCAGGCATGGTACACACTGTGACTTTGAGGTCGGCCTGGTATACATAGCAAGTTTCAGGCCAGCTAATGCCACATAGTGAGACACTTGTCTCAAAAATAAAAGTAAGTAAAACATTCCATTCAAATCACAAGTACTTTACTGAAACCAAAGCTCCTCTTCCTACAGGAATGGGGCGAGGCTGCTAGCCCACGTGGTTCCACAGTACTGTCAACTACCCTTTACAATTTCCTAGTTTAACCCTTCATTACATAGCCTATCTCAATTGGTTGCCCTTGGTATAGTAAGAGTTAACCATTTCCTTGTTATCAGTAAGTCACCTTTGTGCACAGGCTGAACACATGAGCAGACCGAGCACATGTTAGGCCTTGAAATTTTTACTTGTGATACAGTTAATCTGAAATGCAGTTGATATATTTGTCTTAAAGATTAAAGTACAGATATACAAATCTTACGGAGGCTTCCTTGACCTCCTAGGAGGCATCCTAGGCCCCATTTTCCCACACACTGTTCTGATGCCCTAAGACTGCTCTGACTTCATTGCTGTACATTTGCTAAATCAGCCAACAGGGGGAGAAGATACTCTCGACTTCTTAAGTGACTCCTTATGTCTTGAGGCCATGGATAGATGGAAATATCTGTTAGGATTTAAGGACTAGTAAAAGGGCAGAGCTTAAAGATTAACTTTGAGATATAATGGGATATTTTCATAATCTCAGACAAAAGTGACAAAAGTAGCATCTTTAGACATTATATACAAACTGAGTATTCAAAGTTAACATGTAAATCTAAATTTGCATGTTATACACATGGTTATTATATATATAAGAGCACATTATTATATATGAATGTTAGCAAGCAAATAGTTGGGGAGAATAGAAATAGTTTTTAAATCTAAATGAGGACCATCCAATTCATAACAAAAATGTGGATTATTTAATGATATT
The DNA here is from genome assembly GCA_028551405.1 of Uromys caudimaculatus. Taxonomy (NCBI): domain Eukaryota; kingdom Metazoa; phylum Chordata; class Mammalia; order Rodentia; family Muridae; genus Uromys; species Uromys caudimaculatus. Next base: position 50,721,296 of record CM052710.1, on the reverse strand, counting down.
CCTCTTTTTAAACCTGTTAAGTTTAGCTGTGATTGGAAAGTTTAAAAATACTGTTGTCAGTCTAGGAAAAACGGGAAGTGTGTTGTTGGAGTGAACTTGAAACAACAGGTGTCTTGTCTCTGTGCATTGTTAATGGGAATGAATCTGATAAGTCCTCTTTGGAACACAATGTATGTGAAGTCAACTGCTTTGCTAGCACTGTTGCTACATGCAAATTAGCTTGCAAGTGAATCTTACAGCTTCGTTGGTAAATCTAAGGACTGAAACCCAAGTAACCCTTTTTGAAGAGTTACTTTGTCCTGATGTAGAACAGTGTTGTTTTGTGTTGCCTAACAAGGGACTGTCATAAAGTGTAAATTGTGTGACAGTAGTGGTAGTGCTGAGTATAATGCATAGTAAATACAGAGACTTTCTGAGAACACAGTAGGAACCAGTAACAGTGGTTCATGGGAGAAGAACCAAGGGACTCTGGGAGTCTAGAAGATTCCTATGCATGCAATTCTTTTTTAGGCAACCAAAACGTATATTTAAGAAACATGAGTTACTGACTCTGTAGTTGAATTGGAAATAGTGGCAACATGGTGATAAGAAAAGGATTCGTACTTTGAAGTTAGGCAGATGCTAAATCTTAATGTTAGATCAGGCATTTAGCAGTGTATATGACTTCCCCTATCCAGCCTGTTTGTACTTTATAGAGGACTCCTGTCTCGTGATGAAATGACAAGTGAGGGGCTTGGAGACGACTCAGTGGGTAACAGTGCCTGTTGCACTGAGTTCAAATTCCCAGCGATACATGAAAAGCCAGGCATGGCCATGTACTGCTGAAACTCCACACTATTGCTACTGCTAGAGGAGGTTTGCTGGGGCTACCAACCTAGCTCCAGAGTTACTGAGATACTTTGTCTCAAGGGAATCAGGCAGAGACTGACAAAGGAGGACACCCAACATCGCCTTCTGTCCTCTGTGTGTGCATGTGCGTGCTCATCCCTACATGTGTACATATACCACACACTAAGGGAAAAGGGTGTGTAATTGCTAGTTTGTTTTTCTGTACTACAAACTACTAGAATTTGTAGAATTACCTATTAGAACAAGCATTGATTGTCCCAACTATAACCATGTAAATATTGAGAAGTGAGCACAGAGAAGTTTGACAAGGGCAGAGAATGTCTTTTACTTTATACTAGTTGGTAATTTATATTAAGAACCCTCAGAAGTAAGTCCAGCATACTCCAATTCTATTCTTTAAAGAGGAAAGTGACTAGAGGAAAAGGGAAAGGGGACCTATATTGTGTGTGTACATGAAATCATCAAAAAAATTCTCTAAGAAAGGAAGCAGTGAAGGAAAGAGGGTATATACTACAGAGAAAGGCTTGAGGGGAAAGCCAGAGTTTTAATTCTGATTCTGTCAAGTGTGAGGAGAAATTCCAGGCCCTGCCTGGCTCCTGCAGTAAATTCTCCACATGGAGTCACCAGCTGTCTGAGCTCTTGGTGGCATTCTTTCCTGATGGCAGGAGAGTGGCTCTTTCCATTTGCTCTCTCCTTATGAATGTGTGTGTATAAAAAGGTAACAGCCTCACAGCCATGTCATGTGGGTTGGGGTATGTTCAGGGGTGTTTCCTCTTTGGTATGTGTAATGGCATACCTATCTTTCTGTCTTGCCAAACAAGCCTCCAACAAATTCCAAGGACTTAGGATGGCAGATCTACTCTTAAAATATTACAGAAATGAATATCCAAAGAGTGATGACTAGTCTGAACTTGCGTTGGAACTGAGACATATTAAGAGGAAATTAATGGCAAATTTGATGATGGGTTGAAGAGGCTCCTAGAGAGTAGCATTGTGGCTGGTGGGGAGTGTCCAAGCAGTCTGATTCAGAGAGCAAGCTCAGGATAGCAAATGCCAATTTCCCAGGGCAGAAAAACATCTTACAGTTTTTGATGGGATCACAGATTAAATCACTATTAGGGTTGGTATCACATTCATCAGCTAGTGGTTGGTTTTCTGGCTTCTCATAAAGTGTGGCAAGTAGAGTATAGGCAGTTCCTTAAAATGAGGGTGGGCACCTAGGCACTCACTGACCATTGCTTTGACTTCTGTGTGATAACTCTGTGAGTGGAGAAGGGGTCTGATGAGAGACTCCCAGTCAGAAGTGGGAAGTGTTGCTGTTCCCCGCATAGGCTACTTAGGAAGGCTAGTAGAAGGTGAATCCTTCTCTCAGAGACTGTACGGTAGGTATGTGAAGAATGGTACCAAAAGAATCCCAGACTGAACCACAGCAGCCGCCGTTTCTAGAACATGGCTATGCGTGCACTGGAGTTGATGCAGGCCTAGTTGGTAGACCATGCATTGCTGTGGGTATTGCTGTGGTTACTTACGTACTGAGCTAAATCTCTTACCCTGCAACATTTTTCTACTCAGTAAAATAAGATTGTAATCTTTGTTCACACATTCCTCCCCCCTTCTGCTTTACAGGTGGATCATACAATAATCATGTACTTGATTGGACCAGATGGAGAATTTCTTGATTATTTTGGACAAAACAAGAAGAAGGCAGAAATAGCTGGCTCAATTGCTGCACACATGAGATCGCACATGAAGAAGAGGTAGCCAGAGCCACATCACCAGATACAGGATTGGCTTGCTGAAGAGGAAGCTTTGTCTCCCAGAGGAACTTCTATATATGTAATGTACAGCATGGACTTCACACCCTGAGAACATCATTCTACATGAGATGTTACCCTGGGGCTCAGCCAACCCAGTCTGCCACGAAGTACCAGGAGTCCAAAGGGCCAGGGGAGGCAGAGGCAGTGGAGAGCAGGCATCCAGAACCATCAGAGAGGCACACAAATGCACATTGTAGGAACGGCACTCTTGGAGTAGTGTTGCTGCCTCACCCGCCAGTGGCGCTCTTGTTGTTTCAACTTGTGTGCTTGTTTGCTCATAGTCAGCATAGGCGTTCAAGTCATCTTTATACTTGAAAGTAGAAGCTCAGCTTCTTGGAAAAGGAATGTCACCATCAGGTCTGCATCTCATTCTCAAGCTGCTTTGACGACTGGAGTAGAAAACTTACTGTTTGCACATAACTGTTGGTTCAGTCCCTACCTTTTTATTTTTTTAATAGCTAAGTGATTTGGCTGGTTTTCAGTGGTAGACCAAATGGAAATGAGAATATTTATCATGACTATGATCTGGAATTTTTTATGTTCCAGATTACACAATGTATGAAATAAAAGATGTGGTCAGTCTAGCAACTTGGACAAGCATGGCTTTGCTTCTGTGAAGAGTGGGTGCCTAGCACACCATTCTAGGAGCAGAGGCCCCAGACTGACGTGGGTGGGCAGATAAGTGCTCATTAAAATGCAGATTCACAGGCCAGGAACTGGCTTCTCAAGTCAGAGTGGGATGCAGAGACCTGGGTTTCCAGGGGCAGGTGACTGATATCCCATGACCCAAGTCCACACCTGGATCATCTGTTCCCTGGAGAAGTAACAAGCATAACCATTCTTAGAGGTGTCAGCAGCTATTCCAGGGAATGTTGTCAGACTGAGTGTGGTGTACGCACTATTAGTCCCAGCATGCAAGAGACAGAGGCAGGTGCTTCTTAGAGTTTGAGGCCAGCTTGGTCTAATAGAGTGTTTGGGGCCAGCCAGGCTACCCAATAAGACCCTGTCTCAAAAAAAAAGAAGAAGAAGAAGAAAGACAGTGCCTGTTGAATAATGACTGTTGGCTTTGTTTCTGAATTAAACTTCCCTGATACCTGGGTTTGGCCATCACCTTTTCAACCGAACCTTTCCAACAAAGCCAAAGATGCTACAAATAAGCCTTGCTGGAAACCATTCTTCCCAAATACAGGTTAAGTTTATATGCAGTCGATAAAGGCTTATCTTCTGGTAACTTTTCGATACTTAATATGAAGCCTAATGTAAGTACTTATATCACAATGCAAGAACACCTGTACTTGTTATAGGCCAAATCATGCCATTTACAAATTTATATATTCAAGTCCTGGATCAGTCACTTCAGAATGTGGCTGAATATAGAACATAGCTAGCCCCCCTCCCCCACAGCTCCCAAGTGCTGGGACTAAAGATGTGCACCACCACTGCCCAGCTGGAGAGGAAGGCTTTAAGGAGGTAATTAAGTTTAAGTGAAGCCGGTAGGTTTGCTCTTCCTTAAAGCAATACTCCTGGTGTCCTTAAAAGTGTAGGAAATTAAGACACAGGAGAATAGATAGAAGCACAGTTGTCCATCCCTGGCCTCAGAAGAAACCAGCTCCTGACACCCCTGTCGTTGATTGCCAGTCTCCAGAACCTTAAGAAAACAAATATCTTCTGTTAAATCACTTAGTCAGCTGCAGTGAACCAATTCAGTCTGTCCCTTAGTTGTGAGCTACCATGTGGTTGCTGGGAACTGAATTCAGGACTTCTGAAAGAGCAGTCTGCTTTTAACTGCTCTGCCATCTCTTCAGCCCCTTTAGAGACATTTAAGATTCAATAGCCATTTAATGTCTTCAAATATCCAGTAAATTATAAGTCAGGGTTATGCATTGGTCTTTTGATCCCAAGAGCCATGACACTCCATATCATACTATAACTGTGTACATATTGCACTGAGGTCAAGAAGATGCAAGTATAGTAGTATGCAGTATAGACCAGAACAGAGGCAACGACCTTCTTGTTAGGATTTTCATTTGTAAAACCAGGATTGCGTTAGGCAGACATTAGATGGTGGAAGCACAAGCCAGAAGAGTGCACAACTCCAGCAGGACTTGGTGTGATTGGTTGTGATTGAAGCAGACACAAGCCCCTTCCAGAGTGAAATGCCTTGAGCTATGTAGTGGCTTACATACCCGAAAGTTTACGATTTATCCTGCCACTGTCTACAATCTACACCTCAAAACACAGCGGGAGAAGAGTTCCTGTGAATGGCTTGAAAGAAAGCGTGTCTGGGATGTAAGACTTCAACTCTTGGCAACTTGCTCTAGCTTAGCACAGTAGAATTGATTAATGCAAGGGCAGGCTACCCCAGGCAAGAGAGGGACAAAGAGACTGAAGAAGGCAGAGCTCTCAGCAAAGTTTAACAAACCCAGAGGGAAGAGAATGGTCAGACGGGGCTTAATACCATGTCGGAATTGGGGTCCATATGCAGGGTCTTCTTTCCCATTTCATGGCATAGAAAACCAATGGCTCCAGACACTCCCAATCCACCCTAGGCAGGAGGACAACAACTAAAGCTGTCGTGGCACTGAGAGGCAGTTTCCTCAGAGACCTTTGGGGAGTCTCAGGGAAGAACAGGGAAAGAGTCAGGGTCAGTCTAGCAGTGAGACCGCTCCAGTGATCCTTGTTCCCCATTTAAATTCCTTTTTATGGAATGGGCCGGAAACACTACCCTTACAGTCCAGCCATCTGAAGCATTCCTGGGTGGGTCTACAGTTGGCAGCTCTGTCTATTTTCCATCCAAGGATGATGCAAATTTAAGAGCCCAAGCAGAGGAAGAAAGAGAGCCTTCCCCTCTGCTTCTGCTGGGCACTGAGGTCTTGTGATGGTCTTAGGTTGTCCAACCATCACAGTATCAGGTGTATCATTGGAGTGATGTTGGGAGGGAGGGCCCATATGGGTCCCTTTGGGTTTGTTGAAAAGCAAATAAAATGTTGGTGGACATTGCGAATGCAAACTATAATGTGGTATCAGTTTATTACTTTATAAACAGGATGTACATACTTTTGCTTAGTCTTATATGTGTTTATTCTTTGTCTAAAAATTTAAATGTATAGACAGCCTAATATTTTTCTCCCACACTGCTGTGCTGTGATCCTGACTGTGGGGGCAAATGCTCTGGATCTTTAAGCATCTAATTTTAGGTTCAGTCTACACAATGCTTTTAGTTCTTCCCTTCTTGTTCTTTCTCTAGAACTTCAAAGGGTGAACCTTTTTTACAACCATAATACCCAGAAATGCAGTTCTGACGTGACAGCAAAGGCAGAACACATAAAGTAAGTCATCACTAGACTTCATCAAAAACAAATAATTACTAACACCAATGGATGAGAAATGTTTATGGGTTCATAAAGAAATTGCTTATGAATAACTTCAGAAAAAGCCAGGCAAAAAACATAAGTGCATAGTTCCCAAAAGAAGAATAACAAATAAATTATAGATGGAAAACATGGCATTACTAGTGATCAATAATGAAAATTAAAACAGCGGAATTTTATCTCAGCATGATATCCATAAATGATGACTCTTGCATAGACTCTTGCATTAGAGAAATTATGGAAATTCTAGATGGTGATTTTTGCAATAGGTAATAAACCTGGTATTCTGCTTTGTCCACAGAAATAACTGGAACAAGTACAAACATTTGCTTATTGCAACATTTTTGTATTAAATGATGTAAATTAGTATGAAATGCAGAGCTACCCAGGTAGCTGACTACAGTTGATAAATAGTGGCACATTCATAAATGGAAAGCCACAGGATCATTAAAATGGAGCTGTAGGCTTGTGAACATATCTCAGTGATAAAGCACTTAGCATATGTGAGGCCCAGGACCGCAAAAATAATTAAGTTTAAAAGAGAAATTGTTGATTAATATTTAAGGGTATGAAAAGATATTCAGTACGTACTTTGAATCAGTAAGCCACAAAAGTTTGATTTCATTTTTTGCATAAACACAAAAAATACACACCAAAATGTCAAGTTATTCAACAATGAATTTTATTTTCTTAATTTTGATCATCTGTTTTCCTATCTTTTCCAAGAAAACATATATTATGTTTATAAAATGATGATATTATGTAATAAGAATGAGTCGTTGGGGCTGAAGAGGTGGCTGCGTAGGCAAGAGCACTTACTGTGAATATTAAGACCTGAATTCAAATCCCCAGCACCCACATCAAACAAAGCCATGCATGAGGCAGGCTGGGGCTTGCTGAGTGCCGCCCTACTCTAGATTCATAGAAAGACTTTGTCTCAAGGAAATAAAGCAGAAGAGATAGAACAAGACCCCAGTGTCCTCTGGTCTTTACGTGTGTACATGGGATATGCATCTTCACACACACACACCACATACAAAAAGAAAGTACAGTTTTTAAAATTACTAGGAAAAGTGGTCAAGTCTAAGGAAGACAAATAGTTGATCTCTGTGTTGACTTCAATCACATTATAGTTGCTTCAACATTATGGTGCTAAGAGAAATTGTGATAAGAGCAGGATCAGGAATCGTGCTGCGATCCACTGGTAATATCTGCAGGGGTTGTAGGAGTAACCATCTTGATCTAATTCCCACCAGCCATGAAAGGGAGGTGCTGGGTTTACTGTTGTCCTGAGTGCTTGGCTGCTTTTGACTGGAGAGAGGTGTAATATGACTTGGGTCCCTCATACACAGCCTAGGGAGACACTGGAAGAAATGCCTTTGGTGGCAGGCTGTCATGTCACCCCAGAAAATGTCATGTATTGTGACAGGCAACACTTCCCCTCAACTTACCTACAGACTTGGGTCTCTTTTGAACTCATTAAGTGACAGAGTGACAGATGAGATGAGGATTTATAGTTATTAGTTTACTTCCCCTTTGTCTTTTAATTTTACATAGAAAGAAACTAAGATCAATTTAGCAAGTTTAAACTTTACAGGGAAGATTTGTTTCTTCCATAACCCAAGGCTGTTCTCAGTGTTGAGGCACTGAGGTAGCTACCTGCGCCAAGCACAAAGCAAGGACAGGACCTCCCCACAGCCCCATCCCCCTGTGCCCGACTGCCTGCTGGGTCATAGCTTCCCCATCAATTAAGTGGGGATATGGTCACCTGCTCTGTCTACTCCCTGGGATTGAGACAAGGCTCAAGTAAGATCAGGAACAAATGAGTGCAGCATTGGTAACATGCACAAGAGTACTAAGACATTTGACATATGAAAGTTCCTAAAATAGAAAAAGACACAAGAGGAAAAGGACAAGGGATATGAAGATGAGAATATGAGTGGCCAGCAAATACAAGACATCCAACTTCACAAGGAAGCAGCACCTGATACCTCAACAATACAGTTGCCTAACAAAACTTGAACACTAGCAATAATCATGCTAACACAGAAGGGGGAAATCTCATGGTGTCCCAACTCTAGTAGACAAAGACTCGCAGGCAACTAAGGACTGTTGAGGGTGGAAAAATTTTGTTTCTCCCAGAGAAGAGTCCCTTAATTGGTTACCCAATGCAAAGTGGTTAGCCTTGAAACCACGTACACACAAGCAACACCAAATGGACTCAGCAGGTTATGTTTATATATTTATACATTTATATATGTAACAGTAATAAAAAGATGCCATCAATTTGAGATAGAATGAGGGTGGACATGGGAGGGGCTTAAAGGAGGAAATAGAAGAGGGGAAAGTGACAGTTGGATTTTAATTAAAACTTAAAATTTTAAATAACAATCTTTAAAAAGAAAAGACCCAAATAAAATATACTATGAATATTTTATTGTATTTTGTCATTTGTGGTTTGACTATGCCAATTTTGTTTGCTATCAATCTTTTAAGATTGTCATGATGCTGTTTTTAACATCTCTTTTCTGGCTTCCCTCACCCTGTAGGGAAAGTTCTTGAGGTTATGGAGCTCTAGAGCTTCCCACCAGCCCCCTGTAGCTGTCCAGCAGCCATGGTTGAACTGAGTCTACCTGAAAGGGGAGCTGGAAATGAAAAGGGGACGGGTGCAAGCGAAGAATGAAGCCAAGACAAAGTTTCTGATCAAGGCTCCAACTTTATTATTCCATACTGCTTTTAAAGGGAAAGATCAAAGACCCAATCCTTTGTTTTAGCAAGCTCAGCAGGCAGTCGACTCCTCAAGGTTCCTGTAGGAAGTTGCAAATACAGAGGCCAGGCAGGCTCCAACCAGGTTGGTTGTCCTACTCAAGGCTGGGGGAAGGGCACAGCCCCCCACAGGTAAACCTGAGCATGAGGGTCCCCAAGCTCTACGTGCTCCCTCCTTTTCAAGGACCCTCTCTGGGGCACTTGCCACCTCAACCCACTCAAGGTCAGAACTTCAGATCTGTCTTTTAGAAATAAAATGTATGTTTGTTTTCTTTAAAAAATTGTAGATGTTTTGAGACAGGGTCTCTCTGCATAGCCCTGGCTGTCCTGAAACTCACTATGTAGGACTAGGCTGGCCTGGAACACATATGGCCTCTGCCTCCCGAGTATTGGGATTAAAAATGTGCACCACCATGCTCAGCCTTGGTCTCATGACCCAGGGTAATGCTAGCGAACTGTAGAACGCGAGGGCTGAGTTAGACAAAGAATCTGAGGACACTGGGGAATCTTCTGTGGGAGGTCTCATGAGCAGGTGATTTGTAAAGAAGTAGCTTTTCTCCCTAGATTTGTATCTGGGTCCCTCACCTTCCCTCCTCACCATCAGACTTCCTGAGTTCCAGCGACCCAGCAGACTGGAAGAAGGCATACAGGGAAGCCACATTTCTGACCTTTACCTGGGGTCTGACTGTTAAACTGTAACATTTAGCTCCTTCCCCAGATGACCTAAGGGGAGGGAGAAGTGGGGGGAAAGGGGAGAAGGTAGTGGCTGGAACTAAACCTGAGAAACCCACGGAAGGTCTCAGCATAAAGAGGAGATGGAATCTGACCCCTTTCCCCTCTGATTCTGGACAGACTGGTGAGGCCCTGAGTCTGCTTCCCCAGGACATAGCAGCAGCTCTTTTAGAGCATACCTATCGTGAATATTTTCTGCTCTGAGTGTTGAGATGGCAGAGAATAAAGAGGAATTCACCCAGGTTTTCCTTAGTACTTGTTTCTTTACATTTGGACCTGACATGTTTGATCTGATATGTGGTGGCAGGTAAGCTTCCCATTTTCCTTTTCCCGAATGGTGCACTGCTTATCGGAGGCCATCTTGGACCTGAGATGTTGCTGCCTTCACTATCAGCTGTCCGTTTGTTTCACAGACGTCTCCAGAGCTTCTGTCTGAACTTTCTGTTATGTCCCTTTGTCCTCATGCACAGTATGAGTCCATTATGTGTGGACTGTGGCATGTTTTGCTTCCTTTATTTTACTATGTATTATTTATTTATGAGACAAGATCTCACAATGTACAGCTGGTGGCCTGGAACTCACTACATAGATCAGACTGGCCTCCAACTGACAGAGACATAGAGATCCTATCTCTATCTCTTGAACGCTGGGATTAGAGGCAAGCACTGCCACATCAGGCTGTGGATTGTGTTGTAATCATTGGAATGGCATTCCTGTGGCTTGTCTCTTCTCTATTTTGTTTGTTTGTTTTGTTGGTTATCATTCATGTCTGAAATTTGGCATTGACTTTTAGGCTCCAGGGACAAAAAGTTGGTATTTTTCTTGGGGCTTCAAATCTTGCCATATTAGCCTGGGGATGGATGGAGTCTTTATGGTGTGGAGTCGTTCCCCTGAAACAGCACTCATAGGTTGCACACACCTGTTCAGTTTTTTCTTTAATTTTTTTTTAAAAAATCATATCCATTGTTCTGGGTCTTCTCTTCCCTATGGAGTCCCAGCACTGAACTGGCCATGCATGTTGTCCTCTTCACAGCTCCTTGGGTGTGTTTCTAAGGTCTGTTATCCTTCAAACCCATGTTATCCTTCAAATTAAGGACTGTTTTAGGATTACTCTTTCTGTGATCATGATCAAGGTAACTTACAAGAAAAGAGCATTTAACTAGGGGCTTGCTTATACTTTCAGAGGGTGAGTTCATGATCATCATGGCTAGAAGCATGCCAGCAGGCAGGCATTCATGGTGCTAGAGCAGTAGCTGAGAGCTTAGTTCTGATCTGAAGGCAGAAGACAGATAGAGACGAGTCTGGTGTGGATGTTTGAAACCTCAAAGCCCACTCCCAGTGGCTACTCCAACAAAGCCACATCTCCCATCCTTCTCAAACAGTTCCTCTAACTGGGAACCAAGCATCCATGTAAGCCCATGGGGGCCATTCTCATTCAAACCACCCGAAGGACTATGATTTAAATCTTAACTGGCACCCTCCACCTCAGAGAGCTTTCTTCCTGAGTTCTGCTGTCATGGTGCCATTTGTTCTCTAGCTCATGGCACTGTAACCTGATGACACCTTTGATGTCTGTCCACCATGCTTGCCTATTTTCAGGGGGCTGATATCTTCCTCCTGTGGCACGGCCCATACCTTTTATAGTTATTAGCAAATCTCTTGGCAAGACCTTACCTCTTTGCAAGTTCCTTGTCTTAGAACTGCTTTTCTCCTGCCCCATTGGAGCAGTGGTTCTCAGCCCTCCTAGTACTGCAACCCCTCAATACAGTTTCTTACGTTGTGGTGACCTCCGACCATAAAAAACAAAACTATTTTTGTTAAAACTTTCATAACTGGAATTTTTCTACTGTTATGAATCGTAAATATTTGATATGCAGGATATCTGATATTCGATCCTCTGAGTCATTTGACACCCCAGAGGGGTCACGACCCACAGGCTGAGAACCACTGTATTAGCGCATGCTCATCTACTTCCATCAGGGGTGCCCCATGCTTCCAACCACAAGAGTCCATCTATCATCTCAGTCCAATGCTGACTCGTAACAGTAGCTGTCATCTTCTCTGAGCCAGATGAATGTCCCAAACCAGATGAACACCCTCCCTTCCAGTCTTTTCCTTCTGTTTTACCAGAGTGTGACATTGTGTCCTTATGTGGTCACTTTTCAACACCAGTGCTGTCTCTGATAGATTAAGAGTTGACATTTCCCAGAAGCTTCTTCTGGTTAATTTTGCAGGTATCCCAGCTTGTGGCATAATCTCTGAATCAACTGTCTCGGCTCTCTGCTCATCTAGTTAATGAGGCGCTTCATAGCCTGGCTTCGGCATTCTGATTCTAACCTGGTATTTGCTGGCTGCAAACCCATGCTGACTTTTTTTCCTTCCCAGTGCTTCAGTTTCCTCTTCAATAATCAAAGCTCATACTAGTGCCTCCTAAATAGTGTTTATATAATAGTGCACCAACTGAGCTTGCAAAATCTTCAGAGCAGTGCCCAAAAGAGATTGAAAAATGCTAGTAATTTTTTTTCTCATGTATTCATAGTTAGTACTTATAATAGGTTACACAATGGAATGCAGACAGATGAACTTTTATTCCATTGGCAGAGTAGGGAGCCTTTTAAAGACTGTGTCTTCAATGTATTAATTTTTAGAATAGGTAACACATATGCCAGTTCAAAAGTATAAAAAGGCAAACCATGTCTCTGCTCCATCTATTCAGCCATGTGCTTCCTTCTTCCAAAGGAAAGGGGAATTCTGAGGCTTCAGAAGCTGCTTATTGACTGGTGATGATTTTCACTGGACTACAGCTTACTGGGGTCTATCCCTGCACGTTTCCTCTTTCTGTCCTTTTTTGGTACTGCTGTCCCCCTCAAAAGACCTTCCCCAAACCCCTTCTTCACTAATTCTACTTTTGCCCCTCATTGATACCTGTGGGATATGTTCTAAGACCCCCAGGGGATGCCTGAAGCCACAGATAGTGCCAAATCTGACAGAGTACATTTTCTCCTATATGTACATACCAGTGATCAGTTGAATTTAAAAACTTGGCATAAGCAGACATTAATAGCAATATGAATAAAGCCAAATCATAACAATAGACTGTAATAGTGAATGGCATGGATGTAGTCTCTTGTCTTTTGAAAATCTAGACAAGATCAGGTGATGTAGCAGGCCTTGAGCATAGGAGGCTGAGGCAGGAGGGTGGTGAGTTGGAAGCCAGATTGAACTACATAGAGAGCTCCTGTTTCAAAAGGGCAGGCGGGGGAGGGGGAGGGGGAGAGTCAGCCAAACACTACAATAATATTTTCAGACAACGGTCTACTTAGAGTAATAGAAAAAACCTGGGAAAAAGAGAGTGGGGTCCGGGTTAATGCCGCTCACCATCTTGTCCTACACATTTAGGGTTAATGTATTCTTTCCACCCCTAGAGATAAGGACCTTCTTGAAGACAGATATTTCTCTCCACGGGCCTTCCCCCTTGCACTGTTTGGTTCTATGCCTTGTGTGTAAATCATGCTCAATGTATGTTTCCACCACTCAAAAATGGATTTCAAAAATCAGATGGAAGAATGTTCTATAAAACTATAAAGATATGCAGCCACAAAGTCCCCTAAGTAGATTCACTCCTAATGTTGGGAAGAAGAGATCTACAACGGGACAAATATAAATATGGACTAAAAGAAACGATATAGAAATTAGTGTTCACTGTATTAGGTGGAGAAATGGCTTGTAGAAATGGTCCTTTTCTTTAGGAAATGCATAACGAAGGGTAAAGTTTCCTGTCTGCTGCTACTTATTCGAAAACACACAGCAAAATGGCGGAAAGGGAGAAAGAGAAGATGAAGAGAAGAAGGAAAAGAGGAGGTGGAAAAGGAGAAGCAAGAGAAAAGAGGAGAAGAAAAGGAGGGGGAGGGGGAGGAGGAGGAAAAGGAGAAGGGGGAGGAGGAGAAGGAAGAGAGATAGAAGAACTGAGCAGACTAAGCACTGTGTTGCTTTGCACAATACATTGTGATGCTTTGAGCTTATCTGTACATTGAAAAACGTTTCAGTAATAGAAACAAAATGGGAAAACCATGCATTGCTGACTTCAACTGAAGGAAGAGCTTTGGCCTTTCCTTGCTTGAATTCCTTCCTGGCTCAGGGCCCCTACACTTCATCTCAGACCCAGGGAATGGTTTTGGGATAGAATAATGGAGTCCTTCATTTCCAGTGACATCTAATTCCCCTCACCGTGGGACGTGGAGAAGGCATTTGATCCAGGAGGCATGTGCTCACTGAAGCTGACTTCATGTTCTGGCACACAGTGGTCCTGAGAATGCTGCTTCGTGGCTGGGAGCCCCAGCATCCACATTGTGGGTTCAGACATCAAACAGGAGGCAGATAGCCAGGGAGGAAGCAGCTAGGCCTCACAGGACAGGACGGGTGGGGAGCACCTGGCCTCCTGACCCTGCCTGCATTCCTGAGACACACTCTATTTTTTTCCAGCTCCTAAGGGATAAATGAAGCCCTGGGCTCCGGCTGTGGGGATTAGCTCTGCCTGTGTGATGGCTCAAAGAACAAGGGTTCCTCTGTTCCCCAGAGATGGCTAATAATATACTATATGTCATCTGTCCCCTGTTTATCAGAGGAAGAATTCCATGCCAAAAGAGCATCCAGTTTGCCTCTGAAAGCAGCCTTTACTGGTGGCAAGAAATTCTAAGATTCTTCTCTTTAGATAGACACCTTAAAATATATTCTCCGATCTCTTTCCTTGTCTACAATTCAGTAAACACATATTTAGAATAATTTAGAATAATAAACACTCAAGCTTACCCCTTAGGAAGGTAGTCATACCATAGTGCATTCAAATGGACAAACCAGCTTACCTTTGACAAACATTGGGGTGTAGAATACCCATGGTGTGCCAAATACCTGAATACCCTGTGGGATGCACCTAACTAGTCCACAAGATACACATAGCACTCTCATTTGGCAGATGAGGGAACAGGTCCCTGAAGCCCAACAACCTATCTAGGGTTTAGGAGTAGGTGACTGGGGTATATCTTAATCTCAGCCCCACGTTCTCTCTGTAGCAAGCCATGCCCACCACTGCTTTGAATCTTCCCCTTTCTTCAGATGAATTCCCAAAGGACCAGCCTCTTGGTTCCTTACACACACACTTTCTACTGCTTTTCTGGCCATAGTTATTGCTGCCATCGGTGTTCCTTAGAACGTCTGGAGAGCTGTCCTCTGGCTCCAATGCTGCTCTCTTCACAGTCCCTGGAACCTTTCTCCCACCTTCAGATCCTTACATGTAAAGAAGGGTACTTAGCAAGTGACTTCTTGCATCCCTCGATGGGGTGTTTTTGACTCCACTGTGCTTTCTGTGAGGCTTGGATCTACTTGGATCTGCTTGATGGCAACATCTGAGTCTAACGACAAGAAGAAAGGATAACTGACTTTAGAAGATTAATAGGTACAAGCAACCTGCTCAGAGTGTTTCTTTTCTGATTCCTGAAGGTGTGAATGGCTCTGGTTATACAGATGATGGATGGCTACGTAGGACAAGTGCCTCCCAACAAGGACTGCCAATGAAGAAGAAATTGGAGGCAGCCATCTCTCCACCTGTGTATGCTTAATGTCAAAGACAGCCACAGCCTCTTGCATTGTCCTTGGGGGTCTGTTGACGTCTGCTCCCTTGATGATGCCTAGCTGAGCCATGTCTGTCTTGCCCATGTCTTTGTAGGATCTGAGCAGGAGATACTATGGAAGCTTGCAACAATGTGCCACTGGGCAAGAAACTCAGAGCCAGGAGACTGTACTCTTCCAGGTGATGGGTGGACACTTCAGGACTAATGGTGCGAGAAGGGAGATAGACATTTCAGTCCAAATTAGAGCAAGAGGAGCAACGAGGAGATGTGACGTCACTGTGTCCTGATGGCTAGCTAAGCACAGGTGTCAGTGAGCCTCATCACGCTCTCCAGATAGTCACTTCCTTTGCCTGGCCTCTCTGCTATGAGATTGCCTGACTCTTGGAAGGGAATATCTGAAGGCTCTATGACTAATCGCCCATAACATGGTTTATGTTGGGGAAAGACTATCTTCTGCTTCCAACGTATCTCCTTGAAGTGTCCCAGATAGGAAAGAACATACAGAGGATGTTTAATAATGGTTCCTATGAAGACTTTGGTCCTGCTTTCTCCCTTCTTCCCCTACCAGTGTATGGGTAGGGCTGTGAGGGGACGGGCTTTATTCTCAAGCAGGATATATTGGCATGCAGTTCTCTATTAAATGAACAACCGTGGCCCCATACAACTAAGACCTTTGCCCCAAAGCCTGGGCCAGGAAACAAACAGAGGAATGGAAATAGACAAAAATTTCAACTATACCTTAATTCTCTTGTTAAGGCTTAATTTTCCAGTCCTGATTTAGAAATGACAGCATCTGTTAGGCGATACCCATCCCTTCAGACTACTACTGTTCCCCCTCACCCCCCTTTAGGCTGGCAGCTGGCCTTTTCTAATTGGTAATATGTCTTGATAACCACAGGCCCCTAAGCAGCTGTCACTGTGAACATGGGCTGGTGGCATAGCTCCCTGTCATTAACTTGCTTGTTGGTCCTGCTAGTGCTTAGGAAAGGATTAAGTAAATAATGAGAATAATGAGACAAAAAGTAATGAGGGAAAGGAGAGAGATGGAGAAGGAGAAAAAAACTATAATTTAACAGCACAAGTTTTACAGTCAAACTGACCCACCACAACCTTGGGTTGTGCTGAGTCTGACTCATAACCCCAACGGGATTTCAACAGGTTTAATCCCATTTTATTCATTTTCTCATCAATGAGCTTTCTAAGCAAATAGCACAACTGTGTGTTCCCTGTTCCCATGTGGTAGTGGCTTTGACCAATTTCAGGGTGGGATGGCCTGCAGGATGGAGTCAGACGGGGCTCCTAAAGCAAAGGGAATCCCATTGCACTAGATGAAAAAGCAACAGCCCTGAGTCCAGAGAAAGGCATCTCAAATTCCCAGCTTTCTACGGTTGGAAAAATGGTTTCGGACCCTACTCATTTCTATATATACCTTTCCCTTGGCAACGGCGAAAAATACGTGTGGAGGGGGCCAGTTCTCAGCCTGTGGTGTCAGTCATTCTCTTTCCAAATATAGAGGAAGAATGAGCCCAGGGGGTTAGTGGTGGCCTATAAAAGCCCAGGGGACAGCTCTCCTCTGTGCTTCACTCTGTCGCAGTCAGAGGTAAGCCTCACACTCTCCTTGTATCTCTTTGGCCCTTGCTGCTTCCTGACCTGGTTAGGCCACTGCCCTGGGATGTAGCCCTCCCTGACTTTGTTATAGCAGGAGAGCCTCATTTCTCTTCTCAAGATGTTTTCAAAGAATACAGTGGGGTGAGATGCGAGGCTCAGTGCCCAGCAGCCCACTGCCTCTAGCAAGTCATCGAAGCTGGAGTCCTGCATGTTCTTTCTTCCCTCTGCTTGGGAAGGATCCTGCTGGACACACATGGGCCTGTCCATCATGGCTCCATGTTTTCCTGTTGCCTCTCTGATCTACAGAGTGAACAGGGGACTCTGTGTTCCCTACCTGGACTCTATACCTGTGGGGTGTTTAGTGTCTCAAGACCACATGCTTGTTCACCAGGTATAAATTAGCTCCAGTTTCAGATAACCAGGAGCCCTGACCCCACCTGCTAACAGAAGCTTTTGTTGGAAGGGATTCAGTCCATTTAGAATCATTGTCCTGTTCACAATGGAGGGTCTTGCAGTCTGAGGAAATTGTCAGAGTGGGCTGAAGGAGTCAACCTGCTAGGCAGTTGGTAGCTATGCCTAGCTGTAGACCATGACCTGTCTGTGGTTCTAGGGCTAGCCTCGGGGCTAAGGCTCTAATTGTCTAGTCCTTTGTGTATCTTAGTTGAGCCTCACTGAGGTCTGGTCCATTATAGAAGCAGACATCACAGCAATCACTAAGCTTTTCTGTGTGCATGCTCTTGCAGGTCCCCTAGGTCCACAGCTGCTGCTGCTCTCTGCTGTCTTGTGGGTGTGACTCAGGTGAGATTTGGGGCCACATCCCAGGGCTCCAGGAAGTCTTCAGGTAAACCCAGATCACTCACTGCCCCCTCATGCCTGTGCCCCTGCGGAGTTATAGCGCTTAAACACAGAAGAGGAGGCTTCCTCCTCGGGGCTGCGGCTAGAGGTCCTCATCTATTCTTTGTGGTGGTTTGTTGTTTGTTTTTTGAGACAGGATCTCACTGTGTAGCCCTGGATGGTGTAGAATGCACTAGGTAGACCAGGCTGGCTTCAGACTCACAGAAATCCACCTGCCTCTGCCTCCGAAGTGCTGGGATTAAAGGCATAGACCACCATGCCTGGCCCTCAGTCTATTCTTAGCATGGGAGGAAGAAGCCATGTCGATTCCAAACAGTTCAAAACTGCCTCTGCCATTTTCTGCTTATCACTCTCTCTTTGAGGAATGCCTTTACTTACTTTTTTTCATGGTATTTAATTTTGAATACTGTTTGCCCTACCTGTGCTTCTCAGGAAAGGAAGACAAAGGGTCAAAAGTGCATTTCAAAGGCCCCTTCACTACACTGAAAAAATTGAGACACTTGGAGTAAACAGATTCTAACCAAGCCTATGGCATTCAGTAGCAATTCAACAAATATGAGCGGATTATATTTTCCCAGTGCTGAAGCCTTGTGTGAAGCCCCACTGGGCATGGAGCAGGCCAGATCTCCTTGACCTTGTCTGAGAGGCTTCCATCCACTGCAGGGTGGCAGGCTGATACTAGGATGGGCGGGGGGGCTGCCAGCCCAGGGAGCAGCTGGGCTGACCTGTGGTTTGTTTTGCAGCCGACACCATGAGTAGCGACACCGAGATGGAAGTGTTTGGCATAGCGGCACCTTTCCTCCGCAAGTCGGAAAAGGAGAGGATCGAAGCTCAGAACCAGCCCTTTGATGCCAAAACCTACTGCTTTGTGGTTGACTCAAAGGAAGAATATGCCAAGGGGAAAATTAAGAGTAGCCAGGATGGGAAAGTCACTGTGGAGACAGAAGACAGCAGGGTAAGGTGTTTGCTCTTTCTCTTTTTTAGCACTGGCGCAAGCTCCTCACATGGCTTTGCATAAGCATATACCCCTCCTCCACCCACTTCCAGAGCCAGAGCCTGGCATTCCAGACACTAGGAGAAAGCAGAATGCCCTAGCTTCTGTTGAAGGATGGGAGATGGGTCCCCTAGTGCTGACTAAAGCACTTAATTTTGGGTGTCTTTTATCACTGCATTGTTCTGGGCCAGAGACCCAGCTTCACTGTCTCAAGGTTGGGGTGTTTTTAGAACACTCACCATTTGTAGGTTCGCCTAGCTCTGTCAGTGGTCATCTACGCAAGGAAGCAAGGGTGATGTATACGGGATCCTTAAGGACAACACGGTCAAAGAACCAGGCTCTCTGTATCTGGAATGGGATGGACATCTGAGTTCACTGTATTCTGTGGGAGGAATTTGGGGCTTTGGAAAATCCAGAATCTGGAATTGTTTCAAGAAAGAAAACAAAAGAGCCGTGGGTGTGGCTCAGTGCTTGAACGCTGGGCCAGCAAACACAAAGTCCTGCATTCAATCACCACATGTGAGGATGTGTGTGCCGGAGGCAGAAGCAGAGACAGGAGCAGAGAAGATGCAAGAGACAAAATGGCGTCATTCGGGGGAGCAGGGATGGGCAGCACCAGTGTGGACGCTCCCAGAAGGAAGACATCTCCATTAAATATCTGAGAATGGGCTTCCAGAGCAGAAGCTAGACTCAATTTGGAAATTTCATAGGGTCTAGGGAGAACATGCCTGAGAGGCATCAAGAGAGCCCACGGCCCAAGTGGATTAAAGGAGGGAAGGAAGGTAGCTCTGTGGCCCACAGTGCTCAGGGACTGGCTATTTCCAGAGTCACTCCTAAAGAGAAAGGAGGGCAGGGGCTGACAGCCCCACCCACAGGGCTTCAGGCCTTTCACAGAGGACAGCCCCAGGGCTTGGTGGTGGAAGTCTTCCTCTCAAAGCAGAACTCTAGGGACGCTGCAGAAAGGAAAGGGTGGGCTAGTGGCTCTTCCCCAAGAGCAGGGAAGGTGGTAAAGGAAGTAGGATGGGGCGTGGATCTCAGCCGGACAGCTGCTTCTGCATAGATGGGGGCGTGGTTCTCAGGGCTGGACAGCTGCTTCTGCATAGATGGGGGCGTGGTTCTCAGGGCTGGACAGCTGCTTCTGCATAGATGGGGGTGTGGTTCTCAGGGCTGGACCACAGGGCAATGAAGTGGGCACTAGCCAGGGCTACAGTGCCTCTTCTCTCATTCTCTGATGTCTCTGGTCAGGCCTGCTGCAGACATGCTGTTTTCTCTGAGCAGGCTGGAGAGCTACAAGGACAACCAACACCGTTGCCAAACAGCTTCCTCTGGCTCCAATTCTGTGTCACAGCCTCCCCACCCCCACCCCCCCTAAGTCCTCAGAAATCTTCTTTCATCCCATCGGTCACCATCCCCCAAGCCCAGGCCCAAGAGAAAGACACAACACACACACACACACACACACACACACACACACACACACACACACACACACACAGAGAGAGAGAGAACAGAGAGACACAAAGAGAGACAGAGAGAAAGACACACACAGAGAGACGGAGAGACAGAATCAATAGTCCCAAGTGGACTTCATTCATCAATAGAAATCACTTCTTTATGAGTTATCAAAAGAAGTCTGGGATAATAGTAAAGGCAAAACACACACATATTATATATATAATACATGTATATATGTATATATATATGTATGTAGGCATATATTTTTCCTCCCACAGACCTATGTGGGAGCAGACCATGTGCTCTCCCACTGCCTCCTACCATCGTAGCCTTGCTTTCCCTCACTGTCACCAGGCATTTCCTCTGCTCACCTGGACTGCAGTCTCTCCTAGGGTCCCAGGCACCCTCAGCAATCCAATGACTGGGGAACATTAGATAAGCCTCAGGGCTCTTCCCTTTCAGACCCTGGTGGTTAGACCAGAGGATGTGTATGCCATGAACCCCCCCAAGTTTGACAAGATCGAGGACATGGCCATGCTGACTCACCTGAACGAGCCCGCTGTGCTGTACAACCTCAAGGAGCGATACACGTCCTGGATGATCTACGTGAGTGGCTACTCACCAACGGGCTGCACTGGGACATCAGCTGGGGGAGCAGTGGGGGAAGGGCGCTTTGAGAGATTCCTGTCTGCCTGGCCCAAAGAGAGGAGATGAAGTAGACAAGTGAATGACCAGAAAAACCAGAGATGGGAAGGGGAGGGGCTGGAGGAAGGGAAGTAGGGAAGAGGAAAGTGAAGGAGAAGCAAAGGTCGGGAGGAGGAGCCCCAAAGAGCAAGAGGGCACCTTGAGCATGGTATCAGCTGCGGGAGGACTGGCTACTTTCCCCCTTGAATTTCGGTTACTTCATTCATCAATAGAAATTATGATTTCTTTATGAGTTATCAAAAGAAGCCTGGGATGTTAGTAAAGGCAAAACATATATATAACATGTATATACATATGTATGTAAGTATGGATGCCTTTTTTCCTCCCATAGACCTACTCAGGCCTCTTCTGTGTCACCGTCAACCCCTACAAGTGGCTGCCGGTGTACAACCCTGAGGTGGTGGATGGCTACCGAGGCAAAAAGCGCCAGGAGGCCCCGCCCCACATCTTCTCCATCTCTGACAACGCCTACCAGTTCATGCTGACGGGTATGTTTTTGAGGAGGAATTATGGGTGTAGGGAGTGGGCACTAGACAGGCTCAGGGGCACTCTGGTGTGAGGTCCTCGAGAAGGAGGGGCAAGGACGAAAAGAGCCTTTAGGCCCTTGGGGTGAGGAGTTTGCATTTAGCATAAGTATTGGTTAGACCATAGAAAAGAGTATCCTCACAGATCAGAAGCAAAGACTGACCATCTCCAAGGTCAGAGGATGGGAAGCCTCAGTTTTCATCAAGGGCTTGACTTCTCTGAGTCTTGTTCTCAGGACAGATGCTCTTTAAATCCCCATCTATGACTAAGCAGACAAACAAAAACAAACAAATAAATGAAGGGAAAAGGAACTCAGTAGTTGAAACCTGCTGCTTGCATGATGAATTAAGACATCTGGACATAGCCATCTGCTCTGCTTTCTTCCCCTCTCACAGATCGTGAGAACCAGTCCATCCTGATCACGTGAGTATCCCTGCTTACAGAGGCTTCTCAGCTGGGACCAGGGATGCATCCCTCAGCTCTATTGATTAGACAGTGCTTGGAGCAAGGCCCAAGCTGAAAAGACAGGTTGGGGGTGGGTAAAACAAGCCTCAGAGAACTAGTAGCACCCATACTTGGATCAACTAAGGTTGTAGTCCAGGTCCTCTGCCCTTCTGTGTGATGCCAGATGTGTTGAAGACCTCTGGATGACATCTTAGGGTGCTGGTTTATGAACAGGATTAATTTTCTCTGTCTTTACATCCTTCTAAATAGCGGAGAATCCGGGGCCGGGAAGACGGTGAACACCAAGCGGGTCATCCAGTACTTTGCAACAATTGCAGCCACTGGGGACCTTGCCAAGAAGAAGGACTCCAAAATGAAGGTGGAGATGGGAGGAAGGAAAGAGTGTGGTCTAGGGTGGAAGAGGATGAGGGATAGGGTGGGGTTGACTATGGATCAATTGGTCTTTAAGTCGTCAAGTCACGGGAGCAGCTAGGAAGTGAGGCAGGCAGGAGAAGCAGAGCAGATGACCATTTTTTAAATGAGGATTTTGTGGCTTACAAACAAGTTTTCCCTTCCTCCTGGATTTCTTGCTTAGGGGACGCTGGAGGATCAAATCATCAGTGCCAACCCCCTGCTGGAGGCCTTTGGGAATGCCAAGACAGTGAGGAACGACAACTCTTCCCGCTTTGTGAGTCTGCCCTTGAGTATAGACTCTTCTTTTCAGCACCCTGGACAGTCCTAGTGCCTGAGCTTGGGGTACTTACAGCATGGTGGGAAGAGACAGTGAAAGAAGCAAATGCACAGGCCACATGTATGTGAAGTTCAAAAACCCACAGCTGTAACTGAGAAACTGGGGACTAGGTCCCCAACAGATAGGGCTGGCTGGTAAGAGCTTTCTGAGGGTTTGGTACATGAGCCAAAGCTGCAGGGTAAGGAGGGGTTGAGGGGAAGAGTGGCTTCACGCTCCCCAGGGTGGGATGGTGTGTGGAGCACTCCTGTAGAGGCTCCATGTGGCAGGCGGGGAGGCAGAAGATGGAGAAGAGACCCGTCTCTAACAAGGGCATTAGTCCCAAGGAAGACTTTGGGTTTTGTCTTCCCATGGTAGGAAGGATTCTGTAATCAGGGGGTGATGTGGCTCAGCACCCTGGTTATTTCATTAATGAGATATGGGAAGTCCAGCAAGAGGCAGACACACCAAATGGAAGAATAAGGGACAGGAGGGAAGACTACTGAGGGAAAGGCTCCTATGGGCAGTGCTCAGGAGTCCAGAGGATGTTCCTCGGTCATGGAAGGATCTGGTCTCCTCTCCCTCTATGCAGGGAAAGTTCATTCGCATCCATTTCGGCACCACTGGGAAGCTGGCCTCTGCAGATATTGAAACTTGTAAGTAGGCTCAGTGGGTGGGCGAGGCCTCTGAGCGACGGGGAGCATTGTGAACCCTGACAGGCCCTGTGCTTCTGTTCCAGATCTGCTGGAAAAGTCCAGAGTCACCTTCCAGCTGAAGGCTGAGAGAAGCTACCACATCTTCTACCAGATTCTTTCCAACAAGAAGCCCGAACTGATCGGTGAGCTGATGGGGTAGGGTGGGGGTGGAGGGGATGAAGTTACCCTTTGGGCAGACCCAGGGGAGTTAGGTGCACCTGTAGACGACTCTCCAGCCGATGCAGATTTATATCAGCCGTGGGATATGGCTCTTTGGGCAGCAACTGTATCAGTTTTTAAAATTAAGTAGTATCTATGTGAGTATGTGCTTGTGTTGTCTGCAGGTGTATGTGGGTGCACATATGTGCATGTGGAGGCCTGAGAATGACACTGGGTGTCTTTCTTGATTTCTCTCAATCTTGTGTATTAAGACAGGGCTCTCACCAAGCCTGGAGCTACTGTAGCTTGCCAGAATCCTGCCAGGACCCATGTCTCTGCCTTCTGAGTGCTGGGGATGACAAGCAGACCCCTACATCCACCTGACTTTCATATGAGTTTTGGGGACTCAAACTCCAGTCCTTATGCTTCCACTTTATCTGATGAGCCATCTCCCCAGGCTCACTGTACCAATTTGAAAAACCTGATCAGATGTGCTGTAATGGGGCAAAATCATTATTGGTTCCAAGGTAGTCTTTGAGAAGTTAAGCACTTGATGGTCCCTGAGCGTCCCCTTGTGTTTCAACACAGGAACCAATGTCAGCTCACGGAAGGCCAGTGCCAACTGATTAATGGCCCAGCCAGAGAGGATCATTCTATCTCTATATTTTTCAGCAGCTAGAGGCCTGTGTGCTCACTACCTTCCTTACTTTCTGTCTCTCATAGCTTAGCCTTCTGAGCTCCATCTTGCAAACAGGCTGCCGGTTTCCAGTCAACTTTAGAAAAGCTATCCCAAACAGCCTATGTTTCCCAGCCTGGGCTCCTATCCTGGCACGCAGTCATCCAGTTGTTCTTATTCATTGTCCCCAACATACACTGGCATGCAACATCCATTTGCAAAAACACAAATTTTTTTTTCTAGGGGTTTCAACTTACATGACATGGGAGAGTGCAGTTTCCCGTAGACCAGTGTGCTTCCCCACCTTCCTAATGCTGGAACCCCTTAATACGGTTCCTCACGTCGGGGTGACCCCAACCATAAAATTATTTTTGTTACTACTTCATAACTATAATTTTTGCTATGTTTAAGAAAATATCTGTGTTTTCCAATGGTCTTAGGTGACCCTTATGAAAGTCATTTAACCCTGAAAGGGGTCACAACCCACAGGTTGAGAACTACTGCTCTAGAAGTTCTACTTCTGCATTTAATTTTGACCCCAGTGATTGAAGTCCCAGGCCAGGGCTTGGGAGCACACTTCCACCTGGTGGAGCTTTCACTACACATGTATGAATTCCTTATTTCAGAGTTGCTGCTGATTACGACCAACCCTTACGACTACCCATTCATCAGCCAGGGTGAAATCCTGGTGGCCAGCATTGACGATGCCGAGGAGCTGTTGGCTACAGATGTAAGAAGGACCCCAGAAAGGTGGGAGAGCCTCCACATAGTGAGGGCCATGGGCAGACAAGCTGTTCTTTCCATTGTAGAGTGCCATTGACATCCTGGGCTTCACCCCAGAGGAGAAATCTGGACTTTATAAACTGACAGGGGCCGTGATGCATTATGGGAACATGAAGTTCAAGCAGAAGCAGCGGGAGGAGCAGGCAGAGCCAGATGGCACTGAAGGTACAGTGTCAGTCACCACAGCAGGCTACAGAGTGAAAGCAGAGAGGTCACTTCCCTGGGGCCATCCAGAGCCTCTTTTGAAAATGATTAATCTGTCTTCCCCTCTGGAGAAGTGGATGACCCTTTTCTGGGCCTGCAATGGATATAAGGAACCAAACCATCACCATCTACTTTAAAAAAAAAAAAAAACACTTATTAGTTGTGTGCGTGCATGTGTGCGTGCGTGCGTGCGTGTGTGTGTGTGTGTGTGTGTGTGTGTGTAAGGATTCTATACCTCATGTGTTGAAGTCAGAGTACAACTTTTAAGAGTCAGTTCTCTCCTTCCACACTACGAGTTCCTGAGACCAAACTCAGTTGCCAGGTGTGGTGCCCCATGCCTCTACCTGCTAAGCCATCTCTCTGCTCCCTCCTCACACTTTTGCTGAATTCCTGAAAGATCTTATGGATGAAATGTGAAATGGCCAGAGCTTTCTGCAGCCCAATCCTGATGCTCTGTGAAGTCTGCCACACTCTCCGGATGGTGTAGTGTCATGGGCTCCACAGAGACATTTAAGGGACGAGGAATATGAAAATGGCTTTCTTTCTGCCTCACTGAACATGAGCTTTCCTTTCTCACCAGTGGCTGACAAAACAGCCTACTTGATGGGCCTGAACTCTTCAGACCTCCTCAAAGCCTTGTGCTTCCCCAGAGTGAAAGTTGGGAATGAGTACGTTACAAAAGGCCAAACTGTGGACCAGGTAAGGACTACCTCAAGTGCAGGAGGGGCACAGGACCCTGATGGCTGCTGCTTTCTTACTAGTTTGCTGGCCTTTCCTCCGACAGGTTCACCATGCTGTGAATGCTCTCTCCAAGTCTGTTTATGAGAAGCTGTTCTTGTGGATGGTCACCCGTATTAACCAGCAGCTGGATACAAAGCTACCAAGACAGCACTTCATTGGGGTTTTGGACATTGCGGGTTTTGAAATTTTTGAGGTTTGTACTATTTATGTTTTCTTGTATCTTCATATGGGAGTTTTCATAACCCTAAAAAGAGGGGACCAAGATGGTTTTCTTGTAGGAAGGATACAAAGAGTGAGTTGGATAGGAGAGAGAGCCTATCAGGACAGTTTGAGTTATTTTAAGACAGTTGGGGAGGCCAGGGAGATGGTTTATTCAGTAAACTGCCTACCTTGAAAGTAGAGAGAGCTCAGTATGATATCTAGAATACTAGCATTAGAAAACAAAAAATCTGGGCATGGTGATGTGTTCTCCAAAGTGGAGATGCAGAGACAATCAGATCCTTGGGGCTCACTGGCCAGCCAGCCTACCCTACCCAGAAATTTCTAGGCCAAAAGATTCTGTCCAAAAGAAAAAAAAGATGGGTGGTGGATGTCACTCAGAAAATGACACCCAAAGTTGTCTGTAGGTGCGTGCGCGCGCGCACACACACACACACACATTTGTGCACATGTGAATATACACATACATGCTGATACACACAGGGCTGTAGACTTCCTTCAAGTGGACTTTCAAAAGGTATCACCAAATAGGTAAAATTAAGAAAAATCTAATAGAGGGCCAGAAAAGTAGATACTGTCAATTATGTACTAGTTGATATAATTATCTGACTGGTTTTGAGTTAGGAGCAAATGTGTATTCAGTGTTTGCCAGGTGGCAGCCTTGCAGGCAGGGGGATGAGAAGCTTGTAGTTTAGTTGAGAAGAGACAGAAACCTGTCTGGCATACAGAAACATAAACACAAAATAAGTGCACAAGAGGGGCCCAGAAGCAGGAGAAGCACGTAGGTGGAAGATTCATGATTGGCTCTGAACACATAGCCGAGCCGGTGGGACCTGACCCATGAGGAGGAATGTTGACTGCATTTCCAGTTTGAAAGATGTCTGATTTTTTTCACATGAACGTTGTGGTTTTTTTGCCATCAGTATAACAGCCTGGAGCAGCTGTGCATCAACTTCACCAACGAGAAACTGCAACAGTTCTTCAACCACCACATGTTCGTGCTGGAGCAGGAGGAATACAAGAAGGAGGGCATCGAGTGGACCTTCATTGACTTCGGGATGGACCTGGCCGCCTGCATCGAGCTCATCGAGAAGGTATCCCACCCGTCTGCTCTGTGTCCCCTTCCCAGGTACTTTCTGCTCTTATTTACTCAGCTGCTTTGCCTCGCGTTCAATCCAGCCCATGGGCATCTTCTCCATCCTGGAAGAGGAGTGCATGTTCCCCAAGGCGACAGACACCTCCTTCAAGAACAAGCTGTATGACCAGCATCTTGGAAAGTCTGCCAACTTCCAGAAGCCCAAGGTGGTCAAAGGCAAGGCCGAGGCTCACTTCTCTCTGGTGCACTATGCGGGCACCGTAGACTACAGTGTCTCAGGCTGGCTGGAGAAGAATAAGGACCCCCTGAATGAGACCGTGGTGGGGCTGTACCAGAAATCCTCCAACAGACTCCTGGCACATCTCTATGCCACCTTCGCTACAACAGATGGTAACTAACAGACTTCAGACATAGGAGCTTTGTCTTCACATAATTCCCCTTTCCCACAGCACCCAAAGGTCTTGATACATCCACTCACAGTGCCTGGGCCCTTTTGTGTCTTGCAGCTGACGGTGGGAAGAAGAAAGTCGCTAAGAAGAAAGGCTCTTCCTTCCAAACAGTCTCTGCACTGTTCAGGGTAGGACAAATTGGAGTTAATCCACTCACAGTTCACCTGAGTCACAGCAAAACGAGCAATGTTGAGACCCTAGGCTGGATTTATTCAAGGGTGGTCACAGCTCTCTCGGAGTGAGGTCATTTGACAGTCTGACAATATACAGATGAGTTTTGACAAATGTGGGGCCAGGGTTTGTTCCATTGTGTACTGTGACTGTTAGGTTCCAATCATCTAGGTGCCTTCAGTACACCTGCAGCAGCACCCAGGCCCGGCAGGGACAGACACATCTTCTGTGTTAATTTTAGAAACCACTTTGTAGTTGGCGGCCATCCTGCAACCTGGGAGGAAGATGGCTGAGGCAGGTCCCATTTTTCTGTGCTTGGGACCAAAAATCAGACTTCAGGGTTTTTTCCTATTTTGACTAATCCATATATAATGATATTTCTCAAGTATGGGACCCAAACATAAAACTCATAAACATAAAATGCATCTGTGTTTCATATATGCCTTGTACAGGAAGGATGTAGATCACTTTACATGATATTTGAAGCACACTGTTGTTTTGACTACATAAGGTGGGATATTCTAATTGTGTGTCATGTTGGTACTCAAAAAAATTTCAGATTTATAGAAGAAAATTTTCAGATTTTAGAGCATTTTAGATTTTAGATTTTCAAGACGGGGATGTCCAAGTTATGTGAGTTGCCTACATCTCTGGGTTTGGCATTATTCAAGGACAGAATTAATTTCACAGTTCTTAAGTTGAAGCCACAGAGTTTAGTTTTCACCACCATGCAGTCTCTGTGGAAGATTACAGTAGGCTGCCAAAAGAAATGTTTTTTTTTTCTTTTAGGAAAACTTGAACAAGCTGATGTCCAATTTAAGAACCACTCACCCACACTTTGTGCGCTGTATAATACCCAACGAAACCAAGACCCCAGGTGAGACATCCACCAACCCTGACATTGCAGCTAAGTCTTTAAGGACTTCTGGTGAAGCTCAGGTGTCTTGCCTGTGTTCTTAGGGGCCATGGAGCACAGCCTGGTCCTGCACCAGCTGAGGTGTAACGGGGTGCTGGAAGGCATCCGTATCTGCAGGAAGGGGTTCCCCAACAGGATCCTGTATGGAGACTTTAAACAGAGGTACATCGTCAAAGTGCTCTGTCCTCTGACATGGATAAGGGCTGGGATGTGAGGGAAGAAATATCACATGAAAAGACCCATTTCAAAAGAGCAGCTGTGGTTGGTCTTCCATGTGAAATAACCTACGGTTTGGTCAAGGTTTATGCCCTTGTGTCATCCACATTTCTTTGGAACTTGTCTGATATATAACAGGGGAGGGAAAGAAAGTCCTGGCCCAAGAGTCTCAAGGCCTAGATTCCAGCCAAGTGACTATGGGCAAGTTTCTTTACTTCCTGGGAATTAGGCTTTCTGGCCTGTAGGAAGAGGGGCCTGGAATCACTGATCGTTGCCAACAGCCTGATAATTTCTGTGTCCACAATGGCAGATACCGAGTGCTGAACGCCAGTGCCATCCCAGAGGGCCAGTTCATTGACAGCAAGAAAGCTTGCGAGAAGCTCTTGGCTTCCATTGACATCGACCACACACAGTACAAATTTGGACACACCAAGGTAATGCATCAGTTCTGCCTTGTGCTGTTGGCCTTGCATCCTCTTAACACAATGAGCCAGGTGGCTCATTCTTCTTATCCATCCTTCTGAAGGTGTTCTTTAAGGCTGGCTTGCTGGGAACTCTGGAAGAGATGCGGGACGAGCGTTTGGCCAAACTGATCACTCGGACACAAGCCGTGTGCAGAGGGTTTCTCATGCGTGTGGAATTCCAGAAGATGATGCAGAGGAGGTTGAGTGGGGTCTTAGTTTAAGCATGGGCTCTTTGGGAGAAGGTAGAAGGGGTAGGAGAGAATCCCTTGTAGGAATGAGCAATGCTTTGTTTGTTGAGACAGGGTTTCTCTGTGTGGCCCTATGCTGTCCTGGAACTTACTCTGTACATCAAGTTGGCCTCAAACTTAAAGATTTGCCTGCCTCTGTCTCCCAAACACTAGGATTAAAGGCATGCGCCACCACTGCCAGACTGCTTTTTAAAAAAATCTATCTATCTATCTATCTATCTATCTATCTATCTATCTATCTATGCATGCTTTGTGTTCATCTGTGAGTATGTATGCAAGGCACATTTGTAGCAGTCAGAGGACAACTTTCAGGAGTCAGTTCTTGGCTTCACTATGTGGGGCCTGGGACTCAAACTCAGGCTGTCAGGCCTAGCATTGAGCACTTTCCTTGCTTTATTTGCAGGGAGTCCATCTTCTGCATCCAGTACAACATCCGAGCCTTCATGAATGTCAAGCACTGGCCTTGGATGAAACTCTTCTTCAAGATCAAGCCCCTGCTGAAGAGCGCGGAGACTGAGAAGGAGATGGCCACCATGAAGGAGGAGTTCCAGAAAACCAAAGATGAGCTGGCCAAGTCCGAGGCAAAGAGGAAGGAGCTGGAGGAGAAGTTGGTCACTCTGGTACAAGAGAAGAATGACCTGCAACTTCAAGTACAGGCTGTATGTCTTTAGGCATCTTGCTTTTTCAAATCCTAGATTTGATTACGATTTTAGGAAATCTGGATTTACTGAGGGTTGGGCATGGGTGCATGTTGGGTTTTTCTTGGAATGCTTCATGGAGGATTTCACAAAGAAAGATGGCAGTGTCTCAAACCTTCACTCCTTAAAGGGAATTGTGATTTATTTTTAAAGGAGAGTGAGAATTTGTTGGATGCCGAGGAACGATGCGACCAGCTGATCAAAGCCAAGTTCCAACTGGAGGCCAAAATCAAAGAGGTGACCGAGAGAGCCGAGGACGAGGAGGAGATCAATGCCGAGCTCACAGCCAAGAAGAGGAAGCTGGAGGATGAGTGCTCAGAGCTGAAGAAAGACATCGATGACCTTGAGCTGACACTGGCCAAGGTTGAGAAGGAGAAGCACGCCACGGAGAACAAGGTACTCACTCTTCTTGCGGTTTCTCTCCAGGTCGAAGTACTCATTGCTAACCAACTCTGCTGCTTCTTCTAACTGCTGCGGCTTCCTCTAGGTAAAAAACCTTACTGAAGAACTGGCAGGCCTGGATGAAACGATTGCAAAGCTAACACGGGAGAAGAAGGCCCTCCAAGAGGCCCACCAGCAGACCCTGGACGACCTCCAGGCTGAGGAAGACAAGGTCAATTCTCTGAGCAAGCTCAAGAGCAAGCTGGAGCAGCAAGTGGATGATGTGAGCATTGGGCGTCAGTCTCAGGAGTCTCGAGGCTTCAGGCCGGAAGAGCCTTGGGTGGGGGCGGGGCTGGGGTTATCCAATCGGAAATCATTTGATCCTAAAGGGGAAATGATGCCTCTTGCAGCTGGAGAGCTCCCTCGAACAAGAAAAGAAGCTGCGTGTGGACCTAGAAAGGAACAAAAGGAAGCTGGAGGGCGACCTGAAGCTTGCCCAGGAGTCCATATTAGATCTGGAGAACGACAAGCAACAGCTGGACGAGAGGCTCAAGAAGTATGTCCCCCAAACACAGTGTCCGTTCTGTGAGTGGCTGGGGATCCCGTCTTCACGAATTCTCTGTGTCCTGCCGCAGGAAGGACTTTGAATATAGTCAGCTGCAAAGCAAAGTGGAAGATGAGCAGACCTTGAGCCTCCAGCTTCAGAAGAAAATCAAAGAATTACAGGTAGGAGGAGGGGTCAGCTCTCGCTTGCCCGTGTGGGTCACTCAGAAACCTGAGTGGTGTCTGCTAAAGTCAGAGTAGGTAGGGTAGGGCTGTGTGGGTGCCTTATGGGGCCTCACTCTGACAGGCTGACAAGGCAGTGGTGAAGGTGATGACCTTGTCCCCCAAACTTGCAACAGAATGCATGGAGGTGGATGGAGAACTTCCCAGGGTAGTTAGTGACTATATTGGTACAGGAAAAGATTCATTTGGAAGAAAATCAGCAGCATTTATGTTTCTCTGGGGAAACATCCATGAACAGATTCATCTGGTGGGAACATAACGTTTTCTCCACCACCACCACCACCACCACCACCACCACCACCACCACCACCACCACCACCACCACCACCACCACCACCACCACCATCTCCATCATCATCTACTTTTATATATTAATAGGCTTCCATGTGCTAGTTCATCACATGCTTATAGTGCTCACTGACCCAGTCCCCTCTTAACCACCTTCCCCACCTTCCTCACCTTTAGCAATCACCATTTCATATTCAGATTGACTTAAACAAATTCTTCACATGAAAACATGCACCACTTGTTTTTCCGGTGTCTGGCATCCTCCATTTTGCTGCAAATGGTAGAGCGTCATTCTTTTTCTAGGCGAGTCATGTTCCAACATTTAAGTAAAGGATGTCTTCTTCATGCATTTGTGGGTTGATGACACCTATTCAGATGCTGTGTTAGCTGTTGTGACCCTGAGAGTCTCTTGGGCATCTGGCTGCTCTCTCTAGGCTCGCATCGAGGAGCTGGAGGAAGAGATAGAGGCAGAGAGGGCCACCCGGGCCAAGACAGAGAAGCAGCGCAGCGACTATGCCCGCGAGCTGGAAGAGCTGAGTGAGAGGCTGGAGGAGGCGGGCGGTGTCACCTCTACCCAGATTGAACTGAATAAGAAGCGTGAGGCTGAGTTCTTGAAGCTACGCAGGGACCTGGAGGAGGCCACCCTGCAGCACGAGGCCACAGTGGCCACTCTGCGGAAGAAGCACGCGGACAGCGCGGCCGAGCTGGCGGAACAGATCGACAACCTGCAGCGTGTCAAGCAGAAGCTGGAGAAGGAGAAGAGCGAATTCAAACTGGAGATTGACGACCTCTCCAGCAGTGTGGAGAGCGTGTCCAAATCTAAGGTGAGGGGCCGGCTGAGCAGACCTGGAGGGGCATCTCCAGTGGGTCAACCCAAGGCCACCTGCA
Organism: Uromys caudimaculatus; assembly: GCA_028551405.1. Taxonomy (NCBI): domain Eukaryota; kingdom Metazoa; phylum Chordata; class Mammalia; order Rodentia; family Muridae; genus Uromys; species Uromys caudimaculatus. Next base: position 50,688,743 of record CM052710.1, on the reverse strand, counting down.
GACCTCCCTCCTCTTTCCAATCTGCAGGCCAACCTGGAGAAGATATGCCGAACTCTAGAGGACCAGTTAAGTGAGGCCAGGGGCAAGAACGAGGAGGCGCAGAGGAGCCTAAGTGAGCTAACCACGCAGAAGTCCCGGCTGCAGACAGAGGCCGGTGAGCCAAGCTTGGTTCAGTTCAATCAAGCGCCAAATGCTATGTCGGGATGCTGGAACACCAGAAGGCTTTTTCTCCCAGGGGCAGCACCCTTTGCGGGGAGAGAATGTTTTGTTTTGCTTTGCTTTATTTGAAAGGCAGGGTCCCACTCTATAACTCTGTTTGGTCTGGAGTTTCTTGTGTAAAACAGGCTGGCCTGGAACTCCTTGTGTAGACCAGGCTGGCCTGGAACTCAGCAGAGATCCGCCTGCCTCTACTCCCACAACCCTGTTTTTAAAGGCCTGCATCACCACATCTAGTGAAGGAGGCTTTCTAAAAACACACTTTTAGAAAGTGGAAGTAACACACAGAAGAGGCTGTCCCGAACCTCCTGGAGAACACCGAGTCTCCTCAGTGAAAACAGGAAGCGAGCAGATGGTCAGGCTTCCACGAGTAATACAAACTTGCATCTGACAAAACCTGGATGGGACCAGGAGGAGTATAGTCTTTCTACCTCCTGCCCGCCTCCCCCTCTGACTTCTGCATACACCCCAGCTGACCATATTCACCCAAGAGTATCATTTCAAATTTCCAGAGAGGTGAAGTCCTAAGTGTTTTCCTTAATGGTGCAGCTGGAATCATCAGCCACTGGGAAGGTGCTTTGGGAGCAGAGAGGTGCCCTGGTGATGTTCAAACTCACGATGGTTCTCTCAGCTTACACTGGCAGAGATCACACTGAGGGTGATGGGGAAATCTCGAGTAACAAAACAGATTCATTCATTAGATTCATCTAGAGGCACTCTAGAGCCAGTGTGCTAAGCCATTAGATTGCTTAAGGGTTCTAATGGGAGACAAATACTTGGCCTCCTCCAGTTCTCTCAGCTTTCACTGGCTTCATAGGGTTTACAGCAGTATTTTATTAGGCTGCTATTTCCTTTTCATGGACACAACCCTACTCTCAAGAGGGGGTGTCTCACCTTTATTACTCTCCCCCCCCAAATTTGGCACGATGTCTTACACTTGGTTATCGAATGAATGAATGAATGAATGAATGAATGAGCTATTTCCTTCCTGACACAGGTGAGCTGAGTCGTCAACTGGAAGAAAAGGAAAGCATAGTATCTCAGCTTTCCAGGAGCAAGCAAGCCTTTACCCAACAGATAGAGGAGCTCAAGAGGCAGCTGGAGGAAGAGAACAAGGTACCCACTCTGAAGGATGCTTTCTTGATCTTGTGTTCAAATGGCATCTGCAAAATAGAAGCAAGATCAAAAAAAGTGAGCAGGGCACATTTGGCTTGTGTGCCATACACACTCCTAATCCACTGGGGTGTTTTTTGTTTCTTTTAAGGCCAAGAATGCGCTGGCCCACGCCCTGCAGTCCTCCCGCCATGACTGTGACCTGCTGCGGGAACAGTACGAGGAGGAGCAGGAAGGCAAAGCCGAGCTGCAGAGGGCGCTGTCCAAGGCCAACAGTGAGGTGGCCCAGTGGAGGACCAAATATGAGACAGATGCCATCCAGCGCACGGAGGAGCTGGAGGAGGCCAAGTATGTGTCTCTAATTAGAACCCTTAAGCGATCTAATGGCTTAGCACACTGGCTCTAGAGTGCCTCTAGATGAATCTAGTGAATGAATTTGTTTTGTTACTTGAGATTTTCCCATCACCCTGAGTCTTTAAATGTAACATTGACTGAAATGTAAAATGTAACAGAATGAACGTAGATCATTCAGACATCAACTTTGATCCTGGTTAGACCCCAGAGTCAGATCACTGACTCTGAGCAGATGGGGGATTCTCTTAAGGTTTATACAGAGGCATGTGAGCCACGCAGTTAGTATCTCCAGCTTGGTGAGCAGTGATGCTCAGGAGATTGACATGTAATGGCATCAGCTTTCTTCTCCTTTTCTTGAAGAAAAAAGCTTGCTCAGCGCCTTCAGGATTCTGAGGAGCAGGTTGAGGCTGTGAATGCAAAATGTGCTTCCTTGGAGAAGACCAAGCAGAGGCTGCAAGGGGAGGTGGAGGATCTGATGGTGGATGTGGAGAGAGCCAACTCTCTGGCTGCCGCTCTGGACAAGAAGCAGAGGAACTTTGACAAGGTGCAGGCCGCTCTGTGCTGCCTGAGCTCCACAGTGTGGGCAGGTTGTGGGGCTGGAGGAGGAAGGGATAGGCTCCCTGCTCCCCCCTTCTTTAGCATGGTGGTCATCAAAAACTTCCTCAGACTTCACTAGCAATTTGTTTCTCCATCTGTGACGTGGACTGGGAATGGGATGGGGTAGAAGTCCCTTTGGAGAACTGTCGTATCAGTGAAACAGTTTCCACTAGGAGGACACGATCTTTTCCATCGCTCATACCTGTGTCTCTAGGTGGCTGAGACTCCAACTTAGGTTCCTCCCTGGGACAGACAAGCATGATTTGAACCAGTGCTTTAATGAAATACTTCCATTCAGGGTCATTTTTCTTTTTTGTATTAGTAAAAGGGTAATTAGGTCTAGCTAATTCCTTCTTTAAGAATTCATTTGCTTTCTGGATATGACAGTAGTTACTGATTATCTTGAGTAAGCTAGTGGAATGAAATATTTGCTCGTTCAGTAATCTAGACCAGGCAATGGTAGAGAGCCCTGACTCTGTGAGTAGCCACTTCAGAGGTGACATTCTGTTAGAAGCTGGGCAGAGAGCTCACTAATAGAACCTTTCCACGGTGCTGCTGCAGGTGTTAGCTGAGTGGAAGACGAAGTGTGAGGAGAGCCAAGCAGAGCTGGAGGCGGCTCTCAAGGAATCCCGGTCCTTGAGCACTGAGCTCTTCAAACTGAAAAACGCCTACGAGGAAGCTTTGGATCAACTTGAAACCGTGAAACGGGAGAATAAGAACTTAGAACGTAAGCCATTCCCAACTGTCTGAGGTTGTGGGAAACCCTTCTCTTCACCCATCATGGCCGGAGTGTGTGAGGGTGGGTGAGACTCCGTTATTCAGGCCCCTCCACAAGGGTTTGCTGATGCACCTATAGAAACTGTTCACTGTTGATGAGCTGTTGTTCTGAGACTCTATACAATGTCTTATCTCTGAGAAGCAGAGGTCTTTAGAGTTATAGAGAGCTATCGACAGGCGTTTGCTGGGTGCTTTGCATTCCCGGGGACCTGTGCAGAGGCGTCCAAATGCAATCGGAACTTATTTCATTGCAGAAGAGATAGCAGATCTCACTGAACAAATTGCTGAGAACGGTAAAAGCATCCACGAGCTAGAGAAATCCAGAAAGCAGATGGAGCTGGAGAAGGCTGACATCCAGATGGCGCTGGAAGAAGCAGAGGTGAGGGTGGGCTGGGAGGCAGAAGCCAGAACAGAGGCAACAGTATGTGCCTGAGACGTTCATACCTCACGGTTCTGGAATCGTGATTCTAATGCTTGCTCCTTCCCTGTGACTTCCTGGCTGAGTGAGATAAAGTCTGTGAGTTATCTTAAGTTTATTGGAGAAAATCATTACGTTAAAATAGATTTACACCTGAAAATTTACAAACCCTTAGCTGAAGTTGAAATAGCTAGCTGTAAGGTGCTTCTTGCTCTTAAATAACTAGAAGATTGTAAATACTTTTTGTGTTTGAGTGCACAATCATAAATGAATAGCCATAAAATGTTTCACTTCTGCACTAAAGGTAAGTTAGTTTATTTAAAGGTAGTTTTGACTATTATGGAATTTGACTTAGGAATATCTCATCAGAGCTTTGCTGACCCAAGGTCGTGTGTGGTCTGCTCTAGAGCAGCACAGAAACTCTTCGTTTTTGTTTTGTCTTTTAAAGGCAGCTCTTGAGCATGAAGAAGCCAAGATTCTCCGGATCCAGCTTGAACTGACCCAGGTGAAATCAGAGATTGATAGAAAGATTGCAGAGAAGGATGAAGAGATTGAACAGCTGAAGAGGAACTACCAGAGGACAGTGGAGACCATGCAAAGTGCCCTGGACGCTGAGGTGCGCAGCAGGAATGAGGCCATCCGACTGAAGAAGAAGATGGAGGGCGACCTCAATGAGATCGAGATCCAGCTGAGCCATGCCAACCGCCAGGCGGCAGAGACCCTTAAGCACCTCCGGAGTGTCCAGGGACAGCTGAAGGTGGAGGGAGCTTCCTGGGCTGGGGGGGGGGGGGTAGACTAGGCAAGGTTTGTGGTCCTTGGCTCTCCGCTTCACACACTCTTATCTTCTGGCTAGGACACCCAGCTGCACCTGGATGATGCTCTCCGGGGCCAGGAAGACCTGAAGGAGCAGCTGGCGATCGTAGAGCGCAGAGCCAACCTGCTGCAGGCTGAGGTGGAGGAGCTGCGGGCCACGCTGGAGCAGACTGAGAGGGCCCGGAAGCTGGCAGAGCAGGAGCTGCTGGATTCCAACGAGAGGGTTCAGCTACTGCACACCCAGGTGAGGGCAGGAGCAGTGGGGTATGAGGGCCCACCCCAGACACACTGTATGACAGACATTCCCTCCTCCTCCCCAGAACACCAGCCTCATCCACACCAAGAAGAAGTTGGAGACTGACCTCACACAGCTCCAGAGCGAGGTGGAGGATGCCAGCAGGGATGCCAGGAACGCAGAGGAGAAGGCCAAAAAGGCCATCACTGACGTGAGGCTCCAGCGTCCTCCCCACTGTGGCCACTGATAGTGTGTCTCATTAAAGCCCTTCTTTCCCTAACCCCACACATGATCTGTAGAAGTCTACCCTCTCAGGACATGCATGCTGACCCCAGGCCATTCCCATCTCCCCTACTGCCTTCTATGAGTATATGAGTCCTTCCCTGATGGGATTCTACCCTCTCAGGTTAATCTCCTCCAAGTCTTAGGTTCTTTTGAAACTGTGTGTTGGTGATGATTAAAAGAAAAAAAAAAAAAAAAAAGACCCTCTGGGCTTTGGACAGGCCCTAACGAGACCAGTTTCAGGATACTGCTTCTCACTCAGTCCTTGTAGAATTTATTTTATAAAATGTGTATCGCAGGTGTAGCTTTGCCCTCTTTCAACGTGGAAACTGTGCTCATTCATGACCTTACCCGCTGTCCTTTCTGTAAACGTGCTCTCTGCTCACCACGGAATGCTGGCTTCCACAGCTGCAGGATCTTTGAGCCTTGCCTGCACGCACACTTTCCCTTTCAGGCGGCTATGATGGCGGAGGAGCTGAAGAAGGAGCAGGACACCAGTGCCCACCTGGAGCGGATGAAGAAGAACCTGGAGCAGACGGTGAAGGACCTGCAGCACCGTCTGGACGAGGCTGAGCAGCTGGCGCTGAAGGGCGGCAAGAAGCAGATCCAGAAACTGGAGACGCGGGTACCTGCGGGGGTGGGAGGGACCTCTGCCTGGCCAAGTCCAGCGCCCAGCCTATCCACTTTTCAGGGCTCAGGGCTAGAATAACGTCCCAAATATCTCTCCAGATCAGAGAGCTGGAGTTTGAATTGGAAGGGGAGCAGAAGAGGAACACAGAGTCTGTGAAGGGCCTGAGGAAGTATGAGCGGCGTGTCAAGGAGCTCACATACCAGGTAGGTGGAGAGATCACCTCTCCAAGTTTGGAATTGGACAGAACACTTGTGCACCCCTAGACTGGCTAGGCCCTTGTACAACACTGCCCCCCCCCCCCCCCATGACATCCCTACGGTCATTTGCAGAGTGAGGAGGACAGGAAGAATGTGCTGAGATTGCAGGACCTGGTGGATAAACTTCAAGTGAAAGTCAAGTCCTACAAGAGGCAGGCTGAGGAGGCTGTAAGTCAGACGCATGTGTGGCCTGGCCCATTTCCCATGAGGAGACCTGAGAGGATCATGCAGATTTCCCCGCTGGGTTCTTTGTTTTTAGGATGAACAAGCCAATGTTCATCTCACCAAGTTCCGGAAAGCCCAGCATGAGCTAGAGGAGGCCGAGGAACGTGCTGATATCGCAGAATCGCAAGTCAATAAACTGCGGGCTAAGACCCGGGACTTCACCTCTAGCCGGGTAAGCTGACCTGGGGAATGCCCACAGACAGGCAGACACTTCAGAGCTGGAAGTTGCTGTAGGGGATCCTCTACTTCCTAGTCGGAGAGTTTCATGCTCAGGGAAAGAATGCTCTTTATAGTCATTTACCTGGGTGGAGCGCCACTAGAAACACGTTTGTAAGGAAAAGAAAAAAAAAAAGAAAAGAAAAAACGCTGTCCCTTCAGCGCCCTCTGCTGGTGTGAGAGAGGCTGTTCAGGCGCACCCTCTAGAGGTGGCTGAAGGCGTCTGCAATTACTGTACCTACAGGCCGGCCATTGTGGCTTCTGGAGGGGACTTGCTCTCTCTGAAGACCAATTTCTCAGGCTATGGAGCAACTTCATGTGGGCCATCATGTATCTTCCCAAAGGGCCCCCTAATTCCTTGCATCCCATTGAAATATACAAACAACTCCTTGATGCTTTCGGGAAGAGGGGTTCAGGAAGTCTCTATTGCCTGACTTGACTGAGAGCATCCATATTCTCTCTAGATGGTGGTCCATGAAAGTGAGGAGTGAGAAAGCCCTCCTGGTGCAGGGCAGAAGATATGCAGAATGTATGTTTTCGTGGCTCCTGACAATCCTACTTAATTTCCATGTAACCCTTTTCCACATGCAATAAAATTTGCCTCGTTTCAAGTTGGGTTGTTTTGTCTTGTGCATTCTTCTCATTCCCAAAAGAGGAGTAAATTTTTATGCTGAATGCTGAAATATTAGTAAGCAGTTGTCTTGGTAGATTAAATTGGTGTGTGTGTGTGTGGGGAGTAGGGGGTTAGCTTTTGGTTTAAATTTGAACTTAAAAAATTCAAAATACTTCCAGCTAAGCATTGCTTCAGTGGGGTGGGGAGGGAGAGTTTATGAAAGCCATCTATTAATATCACATAAGAGAGACACAAAGCTTGGGTTCAGGAACACCTTGTTTTAAATTGGGGAGGATTCCTCTATTGCACATTTTACTGAGGAAATGTATCTCAAAGCTAGTAAATTATGGTTGGGCTCCATACAAGATATGAATGAATGCCATAGTGTCTGGTCCTGTCAAGAGCTCAGAGGCCAGTGGTAGAGCTCTTGTCTCAGATACACAGGGCTCTGGGTTCAACTCTCAGTATTGCAAACAAAGAAAAACAAACAAACAAGCAAACAAGGCATTTGAAAAAATAAGGAAAAAAAAAAAAAAAAGAATTCCATCTGTATCCCCTGCTAAGTCTTGCTATCCTGGGTGCAATCCACCTGATTTCAGAGCCAAATAAACAGACCCCTCACATATCTCCAAGCTGAAGAGGACAAATGTCAAAAAGACAGAATAACCACCTTGCTGACTAGCCAGCAGGACAGAATCCTCTATACAAGATCAACTCAACAAGTAGATTGCCATGAGCACACTCAATAGAGGGGGTTGTGGAGTCCCTTTCCTTACTGATGTCTAGAAAATTCTGGGTGACCCAGTTTGACTCAGGTGGGGAGTAAAGTCCAAGGGGCCTTTGATGGTGCTGGGAACCGTGTCAGCATCTCGAAGTTGTGTGGCCATGGAAGGAAGGAGGTCGATGTTCTGGTCAGGTTTGCCTTTTTGGTGACTTCCCAAATACTTTCTCTCTAAGAACATGTTGCTTTAATTTGCCTTCAATACTTCATGGCAACGCCATGCTGCCAAGTGGCATGAAAGGTGGCTGTTGCTAAGCGGAAATCACTGCACTGAGAAAAGGTTTGATCCACAGCCTGAGCTGAGGTGGGGCTGGAAAAGCAATGGTCACTCCATTCCTCTCAGAAATTCGGAGGGCTGCTCCACACTGCCTTCTGTGGGAAGTGGCAGTGGAGAAGGCAAGGCAGGCCTCATTCCCAGGAATTCTAGGTAGTGAGTGCAGAAGAAACAAAAGACCTGAGCCATCATGGTTTTCATGCAAAGTAGGAGCCCTTAAAGCACTGCTGTCAGAAGTAGGAGAAGATAAGGTTGCAGGCACCCTCTGCCCCCCTGCATAAGGGCATGCACACCTTTGCTTGCATAGGATACACGATCAATGTCCCACACTGGGCTTGATCAGGCCTCCAGATGGGACTGCTACCAAGTCGGGGACATAAGATGCAGCTAATAAATCCACAGTGTGAGGAGTTCAGCTGAACAAATAATAGAGTTTTTTTAAAAAATACACTGCATATAAAAATACAGACTAGTAAAAGGACTTATATATTAAGTGAGATTTAACAGACTTTATAAGCCAATTGCACTGTATGGATTTAAAACTTAACATTATGCTCTATTTAAAAATGTGTGTGTGTGTGTGTGTGTGTGTGTGTGTGTGTGTGTGTGTGTGTTGTGTGTACATGCTCAAAGCATGTATGTGAAGGTCAGAAGACATTGTGTGGGGGTCAATTTTCCTCCACATGTGTGCCTTTGGGACTGAATTCAGGTCATTAGGCTTGGTAGCAAGTGCCTTCATCCACTGAACCATCTTGCTGATCCAAGGAGTTGTTAGAACTGGATTTATATGACAGTTTGTTAAAATATAGAGACATCATTGGATAGTAACTATTCCCCTTCCCCTAGGGAGGAGTCTGACACTGTGATTCTGTTTTGGAACCAGTTCTTATATTTTTCAGGTCTATGCTGCATTTATAGATGAGAAAGGAAGGGAACTCGAGCAAGCTTTGCTTGAAGTCAGTGTGCTGCCAGAACTTCAGAATTCACCAAAGTAGCTTTTGATATGCCTTATGCAGAATGGACACCCCCCCCTCACACGTACACACACACACACTCTCTCTCTCTCTCTCTCTCTCTCTTACACACACACATTCACACACATACACACACTCATACACACATGTTCTCACACACACACACTCTTACACACACATACACACACATTCACACAGTCACACACTCACACACATACACACACTCATATACACATGCTCTCACATACACACTCTCTTACACACACACACACACACACACACACACACACACACACACACACACACACAAAATCCTGAAAGTCCATGTGGCTGTGGGCTCTGCCTTGTCCACTAACTGGTGAAACACAGCATTGCACACAAAAGCACAGTTCAGTTCTGGAAGCTACCCTGGTGCTAGGCAGCAAGTTTGTGAAGGATATAGGCAGAAAAAAAATCATTTTCTATGAGTTACGAACATCATGAATTTTTACCAGTTTGTTTATTCCATAAAGCAAAGGATACCCTCAGTTATAGAAGACATCAGCCCTGTTAGTGAACAGGGAAAAATGAGAATAGAAATGTCCTTCCAAGTGAGGCTCAGCTATGGCACACGGCAAGGGAGAGCAGGATGAACTCAGCGCTATTATTGACCTCTTACGGTGTACACTGAAGGCGCTTTCTCACAGCATTGCATAAAGATTCAATGGTGATGAGACAGGCTTCTTTATACTCGCTCATTACAGAAGAAGAAGAGACACATGGCAACTTGCCCAAGGTCAAAATGGCAGAGCTGGGGTAGTTTTTAGATCTGAAGACTACATTTAACCCTCAAAGTCTGTCTACAGGAGCAGCAGCCAGAGCATCAAGGGAATCACCCCAAAGAGGAGGGGTTGACAGAACCAGAAATGTACTTTTCCCCCTCTGACTACTGTTTCTGTCTCTCTTCAGAAGCTGCATCAGAAGCCTTCTGTTGTCCTCCTGCATGCAGCACCGCATCCTCGGGACTTTCCCTCACACAGACCATTGGAGCATTCATGGCACATGATGACCTTTAGCCCCTTTGTGACATCCGCTGATGCTTCTGCACATGAACCCTAGGTCACGATGAGGAAGAGGCTGACGGTATTTTCTCTGCCAGCTTTTCTTTCCAGTTCTCAAAAACCCCCAATTCTCTCATTATTATTTTTTTCTGCTATCTGGGTAAAGAATTGATTTATTTTTCTCCCTGTAATCCTTGTATGATCCAGAATCTTCTGACTAGCTGAGTTCTTTATTGAGTCTCAAATCTCAGAGCTGTAGAGTTCTTCTATTTTTATTACCTTTTGTATTTTTTTTTAATTATAAAAGAAATATATGTTCAAGATAGGAGTTTTAAAAGGGCTGTCAAATATAAAGGGACTGCCAGTGGAATGGTAGAGTTCTTTATTTGGAGGGGCTACAAGCTTGATTTATGATTGGCAGATGGCCCACATCTGAAGGAAGCAAGGGACCAGTTTCTAATAGGAGTAACATGTCCTTATGTGGGGAGATGGGGCAGCTTGCAGCCCCTGGCAGCTGGTGAGGGTAGCTTTTCATTTCTTCACGCCTGGGTCACTTCAACAGCCGAGTTTTAATAAAGCAAATGTACCTCAGACTATGGGGGAACAGGCCTCCCAGAACACTAAGGCCTATTTGCGCCCCTCCCACTAATCCCACTGCTAAAAACAGCTGAGGCTGAGAGGCCCTCAGAGTGCTTGTTGGATCTGAGCAGTGATCTGGTTACCCTGAGCTATGCTGAGACATTCCAGAGGCTCTTGTGTCCTCAGCTGCAAGGCACCAGGAGCCAGAAGCCCAAGATGGTACTGACTATTTTTATTCAAGATGGTCATGCTATCTATGACACATAGGAGCAAGAAGCCCCTTCTTAAGGGCATGTTCTAACAACTGAAACATGGACCTTTTGGGGGGAAGCTTGTGGAAGGATTAGGTGAACAAGTGATAGACCTCCCTAGGGCTGGCTCTTTTCACAGAAGACCCAGACAATGCTAAAAATAGGTTCAGCTTAAATGAAGAAAATGAAGAACTACCATCTCCTTGGGCTTCCCAGCAGCTATATGGTGTGTATAACTCACGGTACAAAGACAAGTAAGACAGAACCCTAAATTCCAAGGACAGTAAACAGAAAATAACTGCCCAAGTAAAGATAAGAAGAAATGAAAACCAAAAACAAAACAGAAAACTCTCAGTGCAGTAGAAAACTGAGGAAGGAGGCAGTTTTACAAAGACCCAAAGGAAAGCTTTAGCCACAAGCGAGGTGCTTTGCACTCAGCAGACATATCATGTCCATGCTGAATCCACTTCTTAGTAGAAAAGGTCAAAGGAAAAATCGGGGAGAATATGTTGCCCTTGGGAAAAACCTGTTCTCTCTACTCCTACTTCCTGCCTCATTATTCCGACTCCCAAATCAGTAAAGAAGAGATAATACAATTCAGAAGTGATTCCTTACAAATTTTCAGACAGTCACGAACTCCATTTTGTTGGCTTCCCAAACAACAGGCGCCTGAAAGCCAGGCTCGAATACGAGAGAGGATGCCTGGGGGCTGAGGTGCTACTTGCGAGACCCTGAGACCCAGCCAGAGCCTCCGTCCTACACATTGATTGCCTACTAGGCACTTCCGGTCTGTGGTTTCACACAGCAGTCATTTATGAAGTGCCTACTATTGCCCAGAACTGGGAAATAGGAGCAGAAATCTCTTGGAAAGTGAGATAGAAAAAGAGGGAGCGGAGAAATCCTTGTCTTAAGTCCTCAGAGTGGGGAGGGCAGAAGACTGGGAAGAGACACACATTTCCAAATGTGGTTCAGCCTCTGCCCTGGGTGACATGAGCATCTACAGCAGCTGCACCTATTTTGGGCCTGAGGTTTCTGTCTCCAGGCAACAGGTGTGAAGACCTAAGATTTCCTGGCACATTCCCAGGGCACAATTCACTCTTTTTTTATTTTTTTATTTTTTGATACTTTATTTACATTTCCAATGTTTCCCCTTTTCTAGGTCTCCTCTTTGAAAACCCCCCTCCCCTCCCCCTCCCCACCTCTATGGGGGAATTCCACCTCCCACCCACCCGCCCACCCATTCCCATATTCCCACCTTGACATTCCCCTTTACTGGGGCCTCTAACACCCTCAGGCCTAAGGGCCTCTCCTCTCCCTGATGGCCAATGAGACCCTCCTCTGCCACATATGTGGTCTGAGCCATGGATCCCTCGATGTGTATTCTTTGGCTGGTGGTCCAAACTCTAGGACGACTGAGGGGGTGGTGGTCAAGCCCGTTGACACTGTTGCTCCCTCCATGGGGCTGCGAACTCCCTCAGGTCCTTCAGTCCTTTCTCCAACTCCTCCATCTGGGACCTCACTCTCAGTCCAGCGGTTACTGTAAAGTGAAACTTGGGCATTCTGAACTTTTGGGCTAATATCCACTTATCAGTGAGAACACACCTTGTTTGTTCTTTTGTGACTGAGTTACCTCACTCAGGATATTTTCAAGTTCCATCCATTTGCCTGCAAATTTCATTAAGTCATTGTTTTTAATAGCTGAGTAGTACTCCATTGTGTAAATGTATCAAATTTTCTGTATCCATTCCTCACTCTTTCAAACGACTCATTTTAAGCTAGAAACAAAGGAGTTTTCCTTTTCTGTTTTCTGAGCCAGCCTCAGGGATCTAGGCCTCAGCACCATAGGTAGTGCTTGTGGTTTCTGGGTCTGGCTTGCTTGCTCGCTTGCTCGCTTGCTCATACTCATGCATGCACTCGGGCACGTACTCACGTAAGCATGCACACACCCACGTACGCGTGCTTGAACCTACGCACGCACTCATGTACACACTCATGCAGGAACGCACGCATGCACACACACTCCCTTTCCTGAGATAATGAGGAGTGACGTTCATGTCAGTCACAGTCCATACCCAGGAGCCCACAGAAGGGAGTCAAGTAAGAGCGTATGTAGATAGGGAACAGAGATGAACTCACCTGAACGGTCGTCCAGCCCCAGGCTTAGCATCCCTACATGTCCTAACAGGACCTTCCATGGGCTATGTGGTCCATAAATTCCCACTGACAAGATTTGACATTATCATTGGTCAGCTGGAGCAAAAGCACACAGGCCTTTGTCTCCAAAACACTGCAGAATCAAGACTATCTTTCAGGGGAAAAATCAGCACTTTGACTGTGACTTCATCCTTATGATCAGGGGCAGCTTTTTGCTAGGATGCTTTCCAGTTACCTACGTCCTTTGCATTTATCTTAGGGAGGGATCAGATGGCAGTGCCAGCCCAGCTACCTGGACACTGGAATGGGCACCAGCCACAAGAGTCCTTGACTTCGGAAGGACTTTTAGCCTGTCATCAGAATAGTTCCCTAAGAATAGATTCCAACCCCTGACCCAGGGCTTGAATGCTTGGTGCTGAGCACAGTGTTAATGTCCTTGCTTCCTCTCTTCAGGTTCTGACTTGTCTCTATCGACTTTGCTCCATTGTCTGAAGCATAGATAAGAACTGCACACAGGCTATTTGTGGCTCTTGACATCTTTGTAAGAAAATATTAATAGTGGTTCTGTGGCTTAAGCCATCCAGAGCTAGCTCTAGAGATTAAAAAGACAGCTTGAATATTAATCATTACTCTACAGGAAAAGAGCAATTTTGACCAGTTTTTCTTACTGCGTTTCATGACTTCACTGAACTCTTCCTTTGGGTTTTAAAGGCTGGTGAGAAGAGGAACCCATAATCTCTTGTAATATGAAAATGGGAGAGAGAAATACCAGGATTAAAGATTCAAGTGAGGATGGGGTTGAGGGGGAGGAAAGAGGAGAGGTAGGTGTGGGTTAATCAAAAATCTAAGGGTGTATATAAACCCATATGCAAATATACTACTTTGCATCTAAATTGCAAAACCAAAAATTTTAAAGGAGTTTGAACACAAGTACTCTTCACGAGTGAACAGTGCTTGCCTAAGAAGGTAGGAGTTATTAAAATATGTCAGGGTTCGGGATACTTCCTTAGGAGTTACTGGTCAAGGAGACTGTAGAGACCCCTCCCCCGAACAACACAAGCTCTTGGTTTCCCACCATAACTATGGAACTCAGGCTGGACCTGACCTGAAAACTTCCTCCCTGATAGGCAGCATCCATAGTGCCAGAGGTGCACCTGGAGGAGAGAAGCCATTAGTAGTATTGCCCACATGTGAACCCTGACTGCCATAATACTTATCTGATGGACAAAGGTGTGTAAGTGGCATAAAAGTTATGAGGCTAACCAACCACTTTCTGAAGAGATTTGAAGTCTGGCATTTTAAACTGTACCAAAAGCCCATAGCTTAGGAGTCAAGTATATATATAAAATAGTGTTGTTCTCAACATTGGCCAGAGAACTTTGCCTGTAATGGGTAGCAGTTAATGCAAAGACTCATTAACTGAACAAAGCTCAGAGAATAAGTGACTTTTGGGCTCTAAATGGGGGCCTCTATATTAACCCCAGTTCCCCGAGTCTCAAGGAACATCACACACACACACACACACACACACACACACACACACACACACACACACACAGTGAGAAGAATGTAAGAGCTAGAGAACAGAGTGGAGTGTTGGGAAGTTTTGGTTTCTGAACACGATATGGTTGTTGGACTCACCGACTTACTGCAGTTATAATTGCTCAAGCCAACAGGACCAGCCAGTGTTCCACCAATCAGCACACATCGGACTCAGCGGGGTAACAAACAGGAAAGGAAGGAAGACAAGGGAAGGACAGGAGGTGGGAAGGAGACAAGCTCCCTCCCCAGCCCTCCGATTTAATTCCTGTTTTACAAGTTCTTACTGAGTTGCTCAGGCTGGCTTGCTTACCAGGCCTTGACTTTTCCATCCTCCTGCTTCAGGTTTGGTAAATATAATCAAGATACATTGTAAACATGTGTAAAATGTCAAAGAATAAGTAAAAGATATTCAAAACAAAAATCCCATGCTCTGAGATGCACGTGGCTTTTCTAGCTGTTTGGTTCAAGAGCACCTGGGCCACATTCATCATGAACTGAAAACAGTCGTCATCGAGCGCGTGTTTAATAACCCAATCTGGCTCACTTGCCCGGAACACAGTAGGGCCAGTCCTTCCTTCATGGCCCTGGGGCTCACTAGGAACAGCTCACTGCTGCCACCCCATAGGGAAAGGCAGCAAAGGTCATGCTGCCAGCCCAGGAAAGGATCAAAATCTCAAAGCCCAAGTATGACTTCTACTGAATGCATCTTCTTTCCCCACTAGAATAAATTGAGCCATAGTAAGTTGGGAACTATGTACAGTGTCCAAGATCACAGCTGAGTCTGTGTAGCTCAACAGAGGTCTCCTTAGAGGCCTTCGTGAAAACCTGTGTGACCTGCTACATTTCTGCACAAACACTCATGGCCTCTGTCACAGTTGGTCAAGCACCCTTGTCTCAGAAGGACACTTGCTGGGTCCCACCTGTGACAGAAGAAATCATGTAACCCTGATTTGATTCCCCACAAACATGGTCACTTTCCATTTACTGAAATTCTAGCATTGCCGGGTTGTCTTCTCACACCAGCCCAACCACCAGTGCACATTCTGACATGTTTCTGGAAGCAGCCCCTGCCTTCCATCACGAACGTCAAATCTGGGACCTCACGCAAGCTACACAGATACTTTACAACTACGCTATATCCCCAGCCTATGCTTTAGTTTTTATTTTGTGACAAGGTCTCACTGAGTTGTTCAGGCTGGTTTTGAACTCACTCTGTAGCTTACCAGGCCTTGACTCTTCCCTGCTCCCCCCTCAGCCACTTCAGTACCCAGATCACCTTCAGTAGTGCCGGACTTACCGGTTTACGAATCCTTGTATTTCCAGTGCCTACCCAGATACCCTGTGTTTTCAAAGACTCTCAGGACCTGATTTTCTCATATTTGTCCCAAGTAGGCGAAGTGAAGATTATGGAGGTTAGTGACCCAGTCTCCTTCATCTCTCTCACTTCACTGATGGGAAAGTAGGGGGCAAGAGTCTGCCTCAGGGTGTGGCAGACTCTAAATGTATCATGAGACTTTTCTACCTTAGAGACAACCCACCTACCTACTCCCTTACCTCCTGATCCATTTTTCCACAGTCTCCCATCTGCTCCATCTCAACTACCACAGTGCAAGTTCCTAAGCATTACCTACCATACTGGAGACCTTCTCTGAAGCCAGAGGTTCCAGGATGTCATGCTGTGTTTGGAGTCCTCTTTGAGTGCTTGGTACCAGATTCTCCCACTAGGTGGCACCACTGCTCTGCCAGAAGCATAATTCCCACAAATTTGTGATAACATTCCTCAGGTGCCAAGGGCTGTAGGTGGCTCCTGCAAGATGTGGGTGGACAGTGAAGGGCTCCCCACCACCTCAGTCTGCATTCATTAGGAGATGCCAGAGCGATGCTGTTGGGTATTCAAACTGATGTAACAGGAAAAGCTGTCAACAGGAATCCTGTCTCATTTAAAATTTTGCTCATCATGGAGTTTTGAGTATTAAGTACGATTTTTTTTTTTTTTTGAAGTGGGTGGATACTCAAAGATGGAGGGAGGCTATGCCCAAGGATACACATTGGGCCATGACGATGGGGCTGTGCCTGATGAGTTGCTATGGCAACAGGTGCCCTTGCTGTTGTAGTACATGGCTCTTTTTCTTTGTGAAGGCACTGGGCTAGGGAGGATTTCAGGCCAGCCACCATTTCTGGGCATGAGGTAGTTGGGAAGAGTGGACCATTGGTAGCAGCTAATGTCTCTCAGGATATATGTCCACATGGGAAGACCCCACTTTCCCTGTGAAGCCACTTCTGCTGTGCACACTCCCCTGCCACCCTGTTCCCCTTCCCTGCCTGGCCAGGTTCCCCCCAAAGCCTTGAAATCCACAGTGCCCCTACCAGGATTCATGTTAAAGCTCTAGTTAGTAGAAGGGGCAGGTTTTCTTGCTTTCTGGAACAGTCCTTTGTTTTCTACATGGCCTAATTATTTTCTGTAAGTCATGAAATGCTTTTTATCACTGAGCAAACTCCCTATTCTCAGCCTGAGAATATTCTTCATCCCTCCATACAACACCCCTTCTCATGGTCTTCCTTTCTTTCTGTGGATCCAGGCTCCACTGCAGAAGTAGAGCAAGGAAAGGATGTCAGATAAGCTACCCACCAAACCCACAGGAACCAAGGGGCCCCGTGTGCAAACTATCATTCCTAACCGTGATGGAGAACCAGCTGGGGAGCTTTGTAAAACATTGATGTTTGTGGTCAGGCACTGCCGAATAAATACATTCTTACTTCCAGCTACCTTGGGAGGCTGAGGTAGGAGGATTACTTGATTACAGGATTTAGACACCAGCAGAAGCAACATAGCAAATACCTGTCTCAGCAAGCAAGCAAGCAAGCAAATAATACCCAACAACAACAACGAATTGCCCAGGTCACCCACAAGATCATCGAAATCAGAGTCTCCAAGGCACAGTCCCCATACATTAGTAGTTTATAACACCCCCAAACCTCCAGCTGAAAATGATTCCAACCGGTGGAAACTAGGGTATCAAAAAACAGGCTTGGGTTTTATTGAACCTAAGCTGCCATCTACAGGTCAAAGTGGATGCTGCTTTCTGCTGCAGGAAGAGAGGGTAGGGTGACATAGAAGCTTTGAGGCTCTGGAATCTGCCTTCTGGCTGTCCAACACCCACCAGACAGCCGCATCATCCTTAGAAACTATGTCTTTTCAAGGTGAGAGAGTTTCCGTGCCTGTGTCCTGTTCCCTCTATCCCAGAGTCTCCTCTGCATGCTAGACTAAGAGCACATCTAGAAGTTAGTCTCAAATTTCAAAAACAAACAGAAAATATGTGTTTGTTTAAACACTACTTTAAAATCATATTTCTCTGTCCATTCTACTCAGTGCGAGACGGGGTATTGAGTTACATCTTAACAGGTTGGTGTCAACGGGGGAGTGAATGCCATATTCATATGCTAAGAGCAAGACATCTTCTGTGCGGCTCTATTTCTTTATCTGTAACAAGAAAAATTATTGCACCTACCCTAGAGGATCAATGGTACAGCCAGATAAAAGGCCCCTCACAATAGTGTCTGATATAAACGGCAGTTCCCAAGAGGTAGCTGAATTGTCTGACGTCAGGGCCAGACAGAGGCATGAGATATGCTGACTTCTGCTCATTTTACTCTAATCACAGCGTGACTTGGTTCACGAAGGTGAATTAAAGCGGTCCTGAGTCCTAACTACTGATGGTATGTGCTTAAACAAACAGACTAAGTCAGACTCGCTAACCTCAATCTTTAAAACCAAGTTGCATTTTTAGAGTCTGCCACCAGAGGGCAGTGGTGGGCCACAAATGAACAACGATGTTCCTGGACCAAACAAGGGCTAGGGATGCTGCCTTTTAACCACCTGGTATTTCTTAAGCCTGGAATAGCATGTCTGCTAGTTTGCCCAGCTCTGAGTCTAAATTCGCTTCTGGCGTCTACCTACTACTTGGGACCACGGTGACATCTTCAAGGTTGAGTCTGGCTTTCATATCTGTAATGGGTCTTCCGTGTAACCGTGTTCTCTCCTCACCCACTCACCTGTAAACATGGCAGATGGATCATAAAGCACATCCCCTTTGCTGAGTTTGGCCTGAGAACCCATCTTCATGTCTCCACCAACGAACAGCTCATGCTCACTATGGGTCTTGTCACTTGGGAGATGCTCGCAGTGCCTGCTGAGCACTGTTCTACCTACCATCCTTTCCTTCCCTCAATGCAAGTCCTACAAAGGGTTTGTTTCTCCAATAGAGACTGAACTATTGTGACCTCTCCAGATTCAGAATGACCCAAGTGTTGAGCAAGGGTGAGCACAACCCCAGGTCTCTCTTGAGAACTGTCCCCAAATCTCAAATCCCCAGAGCACAGTCCATGCTCTCTTAGTAAAGCTTCCTCTCTGCCAAGCTGACTCAAACCTCAAAGCTTCCTGTAAAAATGGTGGTGATGCCTACAATTCAACTCTTCTGTCTTCAGCCCACCCTAAGAGATAAATAAAACAAAGACAGAGACTTACTTTCTAAGCCAGTTAAACAGTGAAGGGATATTAAACACCCTTTCAATCTAGCAAGCACTCAGATGATCCCAGCAGCAGTGTGCCCCACTGACCTAGGCCTACCTGAACCATCCTGCCTACAGCTCTCATGGGAGAACATTCTGATTCTGTGTGCTCCTTAAGGAGAGTAGGGGAAAGAGTTCCTGCAGGATTATGCAATGCTAGAAACAGAGAAGTCGATAGCATGTTTGACTTGAGTGCTGCCGACTATTTTAAGAAGCGGGCGAGGAAGGATATGAGGACTCAAAGGATTTAATGCCGATTAAATCAGAGAGATCACGACATCCTTGTGGGGGATTTATTGCTAAGATGGACTCATGCTGAGTGAACGGACACAAGGTGCTCAAGACAGTAGGAGAAGAGGGTATCTCCTTGGCCTGTTTGATCACCCTAGAAGAAAGAGAAACACAGAAGAAATTCATGGTGGAATTACAGTGTGAGTCTCAGGCTTGATCCAGCTTGCCCTACTAGGGCATCGTGAAGAAAAAGAAAAAAGAAAAAGAAAGAAACCAAGAAAACTGAAGGGAAATGATGGTTAAAATAAGAGTGTAGGAGCACTGGGTCGTATTCAAGGAGTCACTTGATAGCCTAGCCACAGATTCCTGACAAGGGAATCTGGAAGCTGACAGATCCTGCCCTGTCTTAATACTCCTGGAGGCCATAATGAGCAGGACTGCCTACCAGAAGCTGAGGCATCCAGGACAAGCAAGCATTACTAATTGCACTGTTTAGAAACAGCTTTGTAGACCAGGCTGGCCTCAAACTCACATAGATCTGCCTGCCTCTGCCTCTCTAGTGCTGGGATTAAGGGTGTGTGCCACCACTGCTTCTTATAGATCCTAAGATTAGATTCCACACAGGCATGACACCTGTGAAAACCATTGCCCTGCGTCTTTTAGTTTATTTCTCTTCACATTATGACCTGAGGTCTTTCCAGCCCAGGTTTGTGTGGTAGCTCCTCTGTCACACCACCGAAGGTGGAAGGATCCCGCTAGCTGTGGCTGCATTACCGTGGGGAAGACGCATGCTGTTTCTACACATGGTGGCTAAGTCGTGATGGAATTATCTGGAAAATCACTAGTGGGTACTTTCTTTTTTTTGGAAAAGAGGCATACACAGGGCTTCCATGAATTCTGAAGTGCAATGTCTTATTGGTTATGTGTGGCTCAGCAATAACAAGGCTGTGGCCTTGAGACATAGCACCGAAATAGGAGCAGTGTAGTCCAGGCGCCAAGTCCCCTTGAAGACTCTCCTCACTCTGAAGTATTTTTAGTCATGGTAATTGTAGGTGGTGAGCAGAACACTACAGCCCTCTCAAACACGCAAGGTCAGCAGGTGTCACCTCCGTAAGCAGTCCTACAAGAAGGAAGGGATTAGCTGTGCACAGGACAGCTTTCAAGAAGAGGCCGTTTTGCAGAGTGATCTGGGGTGACCTTCCCCAGGAGATTAATGTGCTTCTCCTCTTGTGCCATTAGCAATCAGCAAAAATCTGACACTTGGGAGACTGTGTGTTGTGGTAACAGGGAGAGTAAACGTAGCGGCATGGTGGTCACTCGAGTGAATATCTGAGAAGTTGGGAAGTGAAGCACTGTATCCCGGAGGTCCAGCAGGCTGTTCTGTCTCCTGAGCAACGACTTGGGCCCTGGATGTAGAAATGGTCAACAGATCTTCAGAGCTTGATAAAAATGTCCACTGAGAATAGCCAGCTTATGTTCTGTGCTCCCTCAGGGATACAGTTTGGATTGGAAATGGCCCCTAATGGCCATGTCCTAAAGACTTGCTGTCCAGCACAGTAGCAACTGGGACTTGGGAGAATCTTGAAAAGGTGGGACCCAGGGAGAAGTCTTAAAGTCACTGGGGGTGTGCCAGCCCCTTTCTCTGCCACTCACTATTCTACATCCCAGCCACATAGTGAGATGTTTTGCTGTGCCACGGGCGCACGCCATGATGTGCTGCTCCACCCCCCACCATCATAGGCCCAAAGGCAATGGGTTTTCCGATCATAGACTAAAACCTCTAAACTCTGAACTCAAATAAGCTGCTTTTCTTTACTTCAGCTTGGCTACTTGGGTATGTGTTAGCAGAACGCTTATGGATGTGCCAAGCGACCTTCTGACTTCATGTGCCAGAAAAGGAGTGCTCTAGAGGGAAGACTGATTTTGCTTCATGGACCTAGAGATGGCCGGTTTATAGATGAGTACAAGAATTGCTTGTGAATTTGGTGGCCATCAGTAGAGTTTTGACCACTTCATTATTCACTCCTGTGTGCTCTGGAAAAACACATTCTAGCAAAGCAACGTGGAAGCTTTTCACTGAGTACTTACATCATACCAAATGGCATAGCAGGAGCTGGCAAAACATAGTCTCCACTGCCAGGAAGCTTCCAGACCAGTGATGATCCAGGCCTGATCCACAGGTAAACGTCAGTCTTGTTCTGGCTGCACTTGAAAGGGCCACCTACCCCTTCCACTGTCACCAAGTATTGTTTATAGTCAGTCTTCTACTGGTCAGCAACCTCAGATAGCATCTGGGTCAGGCCTTTCAGTTCTTCCTGCCCATCACAGCCATGGAGGGAACTTTGGAGCCTGGACTCATCCCCTCGACTGTTCATTGAGCTGGTTGGAAGAAGACCCCAGGTATCAGTAATTTGCAAATCTACCCAGGCGATTCAAAGGTGAAGGCAGGGCTCACAAGGGCTCGCTGACCAGGCTCAACTGTCCCACCTTCTAGGTAGGTAACGTAAGACCCAGAGAATTAAAGGGACAGTTCCAGAGTTAACCCTTACACAAGGCAGTGATTTCCAGCAGTCATCGACTGTCTCCCAAGCCCTCTCTTCCATGTCATCTTCATACTATTTCCATACTCACACGCACCTCTCTACATCCTGAACATTTTTTAAAAATGGCTCCTCACAATACCGTGTAAGCCATGTCTGTCCTCAGCAATAAACCGTGTGAAGTTTAAATTGAATTGCTATGGATTTAGTAGCAGATCAGTTTACTTAAGCTGTCAATCACACTTCGGGCTTGCATCTCCTCTGAAGACACCCAGGGCTGAGTACTCTTGGGAAGGTCTGGGGCAGGCACTGTAGACCTTTGGTAGGTGAGGTTTGCACAAACAGTGGGAGAAACTGCGGTGGCCACAGGAACTGGGCAGGGACTGATCCTCATGGGGTCTGTCAAGCTTTGGTGTCACCCACCTCAGGAAGTGAGCAAGGAGGACACAAGGGCCAGGCGATTTATTTCACCTCTTCTGGAAAGGCCACAGGTCAGGCTTTTAAAATGAGGCTGCCCATCCGTCACCTGGAATCTGCTGACATGACACTGAAATTGATGTAGAAGAGGAGGAAAAATGATGCCTCCGAGCGCCCGGAAAGTGACGCCAGAGGCCACAGTTTAGATTAAATGCCACATTTAGCTCTTTGGGTTCACAAGGACTCAGGATTTTCAATCCATCTCTCTACTTACTGAGATTTTTTTTTTTTTTTGAGTAAAATCATTATTAGTTTTGCTCTCTTTATAAATTCGGTCTAAATTGACAGGTAGTGTTCTTAGATGGGGGGGGGGGGAGATGAATTCCCTGTCTTCTCAGTTTAGCCTCAGGATGAGAAAGGTCCTTGAGATTTGACCAATAAATCATCAATAATTATGGTTTTGATGAAGAGGTTTCCTGGTTTTTAAATTTGGGAGAAAAGATATGAAAGAGATTGCCTGGTTGATGAGGTGCCTTGGAGGGTCGAAGCACACAGGTTGGCTACCTCCATTGAATCCTTGAAGCCTGTAATGAAGGTAGAGAATAGATACCTGTGGGCTGACCTCTGACCTTCACATATACTGTGCCACAGTGTTCCTGTTCAGACTCATAAGCATCACACACACACACACACACACACACACACACAAACACACACACAAACACACACGGAAACACATGCATGCACACATTAAATTAAAGAAAAAATGGATTTGAGGATCCTTTGGTGAAATGAGCCCTTCTGAACAAAACCCAAGACTGTGCGTTTCTTTCTTCGCTTACACGTAGATTAAAGGCACAAAGCGTTGGGCAGGAATGTACACACCAGCTTGAAGGTAAAGCTGCTGCCCCTGGGAAGAAAGCAAGGGAGAATTGTAGCATTTATTATTGTGATTAATCTGAGAGATTTGAAGTAAATAAAAATGCTTGTTAATTCCGGCTGGAAGGTTATGGATACTTATTAAATTATTTATCTAACTTTCCTGTCAGCTTGTCTTCATAGATAAAAATAAAAGCTGTTTTTAGGGTTTGCAGTTCTAATTCAGATGTCCAATGTGTGCTATCAATTCATTGGATATGCACATTCTCTGTGATGCAGAGGCTTGCATTGTTTATATGGGGAGGCAGATGTGGTGCTCAGCTATTGTCCCATAAATTGACACGCGCACATTTGCCAGGAAGGGTTTATTAAAGAGTTAAGGGAGAAAGGTCCAGCAAGATGGCTCATCAGGTAAAAGCTCCTGTTCTGCAAACCTGATTATCCGAGTTCAAACCTGGAGCACATGGATAGGTGACTTCTGACTTCCACACACAAGCTTTGGTACATAGACACCCACACATACACATCTGACACACAGCCCACAGTTATACATCACACACACACACATACACATCATACTCACACTCCACAAAACACATTACACACATGCACACACACACACACACACACACACACACACACACACACCATACTCAACAATGAACACAAAGTTTTTAATGAGTTGAGAAAACAAAATTCAAATAAAATATTTACACAAGTAAAATATGCGAAGAAGTGTTTAGTTTAATAAAACAGCCTTGTTTTTTCCAAATCATGATGCTTAAAAAAATGTATTTCTTGCATATACTTGAAAATGTAATGACACAAGTAAGCTACATTCCTTGAACAACTGAGTAGTAAGGACTAAAGAAGCTGATGCTCTCCTATCTCTCACTTCAATCCTTCCAACCCCACAAGTTAGCCAAGGTGAACTCTTTGACTTTATCCTTCTGTCTCTTTCTCTACAAAAAATTTAAAACTTGTTCTTGGAAATTTTCAAACTAATTAAAACCTTGTGAGTAAGAATAACCTTTTTTTCCCAGTACCCCAGTCATTTTTGAAAAAGGCACAAGGGAGCAAAACCAAGATAAAATAAGAACAGCTAAGTGGCCATGCATTTCTAATTCAGCTTGAACAGATCTTGTGTCTCTCAAATCCTGAATCAAAGATTTAGGCTAGACTCTACTTGCTAGCATATGTGTGTATATCTTCACTTCAGTTGCTTTCCGTGAGTGTGTCTTGATGACCCTGGGGGAGACAATAATTTTAGGAGATAATCACCAAGGATGCCCTGAGATTCAACGAGGGAACCACTCCTTGTTTTCCAGGGCATAGCAGGGATATAGTCAGAGGCCAGGAAAGTCCTCTGCTTTCTCCCAAACTTCTGGATAGTCACAGCTCATCACCACCTCCCTCACAACCCCCCCATATGCCTTGCCCTTTCTCCCCTGTCCTTCCCTGCTCTATCTTCCTCACCCCCTCCGTCTCTGCCTCCAACTGGCAGAAGAAGTGTCGATGTCACTGTCACTCACTTCTTGGGTAACTGGAGCTCCTCAGCTGTTTGGGTCCTGGTTTGGAAGGACATTCCAGTGTTATCCTGGCTCCTGGAACAGCCAGCATCCCAGAGGGGTTCACCTGTCAAAGCTGGGGATTGACTTAGATTTCCTTATGAGCATTCTGTAAGAGAAATTGAAATAAAATAAATCACTGTAAGCGCTAGAGAAAGGTTCGGCAGAGAAATCCCAGACCTTTGCTGAGACTCCCATTTCAAAATTAAACTTTGCCCAAAATCTATGGGTGGGTGGGTGGGTGGGTGGCTCACCATGCAGTCCTGGGAAGTATGCAGGGGAAAGCCACAAGAGAAAGATCCAAAGGCAGTATTTTCTCTCTGGGATGAGCAAAGCCCAGAGCCAGAGGCAGGACGAGAAGTGACAATCTAGGAAGATGGGACATTTTAGTTAAGAATTGCCATTAATCTCCACAGAGCTTTAGAGATGGGAGTGGGGTTTGCCTGGACAAATAATTGGTCCTTTCTCTACTTTCTCCTCTCTTTCTCCATCTCTCTCTCTTTTTTTTGTTCTTCTCCCCAGCCTTAGACACTCCTTTATAAAACAGGTTATTTGAAATCTTCAGCATCAAAATCTTTGCCCAGGCTCTGCCTGTGCTCCCTGGGGGACAATGACTGGTGGAACAAGCCAACAGCTCTCAGGGTCTACACACAACTGACAGCGAGACCTGATTGATATAAAGCAAGGTGCAGGCTGGCTGTGACAAATATTACCTCCTGATCTTGGGGACAAATACACATGAATAAGAATGGGTATGGGTTGGGATGTTAGTTTTGATGTGAGCCCAAAAATACTCTGAAAAAGTGCATTTAAACTTCTCTTTCTAAAATTATATCAAGCACCCCCAGAGGCAGAATTCTACACTTTATGAACATGTACAACACTGCTGTACAACAAAGACAGGCAGGAGAAACAAGGATTTTTAAGATGGTCCCCAGGGTCTAATATCAGCAAGCACTTGGTGATCTTATGTGGGGACAAGGAGCCTTGGACAGGCTGAATGCCTGCGCCTGGTGCCAGGGTCCTTTGGCATTATCGTCTTACACAGGGAGAAGCAAGCATGTCTTTATAATCCAAGGCCTGGGCTCCCTTTCCTTGATCCCTCTCGGGTAAGAAACCTGAGGCCAGGATGAGCCTGCCAGGCCTCTTGACTCTGAATCTGGCTGGGAGATGGGGCTGGAGCTACAGCTCCTGCTGGGGATGTTCTCAGAAGCTATCAGGTCAAGTGACCTCAGTTGATCTGCCCAAACCTGGGTTTCTCTGTCGACCCTCATCAAGGAAACCGTATTCCATCGTGTTATTCTTCATTGCTTATTATTACAAACTCACTCCACGTCTTCTGAGTACTTCCTTATGTGCCATGCAGTACTGAGTCCTTCACACATTCTCCTGTTCCCCCTTTGAGGCTCACGAGATAGGTGCCAGTCTTACCTCTGTTTTATGAATAAAGGACCTATAGAGGAAGGAAGTGATTTGCTAAAGTCACAAATAAATTAGGTTTAGGGGCTCAGAAAAACTCTCTATGCAGGCATGCACCAAAGCCCATGTCTGCCTCCTGCATGCTGCTCTTCTTAGCTCAGGCTATCACCAATGCTGCTCTTCATATCTCAGACTATCACTGATGGCAAGATGAGCAGGAAGGCATTGAGGTTTTCTGATGAGCTGCATCCATTCCGTAGCATCCCAAGTTGGGATGTTAAAGACCCTTCGTCCCCCATCTTTTCCCACTGCTCTGGAGCAGTGGTTCTCAAACTTCCTAATACACTTAATACAGTTCCTCATGTTGTGGTGATTCCCCCAGCCATAAAATTATTTGCTACTCCATAACTGTAATTTTGCTACTGTTATGGATCATACTGTAAATATCTGATGTGCAGTATATCTGATATGTTTTACCTTTGAGGGTCTTGACCCACAGGTTGAGAACATAGAATGCTCTAGAGCATTCTGGGTTCATTTTTCTTTCCTTGTCGCATCCAATGGTCACCTTGGGCAGTTGGTTCTTCTCAAGACTCACCAAGCTTTCTTAGACCACATGGTAAACATGCTTTTGTGTGCTACCTGCTGGGATGACTACTACTTCATTCTCTCAGGAAAACCTATCTTTTAGAAATAAGTTGTAGGAGCAGGATAGATGGCTGAGAGATTCAGGCACTTGCTGCGATTGCAGAGGATGAGAATTCATTTCCCAGCACCCATATCAGGTGGCTCACAACCAAAAGTAACTCTAGTTTCAGGGGATCCCATGCCTTCTTGCTTCTGTGGACCCTTGTTGTGCATACACATGGGTCCCCCACATAAATAAAAAATAAATCTTTAAAAAAGTAAACAAAAAATTGTTATCTCCACCCAGGGGAAGTCTTTTCCAACCTTGAGTGACTTTTCTCCCACCACTATGACCATGCCACACTGTGAGAGTCTCAAGCCTTACCCCTTCCATATTGGTGCTCTTAACAGCCTTCTATTGGCTCTGTGGAAGCATAGCTGTTCACTTTAGTCTGGTCCTTCCTGTTTCACAGTAGGTACTGACATCATGGTTCTAAGTGTGTGTTGGATGCTCAAAGTACCTATTGTACAGATCCAGCTTAATGAACAGCATAAATTTAGATCTCACTTGCAGACTCCATGGCTCATGGTCATTGAACAGAAGGCACACTACCCAAGTCAAAATTAAAAGCCAAAGTGAGATCAGACCCAGGGGTCAGCCCATTAGCAAGCCCTCAGCCTTAAGTGTAACCTCTGTGTTGTGAATTCTCTTTTTATGAAAAGTGGTCTAAGGAGTTTGTCACAACACTGAGCTTGGTGACACATAAGATTACCAGGGAAAGACTTTTATTCAGAGATGCACCTGAAGGGGGGAGGTGTCACTACTTTGATAAAGGAGTAGAAACCAACTAGAAACTCAACTCACTCCAACTAACTGGCAAATAACAGCCCTCCTGGATGTGTCTCCTGTAACGAAAAGGGCCTTTACAATTAGTCAAAACCAAATTCTACACCAGCTATACCAAGCCACTGATGAGCCCAATGCTTCAGGTTGACTGATTAAAAGAAAAAGGCTGTGCTGGTAACCACTGCCACACAGGAATCAAGTTTAGTTATGAGTTTAGATTCATGAATGGGGAGGGAGCTACTCATGAGAACCCATTCATTCATTCCTCAGTCTTAGTTCCTAATAGGTCCCCCACATTGCTAGTCACAGGAAGGTGGATAGACTCCTCATAGGGGGTCTTAGGACCAAGCAGCTGATGGCCTCATCATGCACTTGGTGCTGCAGAGCAGAGGGACATCTTTTAGAAAACTTTTTGCTCACTGGAAACCTTGTGGCCA
Organism: Uromys caudimaculatus; assembly: GCA_028551405.1. Classification (NCBI taxonomy): domain Eukaryota; kingdom Metazoa; phylum Chordata; class Mammalia; order Rodentia; family Muridae; genus Uromys; species Uromys caudimaculatus. Next base: position 50,660,867 of record CM052710.1, on the reverse strand, counting down.
CACACATGCTAAGCTCCTACCTAGGATCTTTGCATTTGCTGCCCCATCTGCCTGGAACAGTCTTTCCCCTGATGTTTTCATGACTGTCATGTCATGTGCATAGACTGCAACTCATAGATTCCTTTCTCATCAGAGGCTTTCGGTGTCACCCTTCCCAAGACATTCAGCACATCCCTTGGCTTTGTTCTCTGCATTTTTGGAGTTACTGTCTTCATTTGTACACTTGGTCATAATTTGCACGTGTAAATATAATCTCACACAAATTATAAACTCATAGGAAAACAGTTTTGCTTTTAATCTTTAGAATTTGGAATGCCTGGATCATAGTTAATATTCACACAGATTTGTGAAGGGATGGTTACAACTCAGCTTTCACACAAGTGAGAGGGATTCTGCAGACTTTGAAGGGGACTGAAGGGGGTTGGAACATGATCAGGAGTGTGGACCCAGGTTTGTTTCTCCATGTTACAAAAGCAGCTCAAAGGAACCGGGAGCCAGCGATGGGCATGAGTACGTCACGAATAGTAACTACGGCATGAAAAATCTGTATTTGTATCTGGAGCACAGTGACCCAAAATAATGACCATGTCCACTTAGGCTGGAGGGCACCAATGAAGATGGAGATGCAGGAAAGGGCTTGCCACAAGGAAATGGAAACCTGTGTGCAGGGAGCAAGAGTTTATGAGGGAAAGCCACGAGAGATGACCCTGCAAAGGCCGGCTGGATAATTCCAGGGTAGGTTCTCAATGCCAGCTGCAGAAAGTATTCTCAAAGATGCAAAAGACTAAAAAGTCATCCAGTTGCATCTCCATGGAACATAATTCATCAAGTTTCAGGCTGGGGGTTTTAAGTTCAGTCAGTGGTAGAGAGCTTGCCTAGCATGCACGAGATCCAGGGTTTGAACCCCAGTATGTCAAAAATAAAAAAATAATTATGTTCCAAAAGAAATGAGCCTCTGAAATTCTTAGATAATATTACATTAATGTCCAGACCTCTCTTTTCCAAGTTAATTTTTAAAAAAGGTACTTTAATTATGCATATGGGGGATTGTGCAGACACTGAGAACAGCTCTTCTCTGGAGACTCCGTGTGTAAGGCACTCACAGCCCAGGCAGGCACAGTACATTTAATCAGATTTGGTACAGACTGTAAATCTGCTGGCAGTGCTGGGACTTAATAAAAAGTGTGTTACAGAGGAGATCCACGCTCAGAAAGACAGGCTTTGCCATTAAAACACTTTAAACCAGACCCAAAGGGGGCAGATACAAACCTTCATCCTGTGAGCATTTTGGAAAAGTACAAGGAATATTGATTGGCATTTTAGGAGTGGAAGTAGGCTCTTTTATGTCTCTTGCTTCTTTAAAAATGTATAAGGAAAGTCACTAAAAAACCATCTGTGTTGGTGGTGAGGTAGAAAGCACAGCAGCCATGTGTGAGGGGGAGTGACATTGCAGAACTTTAAAAAGAAGCCGATGGAGTCTAAAAGCAGATGAGAAACCTGGACGCTTCCCCGACACAGATCAGCTTCTGTTTGTGGCTCCATTGGCCACTTGCTACCATCCCCCCACTTCTCAAGGATCAGACGCTCCTTTCCAAGTATTAAGATGTCAGCGAAAATCTACCTTCTGGGGAAATTCAATCTGGGGAGACAAGCTGCTGATGCTCGTAAAAATAGCTGTCAGGCGTTCTGACTCCCCTCCTGACTCCTCTGGATGAACTGGGGTGACAGAGCAGAGCTATGTGTAAGCCTCAGGACCATGTGCTCAGATGCACCCAGCCTGGGGTCAGGAAGTCAGGGGTTAGGGGTAGAACTGGGTTTCAGGGATGCTAAGTTCCCAGAAATTGAACAAAAACATTTTAGGCTTTTATAGAATTTTTAGGAGAAGTCTTTCATTAGAATCTCAGATGTTCATGCCCCCCACCCCCCGAAATTAAGAACCATTGCCTTGGTATGTAATTTCTACAGACATTTCACTCACTCTTAAAAATGATTTTTCGTTGACCAAGAAATACTTAAACACACACACACACACACACACACACACACACACACACACACACACACACACAAGTATCATCCAGTCCTGGTTGCCCTGGAATTTGATAGGTAGGCCAGGCTATTCTCGAACTCACGGAGATGTTCTTCTGCCTCCCAAATGCTGGAATCAAAGGCGTATACTGCCATTTCTTGACCTTAAACACATTGTTTTAAGAAAAAACCCAAAGTTATAGATAGATAAGGCCATTTGCCTGTATCTCCATACTAGAGCTGCTCCTCCATGTGTTCTTGCGCCTCCTGTCTTTGTGTGCTTTTTCATATATACTTATGTACACATACAGAAACTATAGTGCATTTGGGTATGTGCTATTAAATTTCAATGTGTGTGTGTGTGTGTGTGTGTGTGTGTGTGTGTGTGTGTGTATGTGTGTGCACACACAACTTGCCTTTGGACCCTATGAAGTCTAGAGCCTACTTCCACAAGTGCACATAGAACCCCTTTCTCTACCTCCAGCTGCTGCAGAGTACCCACAGGCACCCTGTACTCAGTGGATAGGGCCACATCTCTACTGATGAATACTTAGTTGCTTCCAGTTTTCTTCCACCCAAGCACAACCTGATGAGCATAGGTGTGTAGATAGGTCTCTACATGTGTTTCTCTAGCTGAGAGGGATTGCTTGGTCACATGACATACATTAATGTTTTTAAAATTTGAAATTAAAATATAATTATGACATTTTTTCAATTTCCGTTTTCTCCTGCTAACCCCTCTGTGTATCCCCCCCTCTCAAATTCATGGCCTCTGGCCTCTTTTTATTTACACATATTATTATTTTTTAATTAAAATTCTTTGCACGCAATATATTTTGCTCATGCCTTCCCATCCCTGAACTCCTTCCAGATCCTCCCTACCTCCCTACCCATGTAACCTTTGTTCTTTTTCCCTCTTTCAAAAAGAAAAGCAAAACAAAGCAAAAAGACAAAACTCAAAACAAGCAAACAAACAAAACCAACAAGATACACACACACACACACACACAGAGAGAGAGAGAGAGAGCCAAATCCAAACAAAATGAAACAAAAAGCTTCTATTGTGTTGGCCAACTACTCCTGGACATGGCACCTATCTTGAAGTGTGGTTGATATATGCAGTGACATTCTGTCGGAGCAAACTGATTTGCCTTTTGCTGGATAGTATCCACTGTAAATAGGTTCTTGGTTAAGGATAGGGCCCTGTGTGTGTTCACTTCCTCCTCTCAGTGCTGAGGCCTCATCTGCCTTGAACCTGTCTTGTGTCAGCTGCCATAGTTCTTATGATTTCATAGGTGTATCAGTCCTGATCTGATCTATGGGTTTAGAAATAGGTCATTAGGAGTCGTTTTATTGCTATGTTCCTTTAGCAGGATCATAGTAGTCGATTATTCCCTAGGCTCATGACCTATCTTGTCTCAGGTTCTCGACATTTTAACAGTGTCAGTTATGGGTCCTATCTCATGGAGTGGGCCTTAAATCCAATCAAAGAGTGGTTGGTTACTCTCATAACATTTGTGCCACTACTGCTCCAGTATATCTGCAGGCAGGTGACTGTTGTAGGCTTCAGGGTTTGTAACTGGGTGACGATGATGACTTTCTTTCTCTTCTGGTACTGTGCAGAGTATCTTTCAGGATCATGATTGTTAGTCTGAGGGGAGAAGCTTCTACTTAGGTCGACTTCTCCATGTTCTATGATGTAAGAAGTGCTGTCTCCAGCAGTACGGCCTTACCATCAGGCTGTATAAACCAACAGCTTTGGCAATAGCCTGTGATATTTGGGAAGTTCTATGGGGCCCCTTCGGATAATAACTCAACAAGATGTAGCCAATTTCTGGCACTGGAGGATCTATTTGATGGCAAAGGGTGTCTAGGTGGGACATCGTCTCTCTTATTATTTGGTGACCTCCTTTAGATTTTATAACTGTGTATGTTTTAGGAAGCATCTACAGTTGGTTTTAATATGTTTTTTCAAATGACATTTAGTGTTAGCTGCCCTTTCTCATGTTCTCTCCTTTACTCTGCTCTCCTATCCTCTCATTTAATCCTCTTTTTCTCCAGTCTCCATATATCTCTCTATAACACAATACTCTACTACCCATTTCTTGGGAGGTTCTGTCTTTTCCCATGGTCCCTTATTAGCTACTTAACCTCTGTGGTTACTTTAACAGTAGCACACATTTGAAGGCTTAAAAGCTAACATCCACATATAAAAGGAAACATACAATATTTATCTTTTTGGGTCTGGATTACCTCACTTAGGATAATTTTCAATCAATGTATCTGCATGTTCTATGATTTTATTTCTCTTAACTTGGCCGAGTAATATTCTATTGTGTAAATGTACCACAGTTTTCGGTATCCATTCATCAGCTGATGGACACCTAAGCTCTTTCCAATGTCTGGCTACTATGAATAGAGCAGCAACAAACATGGATGAGCACATGTCTCTACAGTAGGACATATAGTCCTTTGGGTATTCACTGAATGGTCAAATCCCCCTCTGAAGTTGCTATAGCAGTTACCCTTCCATCAAGAGCCTCTGAACCTGTTTTCTGATTTTTATAGTAATACCAGATACTGGCAATCTTTTAATTTGTTTTGTTTGTTTGTTTTTACTTTCTCACCAGCATGGAAGGTAAGAATGTAGTGTCTCATTTTTACCGGTATTATCTAGTTGGCAGGTTGGGCATCTTTCCACACACTCATGAACATCTGTGTTTCTCGTTTAGGGAATCAGCCTCTCCGAGCATCTCTCCTCTGTCTCAGCTCGGCATTCTCAAGCCCGGATAAATGCTAGAATTACCCACTGAGCTTTTCAATGACACCTGCTACTGAGCCTCAGTCCGGTCGAATTCTGCTGGGTGCCCTTCCTAGCAGCACCCTGTCACCTATCTTCCTGTCCATGATTCTAAAACTTCCCTGGTGACTGAGCTCCAGCAATGCTTGAGAGAGTGGACACCAGCTGCTCAGAAGAACGAAGACCTCAGTTCTAGTTCCTTCTCCCTCACAACATGTCAGTTCCACAGTGCTCTGCAGGAGTCGGCTCAAATCTCTCCCTCTACGTTTTACCTCAAGCACAGCTGTATGAACTTGCATTCAAGAAGAAAAGACAGGAAGGGAGGAAGGAAGGAAGGAAGGAAGGAAAGAAGGAAGGAAGGAAGGGAAGAAGGAAGGAAGGAAGGTTCAGATCTGTATAAAATGTTTATGCTATGTCCTATCTGAAGCAACCCAGTCTGATAGCTCTTCCTACCTGGATTCTTAGCTTGATTTTGCAGTTTACCAGCTGCAGGACACTTTGATATCAATGACCAAGTTTCTGTTTGTTCTTATGTGAAATGAACTTTACTGTCATTGCCGGACAGGTGTGTGTGTGTGTGTGTGTGTGTGTGCGTGTGTGTGTGTGTGTGTGTGTGTGTGTGTGTGTGTGCGCACGCGCTTGTGTGTGACATATATATCAGGCGCCACAGGCCCAGAAGAACTAGTGGATTTTCCATCTGACTTCAGATCCCTCCTACTTGCTCCTTGTTGGAGCCTCCTCCTGGCTCCCCTGATAGACTGATTTTACTTTTACTCATCTTGTAGGACAACTGAGTTCTTCCCAGGTATCTCAATCAAATCTTTATAAGCTTTTAAAACTTAAATCTCTCAAGCTACAATAAAAATAATCTTTGGTAGGGAGTGATAAAGGGTAACGAATCAATAATTTACCAATATTAGCAAATGTCTATCTCGTGGGAGTGCTAGAGTTCAAAGATAGATCCCAATAACTTTCTCAAGAATGAATGAGAAGAGATGGTAAATTTAAATATAACCAATGGGAACAGGCAGTCTAGAGGTGAGTGCCGAGAAACACAAGAGTCCAATAATAAAGAGAGGTCCCTGGATTGGAAATTCAGGGAAATCTTAAGAATTAAAAGGAAAAGCAGAATGTTGCCAGGTGAAGGGGAAACAATGCTTCTGGCAAAAACGCGGGGTGAATAAAAGCAAGGTGACAGAAGGGACAAATGCCCTGCAGAGCTGTTTGGTGAACATGTGACAACTGTGGAGAGCAGGGAAAGCCGGTGCGGAGGCATACGGGGACACTTGATACACTGGGTTTTGGTAGCAGTTGCTTCTTGACCTCAGGATTAAACAGAAGCATAATTTACATTCTCCATTTTGTTAGCATTCGGGTATTAGTTTAGTATGGTACAAAACACAAAAGGTGTTAGAGTGAAGAGCTCCTCTCTTTCCTAGTCCAGTCTTCTTTGTATTATCAATCTTTTGTGAATCTTCCAGGGGTCTCTCCCACATAAGGACAGTCATTTCATGTTGCTTTCCATAGTCATGTTCTGTAGTCACTATGAGCACTGAATCGGCACACACTGAAGCGCTGCTCTAAGAGAAAGGCAGGGTTTGGTTCACACAAGCTTCTGGCTATGGCACTTCAGCCATGATACAGGGAGGACAGGTGCATCAATGAGGATACTGTCTCTTTCTTCTCAAGTAACTTGGGGAGGAAGGAGGGTTGAGGTGTCAGGTGTCAGGCGTCAGGCAGGGACTTGTTAAATCCAGGTAGGTCTTGGGCTGATGGCTGAGGGGGGGGGGGAGAAAGAGTGAGCCCAGAGTAAAGGGACAAGAAGGGCAGCAACTAGAAATCAAGGAACTTTATCCAAGAAGAAGTTTTAAAACTTAGATATTCACAAGCTCTCAAAACAGGGTGAAGCCTAGACAAGAGCAGAATTGTTGGACTGGAGTTTTCATGATTGCTCCTTTTGGGCAATCTTAGGTGGAAGCTGAGATTGAATGGCTTCTGCCATTCTCTGTAAGAAACTTCTTTATGAAGTGTACAAACAAGGTAGAGAATGGAAAACTCACAAACACCCATGACGTGTCACATGGCAAGCCTGTGTGCTAAGTGACCCATCCCCCCAAATTCAACATTCTAGAACATCACATGATCATGACTTTGGCAGAGATGCTGAGGGACCTCCTGGAATTATCCTCATCAGGAGACGGTTCCCCTCCTCATCTGACAATGACAATGTCTGGAGATGTCTGTGGTTGTCACATCTCAGGGGAGTAGGTTACTACTGAGAAGAAAAGGCAGAGCCACCACTGAATACTCTACAAGGTAGGTTTAACTCCATAACAAAGTCTGCACATCAGTGGCTCAAGGGGCCCAGGAAGAGCGCGAGCAGCGGAGCTTGGTACCTCTACTGCAGCATCTTGCTTAAAATCCAGTTAAAAAGATGCTGAAATGTATCTCAATTGTTACCCCCTGTCAATCAGCTGACAGCTCATTATCCTTGGGGACTCATGATTTGCAGTTCAGGACCTGACATGGACAGTAATCAAATATTCATACATGGGAGTTAATATTAGAGATTCATGCTTTCTATTCCACTGTGGAACATTTCATTTTTCAGGCTTACGTTGCTGACTCAATATATTTTCTTATTTTATAACTGTGTCTTCAAAGTTGTCATTAACATTGACACTGAATGGAACTGACATGAGCTCCCTTAATTTAATCTGCAAGTTCGCAGGCTGTTGATCTCTGCTCTATCTCTGCAGAAAGTAAGATAAGATTGGTCTGCATACACAGGTATTTACATAATCAGCTGCAAGCTCGAACAGAGGGAGTAAAGTCACGGGGCTGACCACTCACATTAGCGCGGATGCATTGGTTGTATATTGTCTATAGGAAATGGGACAGGTGTGATGGTGCCTCATGCCTGTCATCACAGAGCTTGAGAGTTCAGGCAGGAGGATTATGGATGGAAGATGAACCTTGACTACAGAGTAAGATTCTGTCTAAAAAAAAGAAAGGAAAAAGAAAAGAAGGGAAAGGCAAGGGAAGACAAAAGAAAGAAAGAGAAAAAAACCAATAATTATGTATTGAGATAAAATGATGATAGAAAACACTATTCCTAGTCCTGTCTAAAGAATCTTGCAAATGACTTTTTCTACTGTAGACTATAGAACAGGTTTTACTGTGCATGCAGGTTACCTAGGGTTCTTGTTAAATGCAGATTCTGATCTAGTGGCTTGAGGAAGGATCATGGTCCCTAAGAGGTTGATTTTGCCCACTTGTGGACTGCCTTTGAGCACAGTAGGCATTAGAGGTCTCCAAGTAGCCTCTTGGGAGAACTTGTTGCTATCTAAAATCTCTTGGTCACAATATATAGTACTTAGAAGTTAGAAGTCACTTCCGGCCCTTGAATGTGATGGGATGCAAATCATGGCTGTTTTTGTGCGTTTGAGGTTTGCTCTGTTTTTAGGATATAGAAAAAGGAAAAGCTTCAATGAGTAGAAAAAGGATAAAGAATGGTTGTAGATTATCTTAGTTAGGATTTCTACTGCTACGATAAAACACCACGGTCAAAAGCAACTCAAGGAGGAGAGGGTTCATTTCATCTTATGGCTTCTACTTCCTCACCCTGGGAAGCCAGGACAGGAACTCAAGGCAGGAATCTGAAGGCAGGAACTGATGCAGAGCCCACAGAGGAGTGCTGCTTGCTCCTCATGGATTTCTCAGCTTGCATTTTATAGTGCCCAGGACTACCAGCCCAGGGATGACATCACTCACAATGACAAGGGCCCTCTCACATCAGTGAAGAAAATGCACCAAAGGCTTGCTTTGCTCATAGGCCAATCTGGTAGGTGCATTTTTTTCAATTAAGTTTCCCTCTTCCAAAATGATTCTAACTTGTGTCAAATGGGCATAGAACTATCCAGCATAAAGATAATTTTATTTTGATTGGAAAGATAACCCTTCTTCAGAATGAATGTCAATTTGTTTTTCCTTTGAAAAGATATAATTGCATTTTATTGTCAAATAGTGAAAAGTCCACTCACTGAATCAGGAGCTGGCAGAACTGAACACCACCCCAGCCAGTGGGGGTGATCATTCTGGAGAGCTGGGTACTCTCTGTAGGACCCAGCATGAAGTGTACCAGGCTCCTTTGCATTCTGGAAGACCATAGATGTAAGGCATGGGAAATTGGGAAAGGCTGTAAGGGAGGGCTCACTCGAGGCCTTGAGGGATTTGTTCCATTCTTTGAACAATACATGTATTTCATATACATGTAGGTGGATACCAGCAAGCATTTGGAAGGGTCAGTAGTGGCATCACTGAGAAAAAAATACATTTTTCTTAGTTGGGCAGTGGTGGCACATGCCTTTAATCCCAGCACTCAGGAGGAAGAGGCAGGCAGATCTTTGTAAGTTTGAGGTTAGCCTGGTCTGAAGAGCTAGTTCCAGGACAGTCAAGCCACATAGAAGGACCCTGTCTCCAAATACTACCCCCTGAATAAGTAAGTAAGTAAATGCTAAGAATAATATGATTTGGCAAATGGTGTGCCTATAGATGTAGGATATTAAATCACAACCTGATAGTGATGTGGGGGGGGAGGCTTCATAGTAGGAATTCAAGAACACCAGCCCTTTCTTAGCAGCTGTGGCTCTGTGGAGTCCCAAGGCGTCCAGAAATGACTTAGGCAAGTCTGACACAGAATTGTACAGGTTTCTTCTATTGCTGTGACATCTGCTGACATAATGGGAGCAGAAATGGATGTCACCAGAGTCCATGATGAGGGAGTATACACTGACAGAGGCTCATGTAGGCTACAATCTAGTTCATTATCACATCAGCCAATCCCAATTCCCTCCTTCCCTATCACTTAAGAAAGCATTCGCTCTAACAAGCAGTGGGAACATCAGAAAGGAAAGAGTCAAGGAGGGTCAAGATAATCAACATTTTAGTTTGAGAGCACTTGCCATTAGATTTTTTACATGGGTCTTGATCTCGAATTCTTAGCAGCTCGTTGGTTTCAGCTTCTGTCTGTTGGTATGGGACATGTCTCCATTAACCTGATGGCCATAGGCATCACCTTTCTAGAACCCACTGACCACAGGCCAACACACACAAGAATTTCAACTCTCTCCCTATTAACACTGCTCCAAATCTGGAAGCTACCAGGATGTCCCCTAATAACCAAAATGAAGGGACAAACTGTGCTGTGTCCATAAGGCAGAAACTTACTGAGCAATAAACAAGCTGCCAGGACATGAAATATTAAATGCATACAGTAAATGAGCAAAATCAGTTTGAAAAAAATTCAACGCAATCCCCATCAAAATTCCAACTCAATTCTTCATAGACTTAGAAAGAGCAATTCTCAAATTCATTTGGAACAACAAAAAACCCAGGATAGCAAAAGCTATCCTTAACAACAAAAGAACCTCTGGGGGAATCAGCATCCCTGATTTCAAGCTGTACTACAGAGCAGTAGTGATAAAAACTGCATGGTATT
>CM052710.1:50628844-50644019 GCA_028551405.1 Uromys caudimaculatus | reverse complement strand
TTCAGTTCTCAGCACCCACATGATGGTTCATAACCATCCACAACTCCAGTTCCAGGAGATCCAGTGCCTTTGTCTGATCTCCATGGACACCAGACACACATGAGGTGCACAAACACATATGCATTAATACACACAAAGTAAATTAATTTTAAAACAAAGAATGCTGTATCCTGTGATCGTAACTACGATGACCACTCTGGCCATTATTGTTAGTGCTAACCAATAGCTAATGCCTAGGTCTACAGAGATACCTTAGTGACCATTTTCTGGGAGGTTTATAGAAATAAGTCATTTATGAACATTACCCATAATACAAGAAAGAGATGGCGTTGGATAAGAAAGAGAGGGAAGGAAGAAGGAAGAGAGGGAGCGAAGGAAAGAGAAGACAAAAGGGGAGGAGGAGAGGGAGAGGGAGGGGGAGAGGAAGAGGGAGGGGGAGAGGGAGAGGAGAAGAATGTCTCCATTGGAGAAGCCTTCTATACGCAAAAAGCAGGAACAAATATCCCCCCCCCCCCCCCCCCCGCCTTCCGCAGGATGCTGGAAGCTTGACTAGTCACATGACCTGACTATAGTGGTTTTACCGGGTTTCTTAATTTCCCAGGCCTCTCCCTACCAGAAGGTGATCCACATAGAAGACACACAAGATGAGATACATAGAAAAGCCCATCCCATCTCAGCAGAGGAAGAATTTGAAAAACACAGTTCTGAAAAATGCTCAGTGATTCTATGAATATATCAGGTATATTTATTCCCACACATAAAACTCCTTTTGTTAAAATTACTGATGCCTCTAGTAATAAGAATGGAATTTAAAATGACTTTAACGGAATAAACGACAATTCTGTCAGGATAAATCAAGTCCTGTGTCATGTTTTAAAGTTATCTTCTGTGTTTATAAGTTTACTTGTGAAACATACTGCTACAGGGGAGAAATTCCTCAAGTTGGGCTCCTAATTTTAAAAGTCCTTTACCGCTTGGGTTAATTGGAGCTACTTTGGGAAGTCTTGCTGAGTTAATTGTCACAAGGTTGCTTCTAAAATCGTCCTTAGGACAAACAAGGCCTTACTACTTTAGGTAGACACAGCTCCCCACAAATGCAAGAGTGAAGCATTTTAGAATAGACCATATATAGCATTGTTCATACAGACATTTAAAGCTTTAAGGTTATGAGTCAATATTTCTTGGAACTATTAAAAAACCATTTTTCAGCACAGCAGGAAATTGGTTTGCTCCTGTAACGAAGACTCTAGGAGTATTAGGTGAGATGGCCTGCCAACTGCTGCTGATGTATATAGTTTATGTAGATAGTGTTAATCTTTCTCTCATCCTCCAAGAAGAAATGAGGGCCCGTTGAGGACCTCTCGCTTCTCAAAACTGCTGGAGGAAATCTAACCTTTGCCGAAGCGCCTGAGCCCTTCAGGGCTTCCTCTCAAGCTTCCAGGTCAGCCTGAAAGTTCCCTCCTGAATGATTACTTCCAGCTGGGGTGTGAGTTGAAGGACTGAAGATGAGGTTAAGATGTTCTAGCCCTACAACTGCTAATACAGCACATAGTCCAAGCATTTCCTGTCTACTGTGTCCTCTGGTCGCCACACGATTACAATCAGGGGGGAACAGAAACTGTCAAAAGTTTTTCTTTGCAGCAGAAAGTGGACAAGGCAAAGATGAATGGGTTGTCAAGGTACTGAGAACAAGTGACATTTGGGATCCCAGAATTTAATGGGGTACCTACACTATACCTGCCCCCCAAAGCTTAGGGCACTTTGTGGAAGAAGGGGTGAGCTTAAGAGTCACACTATAGGAAGCAGGGCTGGTAAGAACTATGCTGCTCGTGAACTCACTGTAGCTGCTGCTGCCTGCATAGGCCCACACGACACTGAACCAGTAAACATTCAGTCACTTGGAGGGCTTATGGGGTCCTGTCTCATGCAGGGAAGCTAATGGCAGTCAAGGGCTGCCAAAGAAGAACTCATTGCTTTCAGCGCTGGAGCCATTGGTCAGCTACCCACAGTACCAATGCATAGTGTTACATCTGCGCTTGTGGGAGGCCCTAAGAGACCCCTTGTTAAACACACGAGTCATGATAAACACAAAGAAAGAGATGTGAAAGTGGGCTGGGGACTTGGTGAGAGGGAAGAGGGGGTTGGTGGAGGTAAGAGGAGCATGAGAGGGGGTTGAGGAATTAGTATGACCAGAGTGTTTTATACACACACACACACACACACACACACACACAGATAGATGGTAGGTAGGTAGGTAGATATATAGATATACATACTATATCTATATATGTATAATATTGTCAAAAAATAAATTAACTTTAAAAAAGAGTTTTAAAACAGTTACACAATATGGTCCAGGACACGGAGCTGTACATTTCAGCATCAGGATGTGATCTGTATAGATCCACAGAATCCTAGAGCACGACTCATCATCAGAGGACAGGAAATGGACACCTGGGGGGCTACATTTTGAATAGTCTCTCCATGTTAGATTTGTATTTCCTTCATCACAATCTCCCTCAAGATGCTGGCTGTTTTCATTGTTCACAGGTGATGGCTTCTGTGGTCAGACCATGGTCTGAATGAGAACTGTCACATGGGTTCTATGAGGAGTGAAAACAGTAAATTTATATGTGAGCAAAGAGATAAATTCAAGAACATTTATTTGGTAAGAACCTTGCAGATCTGTCGAGGTGAGGAGGGGTTGGAACTGGCCGTTTTGAGGACTTAACTTCTCTTTTGTGTTGTGAGCTCTCAAATGCCTTGGAGGAGTCCGTATTTTGTTTCAAATGATTTGCATGTGATGGGGAACTACAAAGAGCATGTGAACTACAGCCTTTTGGAGACAGCAGTCCCTCGCAGCATTAGTTGCTTCTAGCTCTGTTCTATCCTCTATGCAGACGGATGCCTTTCCTTTATTATGTAGGGTGAAGAGTTCTGTCCTTAACATAGAGAGGAAGTTTAGAAAAGAGCAGAGAGCTCTACAGAACAACTTCTCATAGGGGAAAAAAAATCAAAATTTAATTTGTTGAAGACATTTTAACTTTTCAAGTCTGACCTTTTGGCTTGTTTTTTCAAAAACTCTTTGTAGCCAGGCCTCTAGCTGGAAAACTCTTTGGTGACTCACAAAGGCACAATCTGTAAAGTAACTGATGCTTGACAATAAGTGGCACCTTCAGAGGGACATTCACCTTCCCAGGGCCTGCCGCAGTTCTTCTTGTAAAAGCCATCAGATATGAGAAGTATGGTTGCTCATTACTCAACTTATGAGGTTCACAAAGTCCCTCTCTCTCTCTCTCTCTCTCTCTCTCTCTCTCTCTCTCTCTCTCTTTCTTTCTTTCTTTCTTTCTTTCTTTCTTTCTTTCTAGTTCAAAACATTTGGGAGTGTCCAGACCATGTATCAGGTACCAAGCTAGGCCCCTGAGATGGAATGCTGAGCTAAATTGGCCCCCTTTGACCTTGTGATATTTATCAAATGGCAGTACTTTCTTCTAGATTTCCTGAATTCTCTGTATCTTCTTACTCAAACTTTAGTGCATACCAAAATCCTAGAGTTTGAGCTTCACCCCTAAGTTTCAGGGATGGGACTTGATAATGTGTGCAGCTACCAAATTCCTGAATGAGGCTGCAGCTGTGGATCTGGGAACACTTTGGGAGCTGGTGTCCAGGACACAGAACTCTAGAACCTGCAGACATTTCTTATGTGTGCCCAGGGCTAAACATCACAGCAGAACCATGCACTTATTAGAGTATGGATTGCAGTGGATATAGGGAACATTGAAATAGGTACAAATGCTGTCTTTGTGATCAAGACATCCACATTGTAATAGGAGAGGCTTAATAGGTTTTCAAAGACAATTCGGATGCCTTGCGGAATGGGGGTCATGTGACTGGCATCTCAGCAGGGATGGAAATGGCTGGAGAAATCTGCACATTTTGGAAGTGAGTGATCTTTGGATTCGTTATAGAAAAAAAAAACAACAGGGAAAATGAACTCAGGGTCCTTTTCCTTCAAATACGTTACAGGCAGCAAGTTCAAACATTAGTGACAGTGCTTGTCACCATGTCAGTTGGGGGTTTTTCAGAGAATAGAATCTGTATGACAAATTGATGACTGGCTGGATAGCACCAACTTTGTAGAGATAAAGACATTTTGAGCTGTAGATCTGAGACCAAAAGGTTCAACAGGACAGTCCCTAGAAAGTCCCTAAATTATTGAATATTTTATTTATTTATTTATTTATTTATTTATTTATTTATTTATTTATTTATTTATTTGAGACAAGGTGTCACTATGCAGCCCTGGATGGCATGAAACTCACTCTGTAGATGAGCCTGGCCTTGAATCCATAGAGATCTGCCTCCCCCTGCCTCCTAGATGGTGGGATTAAGATTGTGTATCATCACATTCAGCTTATTGCCTGTTTGTAGTGCCATCTTCGGTCATTTGCTCTAATGTGACCACAGGAGGGAGTGTCTATCTAACAGCCATCCATCCCATAATGAGTCTGAACCATCCAGGAAGGATGGAACTCTGCGATTCCCGCCACCTCTTTCCTTCTAGCTGAGATGTACTTTTGCTGAGTATGTGTGTGTGTGTGCTGATCATGTTAGTCAGCTCCCTGATACTTTAACAAACACCTGAGATCGTTAACTTGCAAAGAGAAAGGTTTATTTTGGCCCAGTTTGGGATGTTCTGTGGCTAATTGGCCCCATTGGTTTGGGTCTTTGGAGAGGCAGCCATTTCCCTCATGATGAAGTAACAAGAGAGAACAGGAAAGACATTACCAAAGGCCAAGAACACATTCCCAGTGGCTAAAAGACTTCTAACTACAGATTCTACCACCATTTGAGAACTAGTCTATAAGTAGTTGGGAGACTTTTCAGATGCAAGCTACAGTAGAATGAATAAGAAGCACACACCTCCCCCAAATGCACACAGGCAGTGGAGTTCAGTCAGATCTTCACAGGCTGTCTAACTTGAAGACTTCTCAGGATTAGCTAATTAGTGTTTTCCCACAGGATATGCTATATCGTGGGGGATATCAATGGTTTTAAATTTGTTTTTCTTATTTACTCAAGGGAGAAAGAATACAGGAAATGAAGCTGCGCCTTCCAACAGCCCAACCAAAACAAATGAATGTGTATGTGTTTGCTGGTGATTTATAATAAACAGGGCCAAAGAATGAGAAACTCCATGAAAACTTCTGCATTTAATTTTCCAACTTGACTGGAGCTGGGTCTCCAGCATGTGGCTTCTGGAAGTGAGGCTGCTGGCTTCTGTCCTGTGGTCAGTTTCTTGGGTCATGCCAAGTATCGGCTTCTTCACAAGACCAGAGCTTTGGATGACATGCCCATCCTTGTCTTCACGTAAAAAATCCTTCCTCCTCAAGCTCTAAAAATACCCTGGGCTTGGAGCACAGTCCCTTTTCATCAGCTCCTCTTCACTGGAACAGTGGCTTGACTGGGAGGAAGCTGAAACCAGAAAGGAAAAGAATCTGTTTGGTGGAAGCTGATGTACATGTGGGTCTCCTTGCAAGTTTACAGAAAGAACAAAAATCTTTGCTTCCTCAGCCATGAAATCCCAGCCCAGCTCCACTCTTTGCTTTGCTTTTCTCAGGGAGGGCTTGGATGTGGTATTTTTAGTTTGCTTTTG
Organism: Uromys caudimaculatus; assembly: GCA_028551405.1. NCBI lineage: Eukaryota > Metazoa > Chordata > Mammalia > Rodentia > Muridae > Uromys > Uromys caudimaculatus. Next base: position 50,638,363 of record CM052710.1, on the reverse strand, counting down.
GTGGGAGATGATTTGACAAGACAAGATCAAAAGCAACTTGACTTTTCATTCTTGCAGCTGAAATAAAGAAAACAGAGTTAGGTTACTTGGTGACTTCTTTTTTTTCCAGTTCTAGAAGTTAACTTTAAAAACCTCATTGTACTCAAATGAAATAAAATTCCACAAACAATTGGTGGATAGAATTTAAGTCAAGAACTTCATGGTGTACTATTCTGGATTCATGCCAATGCTACGTGTATGTGTGTGTGTGTGTGTGTGTGTGTGTGTGTCTGTCTGTCTGTCTGTTTGTCTGTCTGTCTCTCTCTCTGTATCTGTGTATCTCTCTATGTGTCTCTCTGTCTCTCTCTGTGTCTGTGTGTATCTCTCTGTATGTCTCTCTTTCTTTCTCTCTGTGCCTGTGTGTCTCTGTGTGTCTGTCTCTATCTCTGCCTGTCTATGTGTTCTCTCTCTCTCTCTCTCTCTCTCTCTCTCTCTCTCTCTCTCTCTGTGTGTGTGTCTTGGGACCTCACATATACTGAACAAGACCATTATCATTGAGCTATATCCCCAGGCCATGGCTGTACTGGGCTAGCAGCCCCGTAACATCCTTTGTTGTTGCAGGCTGTAAGTTGGGATGATGGGATAGCATAGGAACTGAGCAGAGGTAAAGCGTAGATGTTTCCAATTTCAAGAAGCATCCACATGAGCAAAGACACTGGTCTAGTGGGGATGGTGAAAGACTGGGAGCCCTGACAGAATCTCTGAATGTGTTCCGGGGTTGAGAAGAGATCAAGGGGAGGAGTCAGACAGGTCAGTGTAGCTGATACCCACGTAGAGGATGGAAAATCAATCTCAGAGTACAGAATTGTGTAGCAAATGAAGGAAAGAAAAAAAAATGAGGTGGAGGAGGCAGGTACAGTGGAATCTGAGGGAAGAGGACTGTGAGCTAAAGGCCTGGCCACATAGCAAGACCTTGTCTCCAAACAGTCAGGGAAACAACCAACCATCAAACAAGTGGAAGGTTTGTGGGGAGTGAGGGGAGGTCAAAGATCTGACAACAGAGGCGAAAAGGAAATGCTCTGGTCAACCCTGCGAAATTCTGGAACAGGACAATCGTTCTTAATGAGTTAGTCAGCATAGCTGCTTCTGACACACCCCACCCAGCCTGCCTCCCTAGACTCCTCCCTCATAGAAGACTTCCCCAAATAGACTGTGAGTGCTCCTCCTTCCTAAGTTTGCTCTTTCTGCTTACATTTTTGCATCAAGAATTTCTTTTTCCCTGGACTTGATACTGTCAAATCCTATACATTCCTTCATGGATTCTCAGGGGGATGCGATCAAAACACATCATATACATGTATGGAAATGCCACAGGGAAACCAATTATAATCTAAAACTAATAATATCTGCTAATAAGCTTGCATAAATTATAATAAATAATCCTGTTTGTGCTGCCAGCGTGTTGAGCTTGAAGAGACGGAAGGAACAGGATGGCAAAGACTGGGTACAGGTGGCTCTTTCAACTCATCTTCTCTGGGCTCTATATTTAAATTTTCTACATTCCACGATAACTATTGTTATATTTATTACTTTAGCTTTCTCACAATGTTGTATGGTGCCTGAAGGCTACCAGTTTACTGACTTACATGCTGATTAGCAGCGCAAAGGTTTTAGAATAGCCTGGAGTGACCAAGACTCAGGGGTGCATTCATTAGGCTTCAGAAACAATAGGAGTGGATCAGGACATCTTTTATTTGAATTCCAGTGTGATCAAACAAGACACTTCATTCTCTTCTGGCTCCTGGTTTCCCAGAGAAAAAGTAAAGAGAGCTTATCTGTTCCACCCACGCCTGTTAAAAAAGATGGCCACTCTCATAAAGATATCTGCAGGATAAGAACTCCAGGTAAAGTTTGGAATTACTGCAGTAACAGGTGCTTATTCTTAGCCATTCAAGCCATGCATATCTATGTCTGTCATGATAGGGCTGGGGACAATAGAGGCCATGTATGCACACTGATCATATCTCTTAATTGCATTGTTAACTGGACACGAGTTTTACATAAGCACTGACATGTGCACAGGTGAATGCGCTTTGTCTCATGTTCACCAGAACATCACTTCTCCAGATGGCTCTAGTGACACATGTCTATTCTCCCACCCTCTCAGCATGTGAGAAAGAGAATCCTGAGGTTACAGCTAGCCTGGCCTATGCATACAGCAAGAGCCTATCTCAAAACAAGCAAATAATTTCTCCTTTTGTTCTTCTGTTGTTCTTTCTCCAAGTGTCTGGCGTGTCTGCATACTTACATATGTTTACACTTAGAAGAAACAAAATATGTTTTAGTCTCAAGAGAGTTGGTCTCTTGCTCCAGAGTCTTCTGTAGTCACCAGGCTCTTCAGATCCAGACGTTGTGCTTTCTGCTGTGGGACTTGTGGGTGAGGAAGGCTGGGTGTGGCCACCTTGCTCTGTCCTAAGCACTTCACAGGTTTCTTACATAAGGTCTTGGTTTTGTTGGGTTTTAATATAACACTCTTTCAGTAATTTCCTGGACACTTCCATCTACGAGTGAACACAGATACAAAACTTCCTTCTTCTATACCTGTTTCAATATAGCGTCAAATAATGTTGTGATCTTTTAAGGCTGAATCTGGAACAACTGCAAAGGCATTTCAGATACAGAAAATCAAATTTAAAATGACTTTTCAATGATCACATCATCTGTTTTAAAAATTTTAAGTCATAGGAATCCTCAGGTCTTTTGCTGGCTGTCATTTTGTTGTTATTGTTATTGTCATATTTATTTATTGTCCTGTCCCCCTCCCTCCTTTCTCTTTCTTTTTCTGTCTGTCTCTGTCTTTCTCTCTCTGTTTATCTCTTTGTCTGTTTCTCTCCATGTCTCTCAGTCTCTGTCTGTCTTTCTCTGTCTCTCTGTATCTCTGTCTGTCTCTGTCTCTCTGTCTCACTGTCTCTTTCTCTCTCTGATACTTGTGGGAGTTGGTTCTCTCCTTCCATCATGTAGGTCCTGGGGATTAAACTCAGGCCATCAGACCTGGAGGCAAGAGCCTTTACCTGCTAAGCTATTTCACTGGCTCATTTTTTTCCTTATAAAGCAATCCCTTAGAACATGCTATATCTGGATATTCAAAGATATTTCACGCAGGTGGATTTCCGGTACATAGTTACCAAATTTGGAGAAGCTAAACAGCAATTCCTAGAAATATATCAATATCCATTGCTTTCTGCTTATAGAGCCATGGACCAGGAGTTTGGTCTACTACAGGGAGAGAGAGAGAGAGAGAGAGAGAGAGAGAGAGAGAGAGAGAGAGAGAGAGAGAGAGAAAGAGAGAGAGAAAGAGAGAGAGAGAGAGAGAGGAGAGAGAGAGAGAAAGAGAGAGAAAGAGAGAATTGACCCTCTGAAAACTCCCATCTCCAATCCTGCCTCTACTAAGCCGTCATCTTATATCTCTAATTCTGTGTTCACACTTCTTTCAACTGCAAGTGATCCTTTTTAATTCATAAATGATCTTTTCAAAATCTACAGATTTTATTTTAAAAGTAAAATCATAGAAGCATCCAGTTCCTCCCCAGAGGACAGCAGTTAGCCCATTTCCCCATCCACTCTCCATCCACCAAATCTCTAGTCTAAGCTATGATTTCTTCACAATTATCATAATGTAAAGCTTTGTGTCTCGTTTGGGACCAAACTGTGGTTCCTTTGTGAGGTAGAATAACAGAGAAGAATGCGTGGGTATGATCTGAACTTGACTGTGACGAAGCCGGGAGTGATAAGGAAGAGAGGAGGACATTCCACGAGGGCAGTGGGGGCTCAGACGGAGCCCAGGGCATGATGGGTACCTGAGATGACAAGAAAACAAACCTCACTGTAACAGAAAGTTCAACAGAAGCACTAACAAAATACCAGGGCCACCGTAATCACAATTGCTAGTATCAGCTGAGTAAGCAAAGGGTCCCACACAGTGTTCTAAGTTTCTAGGCCTTTTAATATTTAATCCCCAGACACTACTGCGTGTCATCACTTCCTTATCCTTTTATATTGCAGGAAATGTAGACTTGGGCGGGTATTCTCATTTTCCAAGGGCATACAGCTTACATGTAGTCAAAACATAAGTCCAAGTCAGCTGTGAATGACATGAATGTTAAGCCAAAGACACGTGGAGCATCCTGAATGTGCATGCTTGGATTTGGGAGATACTTTGTAAATGTTAGCTCCTACCCCGAAAAGAACTTGGACCCCATACTTTTAAATCTTGCTGTCATGCTGTTTTGAGGTGACTTGAACCACTTTGTCAATGTCTTTTTGATTCTTTAGACCCAGTCCTCATGTAGACAAGGTCAATGGCTGTTGCTCCCCTTGGCACCTCTCTGAACAGCATAGACTAACACTCGCTCTTGAATTTCCCCCATTTCTGAAGTAGGCACCAGATTTAAATATGACAGTTAGCCCAGGGGGTGACCAAGGGAAAGTGTTAGACTGATTCATTTGAGCAGCGCTGAATCCAGGAGGCACAGAGGGATGTTTATCCTGACTTGTTTTCAGAGTGGAAAAGTACACTAACCCAACTCATTGATCTGTAGCCAAAGTGACGGTTAGAGAATATTGAAGAAGATTTACCAGTCACAGTCAGGAACTGAAAGGCGAAAGGAACAAACTAGGGCTTGTCTCTCAAACACCGGGAAATGAGGCTTTGGATTTTTACCTTTACACTAAAAAGTGTTACACCGGGCAGTCTCATGTAACACAGCATCATACAACATCTGAGGAAGAGCTCACAAATGGAGGAAACAATTTACATGTTCTGAGATGACCGAGTCACTCTGAAATGACTTGAAAGTGAAGATCAGTTCAGAAACAGCACAGAACAAGAAACGTTTAATAAAGCTTAAGGAAGACATTCTTGGGGAGCACATGTAAAATAAGAGAATATCAAAATATCAGATCGGACACTCATGCCGTCTGTTTAACGGAAACCTGCAGCATAGCTCACCAAAGCAGAAGTGCTCATGGATCCAGCCTCAAAAAAGCTACAGATGCAGCGTGGAATGTTGATCCACTCAGTGTTAGAGGAACAGTTGGGACATGACCTTGGGCAGCCTTTAGCTGTGAGATAACTGGACAAGGGTCCCTTGAGAGTAGCCTGGGCTTTGCTAGTTTGGCTGTGTTCTCTTTATCCCCACGGAAGGCGAGTACAATGGTATCTTTGGCCATGTGTTCAGTGGAGCCAGGAAGGACTTCAGCAGCCAACTGAAAGTGTGATGGGCCCTGCTGTTGTCAAGAGACCCCTGTAATTGCTGGAGAACTGATGTTCCAGGATGCCTGGGGCAGGGCACACTGCCCAGAAGGCACCAGCTGAAGGAAAGGTGCTGGAGGCGGGAGCTGCGGTCCTGGGTGATAGCTCAGACTGACAGCGCCGAAGTTTGAGCTTCGACTTTATCAGGCACTTCTGTGTGTCTGTGACTAATGTGCCCTTTGACCAACTTAGCAACTAAGGACTTTTTTAGCACATGGATTTTTTTTTTTAAAAAAATTATGGCTTCATCAAGTCTTGAAGTATATGATGTGTAAAAGAGTTCAAATGGGTCAACATTCTACTTCCATTATCCTAGAAAATTCAATATTATAGCTCATTAGTGAAGGCAGAAGAGGAGCCTGGCAAGGTCTTCGTGCATCATTTTAACTGGTATGAAAAGCATGATTAGGCCTTCACTTTCTTTGTGTGCAAAGATCTCTGTGGTGCTAATTATCAAGAATTCAGAAACTGTATCACTTAAAAACTTTTGATTAAAGAAGTGTCATATTTTGAGCACAGATTGAAGTATGGACTTTTTTTTGCTGAGATCTAGCTCAAGTTTCTCCTTAACAGTTTAAAAAAGACATTATTTAGAAGCTCGAGATAATTCAGTATTTAATATTTTTCTTAATATGGTAGATATTATATTTGCTATATTTTATTATCAAAAGAAGGTGTGGAAATATAAAGAAAGAGCCTTCCCATGTCATTTATGTAGATACAGCCAAATCAAATCTCTCCCATGCTCTTCTAGTATATTTCACTCTTGTCATTTTTTTCTTGATATACTATGATATAAAAAACATTGGGACGTACTCTCAAAAATAACTTTTTACAACTAGGAAATATTCAACTTTTTTTTCCCTTGCATACATGCCAGTGAGGAGGAGAACGGAGAATGGCATGTTACTATACAGAACAGCTTGGCCAAAGCAGTTGTTAATTTTTTTTTTTTTTTTTTTTTTTAAATAAGAGCCAGGAAATTCTGGGAATGTTAGGAAAACAAAGAGAAGATTTTTCTCTCTGTTTCAATTGTTGAAGGCATGCAACTTAATTTTGCTGGGCTGCAGAAGGAAGATTAACAGGTGAAAATTAAGCCTTGTAAAATTAAAATAAGTGTATTTTATTTATATCGTTTAATAGGAGAAATATTCGAGAGTGATGCAAGGCTCTGAATGGCATGCCTGGCGATGCCAAAAAGACGTTCCGACAGCAGCCAGGTATCCTGCTGGCTGGCCACTGTCTTTATCCACCAGCCCAAACCTTCCTTTCGGATCATCTTCTCAAATTATCCATAGGAGATTTATCCACATACTCAATAAGAAAAATATTTCTAATTATATCCAACCATTCTTAATATGAATGAGAATTATGCGGAGACGCTCGATTGCCAAGAGGGTTTTTGCCAGACAATTCCTTTTGACTTAAGAAAGAAGAGGCAGTCGCATTGTTTCCATAGCTAGCCATATAAAAGAGTCCCGAACAAGGCTGACTCGTCCTGCTTTAAAAAGCTCCAAGGTAGGTGGGAGCAGGACACTGGCCACTGCCTGGGCTGCAGCTCCCCTGGTTTCATCCAGCTCCCCTGGTTTTCACATCTGTGAATCCTGGTGCCTTCGACTTTCCATAGCGAGTGGGATTTATTTCTCAACTAATCAAGTGCCTTGCTCTTTTTTCATACAGGACCCTCTTACTTCCCAGCTGCTCCTCATTTGCCAATAAGGTAAGGGTTGGACTAACCAGTCCCTGGAGGTGTGATGGAGAACCCCTGGGATGGCTCCATGTCTCTTAGCATCCTCTGAGAAAGTGCCTGTCTCAGGAAACACTAACAACTGCATTTAAAGAAAGGGGCTGGGGAAGGAAGGAGGACTTTTATCCCTGCCATGTGAGCAAAATCAATTCTAAAAGTTTGTTTTTAGTTTGTTTGTTTGTTTGTTTTTGTTTGTCTTGTCTCTGCAAGAAAAAAAAATCCCCACTTAAATCCCATTGGTAGAAAAGCCAATAGAATTCATTTAGCAAACAAGATCTCTAACAAAAAAGAAAGGAAGTACTTAGAACAATGTTTTAGTTGAAAAGGAGGATTTCAGCAACCCTATTACTACTACTGCATGCTGCATCACTGTTGAGGGAGACAGGGAGGGAAGATCTGAAGGAGTCTCAAGAGCTAAGGTGTTTGATCCTGCAGTGACTGCACAAGATAACTTCCCTATCTTGTATTGTTCTGCTACCTCTACCTTGAAGTAGCGTGGGAGAAGCTGCCAGGTTTCACATTCTGTACAAGGAAACTTAGACCTTTGGGAGTCCTGCCATGTGGAAGCACAAGGATGAGTGTGGGTGTGGGTTGTCTCCTTCATGAGTTTAGCTTGGTTTAGTGTGCAAAGACATCATGTTAGAATAACTTTACCCAGCATCCAACTTTAAAAAAGGGGGTGGGGTTGGGTGGGACAAACAGAAACATAATTAAAATTCCTCCAAAAGTACTTTGGGCAAATTTGGCCAAATATCTATAGGTGGAAATAAAGTGGTTTTACTTTATATGGCCAGAAAGATGTGTGACAGTAAAGTAAATGACATTTCCTATGCAAATAATATCCTGAACCTGTTCCAATTACTTAGTAGTCTTTTAAACATTTTTTTCCCCAAATATCACCCTATCCCAAGGGCTTCAAAGTGAAAAGAAGTTAGCACTATCATCCCTGCCCTAAAGATGGGGTTACTGAGGCTCAAAATGATCAAGACTTACCCAAGGTCACACAATTCTTAGCAACATACATCCCTCTACCTATAATCTAGTTTCCCAACTGGGATGCCAGTCTCAGAGGATGGGAGATACTGGATGTCCAGCCCTAAGCACACATCACTGCACCCTCTTGCACTTTTGTTCTTGTGATGCTTGCTTCAGCAACTGCAGCCTGGTAGTAGAATTGCCTAGTGTAATTTGCAACTGGGGCTCCTGCAGTAGACACTATAACAGTGGTTCCCAATCTTCCTAATGTTGCGTTCTTCATGTTGTGATGACTCTAATCATAGAATTATTTCATTGCTACTTCAAAACTGTAATTTTTTTATGAATCGTAATGCAAATATTTGTGATTTTAGACGGTTTTAGGTGGCCTCTGTGAAAAGGTCTTTTGACTGCCAAAGGGGTAGCAACTTACAGTTTGAGAACCACTACACTATAAGGATCCACTAGTTGTAGCTGGAGAAATGGCTCAGTGGTTAAAAGCATTTGTTGCTCTTGCAGAGTTTGATTACTACCACCCACATGGTGCTTCACAACCATCTGTAACTCCAGTTTCAAGGAATCTGATACTCCTGCCTGGCTTCTTTAGGTACCAGGCATGCACACAGTACACACAATATATACACACAGTACACGCATGAATGCATACTTATGCACATACATACAGGGAAGATACTCATACAGATCAAGTAGTAATAACTGTAAAGAGATCTGCTGTTATACCAGGCACTGCAGACTGTATGAAGTTTTTTATCCCCTTAGGATCTGTGAGTTCAGCAGCCATGAGTTCTGACCAGGAGATGGCCGTTTTCGGGGAGGCTGCTCCTTACCTCCGGAAGTCTGAAAAGGAGCGAATCGAGGCTCAGAATAGGCCTTTTGATGCCAAAACATCTGTCTTTGTGGCGGAGCCCAAGGAATCCTTTGTCAAAGGAACCATTCAGAGCAAAGATGCGGGGAAAGTGACTGTGAAAACCGAAGCAGGAGCGGTGTGTAGAGCGCCTGCCATGTTGTTCCTGTTATATTTGTGCTGCATTTTGCAGGGTTGGTCACTCACTCACTTGACACCAATAGTTATCTTTCCTGTTTACCAGACCCTGACGGTGAAAGAAGACCAGGTATTCCCCATGAACCCTCCCAAGTACGACAAGATTGAGGACATGGCCATGATGACCCACCTGCACGAGCCCGCTGTGCTGTACAACCTCAAAGAGCGATACGCAGCCTGGATGATCTACGTGAGTGACCCACACCAGGGGTCTTTAGTGTCATCACCATGTGCCCTAAAAGCTGAGGCACAAGTGTGTCCTAAGTATCTCTCAGTCACTAGAAGTCACTAGCAGAATTACTAGTTATTAAGAGGTTCATTATTGAGACTGTAAGGCACATCCCAAAAGTAACACCTTGTCTTCTCTCCCAAGGAAGGCCATTGCTCTTCTGGCCACTGGTTTTTATCACAGATCTGTTGATTAAACGTACTAATGCCTTCCCT
>CM052710.1:50609348-50628744 GCA_028551405.1 Uromys caudimaculatus | reverse complement strand
GGTTGCTTTCATCTGTGGAATCTTTCCAGCCTGTCCACGCAGCCTCGAGTATTCTGCCCTGCTCTTCCCATCCCTTCATTCGCACTGACTATGTTTTTCCTGATCATTCATTAACTTCCCCATCTACTACATTGACTGGTAATTTCTCAAAGGACACTGTCTTATTTATATTTTAGTCTGGGTCCTAGAGTATAATATATATTCAATAAACATTTGAATGTGATGTATCTTATATTCATATTTTTACAGTTAAGCCAGTACTAATATTTAGCTGGGCAACATCCACACAGGTATACCAGATGTTTATGCTCCATAGACAACACTTTAATTGGTTAGTGACAGTCCTTAACCAGTTGACAGGCAACATTTAAATTTCTGCATGTAATCATTATGCATTTATTTGTTCTTTATCACTGTATAACTAAAAAATATTTTACAGTGTTTCCCAATGTTGCCATATCTACATATGGTCCCACTCACTTTTGAAAGGCTTTTACCATGTTGTCTTAAAATATTCCAAAGTTGGTGGCACATGCCTTTAATCTCAGCAATTGGGAGGCAGAGGCAGGTGGATTTCTGAGTTTGAGACCAGCCTGGTCTACAGAGTGAGTTCCAGGACAGCCAGGGCTACACAGAGAAACCCTGTCTCAAAAACACCCCCCCAAAAATATTCCAAAGTCCTCATCATTCTCTTACTGTTGAATACATTTATGTTCAAATTTATGTTCTTATAAATTCAAAGTGTCTCAATTCTGCAAAGAAAATAGATTCCCATTTCAAACAACAAAAAAACCTCTCATAGTCCATACTTTAAAACAAATAGACAGACATGGCATTGATGCTCCTGCTGTGTGAAACCATGACAAGTCCCGAGAGAAGCAGTAGGAACTCTGAACTGGTCATTGCCCTCAATGATGTTGCTGTCTGCCAACCAATCAGCTTCCATGCTGATGCCTGGGAGAAATGTACTCACAAAAGTTCTTCTTTTTCTTAAAATCCAACTAAGTGAGTTACACAGACAAGAAGGACCTTTGGATAGTCATTCTCTCTTTCCTTATGCAGACCTACTCGGGCCTCTTCTGCGTCACCGTCAACCCTTACAAGTGGCTGCCGGTGTACAATCCTGAGGTGGTGGGGGCCTACCGAGGCAAAAAGCGCCAGGAGGCCCCGCCCCACATCTTCTCCATCTCTGACAACGCCTACCAGTTCATGCTGACCGGTGAGTGGCTTGGCTATTTTCTATGTGCCTAAACTTTTCACTGCAGACCTTTGAAGAAAGTCTCAAATCAATTGTATCACTCCCCTTGAGATGATCCCCTGCCAAGGGGCTCATGTGAGATAATACAGAATTATTAATGAGCTCTTTAATGTTTAAAGGTCAACAAAGATTACTTGCAGTGAGACTTATGAACATAAAAAGACAAGCATCCATGTGCAGATGTGCATGTGCACACCTAGACACAGCCACACATACAGACTGTTACTATACAGCAAAACCCAGAAGAACAAACTTTACTTTTGTGGTTTTCTCCTCAGTATCAGAGACTATGATCAACAATGCGCAGAGTTCTGCCTTTGCCAGAACCCACCGGTGAAATGTTAAGGCATATCTGGTATTAGGACATTATACTATGACTCTATGGTGTTTCGCTCAGCTAGGTTGGTCTTATGTACTTGTGGCTCCTTTGGAGATGGCTTGGAGAATTCTTTAGGCTGAGCGAGGCACCACAGCTCTTGCTTTCCCTTAAGAGTACGATGAAGCCACGTGTCCTGTCAACACTTCTACTTTCCCACACTTCTCTACTCCTCATGCATCGACACATTTCCAGTGTCTCAGTCAGCATTTGCTCTTTTGCCTACCATGAATGTGTCACTGATTTAAGTTGTCATCAAAATGAGATGGACAAGCCAAGTCCAGTTTAGATATTGATTTAGTAGTAGAATATTAGAAAGAAAGCCTTGTGCCTGGGAAAAACACAATCTAATCCCTCTTCTACCAAGGCTTTTAGGCAATTTCTTCATCATAGGATTTTTCCTCTTGAATGAAGTGTTCTGGGAAGACATGAGTGGTTGTACTTGGTTTAAATGGTTTTATGTGCACTAAGTACAGGGAGAGAAGAGAGGGAAGCTGTTAGGTCACTGTGCACCAGGCACTAAGGCTGCTAAACAGAGAAATAGAAATCTCATGCCCTGATTGCATTCTAGCCATTTACAAGTGGGTTTGAAACATTAAGTGCTTGCAATTTCCTTTTGCAGACCGGGAGAATCAGTCAATCCTGATCACGTAAGTAGGATTTTGTGCTTTCTTTTCATGGCTATGGAAGCTGTTAGATGTGGGGCCTCCTCTGATTGTTTTGATTTGACAGTGGAGAATCCGGGGCCGGGAAGACTGTGAACACAAAGCGTGTCATCCAGTACTTTGCAACAATTGCAGTCACTGGGGACAAGAAGAAGGAGGAGGTGACTTCTGGCAAAATTCAGGTGAGGGTGACTGTCACAGAGTCCGGGCTTTTGGGAGGCGGGCTCCCTGGCAAGAAATCCCTGAGCCTGATAAGTAAGGTCTGATCTTTCCCTTGCAGGGGACCCTGGAAGATCAGATCATTAGCGCCAACCCCCTGCTGGAGGCCTTTGGGAATGCCAAGACTGTGAGGAACGACAACTCCTCTCGCTTTGTGAGTCTCTTGTACACTGTGATGGGCACTGTCCATTGGCCAAAATCTGTGGGAAGTCTCTGATGTAGTCTTTGAATCTTTATTCATATTATATTATACCATTATTTTCTTTTGACTTATTTCAAAGATCAAAAACTCTGGTCAGAAGGACATGTGACTCCTTTCTGGACTATTTTATTATTATTATTACTACTATTGCAAAATACTTTATCTTTAATTTTAATTAATAATAACTGCATATATTTATGGAACACAATGGGATGTTTAATATATTTATACATTGTGGGATAATTAATCCAAGCTAATTAACACAGCATCACCTCATATATTTATATTCATAAATTCTTAAATCCAAGATAAAATCCTTCTACTTGTAAAATAGAAGATAGGCATTTTATTTCTGTTATAAATAGACTATGACTTGGTTTAAAATTAAAGCAGTATTGTTCCAAGTGTTTTTGAGCATTTTCAATGTTTTCATTTCTTGAAATCAAAGTAGACATGTTAGTTTTCCTTTCAAGGGTAAATTCATCAGGATCCACTTTGGCACTACGGGGAAACTGGCGTCCGCTGACATCGAGACATGTGAGTGTTCACCTGAAGTGCCATTCTGTTCTCAGGACTGCTAAAGTTGCCTGACAATCAAACCTGTGCGAGGTGTCAGCTTACACAGTTTTCCTGCTTGCGATCTGCTTTCTTCTAGATCTGCTAGAGAAGTCCCGGGTCACTTTCCAGCTTAAGGCGGAAAGAAGCTACCATATATTTTATCAGATCACATCCAACAAGAAGCCAGAGCTGATTGGTAAGGGATGTCATAATTCTTCTCCAAAGTCACCACCCCACACTAGTCACCACACCAGCCAAGGCATTGCCCAACCTGACACACCATGTCTGAATTCTGTTGAGCTTCTTCTTCTTCTTTTTTTTTTTAATGGAAAATAAAAAAGTTTTACAGGAGTAATTGTAGTGCTCTGAGCTGAGCTCCAGTTCAATCCCCAGAACCAAATAAAGGGAAAGATTTGTAAGTTTGTTAAGATTTATATTTGCTTATTATAAAGACTCTTAAGAAATAAAAGGAAAAGTGAAAAACTCTTCAATTTCTACTATGAAATAACCATTATGAACACCTACATAAACACCATCCCATTCACCTTCTATGGGTATATTGTTACATAAAGATAAATGCATACAATTTACCCAGTTGGAGTAATGGTCACACTTTTGTAATTTATATATATATTTACCGAGTGTGTCATGGTTTTATCCATATTAATATTGCTGCATAGTGTTGTGGTTGGTTGCATAGTGCTCCACACTAGAGATAGGCAAATTTTACTTAATCATATATTTTCCCCTTTAAGGCCTCAGTTTGCTTCCATTTCTTATTTTTAAATAGCCACTACAATAAAGACTATGGTAGTATGAGATAACAGTTTCTTTATTCTTTGAAAATTTCATACATGCATACCATTTGTTATATTGTGGTGATGTTTAAAAACTAGTCAATGACAGGGAATACCATGCCATCATCTTCAAGGTATTTAGCACCCATCAGTCTTTAACCCACGTATAAAGTAGTTACCTTAGAATCAGTCTGGAAATCTCTTGCTTTGATGAAGACACTGACTGTGCTCATCTTTGCTTTCTTCCATGTACTTAGAAATGCTGCTGATTACCACAAACCCATACGATTATCCATTTGTCAGCCAAGGGGAGATCAGCGTGGCTAGCATTGATGACCAGGAAGAACTGATGGCCACGGATGTAAGTAGAACCCAGAGCAATGTTTAGGATTACTTCGCAGGGTCAGAGATGTGGTTCACTAAGATAACTATTCAGAGCCTTCAGAAGAACAGCAAAGAGTAGAGGGTGTTAAGAGAACACCAGCTCCTTGAGCTCAGATGCTGTCCCTCCACAGACTTTTAAGATTCATCGCCTCAGAGTTTGCAGAGGTCTTTGGTGAAGCTGACGTGCGACTTCTCAAAAATAATAAGTGTCTGAGGTTTACAATGTTTTCTCCTAATGACATGTGAGAAGACATAAACCTATAACTTCATTGCTCCAGCGAGCATCCTTTCCACGCCCCTTTCCTCCAGTAGTTCTGCTCTTATTTCCTCAACTCGATCAGCTAGTGAGGAATGGGAACATGAGCGGTAAGTAGCAGGTCATAACCTAACAGCTATCATCTTGATTTTGTTGGCAGAGTGCTATCGACATTTTGGGCTTTACAAATGATGAAAAGGTCTCCATCTATAAGCTCACGGGAGCTGTGATGCATTATGGGAACATGAAGTTCAAGCAGAAGCAGCGGGAGGAGCAAGCTGAGCCAGATGGCACTGAAGGTACCAGCTGCGTCTTCCACCTGACATCGGGCTTCATTTGAAGCTCATGTTCTTAACGTGTTATTCTGAGTTTTCCTAAGAAGGCAAACTCACATTCCATATCTGAGCTTTATAGAACACTTAAATAATATGCTATGTAAAGCACAGACATCACTTGGGGTAGTCAAGGTCTTGAACTCAATAAGAACGTAGGCAAGACTATTAAAGATATACTGAAAACTCTGCACAACATGCTTGAATATGAAGTTCTTTAAGAAAATGGGTTTATTTGAACCCTAATACCATTATATTCATGCTTTCTTTTAGTCGCTGACAAGGCTGCCTATCTTCAGGGTCTGAACTCTGCTGACCTGCTCAAAGCCCTCTGCTTCCCCAGGGTCAAAGTTGGCAATGAGTACGTCACCAAAGGCCAGACTGTTGAGCAGGTAAGCATGAAGTTAATAACCACCACAGGGGGATCAAAGCATTGAACCTTCTTCATGTAATGTCAAGA
Source organism: Uromys caudimaculatus (assembly GCA_028551405.1). NCBI lineage: Eukaryota > Metazoa > Chordata > Mammalia > Rodentia > Muridae > Uromys > Uromys caudimaculatus. The sequence continues at coordinate 50,623,237 of CM052710.1, read as the reverse complement.
GCTCTATCTTCATCTTTCAAGGTGACCAATGCTGTGGGTGCCCTGGCCAAGGCCATGTACGAGAAGATGTTCCTGTGGATGGTCACCCGCATCAACCAGCAGCTGGACACCAAGCAGCCCCGGCAGTACTTCATCGGGGTCTTGGACATCGCTGGCTTTGAGATCTTTGATGTAAGTTGCAAGCTGATTGATGGAACACCTTTATAGCGATGAGTATACTGCTAAGAAGGAGTCTTAGGTACCTTCCTTGCCACTGTCTGTTATATGAAGACATAAAGGAGGTTTTCCGGCATCTACTTCCTGTGGTAAATGACAAACAACGTGTGTAAGGAAGACCCTTCCACGCACTGCAGGGACAGAGGGAGGTAGATTGTGAAAAGGGAAGGGTTCTAAAAATCCCATGGTGTAAATGATATTAAATAGCACAGCAGAACTTAGTAACATCTAATATGCTCAGAGTATACAGTGCAGAAACCACTGAGAAATACTTAGGGAGATAATAAAGCCTGTAAAAGACTTAATAATTTAGAATCATCATTAATTAAATGCAATTAACTTTTCATGATTGTTAATGTAATATCATGAAATAAAATTTTCTATTTGATCATGAAATACATTTCCCTGCTCAGAGCTTTTTAAAAGTTTATCTTCTTCTTGATTATTACAATAAAACTCGGCTTAACAGAAAATATAGAAAATCAAGGAAAAGCACATAATTCTACTAAGTATACTTAGTCCATTTGACATTTTGGTAGGGCTTCTAGAGTTATAAATGTGGACTGTTCTATTTTAGTGATCATTTGTGTCTTGTTTATTGTTTCCATTTCACATTAAAGGACAAATTACTAGTCACTTGAAATGCCCACCATAGCGATAGGACTGCAATGCAAGGTCCGAACCAACTTTTTATGGATTGAGAGTTTGGATGAGGCCTCTGGAAGTCATAGGGGCAACTGCGATAAATAGAGGGAGGTTAAGTAGAAACTCAGGAAAAAAATGTGTGAATTTAAGCAAATTCAAGCAAAGAGTATTAGTACTGATTTAAGACTTTCTGTAAAATGGTAACAAACAGTGACTTCTACACACCTCAAACCTTCCTTACTTTTCTGTTTTGTATGGCAAAAAAGACTCTTTTGACCAATGATGTTGACACTCATCTATAAGTTATTTTAAATAAAATGTTCAGTTAGTTTTAGAGAGAAATAAGCCCATCTATTTATTTAGTTCAACAGCCTGGAGCAGCTGTGCATCAACTTCACCAACGAGAAACTGCAGCAGTTCTTCAACCACCACATGTTCGTGCTGGAGCAGGAGGAATACAAGAAGGAAGGCATCGAGTGGACCTTCATTGACTTCGGGATGGACCTGGCCGCCTGCATCGAGCTCATCGAGAAGGTATCCCACCCGTCTGCTCTGTGTCCCCTTCCCAGGTACTTTCTGCTCTTATTTACTCAGCTGCTTTGCCTCGCTTTCAATCCAGCCCATGGGCATCTTCTCCATCCTGGAAGAGGAGTGCATGTTCCCCAAGGCGACAGACACCTCCTTCAAGAACAAGCTGTATGAACAGCATCTTGGAAAGTCTGCCAACTTCCAGAAACCCAAGGTGGTCAAAGGCAAGGCTGAAGCCCACTTCTCCCTCATTCACTATGCGGGCACTGTGGACTACAACATCACCGGCTGGCTGGACAAGAACAAGGACCCCCTGAATGAGACTGTGGTGGGGCTGTACCAGAAGTCTTCAATGAAAACTCTGGCTTACCTCTTCTCTGGGACTCAAACTGCCGAAGCAGGTTAGGCTTCCAAGCTTTAATTTTCTGTAGCTATCACAACTGAGCTATTAGGTTGAGACTGGTGAAATAGTCTAGGCAGAAGGGTGGCATGCCAAAACCCTAATTCCTTGAATAGTAGGCTATGCTGTAGTTAGAAATTTGTGGTTCACCTTTCTACCAAAAGAGACCTTATCACAAGCTACCAGGCTCTCAACCAAAAATGTCCCAGGCTTCTGAAATTCTTTTTCCTTTTCTCACTCTACTGAATGTGAAGCATCTGGGGATATTACAGACAATATAGTGACCAAATTCTGCCTCCAGCATTTATTTCTGATGATGATATTTTAAATCACTGTGTGCCAAATATCAAAATTGGAAGGTCCGTCTCTTTGTGGTTAGGCGACTGCTGTTTACATCAACTCTGTATAGCTAACCAACCACAGAAAAGTGAGTGTAAACTTAGTTAAAAAACAAGGTTTCAAGAGGGCCAGTGGGGTGGGAGGAAGTTCCTGGGGTGGAGGAAAGTTCCACTTGAGCATCAAGAGCACAGAAATCAGTGAGAGGGAGCCCACTCGCTGTATTTGAACAATGCTATCCTTTTCCTTCTTCAGAGGCAAGCGGTGGTGGAGCCAAGAAAGGTGGTAAGAAGAAGGGGTCCTCTTTTCAGACCGTGTCTGCCCTGTTCAGAGTAAGAACAAACTGTAACACCCCCAATTGCTTTAGGAATTTGGCTCTAGAAGTATGAGATCACATTTTCCAGAAGATTCTAGAGAAGGGTTGACATCTATGACTTTGATTGATCCGTAGTGAAAGAAATTTAAATCATTCAGATACTATCTTATCTCACCTCTCATGCTAAGTCGAAGTCATTATAGGATGAAGGGCACCTCCTGGGAAGTCTTACAGAACATAATGATCCACCATTCATAAACTAGTTGGGTGACAATGACCAAAGCCATGTACAGAAATATTAAGAAAGTATCACTAAGGAACCTGGAAGCTGTGGTGTTACACTCTTGTAATCCTTGAGAGGCAGAAGCAGGAGGATTAAAAATTACAAAACAGTCTGGAATAATTTTTGAGAATATTACAATGACAGCAAGCCCAAACTAGACCAAACTAAACCAACACCAAAACCAAGAAGAAAGATCAATGCAACCTACAATGAAGCTAATACAATATTGCTCCTACTGATCCATTCAGTTGCCAACACTGAAAAAAAGTCATTATGTTATGGATGGAGCTGTAAAAAACCATCCAAGGTCCAAATATGGTACAGGATTGCATCTCTTTATTGAAGAACTAGAGCATAGTAAAAGATAGAGGCACCATCTACTGCAGTAGTTCTCAGCCTTCCTAATCCTGTGACCCTTTAATACAGTTCCTCATGCTGTGGTGACCCCCAACCATAAAATTCATTGCTACTGTAATTTTGCTACTGTTATGAATCATAAGATAAATATCTGATATATAACCCCCCAAAAGGCTTGCAACTCACGGGTTGAGAACTACTAATCTAGTAGGTAAACGTGTTTGGGTGATCAAAGGTCAGGGAAGACAGCAAGGCAATGTTAATACAAAGAAAGAAAGCACACCTCAGGCTTCCTCACATACATCCCTCCTGTCGACAAGAATGCAGATGGATGGGCTGAGGAAGAGGCTACAGCCAGCAGAAGCAATAAGAGTCTTTCTTCTTTAAATGAGAGCTGCTTCTCCTGGTCCAAGGCTGGTAGCTTAGTCAGTAAAGTACTTGTCTTACAAGTATAAGGGTCTGAGTTTAGATTCTCCAGACCCACGTAAAAAACCTGGCATGGTGGAGTGCTCCTACAACCCCATCAATGGTGAGATGGGAGGCAGAGACAAATGAAGCCTTGGAAGGTTCCAGGCCAACAAGCTCTAGCCAATGTGGCAAACCAGTGAGAGACCCTGTCTCAACCACAAGATGGAAGATACTCAAGGACTGATACCCAAGGCTGGCCTAAAGCTCTACAGGAGTGTGTACATGTGTACGCACACACACACACACACACACAAACCACAGACTGATTTTACAGATGTCACCAATTGCTCTTCCTTCTCCTGCTATTCTGATCAAAGTACCCTGCTCTTACAGGAGAATTTGAACAAGCTGATGACCAACCTCAGGAGCACCCATCCTCATTTTGTGAGGTGTATCATCCCCAATGAAACCAAGACTCCTGGTAAGAGTTTCTAGAGTGAAAGCACAGAGCATGGCGGCCACTGTGTTGTATTCTGCTGTGAAATAAACATGCATTTGCAGGTGCCATGGAGCATGAACTGGTCCTGCACCAGCTGAGGTGTAACGGGGTGCTGGAAGGCATCCGTATCTGCAGGAAGGGGTTCCCCAGCAGGATCCTCTATGCAGACTTCAAGCAGAGGTCAGCCTTCTAATTATGATCTGTCTTTGATGTTAAACAGGTTGGATGCAAGCAAAACAATTTAGTGAAAAGCATACCTCTATTTAATTAGCCACAAAGGACCAATACTATATATTAAGCACTATATGCAAAATTTCCACTGAATTTACAGAGGCTCATAGATACATTCCCTGATGTCAGTGATTAGGAGAGCTATCCTTTTCACTACTTGATCTCATTTAACCCCTACCATCACACGGTTGAGATAAGACCTACTATGACCTCATTTTCTGGACAAATGAAGTAGGGTTCAGAGAGATCAAATGATTTGCTTAAAGTCAAAGCTAATAGGTCACTGGGGGGCATGTTACACATAGAGCTACAAATAGGTCACCCTCATGTTCTGTTTGATTTCAGTTTTCTCTTGCAGGTTACTTTCCCAGTTCCCCAAAATAAGAGGGGACATGTCACAGTGACAACTCATTAGTTAGAACTCCCTGATAAGCTGATCTAGAGAGTCAAGAATGACTTCTGAGTGGCAGCTGCAGGACACTGGTCTCCTTAAGTCTAGATCTAGTTAAGTTGAAGACAGTAGCAATTCTCAAGACCCAAGGGCACCCAAGGTTTGCTCTTAGGCCATTAGGATAATTACCCATATCTAAAATATCATCTATTATATTTTTTAACTTATTTTTTATTATTAAAATATAATCATACCATTTCCCTATTCCTTTCCTCCCTCTAGTTCCTCCCATGTTCTACCTCCCTTTTTCCTTCTTAAATTCATGGATTATTTTCTTTAATTAATATTGATTAGCTAATGTAATTAATTAATATTAATTAATACTGCCTCTATACTAATTAATTTAAAAAGCAGATTTCTTGGACCTAGTATCTTCCCTTAAAACAAATTTATCAAGCCATGATAGCACATTATATTACATAGGTCCTCTACTCTTGAATGTGAACAAGATCATGTGATCCTTTCTTGAAGATAGACTGATAAAAAAGAAAGGAACAGAAAGAGTAGGGTCATGCACTCCAGAGGCAGAGGTGGTGGCTCTCTGCAACTTTAAGGCCAGTCTAGTCTACACAGTGAGGACAGCTAGGATAGCCATAGCTATATGTATGTACCTTATCTAAAAATAAGATTGTAAATATAAAGGAAGCTACAATGGCATAAAAATATATAGCAAATAGGTTGAAAAAACATGCAAATAATGTTCCTTTGTGAACATTAATTCTTTAAAAAGTTGATTTTTAAAATAAATCATTTAGAATTTGGCTACTGTTTATAAATAAAATCTTTACAAACTACACTTACTTCCACAGATACAAAGTGTTAAATGCAAGTGCCATCCCTGAGGGTCAGTACATCGATAGCAAGAAGGCTTCTGAGAAGCTCCTTGGCTCCATTGATATTGACCACACTCAATATAAGTTTGGTCACACCAAGGTAATCCTCTTGAAATCTAGCCTTGTGTCTTCTTGCCCTTTGAACTTTGTATGACGTTTCTAATCTGCAATATTGCCTGCACCCAGGTCTTTTTCAAAGCTGGTCTTCTGGGGCTCCTAGAGGAGATGAGAGATGACAAGTTGGCCCAGCTTATTACCCGGACGCAGGCCATGTGCAGAGGGTTCTTGGCGAGAGTGGAGTACCAGAAGATGGTGGAGCGGAGGTACAAAAATTCATAGTTTATTCACATCTTGTGTCTTTAAAAATACACTCAAGGTGGCCAGCAACTAGGACTTGGTTCTGGTAAGATTAAAGTAAGAAGGAATAAATAGACTTCAATAGGAAAGTGGGAGAACCTGAGTTCTGTCAGCATGGAATATATCCTGAGTGTGTGGGTGAAAACTTGAGAAGCATCAGTCATGGATATTTCTTTATCTAACACTGAAAAATACACCAGCGAGTAGACAGAAATAAAATTTTGCCCTTTTGTTTATTTCTGAAGAGGTTTTATTAGACATAGTGTTAAATAGAGGACCTTAAAATGTATAGTAATTTCAAAAAATGGCTTTATATAGTATATAAAACTATTTCTTCAGTTGGATTATTTCTATTATTGAACTATCATAATTTAAAATAGGGCATTTGTGAAGAACTTTTCATAATAGGTTACTACAGTGTCATCAAGGGGGTTAACTTCCTGGTAGTCTAGTTGAACAACCAATGCATGACAGAGCTTAATGTCTCAGGAATAGAAATGAGAAGTGTATTACACATGGCCACCTGTGCATCCACACATATGAACAAGTCTGTGTACACACACATACAGGTTGCATGAGACAACTTTTATCATTTGAAGTTATGCTTAATTTTTCTGACCATAGTCACTATGTTATATTTGGATAGCTAACTACATATATATGATGGTCAATAATTTTTAAATAACCTAGATTAAGGCAAATGTAACATTATAAAGTAGAATGCTGAATTCATACAACACTAAAATGTAAAACAAGAGACTGTCAAAAAAATATGACTTTTAAAGTCTCCCACACCACCTCTTAAAAGGACCACGGCCCCTTCCACTGCCCTGTGTTACATTCATGGGCGTGTTTGAAGCAGTGACGAACAGCAATGCTTCTCAAAGGGCAATCCTCAATTTGTGTCATTGGTATTTTTTAGGATCTTGTTAAAATGCAAAATTTCATGTCTATGCCAAATACTCTGAATCGGAATCTCTGGATTCAAGTGGAATTCAAGAGTCAGTATTTTTAACAAGTTCTTCAGGTGATTTCAACCATGTCCAAGGTTTCTCTGCAATGGTGTAGAGAAACAAATGGTTACAAGTCCTTGAGAATCTCCATGAAACATAACTTTTCTAATCTTCCAGGTTGAATGCAAATAAAGAATGAGGTGGGACAGAGGGGACAGAAGCTCCAATCCTCACTCAGGACATTTACGCTCACTTCCTCACCCACTGCATCTAATTAGCAACCACTGCATTTCAGGGAGTCCATCTTCTGCATCCAGTACAACATCCGAGCCTTCATGAATGTCAAGCACTGGCCCTGGATGAAACTCTTCTTCAAGATCAAGCCCCTGCTGAAGAGCGCGGAGACTGAGAAGGAGATGGCCACCATGAAGGAGGAGTTCCAGAAAACCAAAGATGAGTTGGCCAAGTCCGAGGCGAAGAGGAAAGAACTAGAAGAAAAGATGGTGTCCCTGCTGAAAGAAAAAAATGACTTGCAGCTCCAAGTTCAGGCGGTAAGTTGGGGCTCTATGCTGGATATCACTAATCAAGGTGAAGTGCTGATGCTCTGGCCATGTTTAGTGAGACGTATCATGGACAGGGAGGCACTCATTGTACAGAAATGGTTAAAGACTCCAACTAGGCACATTTCTCTCACTGCTCAATAAGCACCCGAAACCAGTGCCATGACAATGAGGTAGAACTGTCTGTCTTCTTCCAGTCTGCACAATTTTATCAGTCTACAGGAATTGTGGCTTCTTTTCAGCTTGAAGATAGTCCTCGAAAGTGATTAACACAACCCAAATAATGTATTAAGAGAAAGATGATGTGGAGAGATTTTTCCTTTCAAACGTCCTTGAACAATATCTTGACATCCATTGGCTTCATAATAACATATGGACGGCGATGGACAGTGATGTTCTACGCCAGATTGTGCTGAATTACCGTTTGTTATTGATATAAAAAAAACCCTCATGCCTGTTATTTCTTCCATCTTCATGGACAGTGGCCTTTTGCACCACACCTACAACTCTGTCTTAGCTTCTAAGCTGGTATACCTTCTCCAAGTTTTTATTCCACCAAATTTACTAAGTGCTCACTTCTGGGCCAGCCATCTTAGAACTTCTTCCACTGATCTGGGAATACAATTTATAGGACTAGCTTCCATTTGGGTTAAACTGACTTGATCTGATATAATTTTGTGCATTACGGGACACACACACACACACACACACACACACACACCTTCTTTCCGCTTCCTTCAAATCTGCACCCAATTATTCCTTCCTATTCTCCCGAGTTAGTCAGATCCCATTCACTCGGGTGAATTCATGACGTGGGGCACACAACAGTCTCTTAGGTGTTCAAAGGATGATGGCAGCAGATCATTAGCATATGTATCATATGTATAACTGTATCATATATATCACCTGTGGAAGTATATCGTATATCTATATACATCATTTGTAAAGTAGAACCACCCTCCAGTATGACAGAGAAAAAGATTTTAGCATGGGTAGCATCTTGCAGTTTCCCTGCACAAATGCTCCCCATCTGCCTCCTGCTGTTTTTCCTATAAGATGGTTTCTACACACTTCATTCTGACCCATCTCACCAGGGTCAACTTGAAAACGAACTTCATGGATGCATCAGGGAATCAATGTATTTGATGTCCAATATTATGAATTAAGTCTTAAATTAATGGCAGCCTTTGAGAGATAGGTGTTCTAATCAATTATAAAACACATTGTCATAAAGGAGAGAACACAACCTAGTTTGTTTTCCCTACATAGGCAAAAAGCATTGTACACAGTAGGTGGTTTATGAAACATAAATCCTTGAATAGATAAGTAAACGTAAGTAACCCAGTAGACCAAGTCAAGAAGGTTATACTTTTACTATGACAATACATTTTATTCTTTCTCCCTAATTTTGATTATATTGCCAACTGCAGGAAGCTGAAGGCTTGGCTGATGCAGAAGAAAGATGCGACCAGCTGATCAAAACCAAAATCCAACTGGAGGCCAAAATCAAAGAGGTGACCGAGAGAGCCGAGGACGAGGAGGAGATCAACGCCGAGCTCACGGCCAAGAAGAGGAAGCTGGAGGATGAGTGCTCAGAGCTGAAGAAAGACATCGATGACCTTGAGCTGACACTGGCCAAGGTTGAGAAGGAGAAGCACGCCACGGAGAACAAGGTATGAGATGTGTACATGGGAAGCTCCTGACTCATTTTAATTATGAAGTAAAACATAAAACCAAAACTATTAAGACCTAACATTTAATGTGAAGCACATTTGCTTCCTAAGGTGAAAAACCTCACAGAGGAGATGGCAGGCCTGGATGAAACCATCGCCAAGCTGACCAAGGAGAAGAAGGCCCTCCAGGAGGCCCACCAGCAGACCCTGGATGACCTGCAGGCAGAGGAGGACAAAGTCAACACCCTGACCAAAGCCAAAATCAAGCTGGAACAGCAAGTGGATGATGTGAGTTGTGCATTACCATGGGAATGATTTCCTTCTAAAGGAAAGTATGCATTTCTTCTGACTCAAACACTACATCCATCTAGCTTGAAGGGTCCTTGGAGCAAGAAAAGAAACTTCGCATGGACCTAGAAAGAGCCAAGAGAAAGCTTGAGGGTGACTTGAAGTTAGCCCAGGAGTCTATCATGGACATTGAAAATGAGAAACAACAGCTTGATGAAAGGCTCAAAAAGTAAGCATGAAAGAACTGCTCAGGGCTTGCCTTCCTGTTGGCTACAAGTGGAATTTCTACATTGTGTTTCTTTTCTTTAAGGAAAGAGTTTGAAATGAGCAACCTGCAGAGCAAGATTGAAGATGAGCAGGCCATCGGCATTCAATTGCAGAAGAAGATCAAGGAGTTGCAAGTAAGTCAATGGCTTCCATCAGTCTAACTCATCAGTAAAAGAAAAATGACTCAAGAAGCTGAGTCGGTCCTTTCCACCACCTCCAGGCCCGCATCGAGGAGCTGGAGGAGGAAATCGAGGCAGAGCGGGCCTCCAGGGCCAAAGCAGAGAAGCAGCGCTCTGACCTCTCCCGGGAACTGGAGGAGATCAGTGAGAGGCTGGAAGAAGCTGGCGGGGCCACTTCAGCCCAGATTGAGATGAACAAGAAGAGAGAGGCTGAGTTCCAGAAAATGCGCAGGGACCTGGAGGAGGCCACCCTGCAGCATGAAGCCACAGCAGCCACCCTGAGGAAGAAACATGCAGACAGCGTGGCGGAGCTTGGGGAGCAGATTGACAACCTGCAGAGGGTGAAGCAGAAGCTGGAGAAGGAGAAGAGCGAGATGAAGATGGAGATTGACGATCTTGCCAGTAATGTAGAGACAGTGTCTAAGGCCAAGGTACATGTTTGAGAAATGGATATTAATGACTCTAATCCATATGGATACACCAGTTTGCATAGAGCACTTTCTAGACATTAAGCCATTTGTCATGTGCAGGAATACAGAAAAGTAACCAGTGAAATGGTAGTATATTTTTAGTATATCCATTTTACATATGGAGACATGGGATTCAAAGAAGCCAAGCACAGGAGTCCATCACTCTGTTAATAAGTGACTTAAGCACAGGTCACCTGTGCTCTCCAAATTAGGGTCTCTCATATTTTGTATTGTATGACAATGTTCTAGTATATGTAAAAGCAGTGAAGTGTTTTTAATAACTTTGTAGAGCACAGATCATGCAATTCTTACAGAATCATAAAATCAGAGTCTAATATTCAACTTTTTATATTACTATTGCATCCAGCTTTATAATTTCACTTCAGTAAAAGGAAAGACATCATCTAGATTATATTAAATATAGGATATTTTGATTTATTTGTTCAAAGGAATATGTTTTCCTTTGCAGGAAAATTAGCTGCAGCAAAGGCTATTCATTCTCTCCAAGCTTTGTCATCTCGTTCTCTCTTTCTCTCCCTCCCTCCCTTCCTCAGGGAAACCTAGAGAAGATGTGCCGCACCCTGGAGGACCAAGTGAGTGAACTGAAGTCAAAGGAGGAAGAGCAGCAGAGGCTGATCAATGATCTAACGACCCAGAGAGGACGCCTGCAGACTGAATCTGGTAATTCTCCATCTTCAATGCTGTCTGAGCATAGAGATGAGGTAGTTAAGAATAAATGAGCTGCTGATGTGAGCACCTAATATAAGCAACTAAGAACACCAGTGATTCATCAGAAGGTCAGCCTATGTCCAAAGTCATGACTAGTTCAAGCTCTGATCCAGAAACGCCTTGGGGATTTATCCATGGAGAAGGTACTGGAATCCGGAGATAATCCAGCATGATCTCAGGGTTTCTGTTTCAACTCACATTTTTTGTTGTTGCCATTCCTATTTTGCAGTGCAGGAGATCAAACCCAGGGCCTCACACATGCTAAGCAAGTAGTCTGCCTTGAACTTGTGTCCCCAGCCCTTCAGGTCCTTTTGTTTATATCAGCATGAACTAAATCTCTGAATGAGGCAATGCACAGGCCCACCTCTCAATTGTCCCTGGAGGGTCCTTAAGATGATTCACTGGGTAACACCTCACAAGCCTGAAGTGCTGAGTTCAAACTCTAGAAGCCACAGAAAGTGGGAGAAGAGAACTCCAATGAGTTGTCCCCTTTCACATGAATTCTGTAGCAATCTCTCTCTCTCTCTCTCTCTCTCTCTCTCTCTCTCTCTCTCTCTCTCTCTCTCTCACACACACACACACACACACACACACACCTGTGGAAGCCGATATTTCAGATCCTTGTTTTGACAGTCAACACTAGATTTTGCATAATGTCATATAAATAAGATTTTACTATGAGGAGAGAAAAGGAATTTACACAATATTTATTCCTCTGGGTTGCTATGCAAGTTTTATTAGAAAACCTAGAGATTTTGCACAGAGCTTGAAAATGTCAGTAGATAATTTAATCATCCGAACTCTCAGCCTGGGGTGCTGAGAGTTAAATTTGCTTCTGAAATGAGTCTCAGAGTTTGCTCTTTACTTAGAGAACAGTAGTGCTGTTTCTTCCGTTTCCCAGGTGAATTTTCCCGACAGCTTGATGAGAAGGAAGCACTGGTATCTCAGTTATCAAGGGGGAAGCAAGCATTTACCCAACAGATTGAGGAGCTAAAGAGACAGCTTGAAGAAGAAGTAAAGGTGATTATTAATCTAAGTCTGGTCGCCCCAGTTTGTTTCATGAGTTGACTCTAGAAGGAGCCAGTTCCACCAACTTTAAGGGAACCAAGTACTTAAATATCTAGTACAATGAAGGTGTGACCCTCTTCATAGGCCAAGAACGCGCTGGCCCACGCCCTGCAGTCTTCCCGCCATGACTGTGACCTGCTGCGGGAACAGTATGAGGAGGAGCAGGAATCTAAGGCTGAGCTGCAGAGGGCGCTGTCCAAGGCCAACAGTGAGGTGGCCCAGTGGAGGACCAAATATGAGACGGATGCCATCCAGCGCACAGAGGAGCTGGAGGAGGCCAAGTATGTGCACATTTGGGAAAGAATGTACAGAAAACTTTACATATCCATGTCCTGTCATTGCGGACTAGCTTCTGTCTTCTAGACTACCATAATAATCCCCAAATAAAATGAACATATCCCTGACCTGCTGACTTAAAATCCAGTTAAGGTAACAAAGAATAACAAATAATTGCTAATTCCGGAGCCTGCTGCTCTTTGCCAAATGCCCCAAGCTCATTGCTGCCTCTGCAATGGCTGCTCCATCTGTATACAACAGTCTTCCTGTAGGTCTCCCACTAGTTCACCCTGTCTCCTTAGCAAGACCTTCCCTAAATAGCTAGAGTTCTCACCCACGGATCGCTGCATCTTATTACCCGTCACTGCATTCAGATCTGAAGGGTGTTATTAAGCAGTTTCAGACTTGACTGTTGTTGATTTCTCTCTCTTGTCTGTGAGCTTCATGAAGCCGGTGACATTTGTCTGGTTCACTGCTGTATATTCATGTCTGGCTCTAAGAGGACCCTAGTGAATCTTGTTGAATGAATAAATGACATCAATATGAAGTTTTCGATACTCTTCAATGTGATAGTTCATACTTTTAATATGGCTTCTTCCTTCCTAAAACTTTATGTAACCTTCAAGGAAAAAGCTGGCTCAGCGTCTACAGGCGGCTGAGGAGCACGTAGAAGCTGTGAACGCCAAGTGTGCTTCCCTGGAGAAGACTAAGCAGCGGCTGCAGAACGAGGTGGAGGACCTCATGCTGGATGTGGAGAGGACCAATGCGGCCTGCGCAGCCCTGGACAAGAAACAGAGAAACTTCGACAAGGTGATTCCCAAAGCATCCTCTCTCTGCTTGGTGCACCTTCCTCTGTCATCCACAGCAGCTCACTGCTCTTGCTTTCCCAGATCCTGGCAGAGTGGAAGCAGAAGTATGAGGAAACGCACGCTGAGCTGGAGGCATCCCAGAAGGAGGCCCGCTCCCTGGGCACTGAGCTCTTCAAGATGAAGAATGCCTACGAGGAGTCGCTGGATCAGCTGGAAACCCTGAAGCGAGAGAATAAGAACTTACAGCGTAAGGCCCTTTCTCGCTCAACAGTACCCATGCCTCGGAGGGAACTCTCTTCTATGTCATGCCTTGACCACGCCCTTACTTGTTTTTCACCCTATCAACAGAGGAGATTTCTGACCTTACGGAGCAGATTGCAGAAGGAGGAAAGCGCATCCATGAACTGGAGAAAATAAAGAAACAAGTCGAACAAGAGAAGTGTGAACTTCAGGCTGCTCTAGAAGAAGCAGAGGTACAGGCTGCATGCACGGTTAACCAACATATCGGGAAGAATTAAGTCCACCTACAGAGCGCGTAAAGAGGCACAGCACACAGTCATCTGTGTGGTAACCCCCAGCATGCTTGTTTCTTGTTTGCTAATGTCGCCTCTTGGCTGTCCTTAAGGCATCTCTGGAGCACGAGGAGGGGAAGATCCTGCGCATCCAGCTGGAGCTGAACCAAGTCAAGTCTGAGATCGACAGGAAGATTGCTGAGAAGGATGAGGAGATCGACCAGCTGAAGAGAAACCACATTAGA
>CM052710.1:50581905-50608848 GCA_028551405.1 Uromys caudimaculatus | reverse complement strand
TCGTGGAGTCCATGCAGAGCACGCTGGACGCCGAGATCAGGAGCAGGAACGACGCCATCAGGATCAAGAAGAAGATGGAGGGAGACCTCAACGAGATGGAGATCCAGCTGAACCACTCCAACCGCATGGCTGCCGAGGCCCTGAGAAACTACAGGAACACGCAAGGCATCCTCAAGGCAGGTGGCATCAAGAGGTGGTCCCAGATGAGTGGTGTGACCTGTCCCGAGGACACAGTGTCTCAATGATTGTTCACTGCACAGGACACCCAGCTGCACCTGGATGACGCTCTCCGGGGCCAGGAGGACCTGAAGGAGCAGCTGGCCATGGTTGAGCGCAGAGCCAACCTGCTGCAGGCTGAGATTGAGGAGTTGCGGGCCACGCTGGAGCAGACTGAGAGGAGCAGGAAGATTGCAGAGCAGGAGCTGCTGGATGCCAGTGAGCGCGTGCAGCTCCTCCACACCCAGGTGGGATTTTGCACAAACACTTCCCAGCAGTAAATGCTCAAGCATCTCAGAACATAAGAGTCTGTACTTTTTAATGTAACAGCCAGATTTTAACTTTTGCCAAATTTTACTGTGTTCCTGAGTGAAAAATTTCTCACTGTTTTATGTTAGCAATTGTCTTTGATTCTGTTCTAGAGCATTTTATGGGTGACCACACTCTACTATATCAGTATATCTAGTCATCCTTATTGCCAACATTGACATTTTTATTATGAAGAAAAGTCATGCTACAAACATCCGTTGCAATTTTATTTATGTGCATGGACAGTCTGATTGGCAAATGACAATTATAAAATCATGTTACCTACTTCACCTACTTCTAACGCATGTGAAGGTGCTGACTATTCCTCGGCATCTCTATTTTTTTTCTCTTTATAATTATGATATACAACAAAATTCTTTAATGTTGAAGAGCACTTCTTTTACTTACAAATTTTTATCTTATGATTTTCAAGAAATAACTACCACTAAGTACTTTGACAGCATAAGAAAGTGTCACACTTATTTCTAACCAGAACACCAGCCTCATCAACACCAAGAAGAAGCTGGAGACAGACATTTCCCAAATCCAGGGAGAGATGGAAGACATTGTTCAGGAAGCCCGCAATGCAGAAGAGAAGGCCAAGAAAGCCATCACTGATGTGAGTAGAGTCACATTTCTGCACTCAGTGAGCAGTGGGAGCTACTGATTTTAATGGCTTTCTTGATTTCCTAATAAGGCGGCCATGATGGCAGAGGAGCTGAAGAAGGAGCAGGACACCAGTGCCCACCTGGAGCGGATGAAGAAGAACATGGAGCAGACGGTGAAGGACCTGCAGCTGCGTCTGGATGAGGCCGAGCAGCTGGCGCTGAAGGGCGGCAAGAAGCAGATCCAGAAACTGGAGGCCAGGGTGGGTGTCTCTGTGCTTGTGCATTTCCATAGGTTTGCAATGTCTCATTGGATCAAATTTCTTCAGAGTCTTCCTTTTTGTAGGTGCGTGAACTGGAGGGTGAGGTAGAGAGTGAGCAGAAGCGGAATGTTGAGGCCGTCAAAGGTCTGCGCAAACATGAGAGGCGAGTGAAGGAGCTCACTTACCAGGTAGGCAGTGGTCCTTAGCAGCTAAGCCCCCTTCAGATGTGTATGAGACACTCATGTTGATAGCATGCCCTATGGTTCTTATAATCTTGCAGACAGAAGAAGACCGAAAAAATATTCTCAGGCTTCAGGATTTGGTGGATAAACTCCAGGCAAAAGTGAAATCTTACAAGAGACAAGCTGAGGAGGCTGTAAGTATCTTTAGTTTAGAATAGAGAATAGTGAAGTTCTTTTTTTTGTTTTCGAGACAGGGTTTCTCTGTGTAGCCCTGGCTGTCCTGGAACTCACTCTGTAGACCGGGCTGGCGAACTCAGAAATCCACCTCCCTCTGCCTCCCAAGTGCTGGGATTAAAGGCGTGCGCCACCACTGCCCAGCTAATAGTGAAGTTCTTGAACTGGGAAAAGCTACTAAACAATTCCCTATACTATCTCATTTAGTAAAGAAACTGTTCTACAGATTCTGCACATGAGGGCTTTGTACATCTTTGTGCTTCTCACATATTGTTTTTGGTATCAATAGCTTGATTTTAAGGGAAAACCCCAGCTTACAAAGGAACTCAAAAACAAAAACAAAAAAATTAAAAGCAGAACTTATTCAGGCTGTTCTTCCAGGCTGTGGCGGGACAAAGTGATACAGAGATAAGATAAATAAGCAGAAATCCCCAGACACCTAGCTGTTAACAAGAAAACTTAAAAATAACTCTTGGGCCCTGGAGAGATGGTTCAGCAGTTAAGAATACTGGCTACTCTTCCAGGGTACCTGAGTTCAATTCCCAGTATCCACAACCATCTGTGACTCCAGGTCCAGGACTCTGACATTCTCTTTTGCCCACCACAGGTATCAGGCAAACAAGTGATTCACAGACATACATGCAGACAAAATATCTGCACACATAAGATATAAAATAGAAGTAAAACCTAACTCAGGCTAAAATGGATATCGGAAAAGCATGATTGCCAGATCATTTTTATTATAAACAATATTAAAAGGAAGATGTGACTTTTACAAATATATGGAATGCAGCCAAAATGGTTTAGAAGGCTAATAAAGCCTATAAAACCATCGTTAACATGAATCAAAATTAAAAATAAATGAATACATTTATATCTAATCTAGAAATTAATACTAATAACACAATGAAGCAAGAAAATTCTCTTAAAATAAAGGTAGAATAAATCTATTAGAATTTATTTTTTTGTAACATGACATTTTAGTAATACCTGATAACTTCTGGAGAATTAATGAAGCAAATACATTTATAGCTAGTTTAATGAAGAAACTAGAGACATACTAATAGCACCACAGGAATAGGAGACATGCCTTGCACATAGAGCAGTGTTTTTAGTGTAATGTGTTAAACAGTTCAAAGAGCTGAAGTCACAGAGAAACTTTTCTCCCCCAGGAGAATGTGAGTTACCAAGCTGGGCTAAAAAGTTACTTCAGGATTACTGTTGAAAAGAACCCAGGTCCAGATAGGTCTTTCAAAACTTCAAGGAACAGATAATCCCCAGCTATGTAAGAAGTTGAAGAG
This sequence comes from Uromys caudimaculatus, assembly GCA_028551405.1. Lineage (NCBI taxonomy): Eukaryota > Metazoa > Chordata > Mammalia > Rodentia > Muridae > Uromys > Uromys caudimaculatus. The sequence continues at coordinate 50,605,738 of CM052710.1, read as the reverse complement.
CATGGGAAAGAAGCAATGCTTTCCAATTCACATTACAAAGTTCGCATAACCCTCATACCAAATCCGGTCCAAGGGAGGACTGGAAAGAAGCGGGGCAGCCTTACCCCTGACTGCAGCCACAGCAGGGACACGTTACTAAACACTAAAACCCTTACTTATCCGAAGGACTTGTCTATCAGTGAGTAAATAGGCTTAAATTCCACAATGTAAAGATGCCTTATTTGAGAATCTGTCAATACAATCATTACTATTAAAAGCAGAGGAAATAATCGTTTTATGTCAAAATAATCTATGGTAAAATTCAATGGACATTTTTCATGTTTTAAATGATTATTAAATCATGCTTAATATTATAAGGAATAACTAATTTCAGCTGTCATCACCTAAAAGCAAGCATTAACCACCTGGCCTTTTTTTATATTCTTGCTCCTCTGATCTTTTTTTCTTTTTTTTGCTTTATTCCTGGCATATATCCATTCAGATAATTTGGTTGTTGAGGTTGGAGAGATGGTTCAGCCATTAAGAGTACTTGTGGCTCTTCCAGAGGATCTGAGTCTGGTTCCCAGCACCCATTCTATGCAGCTAACAACATTCAACTGTAGGTAGCTCTGGGGAGTCCAGTGCCCTCTTCTGTTCATCAAGAGGGTCTGCATACACACATGAAGACAGACAGACAGACAGACAGACATACAGACACAGGCACACATGCACATACAAACAAATAAGATTCTTACAAAAAGATATTTTGTTTGCAAAATTTGTGATGTGATAATTTTGAGACACCAATCTAATTGTAAAATAATTTCAGTGGTAAGCTAGAATCTTGGAAAGGGTAAAGTTTTCCTTCTCTAGTCATACCAAGCTCTGTTTCTGCCAGTCTACAGAGCTTAGAAAGATTACAACATGGGTTTAATATTATTCTGTTTTTATTCTCAGGAGGAACAATCCAACACAAATCTATCCAAATTCCGCAAGATCCAGCACGAGCTGGAGGAAGCCGAAGAGCGGGCTGACATCGCCGAGTCCCAGGTCAACAAGCTGCGGGTGAAGAGCCGCGAGGTTCACACCAAAATCATAAGCGAAGAGTAAGGCAGCCCTGATGCCTTGGAATGACTGAAGAGAGGCACAAAATGTGAAGCCTTTGGTCATGTCCCTGTGCGATTCTATTCCATCCTGTTGTAAGGAAATAAAGAGCCCAAGTTCCTTTGCAAGCAATACCCTTGGGCTGGCCCTGTCTTTTGTCACATTCCTAAAACAGTGTCAAAGTCTGAATCATCTTCAATGACAATCACATCCCATCTGCAACTCAGAAACACACACATCTTCACAAGGACCTTTGGTTTATTGGGGTAGTTTAAGTTGATAAAGGTGTCACTTACCAAGAAAGCCTGTTCTGATGAACAGAACTCTGGAAGTCATTTCTATTTCTTCCTAGTTGTTCCTGATATCTTCATATTGTCAAATCCCAGGAAGCTTCTACCTCCCATAACATAAACCCAATTTTCTAGGTCTAGACAAAGATTGATGCTAAGTATATTTCTACAGAGATAGTTCATACTAACTATGTCACTAATTCTCCACATTTAATAACTGCATAAAGAAAACAAGCACCAAGTATTCTTCATTAGTTCATGAAAACTCTCTCTAATATTAATATTAATACCATGAATTCATCCATAGTATACATGGTGGCTCATGTGCATCATGAATTGTAAATAATGGGGTTTTTGTGAAAGCTGTAGGATGCTCATCAAATCTGAACACATAGAAAACACCATTTTATATGTTATAATTTGGTATAAGAAGTTATGTGCCTATTTTTCACATTCTTTGTAGACTCCTGTATAATTGTATGAATAACGTTAATGACTAAGAGACCAGATCAAGAATCTCAAAGCAGTTTACTCAAATGCATATATATTATTTATATATTTATAAATATATATTTATATATACATGCATATATATGCAATATGAAGATACCAGGAACAACTAGGAATATATATATATATATATATATGTGTGTGTGTGTGTGTGTGTGTGTATACATATACATATACATATACATATATATATACATATACACACATATATATATATATATATATATATATATATATATATATATATATATATATATATATATATATATAAAATCTAGATTATTGAGACATTTTACCAGAACATTTTATGGAGACAGCTAACATTTTAGAACTGGAGACAACTTTGATGCACAGCCAAAACCACAGTCTTCCTAGACAGTAAAAGCTAAATGCTAACTTCCCAACTGAGCTAGAAGAAAATTGTGTTAACTTAAGGTCTTGACTTAAGTGGCAAGTCTGAGACTGATTTCAATCAAGACATGGAGGCAACTTCACAGGTAAGCTGGTTTGCACTGGAGTTGGGGAAGAGCACAGGATTGCTCTTCTCATTGTGGTGGCTCTTCTTTCACCCCCCCCCCCCATCACTGGTCAGTGCTTAAGTATCTTATAACTTGGTAGTAACAACAACAGCAAACCAAGGCTTTGCTTTCTCTTCTCTGAAAAGTCTCCTCCCCCCAGTAGAACTAACGTCCATTTTAAAATTTCCATCAAATTCTATTCAGAGAATTATGAAAACATTTGCTCTGAGAACTGTTAACCATATTTTAATATCTAATAGAGAAACGGATACGTAAGAAGCAAAGTGATGTACCTGAGGGAGCAGAGCAGCTAAGAGTTGCCTAGGAAGATCCTGGCAGATGCAAAGTTCTCCAAGACCCTTCCTGGTGTCTTTAATCTGCTCTCGATAGTGTCACCATCCAGAGTGCTGGGCTACAGACCAATTAGCCCAGAGTCTAAACCACTATCTGACTCTCCTCTAAGAGTAGATTCTCCTCTCTTCTTCGAGCTTGGCTGCTTTGTTAGAAGGATGAGAATGTGGACCACAGAGTCCCTTGCAGTAATGAAATCATAAGACCGTTGCGAGCCTCGTCTCTAGAGACCTACTTTCACACTTGGCGACTTACAAAACAAGACCCTGGGGGCTCAGTCTCAGCCATGCGAGGAGAGAAGATTCAATGCCATTCAGACAGCAAGGCAAACATAAGCTAAAACAGGAAACAATGTTCAGGTGTTATTTGTAAGTGAAATTTAAATCACTGTGGCTGCTGGAGAAGTCAAACTCACTGGCACTTATAGACAGAAATCCCATTTTTAATCTCTCACATTCATTTTCATAGAAGAAACAGGGTTTCACAAGCAACATGAGATTGTTTGTTTATTTGTTTGCTCATTTGTTCATTTTTAATAAGAGAATGTGCGTGCGGCTAGGCGACGGTTTGGGGGTGGGTCAGACGAGGGAAAGGGATGATTTGACAGTGAGTCAGAGGTGACAGACTGGAGGAAACAAAAGCAGCTGTCTTTCTTTGGCTGTTCTTCATCAACCAGATTGTAAAATTAAGCTTTGAAGCATCTTTCAAAAGGGACAATGAATTGGAAAAAAAAAAGATCCCATCTTCTCGGGAGGAAGCAACAGTTGTTGCAGAGACACTGAGGAGCAGAAAGCTTCCTTGGTTTAATACTGCAATTGTGTGGCAGCTGAAGAACCTTCACAGAGGGCACTTGGTGAAACAGAAGAACTCCAGGCAACAAAGTGCACGGATTCCAGAACTCAGCAGTCTTTGAAACAACACCTTACATTATTCCAAGGACGGATCGTTTTCCTATCACCAACAACTCAAATTATTTATAGGAGATTGATTCATATACTTAACCCAATGTGAGAGGGAATATTTCTAATTATATCCAAACATCCTTAATATGAGGGGAATTAGGCTTGGAGACCTTCCTTGCCAAAAACACATTTTGCCAAATATGTTTTAAGAAAGAGGAGGAGGTTACGTGTTTTCCATATTTGATCCTATAAAAGTACCCCTTGGAATGAGAATGACTTGTCTTTCCTCATAAAGCTTCAAGGTAAGAGTGTGTGAGGACAGGGCTCTGTGTGGACGGGAGGGATGCCTGGCTGCTGGTGTGCATGCCACACATGCTGGCTCCTGCTGCCCCTGGCAGTCCTTCCAGTGGAACACCAAGTTACTCTGCAGCAATTGTAATTAGATGTTGTGGTCTTCCCAGTCATTTCCTGGTTCCCTCAGATAAGAACTGTGCTCTTATTGGGAGTCATTAGCTTTTAATCAGAAGGGATTTGCTTCTTTTTTTCAATTACAGTTCGGACCCACAGTCGAAGTTGCATCCCTAAAGGTAAGGTCTTCCCCTCCCTCCCCCCTTTTTCTTCATTCTGAGTGCAAGTAATCTTCTTTAGTATTTGCAAAGAGTCTGTTGGGGTTAAAAATGAAAAGCATTTCAATGTCATGACTGACCATGCTTCTGTTGAAAAACTCTGAGGGGGATCAGAAAACTGGGTCTCATTAACACAGATCCTTTGCAGCATATGTTATGCTTTCTCAGTCTTGGGAATTTTGTGCATGAGGTTTTCTATATCTAGTTTTATAGTTTGTCTTTTAAGTGACTGCAACATGCAATGAGACACAGTCTGCTCATTTACAAAGAAAAGCATAAGCGTTCTATGCTGCAGCTTTTAGCACTAATTAATAAGACAGTGAGATGATGTCTAAATGGACAGATGGGATGGATCAACCCTTGACTTTCCAAAGTACAAATCTGCATGTTGTCCCATGGTCTGTCAAATAAAAATTTAAATGGTGAGAAAGTGTTTTCAGCAAGACAAAGTACTTTAATTTTGATATCAGCGATTGCATTTTGAATGGAGAAATGGGAAAAAGCTTACCCAATGGAGCTTTCCCAGAAATGTTTTTTTTAAAAATTACAATATGGATTATATAGGATAACTATCCACGAAGTTCGTGAATGGTAAGAAGTTGATCCGAAAGGAAAAAGTTGAGGGAAATATTTAAAATAATATGAGTAAAAGAACACAAAAACATAATGAAGTTTGTCAAAATTCGGATATAGGGATAATAAACTGTGGTTTTAACAGAATAATGCCAAATCAAGTTCTTCACATTTCTGCTTTCTATTCTAGTGTGCAATCTTTGTAACTGCTGAGTCTAAGGAGGGGAGTCCCAACTCTCCACATGAAAGACATCCCAAAACTTTAGCCACATAGCCTGATTGTTCTTTTTAACAAGGCAGCCAGCTCTGAGCCCTTCTCTGTATCCAGCATGTGTTCTCAGAGGTGTGAAGGCTGCCAGAAAGAGAAGGACTCCCTGCTTGCTGCAAGGTGCTGGAAATCCAATGGAGAAGAAAAAAAAGTATAAAGAGCCAGAGAACATCTTAGCATCCTCTGAGCTTTGTATTTTATAGGAGCCAATGATAGACAGCTTCTAAAGGTTAATATACACGACAAACGAGGTGCAGGAAGCAGTAGACATCTCTCACCGTAGGCGAACCACAAACAACTACTTTCCAAATGCATGATTAAGTACTTGTCAGCACTGGCGCAGAACAAGGAGTCTGACATTTCAGCCACACCACAGCCTGGGAGTGGTTAGGCCATGTGCAGTGCATTCACCCAACTGTCAGGGAATGGGAAAAAAATGCATGTGATTCTAATAGTTTCTGAATTTCTACCATTTCTCCCTCTGCCAGGCAGGCTCTTCCACTGGGCTGCCACCAATAGCCCGCAGCCATGAGTTCCGACGCTGAGATGGCCGTTTTCGGGGAGGCTGCACCTTACCTCCGGAAGTCTGAAAAGGAGAGAATCGAGGCTCAGAACAAGCCTTTTGATGCCAAGACATCCGTGTTCGTGGTGGATGCTAAGGAGTCTTTTGTAAAAGCAACAGTGCAGAGCAGGGAAGGGGGGAAGGTGACTGCCAAGACGGAAGGCGGAGCTGTGAGTACAACATCTGGAGCTGGGGACCCTACACCACTGGGCTAGTTTGACTGACACTTAGTTCCTAACTTAATATCTCTTGTTTATGGACAGACTGTAACAGTAAAAGATGATCAAGTCTTTCCCATGAACCCTCCCAAGTACGACAAGATCGAGGACATGGCCATGATGACCCACCTGCACGAGCCCGCTGTGCTGTACAACCTCAAAGAGCGATACGCAGCCTGGATGATCTATGTGAGTTCGCTATCATGGCCTTTTCATCAAGAGAGTAGTTAATATGCTTTTTTTCTTTAAAAAAAAAAAGTAGATAATGAATGTCCCATCCAATAATTATGTCCCCTCTTTTGATGCAGACCTATTCGGGACTGTTCTGCGTCACCGTCAACCCCTACAAGTGGCTGCCGGTGTATAACGCAGAGGTGGTGACTGCCTACCGAGGCAAAAAGCGCCAGGAAGCCCCGCCCCACATCTTCTCCATCTCTGACAACGCCTACCAGTTCATGCTGACGGGTGAGTGGCTCAAATGGTTTTCATATGAATTATCACCTATAACCCAACAATGTCTGAGTCCAAAAGACCTTTAGAAAGAATCAGTTGTTCGTGATTATTCATGATATTTTTACTCGTTCACAAAAGGTGTCAAAAGCAGAGACAGGTAGGCACTAACTCTGCTTGCAACTCTGTCTGTCCTGCCTCTCAGTGTCTTAGAGTCGCCTTGCTCAAAACGTGTGCTTTACTTTGTGTGTTTGAAAAATGAGAAATGATAACTGAGGGACACATTGCTTGACTAGAAATTCAAGTTACAACATCGACCCCCCCTCACTGCCTCAGTTGCTTGTTGCTTGGACTGGCTACTTTTAGAAGTACCGCCATTTTTAGTCATTCAGATCCTTGATGGTGGCTTCTCCTTAGAGAAGGTGGTGTTTGGGGTCCCTCATGCTTATAACCAGAAGTGTTCACCCCACAAAGGATTTCGCTTTGAGATATGTCTTCTTGGTCATTCTTTAACAATTCAAGGAAGGCCATTCACAGGGCAGTATTCTGGGGCCACAAGAAGAGGAAATGTTTTCTTTGTGAGGTTAATTCACCCATTTAGAAATGTAATCTTAACCTTGGCTTGAACCTCACCATTCAGAGCACACAGTGCATTTCTAGCAGGAGCTAGTGATCAGTAAGAGGTGAGCCATTAAAATCTACAGATGGTGACTGGAGGGAGAGGGAGGGTCTGACTTTGTAGTATACTGTCCTTTATATGAAACCAATAGGGCATTCTTCCTGTGGCAACGTAGTCATGTCAGCAATTTATTGTTTTCTTTCTTAACTTGAAAGACTAGAGACTAAATCCCATCTTTAACTTTACAATAATGCGACTCAAGAAAAATGTATGTGACTGATTTATGTGCTGACCACACACTGCTTCTCTTCCAGATCGGGAGAACCAGTCTATTTTGATCACGTATGTATTTCTATTCTGAAACTTACCGGTATTTTCCTCTCACTGAGAAAATGAAAAATAAACCCAAGAAGAAAATTAGGTAGTACTAAAGAAATGACAAGATCAGCGAGGACCTAGCATCTGCTTCATCTGCATTGTAGAGGGTAGATTGAGTCCAGATGTAAAACAAGAACCCTGCAATTCATCCTGCCAGTCAGTATAGCCTTGAGTGCACTATCCATGTGGTATTCTTGGGAGTAGGGAACATAAAATTTCCTCTTGGAGCTTGGCCAGAGCTCAGTCCAGCTCAGAGAGTAGCACACAGCCTAATGAAGGTAAAGTTTTTGGGGGACAGAAGCAGTCATGTTCTTTGAGGCCTACTTAGAGGACTTCTAACCCCTGGGAGAGCTAACTGGAGCTGTATTTCTAGTCTAAGGCAGCCATGGAATACAAATCACTCAGGGTTTCTTACTCCTCCCTTTATTAACTACATAGCTGTTGAGTGGCTGCTTGGTAGACTTTTCAAGAGCAGGTCTCAGCACCTTGAAAAGAGCCCAGACGCACCCAAATCATGTGTTAAACAGATAATAAATGGATTCCCCTATTTGTCAGTGCAAACTAAGAGAAACAATATGAGTTATCTGTAGACTAAAGAGACCTCACCTAGATGACAGTGACAGGGAGAGGTAAAGATAGATGCATGAGAGAGTAAATACTGTTGGCAGAAAAAGTTTCACTGGCCACAAAGCTCAATTTCCCACATACTGGTGTTTGTTGGACAGCGGAGAATCCGGGGCCGGGAAGACTGTGAACACCAAGCGTGTCATCCAGTACTTTGCAACAATTGCAGTCACTGGGGAGAAAAAGAAGGAGGAGGTGACTTCTGGCAAAATACAGGTGAGCTGATTGTCACAGTCCAGAGTCCAGGCTCTTTGGAGTCTCTGAGGCAAGGAAGCCCAGAGCCTGAGATGTGAGGACTGCTCTTTTCCTCACAGGGGACGCTGGAGGATCAAATCATCAGCGCCAACCCCCTGCTGGAGGCCTTTGGGAATGCCAAGACCGTGAGGAACGACAACTCTTCCCGCTTTGTGAGTCTCTTGGTCTTCTCTACCTTCCGTTGAAACTATATTGGAAGCATTGCATGCACTCCTATCTGTGTGCTTCAAGCTTTGAAGCTAACACCATCTTTTTTCCTTTCCAAGGGTAAATTCATCAGGATCCACTTTGGTACCACAGGGAAACTGGCTTCTGCTGATATTGAAACATGTGAGTAACTGGACCTTCTAACTAGAGTCTAAGAATAACAAATGAGGGTTTGGAGGAACACTCTGCAGTTCCTGCTCAGCATGGAGCCTAGAAACCACCTCAGCTGCCAAACAAGCTTGCAGTGAGTGCCAGCCCTAGGCAAAATTCACAGGGTGCTTTACCAACCCAGGCATGAGCTAATGATTCTGTAGGAACTGCCAGGCATTATTGGACTCATTTGAAGTGTGCTGGCTCAGAACACTTTCATTTCAAATTGAATATTTCAAAATATTCAAAGAACAAAGTAACATGGTGGTAGGTGAGTTGTCTATGGATTCAAAGTATGTAATTTTTTTTCATTTCTGAGCCTTGATAACTAATCCCCTTAGTAGCCTTTCTATGAGAATGCCAGGAGACTCCAAGAAGCAGCAGTTTCAAGACTAGATTATATTCCAAATGTCAAGGTTCTTCTCTATGACAAGTGAGCATTCTGTTAGCCAAGTATGTTTTTCCTTCATTTTTGAGGTGGTAAGAGGAAACTCAGTGTTTGCAGAGATGTAGCATGTGGCACCTTATAAACATTGAGCTACTATCTCAAGGAGTCATAAGCCTTAGCTGATGACCTCAAGTCCTAAAACCATTCTAATCCCCTCTCATCTGATGTTGATTCTCTACTACAGATCTTCTGGAGAAGTCTAGAGTCACTTTCCAGCTAAAAGCTGAGAGAAGCTACCACATTTTCTACCAGATCATGTCTAACAAGAAGCCAGATCTAATTGGTAAGAACCTTACATTCCTAGATGAAAGTTAGTCTTTCTAGTAACGATTTCTAATGCTAAACATATACCCTGAATCCTACGTACCCAGAAATGCTCCTGATCACCACCAACCCATACGACTACGCCTTTGTCAGTCAGGGGGAGATTACGGTGCCCAGCATTGATGACCAAGAAGAGTTGATGGCCACAGACGTAAGTCATATATTATGGATAAGTATATGCCAGCAAAAGCCTAGTTAGGACAAACTATAAATTCTGCCAAGGGAGCAGTGTCTTCTGCCCTTATATTTATCCTCTTATGTCTCCTCATAGAGTGCCATTGATATTCTGGGCTTTACTTCTGATGAAAGAGTCTCCATCTATAAGCTCACAGGGGCTGTGATGCATTATGGGAACATGAAGTTCAAGCAGAAGCAACGTGAGGAGCAGGCTGAGCCAGATGGCACTGAAGGTACCAAACCCAAACAGCCAAAGCCAAACAAAACTCTCTATGTGGGTTTGAAAAGAAAATATAGTCCAAATTCATGTTTCTTTTGAAACTCAGCTTCTAGAGAACACACTCAAATTTATCCCCACATAGGGCGTATAAAGCAGTCTAAACATTCTACCTCTGTGTAGTATGGGCCCTGGAGGAGGTAATGTTGGGAACCTAAATTCTGTTTCTGCAGTTGCTGACAAGGCTGCCTATCTCCAAAATCTGAACTCTGCTGACCTGCTCAAAGCTCTGTGTTACCCCAGGGTCAAGGTTGGCAATGAGTTCGTCACCAAAGGCCAGACGGTGCAGCAGGTAAGCACATATCCTCCGTGAATCACACACCGAGGCCTACATGACACGGCTTAATAACACTAACAAGCATTGCTATGTCTGCAAAGGTGTATAACGCGGTGGGCGCCCTGGCCAAGGCCGTCTACGAGAAGATGTTCCTGTGGATGGTCACCCGCATCAACCAGCAGCTGGACACCAAGCAGCCCCGGCAGTACTTCATCGGGGTCTTGGACATTGCTGGCTTTGAGATCTTTGATGTAAGTTGGCGGAAACTTTGTAGCAGAAAAGTTTGCAAATATTGTTTTTGTAGTCACCAAAGAATGGCAATGAAAACTGACTGCATATAAACTGATTCACGCAAAAGGTCTAAAAAAATCTGGAAAGGGGTATGAACGTTGGAGTTAAACTAGAGCGCTGTCATTTCCTCACTGTGTGATTGTGGGGGTGGCATCTGCCTGGTCTTCCCAGAATTTCAACGAAGACCTATCAATGTCTGTAACACCTTCTTGCACATTTTTTGTCAGTCATAAGATTGCTGCATTTAAAGCTCTTAAAACAGTCCTCAATACACAATCAGCAATCAGTAAATGATTGAAAAGATGGTAAAGCAACAGTAGCATCCAAGAGGCGCCAGGAAAGGGGCTGGCGAATTGCTACAGACTTGGCGATCCCTCTCTGCTTAATTAGGGAAATGAAGTGTGTTTTGACACTAAGGTATCTTCTGCAACTGAGCAGGCATGAGTGGACAGAAATGGCAACTAAATAAACTCAAGTATGTCTGCCTAAAAAAGAATGACATACAGTCCAGTCAGTAAAGGTGATATACTCTCTACTTACCAGTAGGATTTCTAATTGGTCTCATTTTTGAAATTATATTTGTGGACCTTTTTCTATGAACATATTGATAACTGGATGAAATCTGAGTAAGGAGGCTTGCTACAAGTGAGACAAAAAGAAAAGAAAAAAGAAAAAAAAAAAACATGCTGAGAGAGCAGTTAGCCTTCCCTGCTGAGGAAAGCCCAGAGACACTTCCCTGAGAAACGGAATGCTAATTTCCATCGCCACCTATTTAGTTCAACAGCCTGGAGCAGCTGTGCATCAACTTCACCAACGAGAAGCTGCAGCAGTTCTTCAACCACCACATGTTCGTGCTGGAGCAGGAGGAGTACAAGAAGGAGGGCATCGAGTGGGAGTTCATAGACTTCGGGATGGACCTGGCCGCCTGCATCGAGCTCATCGAGAAGGTTTGTGTGCCCTCAGTTCACAGCTGTATGGTGTGTACAAAAAGCAGACAACAAAACCTCGGTATGTGCGATGGAAGAGGATGTCTACTGATAAACAAAATGAGGAAAGTATGCTGATAAATGAGACAAGATGTTTTCTTTTAAAAAATATTCATGTTTGACTACTTTGCACACACATCTATAATAACATTATACATAACACATTTTGGTTATTCCAATTCCACATTACCAGTCACCTCCATCTGCTAATTCTTGACTCATCCTCAAAAAGTCTCCCTTCTACCTTTTTTACCTCCCCCCCTTTCTTTTTGATCCACTGAGTTTGCATGAGCACACATGAGCATGGCGGAGGGGACTGCTCACCACACCATGGAAAACTTATCAGTGGCTATCCCACAGAAGAACATACACCTTCCCTCCCTAACTGCCACTAACTGCTTATAGTTCCCCAGGGCACGGTAGTGCCCACGAACCCTCCCATCCAAGGTGGAAGGTTAACAGATCCCATTATACAGGTGTTGGGCAGGTAGCTAACCACAGCTACTGAGATCATGAGGACACTGGCCAGCTATGTCACATCCAGAAGACACTGGTTCACCCATCCCCCATCTTCCAGCCCCTCAGTTTCTTCCGTCCTCTCTTTTGAGACAGATATGTTCTATAGAGTCCAGAACTCTATGCCTATTCAGAGTTTACAATCAAAGTCTTACATCGAAAGCTATTGTTCTTATAAAAGTTTAGCACTTATTAGAACATTTTTTTCTTTCTTCTCTGACATTCTTGGATTCACTACTATTGACCTCTGAAATATGAATTTCTAATGCTGTAGACAGAAGCTTTCAGATTTGAGCTGTGCTAAACTCATCCCAAACACTTAATAACAAGACGGTGCTCCCTGCCCTCACTCCCGTGAGTTCTTTCCTGCAAAGATTTAGTAAATCTGTATTGTTAGCAAGACTAACAATGAACTAGTGTAACTACTTCAGAAGGTGTACTAGGAAGAAATTCTGCTCTAAGACTTTTGGGGTAAAGACACAAACTCCAGAAGGGCAAAGCCCTCTTTTGACTTCCTTTGTTATGTAGCGAAGAGTCTCATTAAATCAATGACTTCTAACCAAACAGAGGAGTCTTCACTAGGTCTGTGAAACTGAAGACTGAATGTAGCCATTTGAGTCATCTTTCATTCCTGCGAAGAGAGAGAGTTTAAGGAGCATTTCTGTGTTAATTCTTTTAGCCAATGGGCATCTTCTCCATCCTGGAAGAGGAGTGCATGTTCCCCAAGGCGACAGACACCTCCTTCAAGAACAAGCTCTATGAGCAGCATCTTGGAAAGTCCAACAACTTCCAGAAGCCCAAACCCGCCAAAGGCAAGGTTGAGGCTCACTTCTCTCTGGTGCACTATGCTGGCACTGTAGACTACAACATCGCTGGCTGGCTGGACAAGAACAAGGACCCCCTGAACGAGACCGTGGTGGGGCTGTACCAGAAGTCTTCAATGAAAACTCTGGCTTACCTCTTCTCTGGGGCAGCAGCAGCTGCTGAAGCAGGTGATTTTCAATCAGAGACATTTATTTAATGTGAAACTTCCAAGCAGAGAAGCCTGGCTTCTGACTGATTGTGCTTTCCTTTCTCCCCCCCCCCCCCCCCCCCAGAGTCTGGTGGTGGTGGAAAGAAAGGGGGAAAGAAGAAGGGTTCTTCCTTCCAGACTGTGTCAGCTCTCTTCAGGGTACAAACTTCATTTTCTCTCTAAACGATTTAGGATACTAGATTATATGCTGCTATATATAAAGGGTGTGGAGGGCCGGGATATTTGTCTTGAAGGCTCTGAAACTGGATACCTGACTCAGATGGGGTGGAGAGGGTCAGCTGAGAGTAGTAGACCTGAATTTTAGTGAGGGTCAGAATAGGTTTGAAGCAATGCCCCTATAACTAAGATAAGGGTCAGGAGTGAATTACAGAAGCATCAGATGGAAAACTAAATTGGGAACTTGGTAATGAGGTCATTTGGCATTTAAAAACTCTCTAATATGAGAGGATTGCATATATGATGAGATTTTCTTGAACCCCTGGGAGCTTCCAAGTGATTTAGGTTCCTAAGTATTTACTAGGAGTCTATCCTTAGTAGAGGCCTCATTTGAAAGTAGAGGACTGGTGAATCACGGCAGGAATTGGAGAGCGAGTCAAAAGGAGAAAATATAAGAAACCAGATGTGATAAATCAGGAGGATTTCAAGGAAAAAAAATTCCCTTTTCTTGGCAATCTCAACTCTTAATTACATCTTGAAAACTAGACGCTCCTGTCACTCTGAAAGACTTCCTCTAAAGAATGGTAAACTTTTGATACTCAGTAATGTGGCTCCTTGTAGGGTGATGCAGCTGTGCGCTTGGGACGAGAAAAGAGCTCGTGAAAGTCAAGTGATAAATGGAAGGCAGGAAGGCAGCGCTGGATTAGGAGCTAAGCGAAATAGCTCAGTAAAGGCCCCTGTATGGATGTAGCTCCTTTGTATGTTCACAGTGCAATGATAGATATATAACATATGGCAAGAAATTCATCAGCAGTGAGCAGCCATCTCAACAACTAACAGGAAACCATGCTCGTGGTCCACAAAGCATAAGCTAGGAGGGATGTCAAGAACTTAGAAATTCCAGCTATGAGTTTGGAAAATTCAAAACTGGATACTATTCAGTAGAATTGAACCAAAGTGGTAGCTCATGATCATTATGTCTATAAATGGGAGTATTTATAACAGCGCACACTAAACAAGGAATTCTATGATTCCACAGGAGAATCTGAACAAGCTAATGACCAATCTGAGGAGCACTCACCCCCACTTTGTACGGTGCATCATCCCCAATGAAACTAAGACTCCTGGTAAGACCCTTCCAGTATCTATCCATACAGGTCCCAGTGCGTTTGTTTCTGAATCTAGACCATGAAATGCATGTGTTCTTTCAGGGGCCATGGAGCATGAACTGGTCCTGCACCAGCTGAGGTGTAACGGGGTGCTGGAAGGCATCCGTATCTGCAGGAAGGGGTTCCCCAGCAGGATCCTCTATGCAGACTTCAAGCAGAGGTTGTATATTTGTCACTGTGGATTATTTTAAGGTTTTTGCTGTTGTCTTTTCCTTTTAACAATTAGAAAAGCAAAACATTCAAGTGACTTGGGGATACGTTGTAAAGTCCTTTGACTATACAAAGAATAGATAAGGGGATAATATAGTTCCTTCAATAGTATTCTTATGGTAAGGAGATTTGTTGGGTGACAATATCTATGTCATTTATTTGGTTGGTTTAAACAGATACAAGGTTTTAAATGCAAGTGCCATCCCCGAGGGACAATTCATTGATAGCAAGAAGGCTTCTGAGAAACTGCTTGGCTCCATCGACATTGACCATACTCAGTATAAATTTGGTCATACCAAGGTAATCGTCTTGAAATCCAGCTTAACGTTTTCCTGCCCCTTTAAATGTTATGTGAAGCTCCTGATCTGTAATGTTGCCTGCACTCAGGTCTTTTTCAAAGCTGGTCTTCTGGGGCTCCTAGAGGAGATGAGAGATGACAAGTTGGCCCAGCTTATTACCCGGACCCAGGCCATGTGCAGAGGGTTCTTGGCGAGAGTGGAGTACCAGAAGATGGTGGAGAGAAGGTATGAATAAGGGCAACATTCATTTTCTAGTCCCTTTATTCCTGATTCCTGTTAGAATCCAACCTTGAACATTTCTGTTCCTATTACAGAGAGTCCATCTTCTGTATCCAGTACAATGTCCGTGCCTTCATGAATGTGAAACACTGGCCCTGGATGAAGCTGTATTTCAAGATCAAACCTCTCTTGAAGAGTGCAGAGACAGAGAAGGAGATGGCCAACATGAAGGAAGAATTTGAAAAAACTAAAGAAAACCTTGCAAAGGCAGAGGCCAAAAGAAAAGAGCTGGAAGAAAAAATGGTAGCTCTGATGCAGGAGAAAAATGACCTGCAGCTCCAAGTACAGTCGGTGAGTCTCAAAGTTCTCTCTGATGCTAAAAGGATTCCTCACAATCAAGTGACTGGCTAAAAATAATTTAAATTAAGAACTCCTTTGAGTGTTCTATAACATTGTACACACAACAGTATTGCAAATCAGTTCAGTTGGAGTCTTAGTTACCTGGAAGGAAAAAAATCCAAACATTTCTTATTTTTTTAGTTGTTTTTCCTGGCAGACTGTGGATGAGAAATAGGGAGATCTTCGCTTCCCTACAATTCTACCTATTGACAAATGTCAAAAGAACAGTATTATTAGTGAACAGGGAGGAGACCTTGTAATAAAACAAGAGTAATTACAAACATCAAGGTTGGCTTGCATCTTTACTGTAGTTTGTAAAGACTGAGGTTTTCCAAAATGAGAAGAATAGATTATTGAAGAAGATGCCTAAGTCTCTCTCTCTCTCTCTCTCTCTCTCTCTCTCTCTCTCTCTCTCTCTCTCTCTCTCAGCAGTATTCCACCTACTACCCACTTAGTAACTATCTCATGAGTTCTAGAGCCTAGAGATACTAGCATGCTGGCACAGAGTTTATATTCCAAATCTCATTTCTTCATGAGAATCAAGGTTAATATTCATCCAAGTACTGCCTGTCCCTGTGACCCTGTGACTCTTCCAGTCATTCTTCTAATTCTAAGCTATGCGGTCACTGGAAGACATTCTTTCCATTTAAGTCACTTTTTTCTGATGTTCACTGTTCTCTTAGTGAGGTCTTAATACTCAGTTCTTTATTTTAGTATCTTTTTTATATACTAAACTTTAATAAAATAAACATTAAGCAAAGAAAGCAGATTTGAAATCATATGCTGACACACTAATCATATACTAAAACAACGGTATCATAGTTTCACTGGAAACGATGTTTTACATTTCTTTGCTATTATCCAAGTTAATAGTCAGTGCCCTGACAATTTTGCTCAGTGGTCAAAAGCTAACTAAAAGAAACCTAATGCCTTTAAACATCATTTGCTTGCTTACTTTCAAAATATTAATAAAATCTAAAAGGTTCAGGGAACTAAAATCTAAAAATGTCTAATATTTCTTCACAGGAAGCAGACAGCTTGGCTGATGCAGAGGAAAGATGCGACCAGCTGATCAAAACCAAAATCCAGCTGGAGGCCAAAATCAAAGAGGTGACTGAGAGAGCCGAGGACGAGGAGGAGATCAACGCCGAGCTCACGGCCAAGAAGAGGAAGCTGGAGGACGAGTGCTCAGAGCTGAAGAAAGACATCGATGACCTTGAGCTGACACTGGCCAAGGTTGAGAAGGAGAAGCACGCCACAGAGAACAAGGTATGAGATGTGTACATGGGAAGCTTCTGACTCATTTTAATTATGAAGTAAAACATAAAACCAAAACTATTAAGACCTAACATTTAATGCCAAGCACGTTTGCTTCCTAAGGTGAAAAACCTTACAGAGGAGATGGCAGGCCTGGACGAAACCATCGCCAAGCTGACCAAGGAGAAGAAGGCCCTCCAGGAGGCCCACCAGCAGACCCTGGATGACCTGCAGGCAGAGGAGGACAAAGTCAACACCCTGACCAAAGCCAAAATCAAGCTGGAACAGCAAGTGGATGATGTGAGTCTTAATACCTCAGAAACATTTTTCGAAGATTTATAATTAAGCAATGCCCTGACATAATGGGCATTACCAAAGCAAGAACTTCCCTCATGCAAAAACTTTAGGATGTAATTGCTGACATGAAGACCAAGATGCACACACAAGAAAATCAACAAGACAGGGGCTGATATCAGATGATATGAGTTAAAAAGAATGAAAGGCAGTGAGGGCTTGCTCACCAAGATTTGTATGAACGAACCAGTCTTTAGCTCACTGGAAACACTGGCTTCAAGAACTCAAGGGTGGAGGCAGGAAGCATAGCAACATATAGACAGTCATCATGTTCAGAGGGACAAGGGACACTGGACAAGGCTATGGAAGATCAGCTGGCCTTACATATGGTAGGATATCTAAGCGATAACCTATTGGACTTGTGTGAATACAGGCTGCATTGGCCAAGGTCATGTGTGAACAAATCCCTTTGCTGCCCATCACATGTAGGAAATATTGCCCGTAAGGGACTCAGTAAGAGGTATAGAAACCATGATGTCTCACTAGTAGTCATGGCACAGATCAATACACTTCACATTTTAAACACTGACTCTTTAGTCTAAGCAAACAGTAGAAAAGAAGGAGTGATGAGGCAGGTCTTCCTAATTCACTAATTTATAATCTCTTCCCTCCCTACCCCAGAGCTGATACACTATGAATTAATGTTACCAATTTAGCCTGGGGACCTGCTATTCTGGGGACTGCATTCACAAATTGTTAACTTTTAGCTTGAAGGCTCTCTGGAACAAGAAAAGAAAATCCGGATGGATCTTGAAAGAGCCAAGAGGAAACTGGAGGGGGACCTGAAACTGGCCCAGGAGTCCACAATGGACGTAGAAAATGACAAACAGCAGCTGGATGAGAAACTCAAAAAGTAAGCGGTGAAGATAAAGGTCTCAGGGGAGAAATTATTATCAATGGCTCTGTGATTGACACAAGAACTTTCCTTATAGGAAAGAGTTTGAAATGAGCAACCTGCAGAGCAAGATTGAGGATGAGCAGGCCCTTGGCATGCAGCTGCAGAAGAAGATCAAGGAGTTGCAAGTAAGTCAATGGCTTCCATCAGTCTAACCCATCAGTAAAAGAAAAATGACCCAAGAAGCTGAGTTGGTCCTTTCCACCACCCCCAGGCCCGCATCGAGGAGCTGGAGGAGGAAATCGAGGCAGAGCGGGCCTCCAGGGCCAAAGCAGAGAAGCAGCGCTCTGACCTCTCCCGGGAACTGGAGGAGATCAGTGAGAGGCTGGAAGAAGCTGGCGGGGCCACTTCAGCCCAGATCGAGATGAACAAGAAGAGAGAGGCTGAGTTCCAGAAAATGCGCAGGGACCTGGAGGAGGCCACCCTGCAGCACGAAGCCACAGCAGCCACATTGAGGAAGAAACATGCAGACAGCGTGGCAGAGCTTGGGGAGCAGATTGACAACCTGCAGAGGGTGAAGCAGAAGCTGGAGAAGGAGAAGAGTGAGATGAAGATGGAGATCGACGACCTCGCTAGTAACATGGAGGTCATCTCCAAATCCAAGGTACAAACATGATATAAATGTCAAAGAGATTTCTGTAGGCAAATCATTAGGAACTCACAGGAGGGTCAATACATGTTGGGACTAGGGAAGTGGGGAGTAGGTCTGATGTGCTCACCCTAAGTGAGAATAGCCATACCCAAATAATAGAAGGAGTGAAAACTGGGCTCCTTCAGAAACCAAAAATTACTATCCAGATCTACATTTTGAGATTTTGAAATGCTTTATATCAACCATGGGGTTGATTTATCCTTTATGATCACACAAAATTTTCTTCTGACAAACATGCCATGGGCTCAGTCAGGTACCATTATCTTATACCACAGCTAAGAACATCTAGAGAAGGCACTGGATTCACCAAACAACATAGTAGTAGTATGCTCAGACCATGTATCTTGTTGTTCTTCTCATGACATCTGAAGCTTGTTATTATCTTTGTCTGTAAAGACAGTTTATTCTCAAATCAACAGCTATGTCTGCATCACTCAAATGGTCTTTGGTGCAAGTTCTTGCTTGGACAGGCTCTATAACTCTTTGAATGCAGGGAAACCTTGAAAAGATGTGTCGCACTCTGGAGGACCAGGTGAGCGAGCTGAAGAGCAAGGAGGAGGAGCAGCAGCGGCTCATCAATGAGCTGACAGCACAGAGGGGGCGTCTGCAGACAGAGTCAGGTAGGCTGTATCTCTGGAACCACAAACGTACCATGGGTGTTCAATTTGCTGAGCACTTTACTGAGTTACTTTAGGTCACATATCACCTTCTGTGGAGGCATCTCGTTATTGAGCAATGGCGTAAAAATGTTGTTGGGTTTTTTTTTTCCCAGAAGAAAGATAGGTAGTTCAGTAGGTAGGTAGGTAGAGAGATTGGTTGATACAATCTTTTTATCCTTTTGATTTGGATGCAATAAAAAAGTTATCACATATGAGTTAGGCATTTAGACACATACCCATAGTTGTAGTCAAGAGAGTTGAGGTAGAAGGATGCTAAGTTTAAGATTAACCTGTCCTATGTTGTGTGCTTTAGGCCAGCTTAGACTATATACCAGGACTTGATCTCAGAACAAACAGAATTATCAAATACAAAGTTTATCCCCCTAGTGACTCTTCACTTTTCCAAATACTGTCGCAAGCTAACAGTTATTTATCTCATTACCCTGTATGATGTTATCCCCATTTGAAGATGACACATCTCGGGAATGATGGAGTACCTTGTCCAAGTACAAATTGCTGGGAATGAACCCAGTTCAGTAAGGAAACAGGAGCACAAGCGAAGCTATAGTTTTGACCGTCCTGATTGGGAAGTCTCTGCATGGATTTCTCTTAATGACTTGACCAACTTTCTATTAAGGTCATCTTGCTCCTCCTGTGACACTCAAAGACTGTATTATTGTTATTAAGGTGGGCAGGACATTCACAGTAAAACAAAAGCTATTCTCAAGTTAGGGGACTCCCCCAGATTTGTCCTCTTCGGTACACATTTTTATTCCTATCACTGGCTTGATCTTAAAAGGTTAATCATTAAACATCTGCTTCCTAATAAATTTCAAAACAAGTAAGACTTGTAACAAATTTTCACAGGGAAGGGTGCTGCTGCAAGGCTTTCCTCACCTTGTATTTTTTTGAATATGTTACTTCAAGAACAGAAGACAACCTTAAGCACCATTTGGTTTGGGAGATGTTTGTAATTCAGAACCAACTTATTCTGGGGACAGAAAGACAATTGCTTGCTTTCCCAACATGGACAGGTTTCTGAGAGTGTCTACTGAGCATCAGTTCTGCATCTGAGGTCTATTATTTGAAGATTTCCATTTCCCACCAAAAAATGTTTCAGGGGGCCAACACAGTGACTTGGTAGCCAGAAAGCATCTGGTGCTTTGACTGTTCTCTGTACTTTTTTTCTATGTGTTTGCTCACCTCTTTTAACTGCAATCAGATCATCTTAGATATCTCCCAAAACCTTCTTGATTGATCATAAAGAGTTTGGCTCAAAATTCTCCATATTCTCATTGTACAAAGATTTTCTCAGCAGTGTTGAAGTGGACAATGGACATCTGATACAACCTCCATCTGTCACCACATTTTAGAATCGGTACCTTCTCTGCCCCAGTTTTTATTTTAGAGTTTTAATATCTAACGTCAGGCTGAGTTTTCTGCACCTCGGTCTTTACAGGTGAATACTCACGTCAGCTAGATGAAAAGGATTCATTAGTTTCCCAGCTCTCCAGGGGCAAACAGGCATTCACTCAACAGATTGAGGAACTGAAGAGGCAGCTTGAAGAGGAGATAAAGGTGAACCAGCTTCTTGTTGTCATGGTTATCATCAGTCTTGTAGTTGTTTGTGTTTTCTCTCTGTGTGTGGATTCCCCCTTTTGCTAGTGAGATCTAAGAGCTTAGAGAATAAAGACCAATTTAAACACATAAAATTAAACCTCTAAACTCTTATTTTTCAGGCCAAGAGTGCCCTGGCTCATGCTCTTCAGTCCTCTCGCCATGACTGTGACCTGCTGCGGGAACAGTATGAAGAGGAACAGGAAGCCAAGGCTGAGCTGCAGAGGGCCATGTCCAAGGCCAACAGTGAGGTGGCCCAGTGGAGGACAAAATATGAGACAGATGCCATCCAGCGCACAGAGGAGCTGGAGGAGGCCAAGTATGTGCCTGACTTGGTTAAAATGGCAATATGTCTACTAACAAAGTGCTTGGCTCAGGAATTCTCTGTGGGCAGGGTGTCCTTGCTTTCTCAAAGCTCAAGAATGCTGGAGAAAATGTGAACATCAATCCATTGGGGAAATACAAATACCCTAGGTAATCTGTGGAAAGATATGACAGAAGTCCATGGTAGACAGAGAAAAGATGAAGGCAACAGGAAGCCGAATGGTAATTTTTCAAAGAGGGGAACTTCTAACCTCATTCTGTCTACACAGGTGCAGATAGAATTAGTATAATAGCTTATTCAGTTAATTATATACTCTCATGTGCTTCTCTACTCTCTCTCTCTCTCTCTCTCTCTCTCTCTCTCTCTCTCTCTCTCTCTCTCTCTCAACCACTATTGCAATAATTGGCCTAGGGGTATGGGTGCAAAGACAAAAATAATCTGGATTGATAGTAGCTCTCTTTTTATATGCAAAACTATGACTGTAAGAGGAAATAGAAATATGTGATCAAGGCCCAATGTGGTATATGGAGATGCTGCAGTAAGCGAGAAAGCACACGGTTTTATAAAGGAACAGACATCCAATGTCATCTGAAAGTTCAAGGCTGAAGTTTTGTGAGAAAGGATCTAGGTAGGAAAGAATCTTACTCATCAGTTTAAGGTGCCCTTAGGCATCCATTCTCAGAATAATGCACAACCTATCTGCTGATGAAAAATTAATGTTTCGGTAGATGCTTAAGGGTGATTTTGAAATAAACTCTCAGAGCTACATTTATTTTGGGAAAGATTTTTTTTTTTAATTGACAAATTAACAAAAAGCTGGCAAAAAGAGAAGAGATACAATTACTCAGACCAAGACAAGGATGTCTCATTTGAATTTACCATTAGAGTACTTAGTATGTGGGCCAGCCTACATGAACACAAAGATTAGCAACACACAGATTCCAGTCTCTGAGCATTAAAACTAAATGGAGACACAGGCATAACTGGCAGAAATTTGAGGCAGATTCTAGATCCTTTCTCACAAAGGAAGGCAGAGGGGTCGAGTTGGTTCAAGTTCCACAAAGTATAACTATGCTGAAAGATGGCTGCATTTAGCACTTGGTAGTTGGAGGGCAACAATGAGTTCCCAGAGAGCCAGTTGTACCCAACAAGCTTCAGAAACACTGGCTGGGGAAGTGTGGCATTGGAAATGCTCACTTATAGATGTTTTGAAATAGTCAGTTCTACTGATGACCATTCACATTTACTATCCATTTTCATTTCTCAGGAAGAAGCTGGCTCAGCGTCTGCAGGATGCTGAGGAGCACGTAGAAGCTGTGAACGCCAAGTGTGCTTCCCTGGAGAAGACGAAGCAGCGGCTGCAGAATGAAGTGGAGGACCTCATGATTGACGTGGAGAGGACCAATGCGGCCTGCGCAGCCCTGGACAAGAAGCAGAGAAACTTTGACAAGGTGTGCTTCCAGATCCTTCTACAGTCTTCAGTGTGATCTAACCACTTGGCTGCCCTCATCCATTAGCAAAAAGTGTGTGTGTGCATGTGTGTGTACTTCTTTGTGATTATTTTTTTCTCCTTCATAATTATTTTTCAATCTGAGATCCCTCAGATCAAACTCAGAGTTTCTAGAACACACAGCTTCCACCCCACCCCTCAAACTTCATCAACTACATCTTTTCTTCATCCCTTTCTTTTCAGATCCTGGCGGAATGGAAACAGAAGTATGAGGAAACCCATGCTGAACTTGAAGCCTCCCAGAAGGAGGCCCGCTCTCTCAGCACAGAGCTGTTCAAGGTTAAGAATGCTTATGAGGAATCTTTAGACCAGCTCGAAACCTTGAAAAGGGAAAATAAGAATTTGCAACGTGAGTGCCTCTCCCATTTTCTTTAAGAGAGATTTGAAGGTACGTCCCATTTCTATACACATTTCTATTTCTTCTTTTCCTAACAGAGGAGATTTCTGACCTCACTGAACAGATTGCAGAAGGAGGGAAACGTATCCATGAACTGGAGAAAATAAAGAAGCAAATTGAGCAGGAAAAATCCGAGCTCCAGGCTGCTTTAGAGGAAGCAGAGGTAGACACTCTACTGAACATTTCATAACAATTATAGAAGGAACCAGGTCCTTGCTCTGGGGTGCAAAGATTGGTGAATCAAAAACATGAAAAATGATTCTTTATTCTCTCCACTGAGGATGATGATAAAGAATGAACACAAGTACCATAATTACATATTAAGATTGTGGTAGAAACAGAAAACAAACAAATATGAGTAAGGGGAGGGTCCCTCCTTAAGGAGAACCATCTGGCTAGAGATAGAGAAGTACATAACACCAACGATTATGCACACTGTGTATATCTATAGCAATAGAGTAAAGGAGCATATCAAAATGTATGGTGGTAGCACAAAGACAGGATCAAGTGGGGAGGGATAGTTTAACTTTCCTAGGACACTACACAGTGCCATTCTCCTGCTAATGTCACTTCTTGGCTGTCCTTAAGGCATCTCTGGAGCATGAGGAGGGGAAGATCCTGCGCATCCAGCTGGAGCTGAACCAAGTCAAGTCTGAGATCGACAGGAAGATTGCTGAGAAGGATGAGGAGATCGACCAGCTGAAGAGAAACCACATTAGAGTCGTGGAGTCCATGCAGAGCACGCTGGACGCCGAGATCAGGAGCAGGAACGACGCCATCAGGATCAAGAAGAAGATGGAGG
>CM052710.1:50546535-50581405 GCA_028551405.1 Uromys caudimaculatus | reverse complement strand
GAGCAAAGTAACTCAGTTACAAAAGAATGAACATGGTATGTACTCACTGATAAGTGGATATTAGCCCAAACGTTCAGAATACCCAAGTTTCACTTTACAGTAACTGCTGGACTGAGAGTGAGGTCCCAGATGGAGGAGTTGGAGAAGGGACTGAAGGAGCTGAGGGAGTCTGCAGCCCCATGGAGGGAGCAATAGTGTCAACTGGCCTGACCCTCCTGGTCCTCATGGAGGCTGGACCACCAACCAAACAATACACATGGAGGGACCCATAGTTCGGACCACATATGTGGCAGAGGAGGGCCTTGTTGGCCATCATGGGGAGGAGAGGCCCCAGTATGTCAAGGTGGGAATATGGGAGTGGGTGGGCGGGTGGGTGGGAGGTGGAATTCCCTCATAGAGGTGGGGGAGGGGGAGGGGATAGGTGGTTTCCAAAGAGGAGACCTAGAAAGGGGGAAACATTGGAAATGTAAATAAAGTATCAAAAAAAAAAAAAAAACCCATTAGCCAAATTAAATACTTTGTTTTAAAAGAGAAAAATACTTTCTTTTTCCTTGGTCATTGGGGTTTTTGCACAGCAATAGAAAAATAACTAAGATAGAATGTGAGACCCACTCTTCTTCAAAGTCTAAGCTTGAACTATACTTCTTTAAGGAAATCTTCATATACTCTCAAGAATAGTTCATGTCTCAGACTAGAGAGATGATGGCTTGGCTTCCTGCTCCTCCAGAGGACCTGGATTCAAAAGCACAAATATGACAGCTCACAACCATTTCTAATGCCAATTTCAGGAGATCTGACACCATCTTATGGTTTCTGTGGGCACTATGGACACATATGGTACACAGACATACATGCAGGCAAAACACCCCTATAATTAAAAAATTTTAAAAATAGTTCATATCTCCTAGTTACTATGATTTTTTGGTTTATGGCTCACTGTAACTATAGACAATATATTTCTGTCACATCAAAATGTAAGCCTCATATAGGCAGGCCTGGAGCCTTGTTGTATCTTTAGGGTTTAGAGCAACAACCAATGCTTTTTCCTGTTCAGCTATTGCTTCCAGTCTCATCTGCTTGAATCACTCCACCCTGATTCTATCTTTCATCCTGTGCTCAGTTTTGAGTCCAAATCACGGATCATTCCCTGTCTCTCCTCTCCTTTCACTTCATCCTACCTTAACTCTTGGTTTATGGATTATATCCAGTCTTATCTGGAATGTCCAGTTATTCTAAGCCATCTCATCTTTCCTCTCCAGTTCTTTTGTTCTGCCTATGCCTTCTACTTGCTAGCACATCCTAGCTCATCACCCACGGCTGTTCTTGCTTGCTGTCTTATCTCCCCTCCTCATCTAGGCTTGCTGCCTTACACTTCAGCTATTCCACCTTGGCTCACCTGGTCGATTTTGCCTGACCTCACCTACTCAGTTCCTGTATTGTTTTATCGCTGGTGCAGTCGTTCCATCCTGGCCTCTCCTGGTCCTCACTTTCTGCACTTTTTTTTATCTTTACTTCCCATTTATTATGCCATCCTCTCTCTCTCTCTCTCTCTCTCTCTCTCTCTCTCTCTCTCTCTCTCTCTCTCTCTCTCTCTCTTGTTTCATAAAGCACCTCATGTTCTCTCTCATTCAGTTATACCACCTTATCTTTCCCCTTGAGTTCTGCCCTAACTCACCTCTCCTCTCCAGTGGTTACATGTGACATCTTGGTCCTGTTACTCAAGGCAAGCCCACATTTTAGAATGATTTCTGTTTTACTTGTTTAAATAAAAGGAGTTGTATCTAGTCATATTTTATTTCTGAATTTCTTCCAACTGCAGCACGTATTTAATAAGAACACCTTTTTCTCTAATAGTTTCTTAGTTTCGACCCCTTTAGCCAACTGGCAACCACTCACATAGTGAAACTTATAGAGTGCAGACATACCCACTAATAACTGGTGCAAGGAAACTAAAATACTGGTTCCATCTCTCCTCGCAGTGGAATCTTCTGGAGTCTTCCCTCTTCATGGCCATGCCTCACGGATGTGCCACCCCGAGGGAAGGTAGTGTATCCTCTTTCCTCTCCTTCCGGCACTGTGGCAAAAGCCCGTTGCCGGCAGTTGTGGCACTGGCATTCTGTTACTTTTTTCTACATTAAAGGTTTCCTAGTGCCATATCTCAAAGAGAAGAGTAAATCCTAAAATTTACCTTGGCCTTTAATCTCCAAGAACTTCTCCTGGAGCAAAATAGCAAAGCAGGTCTTGCTGTCCAGCTGAGATCCAGCAGGTATTCAAGGGGACCTGAGCTGGAATTAGAATTATCTGATTCATTTTTCATTGTAGTCCATGAATACCCAGGAAATTAGATTCTCAAACACTAATTACTAATGTTACCTGAATAGTGGGGACAGCATTTGATTCCTCAACTCTGAAGTGTCAGACAATGAGGAAGGAAATGTGGTTAATCTACTTTTAAATACCGTACCAGGAAACGATGGAGCCCTAAAGAGTGAAATGGACCGACTGTTACAGAAAGTCAAAGCATTCCACTCTTCCCCTTCTGACACTTGTTTTCCTAAGACTCTGTGCCATGATTTAATTATAACATCTAGCAGGTGCTTCTTCCTCTCCACAGAGTGGAAGAAGAAGGAGAAAGGTGTAGACAGGCATGGAAGGAAAGCAGTGAGTGAGTAAAACTGCTGCACGTGTTGGGGCCAAGGGATGACTATGTCACCAAGACAAAACTTTCCCATTTATGTCCAGCAACATAAGAACACAAGTCTTGACAGAGTTCTGACTTTCAGACTTATATATTTTCCACAGATCTGTGTGTTGTGTCTTGGTTTTAGCTTATTTATAGCTTCCTGGTTTTGGAAATGTCAACTTCTGGTGGGTAAGTACGTGCAAGAGGATGTTGCAGCAATACATGAAGCTGAGTTATGGGGAAGGGGACAAAGAGAGTTGGGGAAGTGCTTATCAAACTGAAGTGTGTAGGAAGAAGATATATGACCACCTCTGAGCTTACAACTCAGAGTAGAAAACGTGATAGGAGAACACACCTGATATGGCAGAACAAGAAGGGGCAAGCCGACTGAAAGAGAAGGCAAGACACTACACATTGGAAAAAGCATGTAGATTACAATTAATGACTGACATAGAACTAAATCTGTAACTTCCCAGTAGTGATGTTGTGGGAGTCTTGGATTAATTTAAAAGAAAACAAATACTAATTGGATTTGCTGGGGTTTAAGATGTTTTATTGATGTGCTGTCATGGTTGGACACCACAAAAAGTAGGCTATGAATATCTCCAGTCCGGGTTTCAACTCTGTTACAAAATTTATATCAAAACCTGAAGAACCTGTCTACTGGACATTCCCTAAGCACCTACAATCTTTTACAACACTTTAACTCCCTTGGAGATTCAGAGTCTGTGTGCAACTGTGACCTGCATCCCTAAGGGAGGAATGTGTACCTCAGCGCCCCCTAGTGACACTGTCCTGAGCATTTTATAAAGAAGTGCAGGAATGAGACTATATACCAATTCACACACAGTAATATAACTTAACATAGTTACAACACACAATTAACTTTTATGACCATGCAAGATTTAACCAGTGTTAAGTTTCTCCTAGATGTGTTTGCAATAGATAAAAAAAATATACAAACTCTCAGAAACCTGTATTTCCTCATCTGTGAGGATAATAGGGGGAAATACCAGCAAGAAGTGTTTATTGGGCTGCTGAATAGCACATCCAAAATACACTCTACTTTGGAATAAGGCAAGCATTCCCACATGTATGTAGTCATAAAGTACAACTCGAGTACAAGAGAGCTCAGATTCCTTTTCTGTGTCCTCTATTTAGACACCCGTTGGACAAGCAAGTCCAGAGGAATCATGCTCACCCTCTGTCAAGGTCGCTTCTCTTCTCTTCCTGCCCATGATCTGTGGTGTTCTCTGATGTCTACTATTGTGGTCCCTGCTGGTTGCCACTATTGTGTCATTATCATGTTTCTGGGGTTCTCAAGGTTGTAACTGATTAAAGGAATGATGGCGAGGTCTATAGTCAGTCCCTTTTAGCTGCTAATGTACAAATGTGCTCTCTGTTTCGTTCAAATTTTCTTCTTTCATCTTTCAGATACAAATGTATTTAATAAATAATTATTATGTCTATAATAGCTATGAAAGCTCCTAAAAGGGGTAAAAAAAATGAGTTGTGAAAAATCTTAGAGGGTCAGAACACTTTCTGGCTTCCAGCCTAACACTTTGGGTAAGCCACTCACTCATGTGGGTTGCTGCCATGAAGGAAAACCTAATTTCATAGCAGTAGACCCAAAGACAATTTAAAAGTATAAAAGATTTAACCTGTGAGCCTGTGAAAGACAAGTTCACCTAATAGAATTATAAAGCAACCATCTACTGAATTTAGCAATTTAAGTCAGGAGACCGTGGTTGAAAATGTCACGCCAGATCACAGGGACAGTTAGAGTAGATTTCCTGTCATATTCAGCAACAGCTGTGCCCGTATCAAGTTAGTCAAATCTAATTTCTGCCTTTCAAGGGCACTGTGGGAACCGATCCGCCCACCTTCTCTGTCCACCTTCTCTGTCTCTCTCCATGTTTTGTGGACAGCATGCCTTTCCTCCCACCTTAAGTAAAAGTATGTAGTACCCATCTCATTGGAGCTACAGCTAGCCCTGAGCATTTGCCCATGGCCTGGGAAGCCATGTCTGTATCTCCTTCTGTGATGCAGGAGAGACATGCATGGGGTATCACACAGCAGCCCGCTGCCCCTGCAGTAGAAGTGTGAGTGGGAGACATCTATGACAACCCCTCCAGAAAGAGACCAGACAAGTTCATCTCTGTTCTTACTCCTCCTTGTCTTACTGCCCCCCCCCCCACTGTCTAATCTGAGAATTCACTTTCTCCCTCATGGTTAGACCTTCAGACTTCAGAAGAATCTATCACCGGTCTTTCTAAAACCCCAGCCCTTGCCTGAGAATTTCATCTTAATATCTGTCACTCAGTGCTTCCAGTCACAGTGTCAGATCTGAAGTTCATTCCAGACTCCGTAATGGCTCTAAGCACTAGCAGATTAATTGGTCCCACTCTCCTCACACAGGGCTCATCCTGCCGAAACAGCTTTATAGGCACGAGAGTAAGTAGGGACCTGGCTTTGAATTCCGTGATGAATGATACAACACCCAAGCCGGAGAAACAGCCTCCGAAACCCTGGATCCACAGTCCCTATCAGATGCCTATAAAGAACCCTAGATCATCCCCTGTCAAATTATTTATAGATGACAAGAAATATTTCTAATTATATCCATTCACAGCCACAGTCAGTGAATATTGTGCAAAGAGATTGCCAAAAATGGTTTTGCCAAGTAGGTCCCCAGCTAGGACAGCTGAGGTGGCTGCTGTGTTTGCAGAACAGCCTCTATAAAAGTGAAGCTGGGGTGCCTCTGTCCTGTCCTTCCTCAAATCCTTAAAGGTAGGTATGTGTGGCAGAACACTTGGCGAGCTGTGCACTCCTGATGTAAAGGGGTGCTCATGTGAGGGAGATAACTATTCCTTCCCAAACTTTGAGTACCGTCCACACCCCCGAGAAAGGCATTGCATACAACATAGTTCTAAGACTTTGTGATTAAATGGGAGGGAAATACCCAGCATCTCTTTTTTTCTTTCAACAGTACTTGTCTGATTCAAGCCTGCTTCCTTCTTCATCTGGTAACACAAGAGGTAAGAGAAATTTATTATCACCTTCCAAAGAACAAAGGGCTCTCTATTGCTATGTTTTAATGAGTGGCTATTTTATTTTCTACCTTATTATTGGGCATAGGCGCAACTGGTCTTTGAAAACAGCTTCTCGTGAAACTGCCTTTTAAAGCCATTTAATCAAACAGCAGTTTATGCAATTCCTCCTTTGTATTTTGTTGGGACTGGATGAAGAAGGCGACCCTCATGTATATTTAATATGAACTGCTATGCAATTCAACCAATGAAAGAGGCTGAATAGGAAAAGAAAACAAACAAACATTGCACAAGAAGTCAAAATTTCTGGGTGCCAATCTAGGCTTTTCACTGTTTCAACTCCCTGGGCCACGCCAGCTAGCTTTTACATGTCTTCAAACGTGTGTGTCGCAAGAGCATTAACACTAGACCTGGACTTAGACAGCTGGGCCCATAGCTCGTCACTGTCTCTTACCACCTCCGTGACTCTGGATGACCCTTTACCTTGCTGAACCTTAGTTTCCTCATCAGTAAAATCAGAAGGGCAGATTCAAGTCGGCTGCTAAGGTCCCTCTGGCTCTTGTCTAAGATTTAAGCCAGTAGCTGCCAAGGACTCTTCCACCAATGAAAACATTCAATGGGTCTCCCATTTTCTGCATGAGGAGATGTACATGAAGAACATACAAATGAAGAAAGCTTGCTATGTATTAAACAAGTGATTTAAGCAAGTTTATAGTTAATACATTAAGTAATATCAATGCAGAAAAAGTAGTAAATCTATTGCTTCCAAGGGAATAAATGTTACTTGTTGACACCGGAGGTAATTACTACTGTGTGGACAGAGCCCAACATCACACAACAAAGTGGAGGTCCCTTGAAGGCTAGTGACCCAAAGGTGACAAAGGACTTCTGAGACAGGAACAGAGAGATGGTGTCCTTCCTGTGCCTCAGGATATACTGCATAACAACAATCGTTAGGGCAGAGTAATCTATTCAAAAGTGCTTCACTTAAAAACCCCCAAACTAGGTCATGGAATAGCATTTGAAGGGGAAAATGCTAACACCCAATGTTTCAATATCTGTCCCTTGAAAACAGGTCTCAATTTTCATGTATCCCCATAAGCCTTTGATTGATTCTAAGCTACAGTATGGGGGAAATTTCGTATCTATGTTAAGAAGACTTTCACTGTTTATACCAGAAGGTTGAGATGTCATTGAGGAACATTTGTCATTACTGTCAGTCACTAGTACCAACATGCTGCCCTCTGTACTGTCCCCTCCTCCACTCCAGAGGTCACCAGCTTTTTTCTGGCCAGAGAGGGAGTTGTTTTATCTGACCAGGATTTGTCAGTTGGAAAAAAGAAAAGTTGTGAATTGGTTTCGGCTTGAAACTTCATAGTGGCTGTCAGTTTCAGGAGAGAAATTAGAAAGGTGGTGTTTTCAAAAAGAGAGGATAGGAGAGAGGGAGGCCATAAGTCTGATGCAGTAGGACCAGGCAGAAACAAAGGGGATGCTGAAGCCAGTAAAACTGAGAAAGACAGACTTTGAGAGGGAATCGCGGGGCAGTCTCACTAAAATGCAGATGCTTGTTTTCCTCAAGCAATCCGTTGAGATATTTTTGCTCAGGATAGAGTGACAACTTGTGCACAGTTTAAAAACTGACAGAAGGGACTTGGTTTTGGCCTGGGACAAGATCATTTGTCATTATTTTACACTTTTCCTTATACTAATATTTTATCAATATCCAGCATGCTTACTTTTCCCTTCATTTACTTAATGCTTGTCTGTTAACTATAAGTGTGCATAAAATATTCAACCTGAATTTAGATGTTTTTTTTCTTACATCCAAACTTAATAATTTTGTCATTCAATTTTAATCGTTTGTGGAAAGGGAAGATGGTTAACTTGTTTTTGGAGACAGTATTTCTTTATTATGTAGCTCTGGCTTTCCTGGAATTATAAAGACAGGCTGGTCTCAAACTCAAAGAGGTCTGCCTGCCTCTGTCTCCCAAGTGCTAGGATCAAAGATGTGCACCATTGTACCAAGCAATGTC
Source organism: Uromys caudimaculatus (assembly GCA_028551405.1). NCBI lineage: Eukaryota > Metazoa > Chordata > Mammalia > Rodentia > Muridae > Uromys > Uromys caudimaculatus. Next base: position 50,573,639 of record CM052710.1, on the reverse strand, counting down.
TAGATTTAAAAAAAATAGGTTCATTAAGATGAAGCAGAAAAGTTATTTTCTATTTCTTTGTATCATCACTATGACAAACAAACAAACAAACAAACAAACAAACGGAACAGATGCATAGGGAAAGGAAAGGGAGTAAAAAGAAGAATACACAGAAACAACAAAAGATGCTGAACACACTTGTAGCAGGACAAATGTGGTTGGATGGCTATCCTCCTCTCCCCAAAGCTCTCAACTGTGGTTTATAATACAGAAGGAAGAGCCAAGGCTTAAAATGTCACAAAAAGTTAAACTATCAACACAGGGCTACTAGGTACAATTGTCTTCTCTTAGCTCCCTGGCACAGTCCGCGGGAGGAACCCGGGATGGCATAAGAGAGCAAACAAAGCCTGTTAATATGGAGGCCCACAGGCCAGGGTCATCATTCCTGTCCATTTCTTTCTCTAGGTGCACCTGGCCCTGAGCTGCCACCAATAGCCCGCAGCCATGAGTTCCGACGCTGAGATGGCCGTTTTCGGGGAGGCTGCTCCTTACCTCCGAAAGTCTGAAAAGGAGCGAATCGAGGCTCAGAACAAGCCTTTTGATGCCAAGACATCCGTGTTTGTGGTGGATGCTAAGGAGTCCTATGTGAAAGCAACGGTGCAGAGCAGGGAAGGGGGGAAGGTGACGGCCAAGACCGAAGCCGGAGCTGTGAGTAACAGCAAGAAGTAGGAGAGGTAGGAAGCATGAATTATCTACTTCTGCTAATTAGATGGCACCAACCGGATCCTTCCATTCTTAACAGACTGTCACCGTCAAGGAAGATCAAGTCTTCTCCATGAACCCTCCCAAGTATGACAAGATTGAGGACATGGCCATGATGACCCACCTGCACGAGCCCGCTGTGCTGTACAACCTCAAAGAGCGATACGCAGCCTGGATGATCTACGTGAGTGTCCCCTGTCATATTTCATCAAGTCCGTGTACTTTCTGTTGTTGAAATGTCCTATTATGTCAGTGTTGTAAACTATGGTGTCTTTGAAAATGTACGTGCAGATAGCTCTCTGCTTAACCGCATTAGTTGGCTATCTGGAACATTAGTGCTGCAGCGGACAATGGAGGAGGGGGAGAGGGGAAGCTGCCAAGGGATGCAACCATGAAACCTCACGAGGGCTTACACTTCCTTAGATCCCTCCCCTTGCCCAGACAGTATTATTTCCAAGTTGGAGTAATGAGGTGATTGCTGACTGAGCATCCTTATCTTTGTGCACAGACCTACTCGGGCCTCTTCTGTGTCACTGTCAACCCCTACAAGTGGCTGCCGGTGTACAATCCTGAGGTGGTGGGGGCCTACCGAGGCAAAAAGCGCCAGGAGGCCCCGCCCCACATCTTCTCCATCTCTGACAACGCCTACCAGTTCATGCTAACGGGTGTGTATATCCATAATCACAACCTCTACAAGCCCTAGAAAACACTTGGATATCATAGCACAGAGCATATGGCCAGTCCCTTGAGAATGAAATGATTTGCACAAGGGATAAGAGCAATAAGAGTGGAAAAACTGATTAAGAATATGATGCACTGATTACAAAAGAATAGGGAAATTTGCTTAGACGTCTATGCTAAATTACAAATTGGTTGATGCTCAATTCCGTTCAATTTGATCCAAGTTAGGTATCAACTCTGCATCTTAATTACATCTACTGTATTATTTCATTTAAAAAGTAAGCTTTGAAATTTCATAAGTGCTATAGGGAATGCAGCCTGGACATTCAAAACATGACAGGACTTTGAATTATGAACCAGGTGAAAGAAGGAGACATGGGACTGTTAGGCCACCTGTTACTTGGCTGATTTTCCTTGTAAAAGAGTGAGCTGGCGCATCCCATAATCCTTTACATTAATGATGACATCAGTGTGGTAATTAGCACATCTTTTACACTTAGTTCCTAAAACTTGTGAAAAGAAGAACACAACTTCAGTAGTGTTTGTGTTTTTGTTTACTTTGTGGTTTCTTCCCCTCACAGATCGTGAGAACCAGTCCATCCTGATTACGTATGTAGACACCATGCCTTTCTGTCTGCTGAGTTTCGTTTGTTAGGGCAGTACCTCCTGCCTCACACTCTGACTTTCATTCTGTCCCCTCAGTGGAGAATCCGGGGCCGGGAAGACTGTGAACACGAAGCGTGTCATCCAGTACTTTGCAACAATTGCAGTCACTGGGGAAAAGAAGAAGGAGGAAGCGACTTCTGGCAAAATGCAGGTGGGCATGTCCATCTGAGGGAGGAAGGAAGAAAACCAGGCTTTTCAAAGTGGCATGTCAAAACCATGGCAACCAGATGCCCACGATGTCAGAGTTTAAAAAATAATCCTTGAAGGGCCTTGTGAGGTTCAGATGAACAGGGTGACATGTGAGCAAGTTATAGGCCGGAGTCTCCACAGCCATTTCTCAGAAGCAAAAGTGGGGCCTGAGAGGCATGAAAATCAAGCCATGTCACAGGCAAGCCCCACTCTCCAATGTGGGCTCCCACCTTCCTTCTGAAGCCTTGCCTAGCTACAGGGCATGTCCAAGGGAGGGAAAGGACAGATGAGAAGTTATTTTAGGATATATAGCTCAGATAACCCAAACTTTATCTTACTTTCCCATTTCTCTTAAGGGGACCCTTGAAGATCAAATCATCAGTGCCAACCCCCTGCTGGAGGCCTTCGGCAATGCCAAGACTGTGAGGAACGACAACTCTTCTCGCTTTGTGAGTCTCCTGGTTGTCCTGTTCGTGTGAGAATGACCACCTTTTAGATATGCCACATCAATGTACTTTCCACTTAGCTGGCCCTTAGTTAATGAAATGGTTTCTTGCTTTTAATCAACTCTCCTTTGCCTTTTTAAGGGTAAATTCATCAGAATCCATTTTGGTGCCACAGGCAAACTGGCCTCTGCAGATATTGAAACCTGTGAGTCAATGAACACTGGTGACTGAGAGTCTTTTCTTTGGGGCATGCATATTGTAAAACCTTGCCCTTCTTTCTGCTGTGTGAAGTTCAAAGCTTAACTTACCACTTGCAGCTTTTTCATTTAAAACATGCTTAATATGCCTTTCCAGATCTGCTAGAGAAATCCAGAGTCACCTTCCAGCTCAAGGCTGAAAGAAGCTACCACATCTTCTACCAAATCATGTCCAATAAGAAACCAGAGCTTATTGGTAAGGAACATTCTGATTTATTTCCATCAAGGAAGACAACACCCTGCCCATGATGTCCCTCTGAAATGTGCTGAAAACCAAACTAACTCTGCATGCTCTTTTTCATGTGCCCAGAGATGCTTCTGATCACCACCAACCCATATGACTTTGCTTACGTCAGTCAAGGTGAAATCACAGTACCCAGCATCGATGACCAGGAAGAGTTGATGGCCACAGATGTAAGCGTTGGGGAGAGGCAGGAGATAGCAAGGTCCTTCCCCTCACGTAGCCCTCTCTTCTTCCATCAGAGTGAAATGGACTAGCAGAGACAGTGGGTCAGACAGGACTAACTTTCAGGCTTTCTACATTTGGGGGGAAAAATCACAGACTTAAATGCCTCCCCATACGAGTATTTACGTTTCAACTATCTGCAATAAATGTTAGTTACCTGACATCCCTCACCTAGCTGGGTCTTTTTTACTTTTTATGGTGTTAGTCACTCTTGGCTCAATACTTACACCCCTATAAGACAGTAATACAGTAATATTCTGAAAGGTTTAAAAAAGCACAACAACCTCACTCCAGGGCCTTGTTAATAATATGTAGTTTCAGGATGAGGTAGCCCCAGCGAGCTAGGGCTAGAAGAAAGGAGGAAGTTTTAAGAGAGACACACTTTCGTATACCTCTATTGATGCTGGGTCCTATCTATAAACCACATCAACACTTAGCATGAGTAACTAAAAATGTAAACAAAATCTGATAGAGTGGAGAACAGAACAGAAAGCATTTCAACAAATGTGAATGGTCAGGGAAAATTCATGCCCAGATACCCCCAATGACCGGTCAAGCTGTGACCTGGTGTCAGAGAAACATGTGGAGAAGCAGTGGGAGCCGATGCTCTTCGCATGCCTCTTCCCACTGAGTCATCCATGTCAAGTGAGTGGGAGGAGGGGAGACTGCAACGTAGGAGAAGAGGAAACGAGCTGCAAGACATGAAACAAGAGGCATGTGGATGGCACACGTGCTGTCTTAGCACCCATACTGCTCACATGCAAAGCCTGGTCTGTGTTTCCTCATGTCACTCTGTGGGTCAGAGGTGAAGAAACTGGCTTGTAAGCCATCAGAGTATTAGGCAGATATAAGGCAAAGCATGGTGAGGAAGTGGGAAGCCAGACCCCTAGTGTCCCCAGGAAGCTGGCCATGGTGGTAATTGTTAATTCAATTCTTTCAACAGACTGCTGTGGACATCCTGGGGTTCACTGCAGATGAAAAGGTGGCCATTTACAAGCTCACAGGCGCTGTGATGCACTATGGGAACATGAAATTCAAGCAAAAGCAAAGGGAAGAGCAGGCTGAGCCAGATGGCACTGAAGGTAACGTTCCTGTTGTCACCATTTATCTGATACAACTGGTAACATGAGCCTTTTCAGGCTGACCTTTCCTGACCTTTCTAAGGAAAGACAGGAGGTTTAGAGTGAAGAGATGATACATTAATATTTTACATTATTGAGCAAATTTATAGGAGCTTTATTATTTCTGTTCATTCCCCTGTTCTGTTTTTTCTCTCTGTGTGTGTGAATGAGTGTGTGAGTGTGTGCATGAGTGTGTGTGTGCATGAGTGTGTGTGTGTGTGTGCGCACGCATGTGTCTGTCTGTCTGTCTGACTCTCTGCCTAGTGCTGGGAACTGAACCTAGGGCCTTGTCCTGAACTACATCTTCACCTCTCTTCATTCTTCATTTGTTTTTTATAAGAAAATATTTACTTCTTGATAGGAGCCCATTTTATTCCAGTGAATAATTCAGAATTTCCTAGCCACCGCTAGGTTAGGGTCTCTCATACTATTATCTGCAGTGTACTTTTGCTGTACTTTAAATGTCACACAGAGCATAGGCTCCCCAAGCTCCAACTTATAAACAACTAGAGCTGGCACAAAGAGCAGGAGTGCTTTTCAGACATAAACAACATTCAGACATAAACTTCACAATATTTGCGCCTCACTCTTTGGGAGAAACCATTGTTGCCAGTGTCATCATTTGCAATGAAGTTGTGTAAGTCACTGCCAGGCCCACTGTTCTTGCTTCTTTCCTGCAGTGGCTGACAAGGCTGCCTATCTGACAAGTCTGAACTCTGCTGACCTGCTTAAAGCCCTCTGCTACCCCAGGGTCAAGGTTGGCAACGAGTTTGTCACCAAAGGCCAGACAGTACAGCAAGTAAGTGTGATTCAAGCCCCTGATTCACTTGAACCACTGGAGACTTAAAAGTTCATCCCTGTGTCCATCTCAAATAACTAAACGGTTGCTCTTCCTGAAGGTGTACAACTCCGTGGGTGCCCTGGCCAAGGCCATGTACGAGAAGATGTTCCTGTGGATGGTCACCCGCATCAACCAGCAGCTGGACACCAAGCAGCCCCGGCAGTACTTCATTGGGGTCTTGGACATCGCTGGCTTTGAGATCTTTGACGTGAGTAACGAACTGACTAGCAGATACACTTTAGCAGTCATGTGACTGACCTGCTAGAGTCCTGGAAATACTCTTCACAAAAGACAAAATACGCTCTACGAAAAGTACAAATTCCTGATGCATTGGGTCATTGGAGGGAACTGAAAACATGTCAGTGAGTGTGAACAGGAAAAAAGAGAATGCTATGTTTTCAAGACTAGAGAGAGTCTCAAAGGATGGCCACAAAAGCTTGTTCAAAACTGATCCTGAGTTCAAGCACACAGGTGTAGAGCTACTTTCTTAGGTCACCCTAGATGAATATGTCAAAGAGCTCCTAGTTAACAACATTTTACCGATTTAAGGATTTAACTCTTAATTTAGAATTATAACACCCTTTAAGGGATGATCTGAAAGTTTAAACCTTCAATATAATAGCTCTAAATGCCTCAATATTTGAAAAAATTGTATTAGCTGCTTTATAGGAAGAAATAGGAAATTTATGACCAATTGCTTACATTCATTTATCTCTTCCTATTTAGTTCAACACCTTGGAGCAGCTGTGCATCAACTTCACCAACGAGAAGCTGCAGCAGTTCTTCAACCACCACATGTTCGTGCTGGAGCAGGAGGAGTACAAGAAGGAGGGCATCGAGTGGGAGTTCATCGACTTCGGGATGGACCTGGCCGCCTGCATCGAGCTCATCGAGAAGGTTTGTGTGACTTTCGAAACTTCAAAGCAGCTACAAAAGTGTCCGCCCTCCTAGGTTTACTTACAATCCCAGTTCTCAAAGAGGAAGCAGTGGCATCTCTTGACATGGCTATGTGCTCTGACCAGTTGGACGGCATGCCATGGGTGATCTGATACTAATAAATAAAGTACAGTAGTTTCTAAGAAAGAACAATAACAATGCACATACAAAATACATGGATTCACATTTTCAGCTCTTATAACTTCACGCTTCCTCAGTTTTTTAATGACATAGAATCTCCCTACGTGACCTTCACTGGCCTTGGAACTTACTGTGTAGAACTAGGTCAGCCTTGAATTTACAGAGATCCTCGTCTTTCTGCCTCCTGAGTGCACATGCAACCATACAAGGACTTCCCTGTTTCTCATTGCTTTATTCCTACATGATTTCACAGGTATGGAAGGAAGGGAGGAAAGCCAGCCGGTCCTTTGAATAGTTCATTGGCCCTGGCGTGGCCACCATGTTGCAGGGCACATGCATCCTCTCATGTGTACTGTATAACAGGGCGTGGCACAGTGAGATGCTTAAGGTCGGGGACTTAATTGTTCAATCTATCAATTTATCCCTTGCTCATGATTGCCATCAAGTAAACACACTAAACTTCCATTTGACCTTACCTTGGGAATGAGCTCTGAATTCTCCATTAGTAATTAAGGGAATTAGTCATTAAGGAAATCAGTCCAATTAAGTTGGAGCAACATACGTATCATATTAGGTATAAATCATTAAACAACTTCAACATTTGCAACTGTTGGACTCCTGGGACTGGAGAGACGGCTCAGTGGTTTTAGAGTGCTTGTTGCTATATCATGAGGAATTGTGATTCCAGCACCCAAATCAAGTGGCTCACAAATACCTGTAACGCCAGCGCCCAGGGATCCTCCATCCTTTTCTGGCTTCCACAGCGTTCAAGCACATACACACATATGCATTCTCTCTCTCTCTCTCTCTCTCTCTCTCTCTCTCTCTCTCACTCTCGCACACACACACACACATTCATACACACACACACACACAGAGACACACAAATGCACATATACATGTACGCACATTGAGATCTTGTCATGTACCTGCTGGTACCAAGAAAGAACCTACATGAAATCTCCCTAAGCAATGATAAAGTAGAAATAAAATGGAATCACCAGCTAGGAAAATTTCAAATACTCAGCTTAAAATTTACAAAAATAGAAAAAAAAAAAAACAACTTAGGTCGCACAACGTAGGAAAATATGTTAATTTGGTGATGAAATGGTTCCACTATCTAGGCTCCAGAAGACACATTTCCTTCACTAGTATTTCAACTTCTGGATTATCGAAACGAGTTTTGAGAATGAATTTTGTGATTCTGGATAATTATCAATGCTAAATTTGCTTTTAGTCTTCTGTATCAAATTTGTCTCAGAAAAGTCAAACTGCTTCGTGAGCAAATTCTGATGGATTACCAGTCCTTAACACCATAGATGTGGGGGAAGGGCTGAACGTACAAAGAGTTTTCATGAGGCAACAGGAGATGCCCTTTCCTCTCAGTGAAGTTTCATTTCTGTCCATCAGACACAGCTTCTCCTTTTCTCATCTTTTCCATGTCTGGAGTTGTGGTCAAGGATGTTACACTGCAAGAAAGGAGTATATCAGAGTATACATACATTTGTAGGATAAAAATAAAGAATTTAGAATTTCATTTTACATACTGAGCACAACATTGGCCAGATGGTCCAGATGGGCTTTTAACCTAAATCTTTCCACAAAGTATATTCTACACGTCCCTCAGATGATGGTGGTTGTATCTTGTTGGAAGAGGAGATGATGAGATAGGATGTCATCTGTTTAGGCGTAATTCCAAGTTCTTCCTTTGGAAGGCCTTCTTTTCAAGTTTGCAGCAATCACACAAATTACCAGGGCATGATTTTCCAAGGGACCCATCACCATCTTCTCCCTTTTTAATGTCCAGCCCATGGGCATCTTCTCCATCCTGGAAGAGGAGTGCATGTTCCCCAAGGCGACAGACACCTCCTTCAAGAACAAGCTCTATGAGCAGCATCTTGGAAAGTCCAACAACTTCCAGAAGCCCAAACCTGCCAAAGGCAAGGCCGAGGCCCACTTCTCCCTGGTGCACTATGCGGGCACGGTGGACTACAACATCATTGGCTGGCTGGACAAGAACAAGGACCCCCTGAATGAGACCGTGGTGGGACTGTACCAGAAATCCGGGTTGAAGACTCTGGCTTTCTTGTTTGCTGGGGGACAAGCTGAAGCAGGTAATTTTTTATAGTATCAACTTGTTCTAAGAATCACATTACAGAAACACACAGTTTGGCAGAGACAATACAGGTCAGTGGTTCTCAACCTGTGACCCTTTGGGGACAGTCAAATGACTCTTTCACAGGGGTTACTTAAGACCATCAGAAAATACAGATACTTACATTATGATTCATAACAGTAGCAAAATTATAATTTTGAAGTAGGAACGAAAGTAATTTTGTGATTGAGGTCACCACAACATGACCTGCATCAAAGGGTCACAGCATTGGGAATGTTGAGAACCATTGATATAGGTATTGCTAAATCTACTATGAGAGTTGAGGTCAATGCAAGTGAAATGAAAGAAAACGTATTTAACAAGCATGGTACACAGGCATCAGGGATTGTTCAGTCCACAGCATCCTTTATCAGTAGATTTCGAAAGGTTCAGGGATTTGCTGATGAATATACCAGCCACTTTTCCACATCAATAATACTGCTTCCATCAAGGATCCAGCTAAGTCAGAAATAAGGAAACCCTCCACCAGGGCCACAGTACTAGGGTAACTGAAGAAGGTTGTATTTCCTTCCTTAAGTATCCAAAGTCTAGATATACAAGTAATACCATGGGTACATAAGAAAATAGAAACTACGGGGTCCCTGCTAGTGAGCCAAGCTTAACTACCTAGGAGCAAGCATACAACTCTGCCTGTTCGGGGCATGTGCATACTGGCAGGACCCTGCTCCCTCGTCTGCTGGGTGGGTACTTCAGGAATGAGAAACTGCTAATCTGGATGGAATCAGGGAGTCCCACCTCATACCCAAGTCTTCCATCTTTTGCAAAAGTCTTCTTCCCCAGGTGTCTAAAATCACACCAGGGATGACTGTATCTTCCTCTAGAACTGAGGTAGATGAGCTATGGAAGGAGGAAGGGGGGGCGAGTACCACAGACTCTCGAGAACCGTGGCCACCCTGATCCTGCACACATAGAGGATGCAAAGGCTGGAGCAGATAATCTCTGTTTTTCCACTCTGCTTTTCAGAGGGTGGTGGTGGAAAGAAAGGTGGCAAGAAGAAGGGCTCTTCCTTCCAGACCGTGTCAGCTCTCTTCAGGGTACAGTATAATCTTACACTTCGAAGATAATGAAACCGTCTTTAAGGAGAGATTTTAAAGGCTGCTTATGGCAAAGGTGGAAAAAAAGTAGTAATGTTTTTTGTTTTTTGTTTTTTTAATCTGAAAAATATCTCAGGAAGTTTTTAACAAAAAAGAAGACACACCGTGTCTCTTTCATAGCAAAGCTTATTATAAATGAGGCCTTGCCCCAAGCCTCAAGTAAGAGAGATCTGGTAGTAAAGACATTTTAAATGAAATCAAGTCCTCTTTAAAAACCACCCACTGTGTTCCATAACATCTACTCCTTGTGATCAAAGTCTCAATACAAAATCTTTTTGATATGATCAAAGTCTCAATACCAGGGATGTTCTAGAAATATACCCTCCAGACATAGGATAGTCCCCTTGGTCACCATGATCTATGTGAAACAGCTCATTAGAATGTGATAGAAGAAAAACAAACTCTACCGCCACAAGTTGTTCTAAACCTCTCCATACGATTTTATAGGAGAATTTAAATAAGCTGATGACCAACTTGAGGAGCACCCACCCCCACTTTGTCCGATGCCTCATTCCCAATGAAACTAAGACTCCTGGTAAGACCCTTCTCATGTGCAGAGCAACCCCAGTGTGGCTTGTCTTTAGATGGCTGTAGAGAATGTATTCCCCTTTTCCAGGTGCCATGGAGCATGAACTGGTCCTGCACCAGCTGAGGTGTAACGGGGTGCTGGAAGGCATCCGCATCTGCAGGAAGGGGTTCCCCAGCAGGATCCTCTATGCAGACTTCAAGCAGAGGTGTGTCTCACATCCTCTCACATTTTAAATAGAGCACCGTTAATTTTAAATGCTGTTTGGTCCTCTATTGTTTGATTGATCCATCTTTTCAATAGTAGCCACTACTGTTCTATTATTTCTCAGTGAGGGAAAAAAGTGTTTTAATTATGCTGTTTGTTTTGACAGATACAAAGTCCTAAATGCAAGTGCTATCCCGGAAGGTCAGTTCATTGATAGCAAGAAGGCCTCTGAGAAGCTTCTGGGTTCCATTGACATCGACCACACCCAGTACAAATTCGGTCACACTAAGGTACCACCAATCCAAATTGCTGACATAATTTTCATGTCTTCAGAGTTTCTGCCTCTGACTAACTGCTCTCTGCCAAGGTTTTCTTTAAAGCTGGCCTGTTGGGAACTCTAGAGGAGATGCGAGATGAAAAACTGGCTCAGCTCATCACCCGCACTCAAGCCATGTGCAGAGGGTACCTGATGAGGGTGGAGTTCAGAAAGATGATGGAGAGGAGGTGAGGAGCAAAGTGTGCCTGCCTTTCCCACCTCTTTCATCCTGAATCCAGTGAGCTCTGATGCTCACTTTACACATCTTTGTCCATTTGCATCTATTCTTCTCCTTCCACAGAGAATCCATCTTCTGCATCCAGTACAATGTCCGTGCCTTCATGAATGTCAAGCACTGGCCCTGGATGAAGCTGTATTTCAAGATCAAACCCCTGCTGAAGAGTGCAGAGACAGAGAAGGAGATGGCCACCATGAAGGAAGATTTTGAGAAGGCCAAGGAGGATCTGGCTAAGTCAGAGGCAAAAAGGAAAGAACTAGAAGAAAAGATGGTAGCTTTGATGCAGGAGAAAAATGACCTGCAGCTCCAGGTTCAAGCTGTGAGTGTCAGATATTGTACACAGCCCTTTCATGGTACCTCATCAGGATGTGACTACATATAAGCAATCCCAGGTTTCAGAGTAAACAATTTCTATCCAGGTGTCTGTTGTGATTGCCTGCTCTTCAAATCACTAAGATTCAGACCCAAAGAAACAGCAGCTGCAAAACCATATCCATGGTGCTTACATTCATATGTGCATTGCACACAGCTTGGTCCCGAGTGAACAAAGTCATCTAGCCATTTTCCTTTCTGTACGGAACATCTTATATTAGTATATTCTCTCTTTGGTAAATATTGTTAAATACTAACTAGAAAGCACATTATTTTTTATCAGAGCAGGGAAAAAAAAAGACTAATTTAAGTCCTTAACTGAGTGTAGGGGAAAAAACCCAAAACCCCAAAACCCAAAACAAAATAACAATAACAACAACAAAAAAAAAACCAACTTCAGTTCAAGAATTAGTAATTGACTTTTCCATAAGGACTGAGGGCTAGTAAATCATATATATTTTCAACAAAGCCATATTTTCCTCATTTTTCCTTCTACACCTGAATATTTAGAGGGAATGTATTAATCTACTTGATCAACATCTTAAGATCGTTGCATTTTGTCTAATTTTTTAAAAAGCTAGCAAGTTAATGGCCTATTCGAAGACCAACTGGTAGCCATCCATTCCCGACTTTAAATACATAATTGTGTATTTTCGGATATATCCTATACAAATGGAAGTGTGCTATTTCTCCCATTAGGAAGCAGATGGCTTGGCTGATGCAGAAGAAAGATGCGACCAGCTGATCAAAACCAAAATCCAATTGGAGGCCAAAATCAAAGAGGTGACCGAGAGAGCCGAGGACGAGGAGGAGATCAACGCCGAGCTCACGGCCAAGAAGAGGAAGCTGGAGGATGAGTGCTCAGAGCTGAAGAAAGACATCGATGACCTTGAGCTGACACTGGCCAAGGTTGAGAAGGAGAAGCATGCCACGGAGAACAAGGTACAACTGCTATTCACTTCAAAGCATTTACAAGTATTCCTTTAGTACCAAATCTTAAACCTTAAAATCACTGAATCAGTTACAATGTTGCCATCTTTTTTATGGCTGCTGTGTTCCCTGTCAGGATAATGTTGTCCTGAGACATTACATTTTCACGTATTTGGCAAGATGACATGCTTTATCAGCATTCCCATCATCTGTTCAATTCTAAAGGTGAAAAACCTCACAGAGGAGATGGCAGGCTTGGATGAAAATATTGCCAAGCTGACCAAGGAGAAGAAGGCCCTCCAGGAGGCCCACCAGCAGACCCTGGATGACCTGCAGGCAGAGGAAGACAAAGTCAACACCCTGACCAAAGCCAAAACCAAGCTGGAACAGCAAGTGGATGATGTGAGTGTGAAAAGCAATCTTTTTCCTTATAAGTAATGGCACAAGCTGTCGTGAAATGAAGCCATCAGCCGAGCCCGTTATCCTTGAAATGCAGGCTGAGAGTCCTCATGCTATTTGTTGTCTCTTCTAAGTATTTTCTTGAGTATTTGGCTAAGGACATATGATTCAGGGTTTAACAAAGTCCCTTATAATTTAGCTTGAAGGATCACTGGAACAGGAAAAGAAGCTGAGGATGGATCTAGAAAGAGCCAAGAGGAAACTGGAGGGGGACCTGAAACTGGCCCAGGAGTCCACAATGGACATAGAGAATGACAAACAGCAGCTCGATGAGAAACTCAAAAAGTAAGTGTAATAGAACTCAGCTCTGGCTTCTTCCCACTGTGTGGGTGCAGGCGACACACGTGTTTAAATGTTTCCAAATGATTGCTTAAGATACGTGGGGTAAAATAAACAAGGGCGACTTTTTAAAATATTTAATTAAAATGGCACTGGGTAGACTTGTAAACCATGTATTCCTTTCTCTTTTAAGGCCAGCAGTATAAAAGTTCAATTATTTATACATAGGGCTGGGGGAAGAATTAACCATGGGCTAATTCTGTGCTGCTGTTAAACTAGGAAAGAGTTTGAAATGAGCAACCTGCAGAGCAAGATTGAGGATGAGCAGGCCCTTGGCATGCAGCTGCAGAAGAAGATCAAGGAGTTGCAAGTAAGTCAATGGCTTCCATCAGTCTAACTCATCAGTAAAAGAAAAATGACCCAAGAAGCTGAGTCGGTCCTTTCCACCACCCCCAGGCCCGCATCGAGGAGCTGGAGGAGGAAATCGAGGCAGAGCGGGCCTCCAGGGCCAAAGCAGAGAAGCAGCGCTCTGACCTCTCCCGGGAACTGGAGGAGATCAGTGAGAGGCTGGAAGAAGCTGGCGGGGCCACTTCAGCCCAGATCGAGATGAACAAGAAGAGAGAGGCCGAGTTCCAGAAAATGCGCAGGGACCTGGAGGAGGCCACCCTGCAGCATGAAGCCACAGCAGCTGCTCTTCGGAAGAAGCACGCGGACAGTGTGGCTGAGCTCGGGGAGCAGATTGACAACCTGCAGAGGGTGAAGCAGAAGCTGGAGAAGGAGAAGAGCGAACTGAAGATGGAGATCGACGACCTGGCTAGTAACATGGAGACGGTCTCCAAAGCCAAGGTCTTTCCTAACTTCCTAATTTATCTGAAATACTTGAAAGTGACCATATGCAGTGTGGGACTCTAGCTAGCCACACGATATGTCATCCTACATTTCTGATTGACATCTCTGTATTAAATGGAACACCTCAAATTTCCATATCTTATTTTTCAAAATCACCTTAAGCTTTGTTGCTATAGCTACAACAATAGTAATGCAGTGGCAAGAAAAAGTCCCCTCTACATGTTGTGGGCCATAAATGATGTTCACGTTTCCCAAAGAAAGGACTCTAGTTTTGATGATTACATATTCATCCAGTCACATATGCTCCTCCACTGCTGTGCTCCGAAGCTCCCAAGCACTGAGCAAGGCTTAGATAGCAAAATCAGCACCATCCTGTGTCTGTCATACATAGTAACAGGTCTCTAATTCTCAGACTTCCAAGAAGAAAAGCTTCATCTTGTCCTGTCCTTTACTTCCCACTACAGGGGAACTTTGAGAAGATGTGCCGCACCCTGGAGGACCAACTGAGTGAAGTGAAGACCAAGGAAGAGGAGCAGCAGCGCCTGATCAATGAGCTGTCAGCCCAGAAGGCACGCTTACACACAGAGTCAGGTTAGTCTGTGAGCAACACTATCCTGGGAACAGCGAAGCATGAAAGGTCTGCCCCATCCTGGCAGCTGGGGTCACACCTTGCACAATGTGTATCAAGAGATGGTTACAAATGAATGCCTCTAAGCGATGATTAGAGGTGGGGTGGGAAATGAATCTCTTGGGCTTGGGAAAGTTTGTTACCTCCATAACCCTCAAAAACCCCAATTCTAAAATACCAAAGAAATAAAATACCACATTCTGGAGATGTTCTTTGTGTTCTATGAAATAAGGAGGGTCATATGCTAGTCACTGTACTCTTTGCTGAGAGAACAGAATTCAATCCTTCGTGTTTCCTTTCTCAGGCGAGTTTTCCCGTCAGCTGGATGAAAAAGACGCTATGGTTTCTCAGCTCTCCCGAGGCAAACAAGCTTTTACACAACAGATTGAGGAGCTAAAGAGGCAGCTAGAGGAAGAGTCCAAGGTGAGAACCCTCTGTTGAGACTTTCATTCACGGAACTGGAACTGGGCAGCCTGACACTACTGAACCACCAGTGATCAGAATGCAAACTCACAGCATACAATTTTGGATTATTTAGGCCAAGAATGCGCTGGCCCACGCCCTGCAGTCAGCTCGCCATGACTGTGACCTGCTGCGGGAACAGTATGAGGAGGAGCAGGAAGCCAAGGCTGAGCTGCAGAGGGCCATGTCGAAGGCCAACAGTGAGGTGGCCCAGTGGAGGACGAAATATGAGACGGATGCCATCCAGCGCACAGAGGAGCTAGAGGAGGCCAAGTATGGGTTTCAAGGAATTAGAAAGAAAAGGAAGTAAAGCAAAAGGGAAGGAAAATGGGAAAGAAAAATTGTACCATGAAGAGCATCAAATAATTTCAGTTCCCGTATCTATACAGTTAAGAGGACCATGCACTCAGTCTAGGATCCCATTAGACCCTAGCATTAGTGAAGAAATGTATCCTTTTCTGAGTTACCAGGATTAACTTAGCTTCAGTGTCCTCCCTCTCCCCCTTCTTTCTGGTTTCATAGATATATTTGAAATGGACACTTCAGATGAATAAGAGCTCCCCTGGGAAATCAAAATTCTGGGAGAGATAAGATGGTCACTAAGAAGTAATTCTGAAAAAAGAAAAAAACAAAAAACCAAAAAACCTATGGACACACAGAATAAGAGATCTTAGGGGAAAATAGATTTGTCTAATCAGCAGAGAGGCAGAGTTCCTTCTGTTGACTTTGAATCTTCTCACACTGACCGCCACCTCAGGAAGAAGCTGGCTCAGCGTCTGCAGGATGCTGAGGAACACGTAGAAGCTGTGAATTCCAAATGCGCTTCTCTTGAAAAGACGAAGCAGCGGCTTCAGAATGAAGTGGAGGACCTCATGATTGACGTGGAGAGGTCTAACGCCGCCTGTGCTGCGCTCGATAAGAAGCAAAAGAACTTTGACAAGGTGGCCCACGTGATCTGTGATTTACAACTGGGGAAAGGGGGTACTCTGCCTGGGTTCAGAGCTTAACTAATGACGTGCTTCCAGGTCCTGGCAGAATGGAGACAGAAGTATGAGGAAACTCAGGCTGAGCTTGAAGCTTCCCAGAAGGAGTCCCGTTCTCTCAGCACAGAGCTGTTCAAGGTGAAGAATGCCTATGAGGAGTCTCTGGATCAACTCGAGACGCTAAAGAGAGAGAACAAGAACCTGCAGCGTAAGTCCCAATCTTCGCAGCCCTGCTTAGCTCTGGCTGGGCTCTTCCATACTGTCATCATTCCAACTACTTCCTTCCATCCGTTCTCCCACAGAGGAGATTTCTGACCTGACTGAGCAGATTGCAGAGGGAGGGAAGCATATCCATGAGCTGGAGAAAATAAAGAAGCAAATTGATCAGGAAAAGAGTGAATTACAGGCTTCTCTGGAGGAAGCAGAGGTATACACTTTCTTTGCTCTCCTGTCTGTTCAAGAGAATTGCAACTGGGATCTATCATTTTGTAAGCTTCAGGGGACAATGTATACCATCAAGGAGAAACCTGACATGTATACCTTGCAAATGCAGGATCAATAATAATCTAAGTTGGGAGGTATAAAAGTTTGGGGGGAGGGCTAAATGTCTTCTTGAGAAATCACCATGGTGAGGTGACCAAAATGTTGCTTTTGTCAAGGCATCCCTTGAGCATGAAGAAGGTAAAATCCTACGCATCCAGTTGGAGTTGAACCAGGTGAAATCCGAGATTGATCGCAAAATTGCTGAAAAAGATGAAGAAATAGATCAGCTGAAGAGAAACCACCTCAGAGTTGTGGAGTCCATGCAGAGCACTCTGGATGCTGAGATCCGCAGCAGGAACGATGCTCTGAGGATCAAGAAGAAGATGGAGGGCGACCTCAATGAGATGGAGATCCAGCTGAACCATGCCAACCGCCAGGCTGCGGAGGCGATCAGGAACCTTCGGAATACACAGGGAATCCTGAAGGTACCTAGGGGTGAATGTGCACGGTGTCGGCAGGCTCAGTGTTATTGTAGAATTCAAATCTTAAACTTTTAAGAAAATTACAGAATATAAATCATCAAGGCAGGCCGGGCAGTGGTGGCGCACGCCTTTAATACCAGCACTTGGGAGGCAGAGGCAGGCGGATTTCTGAATTCGAGGCCAGCCTGGTCTACAGAGTGAGTTCCAGGACAGCCAGGGTTACACAGAGAAACCCTGTCTCGAAAAACCAAAAAAAAAAAAAAAAAAAAAAAAAAAAATCATCAAGGCAATGTGGTAACAAGATAAAACAAAAATTGTATGTGCCTAGTTGGGAAGGAGTTAAGTTCTGTCTGAAAGGCCCAAAAGAGAATTTGCTTTGTCACCTGAGACAAAATGAGTGGTAAGGTGTTTATAGATAGTGATAACACAGTTCAGCTTCTCAGGTGCTAGGACTTTAGGCATGACCCACCAAACCCAGCTCTGGACCTCCCCTTTTAAGCATCTAAAATGACATAGCCAGTTTAGCTGAATTTTAAGGGTACTTTCCTGATACAAAATTTCACAGATTTATCTGTGATTGATTTTTATGGTTTGGGTATCTGAAATAACCATTATGTGCTTTTGAATTTAAGCACTGCACTGCGCATTCAAGAACAAGTCATTAGGGTACCTGTAGATGTTCCTATCCAATCGGACTCTGAGCTAGTAAGATCCAGGTGTGAGCACGATGTTAAATATGAATCCTCTTTAACTGGAATGTGAGTAAGAGTTTCTCTGCTTTCTGTGCAGGACACGCAGCTGCACCTGGATGACGCTCTCAGAGGCCAGGATGACCTGAAAGAGCAGCTGGCCATGGTTGAGCGCAGAGCAAATCTGATGCAGGCTGAGATCGAGGAGCTCAGGGCATCCCTGGAACAGACAGAGAGGAGCAGGAGAGTGGCCGAGCAAGAGCTACTGGATGCCAGTGAGCGTGTGCAGCTCCTGCACACTCAGGTGAGGTTCAGGACCAGGGCTATCAAATATACTTCCTGAAGCTAAAGGCAGTCTGAAAGGGTGAGCTTTTTCACAGATGCACATGTAATGTTGGCAGCGATATAATCCCAGGGTCCTGGGAAATGGAAAGAGGGACCTAAGTACATACTGAGACATAGACAGTTTACAAGTCCACTTCTGGGCTGGCATAGTCGTAGACTTGAACAAACTGGAGTTTAAAGCTTATGTGAAGAAGCACAGAAGACAACATGCAGTCACTCATCCAACACTGGTGGCCATCATCTTTCACAACTGCACATAGCAAATAAATAAGATGATAAAATGTAAAAATAGTAATTATTATTTATTATCATGTTAACATCACATTACATGTAAAGAGCTCTTGGGTTCAAACCCATGGGGCCATCATTAGTGATAGTAAGCACTTGTCTTCCACAGTGTATTTAAATAATTTACATAAAGCAATTAAATAACTGGTGGTGTAATCTTGCAATGACCATTTGGAACACTCATTGACTCAGAAAGTCACAAATCAGAAAAAGGAATAAAGCAAATTAAGGTGAGGTATCCCCTGTCTTTTTCTTTTTTTTTGTAAAAAAAAAAAATACAGAAATATTCAAAAGGATAAGCAAAGGTGTTATTAATGGTTGTCTCTGTTTACTGAGGGCATGTTATTTTTGTCTTATGCAATTATGGAAATATTCAAATCCATACTGTAATTTTAAAAATCAAATATTAGTTAATATGTGACACTTTTCTTACTAATTACAAACATCAAGAATTGATTGACTATTTCAAATACTGTTAACTTTCCAAAAACATGGGGGTCCTTGATTGTCTTTTGTATCAATAAATATGCTCTTTATGAACTTACAAATAGAGGCACCCAATATGGATGAACACCTAAAATAAGTTATTTTTCATCAGCTGTGTGGTACACAGCACTATAAAACTGGACAATTTTACTTTGTGTTTACAAGTATCCATGGATAACAAGTAAATATGGCACTAGAGATTAAATTTTACATTGAATCATTTATGTTTTATGACCAGGGATATAGGTAGAAAAAGCCATGAGCTTGGAATTAACTTCTGATTTTGGTTTTATTCTGAACATTTCTTATTATCAATTATTTAGGGCTACTAGTTATAAATGTAATTAAATATAGTTTTCTTTTTCTTTTTAATTTGTAACAGAACACCAGCCTCATCAACACCAAGAAGAAGTTGGAGACAGACATTTCCCAAATCCAGGGAGAGATGGAAGACATCGTCCAGGAAGCCCGCAATGCAGAAGAGAAGGCCAAGAAAGCCATCACTGATGTGAGCAGAGGGTGGGAGGGAGATAGCACGTCTGAATTCTGCAGAGCCTTGTCAGCCCTTAACCATCTCTGTTTTATTGCTCGCCAGGCCGCCATGATGGCGGAGGAGCTGAAGAAGGAGCAGGACACCAGCGCCCACCTGGAGCGGATGAAGAAGAACATGGAGCAGACAGTGAAGGACCTGCAGCACCGTCTAGACGAGGCTGAGCAGCTGGCGCTGAAGGGCGGCAAAAAGCAGATCCAGAAACTGGAGGCCAGGGTGGGTGTCCATGTCTTCTTTCAGCCCCCGGCCCATGTGTGTATGAACAGTCACAGCCAAACTGGTAACCCTGTTCTCTCTCCCAGGTGAGGGAGCTTGAAAACGAGGTGGAAAATGAACAGAAGCGCAACATCGAAGCTGTCAAGGGTCTCCGTAAGCACGAGAGAAGAGTGAAGGAACTCACTTACCAGGTGATGGGCCTTCCCTTCTCTGCCAGGCCTACAGCTTTTGAGAAAATAAAACTAGCAGGGTAGTGTCAGCTAATGACGTCATCTGCTTGCTGCATCTTTCAGACCGAGGAGGACCGCAAGAACGTGCTGAGGCTGCAGGACTTGGTGGACAAATTACAGACTAAAGTGAAAGCCTACAAGAGACAAGCTGAAGAGGCTGTGAGTATCTCCAACAGAAGCAGGGAATGGTCCAGGACCACTGCTGGTTCTGTGAGGCACTGAAGTTCCCATAATTCAAGGGGCTTTCTTCTAAGGCTTATTGCAAACCAGGAGCTCAAAATTAGGTAGGAAAATGAATATTTATTTGGAAAACCAAACTTTTGGTGCAGATGATTAGACCTTTAGATATTCTAATTCATTTCTCTGAGACTACTTCAAGTACTGTTTCAGATAAGTTAACACAGAAATGCTTCTCTACTGCACTACACTCACTATCTAAAACTTTCCAAACTCCCAGCAATCATAGGGACTAGGCAAATAAGGGTCTGGATTATCCCAAGCCTTATTTAATATTGTGATTAAGTCCAGTTCCGAACTTTAAAAAAAAAAATTAGTCTTTCTCATTCTGTCAGTTCTCAGCTCTTCCTTAAAGCTCTCCATACCCAATGTCACTACTGTGTCTTCTCTTTGAAGTTTGTGTTATAGAAACAAGATTGAATTGGATCCCTGCTTCTTTGACCTCTGTGTAGTCATTATAGCATCCTCCGTGTGCTAGGAAAGGTCAAGTGAAAGAGAAAAATGGGGGAAGGGCACTGTAAGCACACTCATTTATGTCATCAAGTTTACGAGCTGTCCTGCCCCCAAATAAGAATGCCACCAAATCACAGAACCTTTTACTTTCTCATTCATGAAGCAAACCCTATAGCTTCTTTTAGCAACGAAGGCAATTAACAAGCAGAAAATGTCAAATTTTGTTCTCTCCAATTTGTTCCCATTCACAGGAGGAACAATCCAATGTCAACCTGGCCAAGTTCCGCAAGATCCAGCACGAGCTGGAGGAAGCCGAGGAGCGGGCTGACATTGCAGAGTCCCAGGTCAACAAGCTGCGGGTGAAGAGCCGCGAGGTTCACACTAAAGTTATAAGCGAAGAATAATTCATCCTTCTGTTGAAAGGTGACAGAAGAAATCACAAAATGTGACGTTCTTTGTCACTGTCCTGTATATCAAGGAAATAAAACCTGCAGATAATTTTGCAATCTAGTCTTTTAATTATAAGCACCATGATGCTTTTGGCACCAATTTATTTCTTAAACATTTGTCGAGTGCCTACTATGTGCAGAGATGTCAAAGAAATGAACTAACTAAAGACCAAGCAGAGGATAAATATAACATTCTCATGCTAACACAGAGGAGGTGGGGCAGCACCAAAGAAATCAGTTCCACAATGTTCAGACAAAATGACAGATTGCTTTGTGGTGATCCATTTCATTTCATTTTTGGAGAAACCCCTTTGCTTGTACTCTTTCCCCTTCCAAGAACGAATAGAAGAATTTAGATGAATTCTCATGTTGAGCTTCTACTTTCTTCAGAACTTGGCTTTCCTTAGTGGCTTACACATTTTAAGGAGGATAGAGAAAGGGAATTCATTTCCTAATGCCACCCACACACACAAGGAACATGACTGACATTTTATCATAGCCACTGTTTGATTTTTTTTCTTTTATACTTTCTTAAAAATTAAAATTTTGGTTTCATTAGGTGGGTGTTGAAAAATAAGGCAGAAGAAGCCCAATTTCTCCTTTTCAAGTGGCTGATAGACACCCCTTTCTAATGCGGGGGCCACTTTGAGAAACTGTCTTCCCTTTGAGAAATCTAATTACTAATGAGGAGCTTGCTTCAGCAAAAGAGAATTTCAAAAGCCTGGAAAATAATTATGAGGAATATCTCACCTCGGCCATGATGACAACTAATGAAATACCCTGCTTAGAGTAGGCATTTATTATTAAATCTTAATTAAGCTTTGTAGAGTTAACCTATCGACCTCCAAAGCACTAGATGACCGTTGGATTATTCTATCTCCTGACTACATAAGTGATTGCCTAAGCAGAGTTAAGGATGGGTTTTGTTATATGTAAGTCAATTATTCTGCCTCCCTTTAAAGGAAGAAGCCTAGAGATCACAGATATTCTGGTCAACATTCTTTCTCATTTTCCTCACAGATTAGACCAGTTTCAGCTCCATTCTGTGTCTACTACAATGAAGCCACACCCAATCATTTCAGATTGTCCACACAATACTCTTTACCTTCGTTTTCATTTCCCTGAGACATTAAGAAATATCTACACTACCATGAACCAAGACCGAGTGCATGCAAAGGGCAGGCTGTATTGAAATTTTAGTATATATAAATGTTCTAATTGCAGTGAACACTTCATCTGGAGTGGCTGGCTAACAAACTAAGAAGATCCTGGGGGCTAGAGAGATGCTTAGAACCTGCACTTCTCTTGCAAAGGAGCTGAGTTTAGTTCTTAGCACTCCTGTTGGGAAGCTCACAATGACCTGCAACTCCAGGAGCACTTGACACCTCTGCCTTCACTTCCGTACATCTTATCTCCTTGATTTGCTTCATTTCTGCCCTGCTATAAAATTAATTACTGATTGTCTCCTGAGAAAACATAAGCTCTATAATGACAGACAGTGCATTTATTTGACTTACTGTTGAGTATGTGATAAGTCAAGTCACGTATGGTCCGGCACGCTACAAATGGTTAAAAAATGTTTGCAGAATGAATGAGAAAGTTTAATAAGAATTTTATCTGCGCTATGCTATACACGCACCATCTAAAAATGGATCTACATGCAGAGGAAATTTGAACACAGTCTCTCTCACAAATTTAGTAAGGATGCTTTTCCCTTCCTAGGAGATGGCATAGTTGCTTCTTTACCTGTTTTTCCCAATAAGTAAACAACCAACACCCTTGTATATACCACTTCACATTAACATAGGACACTCTGATAGACAGAGAAGGTAAAGGACTTTAGGATTCAGGATGGTCATAGTGGTGCGGTCTGTGGCTTTGCTGTGTTTCATCACATGCCTAGACTCAGTGTTAAAGAAGCAGACAACAAAGAAACACCAGTGGATACTGGAAAGGGGATAAAGAACGAAAAGGGGAAGTGGATAAAGCCCCAGCAAAATGCTTTATCTGTCGTACCTAGAATCTAGGTAGAGAACAAGAAATGGGCAGCCTAGCAGAAACAACCAACCAACAAATAACCCAATGTTTAACCAAGAACTGTTCTAGGCATACCTAATGACACAGAAACCCTGCCCCACCCATCCCCAGCAAATGGTCAATGCAAAGCCTGTATTTCACCTTGATACTACTGGAATAAGGTGCTTCAATTAGAGTGCTGTCAAAGGAGGCCAACTGGGAAGATGGGACCCACCCTGGCTGGTTAGTATCAGGTCAGGTGGCATCTGAAGAGATAACATTGTAACCCTTCACACCTACGCCTGAGAGCAAGTTTCTTACCCTTCTGTCAGAAGACTCCTAGAGGAAGATTATGATTATTGCTTTAGTCTCTTCCTAGCAGTAAGAAAACTACCCCTGTCCAAAGGAAATGGGGTGACCTTGTCAGGTGTCAATACAAGGGGCCAGGATATATATCACCATCCTGGAAGCAGTCAGTGACACCACCCTTCTTCTCTCCACACAGCAGTGTTGCAAAGATCTAGCTTAAGGTTTAAATAAGATCTGCAGTCCAAGGGGGTAATGGAAAACACTGCAGTTTCAACAGCAATTAGTCACCATAACAGGAAAATCTCATACTGGAGGGGGATAAAAGGTAATTCATACTCACAAAATAAAAGGACTATGTAAGGGCTAAGGGAGATGGCTCAGGGGAAAGCAGTGCCTACTGTGCAAGCATGAGGACCTGAGTTCAAATCCCCACCACTCCTGTGAAAAGCACAGCTGTGTGCACATGTAACTCCTGTGTTCTGTGGGTCAGAGACAGGGAGATCACTGGGGCTTCCTGGCCCCCACCCTAGCTCCACACTTGGTGAGATATTCTGTTTCAAAAGAAGGCAGAGAGTGACAAAGCAGGACATCAGCGCATTTTCCTCTGGCCTCCACAAGTGACAGTATTCCCACTGCTATATTCCCTCCTCTGTACACACCAAAAGACTACACAGATATTTACTTCCTCTTTCTTACCTAATTAAAAAAATCTATAAAGGAATACAACTGCAATGTATTATTAGGCCTGTAGTCATAAATGGATATCATAAGCACAGGCAACACAAATAAAGGTAATATACTTGGCAATATAGTCCAAAGGAAGTGTGTGGAAGCAAAGCCCTATTGAGCAAGGAAATGAATTAAGATAGTAAAATAATAATTCTAACAATGTATTTTTGAGTTTGTAATATCAAGAAATATATTACATATAAAAATAAAATGATGAAGCAGAGGAAAGGGAATAAAGCTGCATAAGAGTTAATAGTTCTTATAATAAAATAAGAACTAAACTAATAAAAATCTAAAGCTGATGAGTTAAAGTACACATGAGAAAAACCATAAAGCAGTCATTAGAATGTAACTCAAAGGCCATTAAATAAGTTAAAATGTTACATTATAGATCAAAGAATAAAAAGGTCATTAAATAAGTTAAAATGTTGCATTACAGACTATAGATAAAGCTCAGTGACAGAGTACTTACCTCCATGTATGGGATCTCATTTTAACCCACAACAACACACAAAAATTGTAAGACAGTGCAAGAGAAAGAAAAAAGAGAAACAAAAATGTTATGAAGTGCAGAGGAGGGCCTTCTTGGCCATCAGTGGGAGGAGAGGCCCTTGGGCCTGAGGGTGTTAGAGGCCCCAGTGTAGGGGAATGCCAGGGAGGGAAGACGGGAGTGGGTAGGTGGGTGGGGGAATATCCTCATAGAGGTAGGAGGGGATGGGATGGGGGTTTCCAAAGTTGAGACCTGGAAAGGGGAAAACATTTGAAATGTAAATAAAGTATCAAAAAAAGAGAAAGTTCTGCCCATTGTATGGTCATAAAGATATTAACTTAGATTTTCTTTTAAAAGTTGTTTTAGTTTTTGCAATTAGGTTTTTTATATGTATTTTCATATATATTAGGCTTTTTATATTTTTGTGTATAATATAAGGTCAAATAATTTTTTTAATTATGGGGAAAATGAAGCATTTAAGAAAAATATATTTTAAAAATAACATTAAATGTAAATGCATTAAATAATTAAATTAAAAGATAGAGATTATCTTACTGCCTTAAAAAAAACATGATCCAAGTAAAGGTCATTTGTATTAGCCAAAATATAAATTAATTGAACATAAAAGAATGGGGAAATATGCATATTATAAACAGCGACCACAAGATAAATGAAAAATGGCTCTGTGGATAGATGATAAAATAGCCTTTAAAAATCTATCCACTAGATCTGTGGTGGGAGACCTCTGCCTGGGTCACCAGGGCTCCATAGCCAAATAGCGCCAAGAGAAAGATACCCTTCCAGGAATGTGGAAAAGCCGTGAGTGGGGTTAAGACAAGCACCACTGCTCAGTGGGACCCGCCCGGAATCCTCAGGACACAGGGACTGAGGAAAACCCTGGGACAGGAGCCTTCCGGTTTCCATCTGTGGCTGGGGACCTCAGCCTGTGCCACAGGGCTCCAAAGCCAAATAGTGACGGGAGAAAGCTAGACTCCCAGGGGTGTGGACAAATCTATCTGCTCAGAGGGATCCACCTGGAATCCCAGGACACAGTGACTGAGGAGTGGTCTTCTGGTTTCTTTCTGCAGCTGGGGAGCTGATCCTGTGACACAGGGCTCCATACTCAAATAGTGCCAGGGGAGAGCTGGTCTCCCAGGACTGCTGACACACCTTCAAGCACAGGCAAGACCACCACTTCTGTTCAAACTCACTGGATCAAGAGGGACCCTCCAGAGTCATCAGGACACAAGAACCAAGGGACAGCTGGGGACAAGATCTTTCTGGTTTCTGTATGCACCTGAGAGCTGACCCTGTACCACAGATCTCTAATCACAAATTCCTCTCATAGAGAGCTGGTCTTCAAAGACACAAAGGCTTGCAGGAGGGACAAGGCACAGTCAGAGAGAGTAAGACCAGCTAACACCAGAGTTAACCAGATGGCAAAAGGCAAGGACCAGAACATAAGGAACAGAAACCAAGGCTACGTGGCATCATCAGAGCCCAGCTCTCCCACGACAGCAAGCCATGGATACCCCAACACACCAGTAAAGCAAGACTCAGATTTAAAATCATTTCTCATGATCATGATAGAAGACTTTAAGAAGGAAATAAATAACTCCCTTAAAGAAATACAAGAAACACAGGTAAACAACTAGAAGCCCTTAAAGAGGAAACACAAAAATCCATTAAAGAATTACAGGAAAACACAATCAAACAGGTGGAATTACAGGAAAACACAATCAAACAGATGAAGGAAAGGAACAAGACCATCCAGGAACTAAAAATAGAAATAGAAACAATAAAGAAATCACAAAGGGTGACAACCCTGGAGTTAGAAAACCTAGGAAAGAGATCAGGAGTCATTGATGCAAGCATCACCAACAGAATACAAGAGATAGAAGAGAGAACCTCAGGTGCGGAGATACCATAGAAAACATTGACACAACAGTCAAAGAAAATGCAAAATGAAAAAAAAAATTCATGAAATTTAGGACACAATGAAAACACAGAACCTAAGGATAATAGGTAGAGAAGAGAGTGAAGATTCCCAACTTAAAGGACCAGTAAATATCTACAACAAAATTATAGAAGGAAACTTCCCTAACCTAAAGAAAGAGATGAACATAAATATACAAGAAGCCTACCGAACTCCAATTAGATTGGACCAGAAAAGAAATTCCTCCTGTCACATTATAGCGAAAACACCAAATACACAAAACAATGAAAGAATATTAAAAGCAGTAAGGGAAAAAGGTCAAGTAATATATAAAGGCAGACCTATCAGAATTACACCAGACTTCTCACCAGAGACTATAAAAGTTAGAAGATCCTGGGTAGAACTCATACAGACTCTAACACAAATGCCAGCCCAGGCTGCTATACCCAGCAAAGCTCTCAATTACCATAGATGGTGAAGCCAAAATATTATATGACAAAACCAAATTTACATAATATGTTTCCAGAAACCCAGCCCTACAAAGGATAATAGATGGAAAACGTCAACTCAAAGAGGGAAACTACACCCTAGTAAAAGCAAGAAAGT
This sequence comes from Uromys caudimaculatus, assembly GCA_028551405.1. Taxonomy (NCBI): domain Eukaryota; kingdom Metazoa; phylum Chordata; class Mammalia; order Rodentia; family Muridae; genus Uromys; species Uromys caudimaculatus. The sequence continues at coordinate 50,546,641 of CM052710.1, read as the reverse complement.
AATCTTTCAACAAACTCAAAAGAGGATAGTCACACAAACATAAAAAAAACACTGAAAATAACAGGAACCAACAATCACTATTCCTTAATATCTCTTAACATCAATG
>CM052710.1:50494628-50546035 GCA_028551405.1 Uromys caudimaculatus | reverse complement strand
GACTCTAACCAAACAAGTGAAAGATCTGTACGACAAGAACTTCAAGTCTCTGAAGAAAGAAATCGAAGAAGACCTCAGAAGGTGGAAAGCTCACCCCTGCTCATGGATCGGCAGGATTAATATAGTAAAAATGGCCATCCTGCCAAAAGCAATCTACAGATTCAATGCAATCCCCATCAAAATTCCAACTTAATTCTTCATAGACTTAGAAAGAGCAATTCTCAAATTCATTTGGAATAACAAAGAACCCAGGATAACATAAACTATTCTCTACAACAAAAGAACTTCAGGGGGAATCAGCATTCCTGACCTCAAGCTGTACTACAGAGCAGTAGTGATAAAAACTGCATACTATTGGTTCAGTGACAGGCAGGTAGATCAATGGAATAGAATTGAAGACACAGAAATGAACCCACACACTTACGGTCACTTGATTTTCGACAAAGGAGCTAAAACCATCCAGTGGAAAAAAGACAGCATTTTCAACAAATGGTGCTGGTTCAACTGGTGGTCTACCTGTAGAAGAATGCAAATTGATCCACTCCTATCTCCCTGTACAAAACTCAAGTTCAAGTGGATCAAGGACCTACACATAAAACCAGATACACTAAATCTAATAGAAAAGAAAGTGGGGAAAAGTCTCGAACACATGGGTACAGGGGAAAAGTTCCTGAACAGAACACCAATGGCTTATGCCCTAAGATCAAGAGTCGACAAATGGGACCTCATGAAATTGCAAAGCTTCTATAAGGCAAAGGACACTGTCAATAGGACAAAATGGCAAGCAACACATTGGGAAAAGATCTTTACCAATCCTATGTCCGATAGATGGGTAATATCCAATATATACAAAGAACTCAAGAAGTTAGACTCCAGAGAACCAAATAACCCCATCAAAAAATGGGGAACAGAGCTAAACAGAGAATTCTCAACTGAGGAAATTCATAGAGCCGAGAAGCACCTGAAGAAATGGTCAACATCCTTAGTCATCAGGGAAATGCAAATCAAAACAACTCTGAGATTCCACTGCACACCAGTCAGAATGGCTAAGATCAAAAACTCAGGTGACAGCAGATGCTGGCGAGGATGTGGAGAAAGAGAAACACTCCTCCATTGCTGGTGGGATTGTAAGCTGGTACAACCACTCTGTAAATCAGTTTGGTGGACCCTCAGAAAAATGGGCATAATACTACCTGAGGACCCAGCTATACCACTCCTGGGCATATACCCAGAAGATGCTCCAACATGTAATAAAGACACATGCTCCACTATGTTCATAGCAGACATATTTATAATAGCCAGAAGCTGGAATCAACCCAGATGTCCCTCAGCAGAGGAATGGATACAGAAAATATGGTACATTTACACAATGGAGTACTACTCAGCTATTAAAAACAATGACTTCATCAAATTTGCAGGCAAATGGATGGAACTTGAAAATATCATCCTGAGCGAGGTAACTCAGTCACAGAAGAATGAACATGGTATGTACTCAGTGATAAGTGGTTATTAGCCCAAAAGTTCGGAATACCCAAGTTTCACTTCACAGTAACCATTGGACTCAGAGTGAGGTCCCAGATGGAGGAGTTGGAGAAGGGATTGAAGGAGCTGAGGGAGTTTGCTGCCCCCTGGAGGGAGCAACAGTGTCATCTGGCCTGATCCCCCTGGTGCTCCTGAAGACTGGACCAACCATTCAAAGACTACACATCGAGGAACCCACGGTTCGGACCACATATGTTGCAGAGGAGGGCCTTGTTGGCCATCAGAGGGAAGAGAGGCCCTTGGGCCTGAGGGTTTTAGAGGCCCCAGTATAGGAGAATGCCAAGGCGGGAAGACTGGAGTGGGTGGGTGGGTGGGGGAATACCCTCATAGAGGCAGGAGGAGGGGGAGGGGATAGGGGGTTTCCCACATGGAGACCTGGAAAGGGGGAAACATTTGAAATGTAAATAAAGTATCAAAAAATAAAAAAAAATCTATTCACTATAAGAAATAAAGATGGACATTTTGAAATGATAACATTATTAATTTTTCATTACAAATCAAGGCACATACTTACAGAAATAAATCCTAAAATTTTAAAAAGTGATAAATGAAACAAAATAGAGAGCTTGAAATATATCCAATATTTATATATTCAAATGACATTTTACTAAATGGCTAATTCAACTCACTCTGAAAGCAAAAAATCTTTGCAAAAAGAACACTAAAATAATTATATGCATATAGAAAAATAAATATAATTATTTTAGGACAAATAATAGGCTTAGTGAAAATCTTAAAAAGACAAACCTTCAAGAAGAAACACAGATGCATATCTCTGTGATGACAGGCAAAAGCTCTTAAAAATAACACAGCACACGGAAATATGAAATATAACAATGACAAATTAAAGCTAGTGCTGGGATGGAGCTGTGTGATAGAGCACCTTCCTGTTATGCGCAAGGTTCTTCATTTTACCCGTATCACATAAAAAAAAAAATTTTTTTTTAAGCTCACTTAATGGCTCATCATGGCACTGTTGGAAACACAAAAATGGCAGCCTACAGGCTTGGAGGAAATCTATGCTTTGCACATTTTCAGCCAATGGCTTGCAGATGCAGAATCCATAGATTTTGTACCCAAAGAATACAACTCAACAAAACTGAGCAAAATGAGAAAAGAGACAATTCATGAAGAAGTAATCTTAAGGTCTAATAACTATATTAAATGACATTCAATATGGTTGGTCAAGGGAAACAAATTAAAATCACAAGGAGACTTCATAACAAACCTGCAAGAATGATTAATTTACAAAGACTAACAGTGGCAGATAGTTGAACCGGTTTCTGAGCTTCTGCTGTCCCTCAGACACTGCTTGCTAAGAGGGTAGACAACTTTATTTTTTAAAAAGGAAGTGTGCTAATTTCTTATAAATATACTTTGAGCTCTTTATCTAGAATATCTACTGCTTGCTATTTAAGCAACAGAAATAAAAGTTATATTCACAGAAAGGTAATAAAAATAGTCATCAGCAAGGGGATATACACAGGGGCTGAGCACAGTGGCACAAGTGTGTTGTCCCATCTACTGGAGAGATTAAGATCAGTTAAGTCACAAGTTTTGTGCTCAAGACTATCCAGGGCAACATAGTAAGACCATCTCACAACTCAAACAAAACAATCAAAGAGCAAACTTAAAGTGAGAAAGAAGAGATGACAAGATGTTTTATGCTCTCACAATGGAATACTGCTCACCACCACTACCACCACCACCACCAACAACAACAAAACAAACTAATGGTATATTCACAGATGAGTGTAAGTAACACATCTGCCAAAAAGGCATTTGAAAGACAAGTTGTTTCCTTTAGTTAAAGACAAGATAATTTCCCATTTCCACCTCAGAACAAGATGTCTGAAGTGGCTGTAATCCATCTGTGTTGACTTACTGGGTGGAGAAAAACAGAGGGACTCTAGGGGCAAAGGGAATCTTAGGAATTGCAAGCTGATGTCTGGTAGTGACTCTCAAAGCTTCAGGATCATTAGAGACAGTAACTCTACTCTTGTCCCGGGCTTAATTGTAAGTGGATACTAGCAAGAATAGCAAGGACAGGGATTTGTGCCAGACCTTGGAAGGGTTTCTAACTTAAAATAAAGAGCTGCCACACAGGACCCATGTAGAAGTTATTTATGTATTTGAGAAGGACTAGAAATACAACACTAATTAATCAGTCATGAAGCACGTCTCAGCATTTAGTTAGTTTTCTCGTAGAGACCCATCAGCACCCCCTCATGGTTTATGAGTATTTACAGGGATTTTAGTCTTCAGTATTGTAGCTCAGAGAACCAGTGGAAAAATGTACTGTGGCAGTCCAAATCGCAGATTAAAATGAGTGTCAGGTTCCAACCACTGACCACATCATCAGCGCCATCACTTAACAGGTGGTCACCTAATTAGGCACACAAAGTCACTGAAGAGATATTTGTCCCCCAAAGTTGGAGATTTGGAAGAAATTCTAAGTGCACAGCGTTAATCACGATGTCCTTTCATGGGATACAATGAGAAGTAAAATTATTGTAACTTTAGATTTCAAAGATGCAACCAATTGCCCCAGAAGGCTTCCTCTACCCTTATTTCCAGTGAATGAAAATGTCCACTCCTCCACGTTACTGTTTGCTACTTTTGAATATTTTCTTTGTCAACCTAATTGATAAAACACACCTGTGCTCTAGCATCCTTGCATCTGTTGAAGTACACCATGTTTTAATTTACCAGTCATTAGCATGTCCTGTTCAGAGAACCCTCTTTTCTATCCTGCACCTCTACTCTCTATTTGCATGGGTCTCCCTTTCCCCTTAATTCATTTCTGAATATAAGTGAACACAATTTCCATCTGATAAACATTGCCCATAGTTTTCCCAAGGCTGCTGTTTATCTAATTTGTTGATGGCCCATTGTGTCACACACCGAAAAGTTTTAGTTTTTGAGAACATCTGCTTCATAAATAGAAAGTACTTTTACCCTATTAGAGATCGTCCTGAGCTGGGTGTGTAGTGCACTGGTGTCAGCTTGCCTACCACATGAAGTGATCTAGTTTGATCCTTAGCCCTGAAGGAAAAGCTGTCTTTCCTCTCAAGGCATAAACATTCTACATTTTCACATCTGCTCTTGTAGTTGCTCTTTAATTTCAAGTCAAGAGTTCAAACCTTTTATAACAGACTGCTGTAAATAGGAACAAGCAGAGAAGAAATTATTTCTTTTTCTAAGTGGTAAATCTCAATCCTGTTCACCAAATTGTCTTTTCTTTCCTCTGATGACACCAAAAGCCACTTTGGTCACAGTAACTTATCATGCACACAAGAACCCATGTTCTAATGATCAACTGCCATCATAGGATCTTCGTACTATTTAAACACCACATTTTAAAAATCTATTTTGACAGGGCAAAATCACATTCCTGGAAGCTTGCTTTCTTTGGGGGAAGCTCACCATGGCAGTTTTCTACCCAGAAATCTCTACATTTTGTCTATTGCTTCCAGGTCTGTTCTCTTTCCATGGGAAGTATTTCTTTCAGTCTGAGGAAATCCCATTTCCTTCTACTTATCTTCAAACAGAATCAATTCAAGTGGTTTCTGGGCATCTGGAATTATTTTTGTTTCTCCCTCAGTGGGGTCAGTCAAGTCTACAACCTAAATATTGCATGCCTCTCTTCATACCACACATCTGATGCCTTAGCTTGAGTCCTCAATTCTTCTGTAACAGCACAGTTGTGTAAGTAGGTCCTCCATCTCTGTTCCAGTCCTCTGATCCCTCTTCCGTGCTGCTAGCATGATTGTGCCTAAAACAAATCTTAAAGGTCAGTTCCTCATTTAAAACATGGCAGGACTTATCCATCGCCCGTGGGATACAACCCCTCCTTTACATGAGTCTAAACAACTACTTAGTAAGTATAATCAATGCTGCCAAGTACTATTTAAAATACTTTATATGCATTATTAAATAAATTAATACTGAAAGGGGTGGGAAAGCAAAGTAATTCCTTCCTCACAGATAAGTAGGCTCAGATTTAGAGAGGTTAGGTTGCTGAATAAAATAATGGAAAACAACACCTGTCCAGCTACATTGATAATTTAGCCAACCACTGGGCACATCATCAAAGGCCCATGAGCCAGCCTGATGTCTGAAACTTATGCACTACAGAGAACTCATAATGTATTTTCCAATTCACTACTTGGTTATCTTATTTCATTGTTTTTGAGACAGTCTCTCACTGTATAATCCTGGGTAACTTGAAACTCTCCATGTAGATCAGGCTGGCCTTGAACTCACAGAAATCTACCTGGCTCTGCCTCCCAAGTGCTGGTATTAAAGGCAAGTGCTACCATACCTAGCAGTTTTTATTTTTATTAGTTTATACTAACTATACAAAGTTAGGCATTTCATTATGATCCAGCCATACCAGCTAGTGAATTCTTAAAAGTTAGATGTAAGATAAAGTAAATCACGAAGGTTGAAAATATAAGTAGGAGAAAAAACAGTTTGTATATGTGCTACCAAGTGTAAAGGCAAAGATAAGATTGACATGAGAGGAAATAGAATTCAAGGCAAAACAGTGCAAAACAAATACAGTCCATACCTGATTTTTAAAAGATGCAATCTACCATGAAGATATAATGAGCAGACATTTCTATATGGTTAACAAATATCTTTGAGCTAAACAAACCAATGTAACACAACTGTCAAAAACAGATGGAGGATTTTAAACTTATACCCAGTAGAAAATAATAGACCAACTATCCCCAAGTTAAGACATGGATTTCAGTAAGACAAGTAACAATTATAGAGTAAATGTGGGGTTTGGGAGGTGGCTCAGCTGTTAACTGTACTCATTGTTCTCCCAGGGGACTGGAGTTCAGATCCCCAGAACTGCTGACAGGTAGCTGGCTCTCATCTGCCTGTAACTGCAGCTTTAGGGGAGCTGACACCCTCTGCAGAATACCACAGGTATCTTCACAGACTCATGAAGGCACTCACAATGTATCCATAAGCGAAATAAATTTTTTCAAAAAGTAAATATAAAGCTCTGTAGCACTAATAAGAGAAATTAAATGCTTCCCATATATCTGATTTACATAGTTTCACTGGGAATGATACTGACCTCATGAAAAGATGTGAAAGTTAGTTCTTGAAAGAATAAAAAGAATCTTAGATATTAAAACAGTTGGTATTCTGCCCTACTCCCGAAGCTCAACTACCTGGAAAATTTTGTTAGTTAGCATTTAAGTTCTCTCTACAAAGATAATTTAAATTTAAATGAACATGGTGAAATCTTAATCCTTAGTATTTCACTTCTTTTTGTGGACAGAAAATTAAACTTAATTAAAGCTAATTATATTTTAATTATTTTTGTTAATTCAATTATGCTTTTTCCTCTACAGTGGAAAAAAGTTAAAGCATCAATCTAAAGCACTCACAAAAATTATTCATATTTAGGGATAGAAGAATATGTGTGGTCATTTAATTACCTACAACACATTTTGAAAGACACAAAATCGGATACTTATCCATGTTTCTAAGGACTGGGTACCTGGAAAGCACAAGGCTAGTGTCTAATGTGTATTCTGCGCTTCTGGAATTTTGAACATATACAGTACTCACTTAAGAAGCTGATCATTGTGATGACTAATACTTGAAGAAAAAAATATGTTTCATGATTGTTTAGTTTTACCATGGACAAAGCCTTTACATCAAATCAACAATTTAGCAATACAAAACAGAGTTAAAACTATATTTGTAAGAAATAGTTTTAATTTAGTCTCTTAAAGTTAATTAATGGTATATGCAATATAGTTATATCTTTTGACTGATATGGACTCATCATAAACTTCTATGTTCATATTATAGCTAAAATAAATAAACAATTCTCTTTGGAAAAATAGTCACCTATTTCTTCCTGGCTCCTAGATTCTGGCTGTATCTCTATGTTATGAATTCTAAAATAAGTATAAATATTTAAAAAGAAAAAGTAAAAGAAGGAAGAGGAGGAGGAGAAGGAGGAGAGAGAAGAAGAAGAAGAAGAAGAAGAAGAAGAAGAAGAAGAAGAAGAAGAAGAAGAAGAAGAAGAAGAAGAAAAGGAAGAAGAAGGAAGATGAGGAGAAGAAGGAGAAGGAGAAGAAGGAGAAGGAGAAGGAGAAGGAGAGGTAGAGGGAGAGGGAGAGGGAGAGGGAGAGGGAGAGGGAGAAGGAGAAGGAGAAGGAGAAGAAACAGCAGCAGCAGCAGCAGCAGCAGCTGATATTTAGGGCTGGAGAGTTGGAGAGTTGGCTCGGTGCAGGAAAGTACTGACTATTCTAGCAGATGACCCCCTATTCAATTCTCAGTACTCACATGATGGCTCAGAAACATCTGCAACTTCAGTTCCAAAGGATTGGTTGCCCTTTTCTATCTTCTTGGGTATCAGGCGCACACTTGGTGCACATATATTCAGGCAAAATACTCAAAGGCATAAAATAAAATAAAATAAAATAAAATAAAATAAAATAAAATAAAATAAAATAAAATAAAATAAAATAAAATAAAATAAAATAAAATAAAATAAAATAAAATAAAAAAATCTAAAAAAAAAAAAAAAGAAGTACATTATTTCCATCTTGAAATAAAAAAAACATGCATCAAACACATCTGAAGTTACCAAGGCACATCAACTGAGCATGGCCGGCCATTTCAACAAACAGCACCAACCATTAGATATCACAGGTGAAAGAAACTAAGCTGGCAGCCCATAAGCAGAGATTTACACCAAAGAGGATGCAGATGCAAATGAAAGAACTTTAAGTAAAAATAGCTAGCAGAAAAAAATAGAAAACTTTTGTAACTTTGTATTACAAAAATTCAGAAGATCTGACTCCAAAAATGTGGTATATAAAAAGAAAATATTGATAAACTGAGCTTCATTGATTAATTTAGAAATTAAAAGATTTATACAGATAGGAAGAGACTACTCATTAATCATCTGTCTGATTAATGACTCCTAGATAAAATGCATATAAAGAGCTAGCAACTGATAAAATAAGAAAATGACAACATTGTTCCAAATAGGCTTAAAGATTTGAAGATGGCAAATGCACACATACATATCAATGGTAAATGGGCAGATGGTAAAGACATTCTGTGCATTATGGAAATGCAGATCTGAGCCACAGTGAGAGGTCACTTTATACCCAGTAGGTGGGGCACAATCAAAAGAGGCAGGGCACAAGTACAGGTGACAGGAACGGAATCAGAACTGTTGTTTACTGCTGGTGGAAATGACAAGTGTACAGCCACCATGGGAAAGGAGTCATCAATTTCCTGAAAAGTAAACCACACAGAAATCCAGGTCCTAGATAGCCACCCAAGAGAAATGGAAACGTCTGTCCACCTGGCAACCTGTACTGTATTCACAGTGGTGGAAGGGTCCACGTAGGGCAGGTGTGGCCTACTGCCCTCCAACAGAGAGATGCACTGTGGGAACATGGAGAGAGAGCATGGGTGGGAGAACCGGACACAAATGACTCCATTGCAGGATCCCACTTACATGGAACTTCCAGGAAAGGCAAAAGTGTACAAACAGTTAAGAACTTCTAAAAGACAGGCTTTAAGACCATTATAGAAACGGGGATACGGTTCTGGAAGCCTACTAAAGTCCGTGTGCTCTTACAATGAGTCATTTTCAGTGCATGAAAAAGTTCACTAAAGATATTAAGGGAGCTAGATCTAAATATTACACAAATGGCAGTCACTATTTGTCATATAAAATAAATGCAGATAAATTAAATAAAATTAAAGTTCTAGCAAAAAGCCACTAATAGCCAAAAATTCATCTACAGGTGATAAATTATCATATTTATCATATAATAATGTACAGCAATGAATGCAAAGTATAGTTGTATTTAACTTTATGGAAAAATCTAGCAATAATAATTGAGGCAAAAGAATAAAGAGGGGCTGGAGAGATGGGTCAGCAGCTAAGGTATTTCATTCCTTTCCAGAAGACCTGGGTTCAGCTCCTAGAACTCACACTGGCAGACTCACCACTGCCTGTAACTTGGGTTCCTGGGGATCACCACCTTCTAGTCTCCACAGGCATGACACTCTCGTGGTACATAGTCACATACACACACACACACACACACACACACACACGCACACACACGCACTCACATGGATACATATAAATAAAAATGTCTTTCAAAAAGTATAAAGAAGGTTGTATTCATATGTCACATTTTATGTCAATAGAATCATTAAATATGGGGCCTTTGTGTCCTAGTCCTTTTATTTAGCATACAACCCTAAGGTTCCTCTACATGACAGCACCTCCCAGCTCTTCCTCGCTTTCTACAGAGCTAACACTCCATCGAACACACACCAGAGCTTGCTATGTACCTATTAGATGGTGGGCATTTGCTCTTTCCCACTTTGGGCCAGGATAAATAGTTTTTATGAACTTCATGTGCAAACTTTTGTGTTAAGGAACTGGAGAAATGTCTCAGGAGTTAAAATCATGTACTTCTCTAGAAGAGAACCTAAGTTTGGCTCCCACACAACACGAGGCAACTCAGAACTGCCTGTTTAATTCTCAGCCCAGAGGACCAACCGCCCCTTCTGGCTTCCTTGAGCACCTGTACTTCAAGTGCATGTAGACACAAACACATGAATACAATTTAAAATAAAACAAATACCTTTAAAGCATGCATTCAATTTTCTTAAACAAACACATTGAACTTGAATTATTATTGATTTTGTTATCAGAACAGTTAACAAACTAAAAATAAAAATATAGCGGGTATTATATTAGATAAGACTTCAGATGCAATACATAAAACATACATGTATTAAGATATCATGTTATTTCCCATGGAAGTTTACAACTATTATTATGTCTGTCAAAAATAAAAGTTATAAAATGAAATATTTTATAAAAATAAAGACAAGAGCAAAGTATAGATACTCTTATATAGTATGTGTCATAAGTTTAAAGTTTAGCTAGTATAAACCATATAAGTTCAATAATACATTAATAATTCTCAACATTTTCCTTAATGTCACAGACAATGAAATAAGAGAAGGAAAAAAAATAACACATAAAATAAGAGTGGAAGAAAATGCAAAACTGTGATTATTTGTACAGGATGCACTGAAAATTATATGTATGTACGTACATACGTATGTATGTATGTATGCATGTATGTATGTATGTATTGTTAGAAGTGATTACGGAGCAAAGCCAGGTATGTGTCTATAATCCCAGCACTCAGGAGGTGGAGGCAAGAGAATTAGGAGTTCAAGGACAGCCTTGGCTACAACAAGTCTAAGGTCAGCCACCAAAAAAGAAGCAATGAGGGAATTCAGCAGAGAGTGTAAAAGATGCAAAGGCATAACAAAAGAAATGAATGATTATTTTTTTTTTGAGATGGTCGCTGTGAGCTTATTTTCTGCTTTGCACAAGGCACAGTTACAAGGTCAGGAAAGCTCAGTGCTGTGAACCAAGAGGGTTCAGCTCCTTTCAGCTCTTTCATCTCCTGCTTGTGGTGTTTATTCAGCTTTCCTAGTTTACAGGGTTCAGAGGGTGGGCTCTGGTCTAGCACCTCTTAAACTTGGGCAGGCTACTGATTCTGAAAGGTCAGGATGGGGCCTTGGTGTTGGTCTGGAGGCTGGCTGGCTGGCTGCTTCTTCATGGTTTCAGGAACCAGGCCACGGGTGGCAATAAGGCTTCTGGAGACCTGGGGGTATTCTGCTCAGGAGACTCCAACACTGTGGCCATGATTGGGAGGGTGGATTTCCCTAAAAAGAAGCTGGTCCACCAGTGGCCCATGTTGGCTTTGGGAAAACGCGGGGAGTGGGGCACGGAGTGCCTCGGGTACTCGGAACTGTTACTGGACACAGAGCCCAGGCATCCTGGGAAGGGGAGGCAGGTCAGCCACAAGCCCTGGCTCAGCCCTGCTTACTCAGATAGTAGTCATGGGTAGCCAAGAGCAAGACGCTGGAAGGGATGGCTGCCACGCTTCTGGGCTGACCCCCCTTGCTGCTCAGCCCAGACCCCTCCTCGAAGGCAAGGTCACCAGTGGAAAGGCCTGGGGCACTAGGTATTGGAGCCCATTTGCAAGGATAACCCACAAAACACCAATGAATGACTTTCTAGAAGAGTCCAGCTCAGAAATATCAAGGCTAAGTTTTCCGAAATCCTCTTGAACCTTCATTAAAGACTGTCTCCAGACGTTCACCTGTGTTTTAAATAGGGAAACAGGAGGATGGGCAAAGAAAAGGTGCTACATGCAATCCTCCCTCTTTTTATAAAAAGGCTGGAGAGATGGTTCAACGGTTAAGAGCGTTGGCTGCACTTCCAGAGGACCTGGGTTCAATTCCCAGCACTCACATGATAGCTCACAACTGTCTGTAACTCCTGTTCCAGGGATCCAACACCCTATTACAGACACACAGGCAGGCAAAAAAAACCAATGTACATAAAATAAAAATAAATGTTATTTAAAAAGCTATTCCAGAAGCCCTACATAGCAACTTCTGTTGGCACCTTATTACCCCAAACAGTGTCACCTCCCTACCCTGAGTGCAAAGGATTCTGAATTAGTTGGGCAAACTGCTTCCACAAACGAAGCTATAGTTCTGAATATCCAGTGCCTGGCACATGTCAGTAATCAACGATCAAAAAGTGTACTAGGAAAAATAGACCCATCCAACAATTTAAAAAAAAAAAAAAAAAACCTAGCAAAATATCTAAGACCTGGAAAAGAGCGAGAGGAGAAATGTAATGGAGTAAACATATCATACATCACACCCAGGGAAGGAACCAGCTCACAACTCTCAGTTCTTGTCCAGTGAACCTACTAAACCTACTTGATCCAAATCAAAATACAACAGAAGTTTTTCACATCTGAAAGCCTGATTCTGAAGCTCATATACAGACTTTTAAAAAATCATCAAAATGACATTGAAATAAATAAATAAACAAATAACAAAAAATTGTTCCAATAAACATCAAAGACTATGCACTGTTTGCATAAATATGGGAGAAAAATGGAATCCAGAAACCAATCTCACATCTTAACATATGCACACACACACACATGCACACACACACACAAATATATACAAACACAAGGAAAACAGAACAGGGAAAGGGCAGAAATAATAAAGCTCCTGTAAATCAATAATTAATTACAGAATTTAATTAAGAATTAATTAAAAATAAATTATAAAACCAAGATTTTCTTAAAATTAGTTTGAAAATATAAAATAACATAGGTATGATCCTGAATCCCCAAGTTTTAGAAATCCCTTTACAGTACACCCAGAGGAGGAAAGACATAAAGGAAATCTTTTTACGATTTCCCTAAAAATTTAGGTCTTCTAGAAGATCCAAATTCTAGAAGTTGGAGATGCTACAGCAGAGCATTATTAGACCACAAGAAGTTGTTCAGAACTTGAAAAGGCAAATTATATCCCAAGCCTATGAAATCCTACCCAGATTTTCATAGCACATAACTTCAAAATAATCTAGTAACGAGGGAATGGAAGATGCTACAAATAAAATAAACAGAGCCATGAACTACCCATCAGATATACACTGCGTTCATTAGACTAGTCTACTTTTGTATACTGTGGGAAATTTCCATGCTCTTTGCGTATTGATGAAAGAAATGAACCAAGAGCAGAAAAAAGTAAGTTGGCAAGTATCTAAAGTACATTTTAAACATTTATAGTGTCCATTGTCTACAAAACTATTGTTTTTGCCAATTTTACCAATTTATTTTTTCCCAGGAAATACATAAGAAAATGTACCTCCCAAGTCTGGGTTATTACAAACCAAAGGAGAAAATTATCCTAGTCTATAAGATATCGATTCTATGTCATTAAAATATACAAGGCTACAGAATTATACACAGTTGCCCAAGCTCTTGGACTTTAGCTGTACAGCGTCCCCGCCTTCAGGGTGGGTAGGTGAATAATTGCACACTTAAGCATGGCAAAGGAAGAGAACATTATTGTGAAGTAAAAAAAAAAAAATCATAATTCCCACCTAAAATGGGTAGATTAGGCCATATATAAATTATATCTCCATGTAAATGACTTTTAAAAGGAAGATTTTAACTTTGAAAGCATTGCCATAAAGTATTTTCTTTAAAGAATACAGATGTTAATTATACTAATAGCCTGAATCAGCTACATTAACATTAAGGCAGATTGTTACGACATGTGTATACATAAAGTGTGACCCCACTTACATCCCTCATGCTGTCTCTAGAGGAGTCTAGGTGCATTTTCTCTTTTCTTTCCTATATTTTTCTCCCATGACGAATGCATTAACTTCTAATAATAATTCTGCATGCTGGCAGGGTGGGCACTGGCCCAATGGTGGAGACTCAGCATAAAGACTCTTCTCAGTTTGGCTCTGCTGCCCGAGTCAGACTCCAAGGATGAGCCCTGGCGATGGCCCAAGGGAATGCAGTGTGGGGGCTCCTGTGGGGACAAACAAGGAAAGTGCGTTGCTGAGCATCTGATCTTTGGCAGCACAGGACGGCCGTGTATGACAGTTTGCCAAATTGAATATAACTCTTAAGGACTAACTTATGAGAAGGCCCACCAGGCACTGTCAAAGATTCCCTTCCCAACACACTAGAAAGCATTCTCAGAGGGTAGAATGGTCCTTGTCATATTATTTATAGGAGATTGGTTCACATACTCTGAATGATATGAATACTTCTAATTATATCCGAAGATGCCAAATGTCACTACAAACTTTGCCGAGGGTTCCTGTTGCCAAGTGTTTTGCCCTGACAAAGAGGAGGGAGCCGCAGCATCAGCACTTCTGTTCCTATATAAGTAGGGCTGCCCCTCACACCCTATCTCCACCAAGAACCCAGAGGTAAGTGATGGACGAGCCTGGGAGCCTACGGACCCTAGGGGCAGGCAGCAAGAACTCAGTGGCTATCTCTGAGCATGAACCAGTTCCTCTTAAGCTTGAAGGGTAGGGGAACTTTTAAATCTGTACTATGCGCCCAGGGTTGCTGAGCATCACTAACTGGGAAACTTCCTGTTTTACAGTGCAGGACAGTCGTGACTCTACATTTTCATCCAGAGCCCCATAGGTAAGACTTGAATTTCTTCCTTTGTTGGTGACAGAGGGGATTTCAGCCTAAGGAAACTGTGAATACTTCTTAATTATCCACCATTTCTGTGGTGATTTTAGGGCAGGAGGTGTTTTTGAGGGACGGCTTGCACATGCTGGAAATCATTTTTCCAGAATGTTTTATTCTCAGAGACTACTGACCCTCACCGAAGCCCGGGATTAAACAAACATTTGGGACAGGATGAATTTTGACAGTGAGTTATCAGCTGTAACTCTCCAGTGGCAATCAACAGTTGTGTGGCAAGCCTCCTGCATAGCATTGAAAACACACACACACACACACACACACACACACACACACAAACACGCGCACATGCTTTTCAGTGTTACTTAAAATTGGAGACATAAACATTTTGTTAAAACCATATCTTATTTTTAAAGATTCACTTAATTTTTGTGAGGAAACAAAATACAATTTTTCTTTTTTTTAAAGCTGCAGATATTCCAGCCCCAGAGTGTTAGCGATCATGCATAATTTAGGAGCAATTCTACTGTGCCCTACAGAAGTCAGTACCTGAGAGTAAAGCTAAAAGTCCACCAGTTTAACATGCCTCCACAGCAGAGGCTCACTGGTCCATGGTCAATCAATAACATTTGTGCATGCGATGAACTCTGAATGTTTTCCTTTTTCTGAGTAGAAGGAAAAGAACCCCATGGAATTTCCATGGGAAGAAGAGTCTCCACCCAGAAGCACTCATTTCTCACTGGTTAAATCAGTTAAACGGAGAGCTGAAATCTCTCATGTCAAAAGAGATTTGGGAAACAGGGCAGTGCTAAGTCTCCTGCTCCCAAGCCAAAGGATGAAAATCCAGACCCAAGAATTGGTTAGGAAGTTCTAGCAGCCCACAAAGAGATATAAAATCAAATACCAACAAAATGAAAACCGTCACTCGGTTTTGAGCCACGATGGTCATCTAGAAGATCAGAAAGTGTCTCTGGTAGCTTTGAAAAATACCAACAGTCTTCATTTGCACAAAGCCGTGTTTCCTTCCTAACTAGGTGACTGTCCCAGTGTGGATGGCAGATGCAGACATTCTGCAAGAGACAAGAGGATTAAGTAATGGCAGTTGCTGTAAAACAATCCGTCAACAGCTTTAACTACAGAGATCACTATAGTTCAGAGGGGAAAGCAGGGTGGAAAGGTTTTCATTGTAATCGAAGATGTAGGTACCTACTCCTGGGAGTCAAGATTCTAGGAGGGACACTTGCCAAGTTCTAAAACTGGGCCCTCAACTTTTCACAAGATATCAGATTGTAGAAGGGGTCTCAGCCTGCCCTGAAGATCACACTTCAAATCCTCACCCAGGTTTCTGACTTTTGCTCTTTATTTCTCTCTTCCATGTCCCCCAAGGCCGACACCTCGGCTAAATAAGCCGCAGCCATGAGTACGGGTTCGGACGCAGAGATGGCTATTTTTGGCGAGGCTGCTCCTTACCTCCGAAAATCGGAGAAGGAGAGGATTGAGGCCCAAAATAAGCCTTTTGATGCAAAAACATCTGTCTTTGTGGCGGAGCCCAAGGAGTCCTATGTGAAAAGCGTTATACAGAGCAAGGATGGAGGGAAAGTGACTGTGAAGACAGAAAGTGGAGCAGTAAGTGAAAACAGGAGGGCTCACTCTGGGATCATTTCTCTGGCTCAATCCAGAGGCGATCTCCCTTGCTAGGGATGCCAGAGCCTGCAGCTGCATTAGCATTCTCCTCCTAGCAGGAGGTCCCAAGATTTGGGAGCTAAAGGGGTTCGGTACCTCTCCTTCCCAACTTCCCTCAGGATTCAGCTCATTAATATTGACCTCCACTATGTCCCTTCACTTCCCTACCTCCAGGTCTAAATCTCCAAGCCTGAGAAGAAAAATAAAACTACCTAGTTCTATCACAAAAGTCCCTGGGCTATTTACACAGTACCATAAAGTACTTGTAATGGGTGGGATGAGAAGAAATTAAAAATTCTTGGCCTAGCAAAAGAGAATAAAAGGAAAAGAAAATAAATCTTGTTTAAAACATGAGTAATACTGCAATAACCAGGGGTCTTTGGGTCTCTATTTTGTATGCCGGTTTCATTTCCTCAGGCTATACAACCAGGGAAGTGGTGGTAGCCAGTTCATGGAGGGCTGAGTGGATTCGATCAATGCTCGCTGCATGGGTGTCTGAAAAACAGTTGTTAAACCTCCTGAATTTGTACAATTAAATGTGTCAGTAAAGAGTAAGAATTCCTACGTTATCACGGAAAACAGATTTCCTTAGGATCAGACCTGAAAATAAATGTGCTCAGGCCTTTAAAAGGCATCGACTAACCACATGATGGAAGCTGTGCTCAGTTGTGACTTTATAACCAAAATGAACAGGCAGACATAAACCCTATCTCAAACCACTCTGCTTTCTTACCAGACTCTCACTGTCAAGGAAGATCAAGTCTTCCCGATGAACCCTCCCAAATACGACAAGATTGAGGACATGGCCATGATGACCCACCTCCATGAGCCCGGAGTGCTGTACAACCTCAAAGAGCGATATGCAGCCTGGATGATCTACGTGAGAGCCCCTTTTACCCCGTTTATTTCTCGTAAAAAATGAAACAAGAGGAACTAGATTGAACTTTCTGATTTTTTCCCCCAGACCTACTCGGGTCTCTTCTGCGTCACCGTCAACCCCTACAAGTGGCTGCCGGTGTACAACCCCGAGGTGGTGGCGGCCTACCGAGGCAAAAAGCGCCAGGAGGCCCCGCCCCACATCTTCTCCATCTCTGACAACGCCTACCAGTTCATGCTGACGGGTGAGTGGGACGTCTGTTTATAGGAATGTGCACACACAATTGGGATGGAGAAACGGAGCTCACCCCAGTCTTATTATAAGACATCCGTGCCTCATGGGACTTGCCATTTCCAAAGAGCAACAACAGCCATGACATTTGCTCTTTCCCGCAGTCCTCTCCACTTTAGGATATGAACGGTGACACTCGGGAATGCACTGGCCTGCCCAAGCCAACAGGGCTAGCAAATGGAAAAACCAAGAGCCAGTTTCTGAACACAGATTAGTTCCTTCCCTCATTTTTTTTTTTCTGATTTGGATACAAAAAAGTTCAAAGGGATCCTTTTAAAAGTATTTACCTCTTTAACAGTCTTTAAAAAAAAAAAAAAAAAGTCTCAGCCATATCCAGAGAACTCTGAATTCTTATGTGGATTTTCAGATGACACAGCCGATGTTGCCAGCCTTGGGGACTGAGCGTGAGTAAACTAGAGATAGCGCATAGGTAAAGAGAGCCTATAAAATTCTTCCCACACTCTAAAAACATTCTCTTATTCAAGTCTGTTGGTCCCACTTTATCAAAGCATACACATGATAGGTCTCAGAACAGCACTAAGCCCTGCTATCTTCACATACCAAATGCCTCTGGATATGGTTTCAGTTCCCATGCTCTTTTTCTTCTGTGGAGTTTTGGTAGCTAGGCACGTTTCTCTCTCTCTCTCTCTCTCTCTCTTTTTTCTGTTCATTTTGCTGTGCTTGTTTACAGATTATCTTTTAAAGGAGGATGGGGGGAGGGAAAGTGACACAACAGGGACCCCCTATGACAAACTGGCTGGGACTTCACAAGGACTCTGTGCCCACCTTCCTCGAAGTTGCCCGAGTGTTGGCTTTTGACAGAAGTTTCAATATCCAGAAACTGCAATATACACCGCCACTCTCCGGGCTTTGGGCCTACCCTAAATTTAAAGTCACCTTGGCTCCCAAACACAATTTTCATAGAAAACTGTGAAGAGCCATGGCATTGAACTGCTTAGTGTTATTTGAACATTGCCTGAAACCCTAGGACATTGTTTTCTTGTCTGTTCTCCTAGATGCACTATGGTTGTACACGACTTTATTCATATTAGAAAAAGAAGACAATCTTATTGATCCAAGTTCCATATCCATTTCCTTGAACAGAAGCTCGGGGGTTTTTAAAGTCTAAGTGTGTACACACATCTAAATAACACGTAGACTTGTATTGATTTTCTCGGGAAATACTTTTATACTTAGAAGTCTCAAAAATCCACAATCTATCAATACAGAATTGCATAGTTAATAAAACTAGAAATTTGATAAAATACATTATTATATAGAAATATCTATATTAAAGGGAAATAAAATTAATTAGACCATTTTTTATTTGGCATCGCCAGGAGTCAAATTAATGACACCAAAAGCTGAACAGAGAACAAGAAGTTGGAAAATAGGCAAAACGGGAGTCAAAATACCTGACTATCTTCAACCTTACCTAGTTCTGTAACTCAAATTTAAGAAGTCTCAGTTTCTCCTCTAAGTCTCAGCTTCACTGTCTGCGAAGTGGGAGATTTAAACTAAGCAATATCTAAGGTCTCTAATGACCTCACAATCCTGTGACTGTTATTCCTTACAACTGAAAATCACCTGGTGTCTGAGGTTTTCTTCAAAATAACCCAGGGAGGTTGGAATAGCGCAGCGATGCTATGAAATTGGCCAAGTATTAATGACTGTTCCTCTACAGGACAGGTGCCCAAAGTCTCATTATCATAGCCTCTGCTCTTATGTACATTTAAATGTTCTAATAACATAATTGTTAAAGTAATAAAATATACCACCATTGCATTTGCATAACTATGATAAAAAATAGAAAATAGGAAGTATTAGAAAGTAGTGGAGAAATGAGGATGCCATTCACTGTTGGTGGGAATGTAAAATCGCAGAATTGCTATGGAAAACAGTAAAGTGATTCTCGAGCATTTGGAATAAAATTAGAGTCTGATCCATGGTCCCTACTTCTGGGAAGTTAGCCAAAAGAACGGAAGCAGGTGTTCCAAGATCTCTAGTCCATAGCTGCATCATTTATAACTGCAAAAGTATGCAAGAAACCCACACACCCACCAGCTGATTAATAGTTAGGCAAAGGATGGTATATTCACGCAATGGAATAGTATTCTTCCTTTAAAAAGAGTTCATTCTGGCAGTGCCACAACACAGGCGAACCTCGAAGACATGCTAAGTGAAAAAGTCACAAAGACAAACCCTGTGTGATTCTGTTCATATGACAGCTTGATAATAGTCATTTTTGTCAACAGAAAGCTGAAGAGTAGTTGCCAGGTCCAGAGGAGTGGAGAACCACTGTGTAATGGGTACAGAGGGTCATTTTTACAAGATGAAAAGATGTTTGAAAGCAGAAGGTACTGATGGCTGTACAATATGAGAGAACATAATCCCACAGAACTACACACTTAAAATGGCATAAATCTAACCAGGGAAACCAGTCCACGAATAAAGTGCTTCCACATAAGCATGAGGAACCGAATATGGATCCCTAGCAAAGCAGATGCAACCTGAGCCAGGGAGTTTAGGATTCTTCCCACCAAACAAGCAGGATAGCTAGACTATATGTATCTGTGAGCGTTAGGTTCAACTGGAAGACCCTGCCTCAGTGACTATGGTGCCGAGTGATCAAGGAAGACTCTAAGGGACAGTCTTGAGATTCCGTGTGTGCATACACATACAGGTGCTCATGCAATTACACATCACAAAGACACATGGAAAACTTAAAAGGTGATAGATTTTATGTTATGTGTATTTATTAAAACAAACAAGCAAAAAAAAAAAAACCCAATAAAATGAAAAAAGAAAATAGGTGAATCCTTGCCTCTTGATTTCACAAATTTTACTCTAAGAATCGATGAGTCTAGATTCACCCATCTTTATTACTTTCTGTTGAAGATACATAGTTTTGACCCATGGTCTTTATTGCTTCCACAGATCGTGAGAACCAGTCCATCCTGATCACGTATGTGACTTTCTTCTTTCTGGTTAGCAACAACTGTCTTAACCATCACCAACAGATCGCACGGTTCTGATATCCTTTTCTCTGTGTTTAACAGCGGAGAATCTGGGGCTGGGAAGACTGTGAACACCAAGCGTGTCATCCAGTACTTTGCAACAATTGCAGTCACTGGGGACAAGAAGAAGGAGGAGTCCGGCAAAATGCAGGTGGGTCTAGTAGTCAGAATGTGGATCCAGAGTCTGCTATGGTACCCAGAAGTCTGGAACCCCAGATGCAAAGACTGCTCATTTCCATGTAGGGGACCCTGGAAGATCAAATCATCAGTGCCAACCCCCTGCTTGAGGCCTTTGGGAATGCCAAGACTGTGAGAAATGACAACTCCTCTCGCTTTGTGAGTCTCTGGATCACAGAGGGGCCCTACTTGTCCTTACTTGCTGGGGCCATGCCATATAAGTTGATATTTTAGATGCTTATCTTTATGTGCTTCAGTGGTTAGTACTAAATATGTCTTTATCTTTTCCAGGGCAAGTTCATTAGAATCCACTTTGGTACCACAGGGAAACTGGCATCAGCTGATATTGAAACATGTGAGTAATTGGACCATGGAAAATCTAAGTGGGGAGACAAGCCAGCTTGGCTGTGGGGCCGTTCTGCAGCGTTTTCTATGCAAGAAGCCTGCAGAACAGCACTTGGCCACTAGACTTGTCTGTGAGCTAATGCCAGACTCACCCACAGTTTACTATCTCAGTATCTCAGTCTCACCTGGGTCTCTGTCTCAGGCTAATGATCCCAACTCCATTTCAGAGGACTTCCAAACCTCAGAAGCAACTCTAATTTCCCAGCTCCTGGGTTACCTATCAGTTAGCTCCAATTTGGTGAATGTCTTCAAGGTAGACTTTCACCACAGATAATGTGAGGAGATCCAAAGACACTGGAAGTCGGCTAACACACAGAGGCCGTGGATCCCTCATTGGAAACTAATTCCAGGGAAGAAGTGCGCTTCAGTTCTAATATGTAACCACAGGACGAGCACACCAATATCTCAGTGGAGCCAAATGTAGTGTCCCTCAGTTTTGGCCAAAGACACTAAAGTTTACAATGTGCCAAAAGAATGTTTTCCTAGTTTGGTCTCTTTCTTTCCAGATCTTCTGGAGAAGTCTCGAGTCACTTTCCAGCTGAAAGCTGAAAGGAGCTATCACATTTTCTATCAGATCACCTCCAATAAGAAGCCAGAGCTGATCGGTAAGGAAGAACTTGACGCTTGTGGTTGGAAGGTAAAAATGCCTACTAACAATTTCTCAGGTCAAACATCTACCCTTTACTTCTGTGTGCTCAGAAATGCTCCTGATCACCACCAACCCATACGACTACGCCTTTGTCAGTCAGGGGGAGATCACGGTGCCCAGCATTGATGACCAAGAAGAGTTGATGGCCACAGACGTAAGTCATAGTATACGCACACACTTTTTAAAAAAGGCCATGATGACAACAGCAAACCCCAGAGAGGTGTGGTCACCTTGGTGTATATTATACATTCTCATAGTGTCTTTCATCTTTCCTGGTAGAGTGCCATTGATATCCTGGGCTTCACACCTGAAGAGAAAGTGTCCATCTATAAACTCACAGGGGCCGTGATGCATTATGGGAACATGAAGTTCAAGCAAAAGCAGCGTGAGGAGCAGGCTGAGCCGGATGGCACTGAAGGTACCGAGATACCCTCTATGTAGGTTTGACTCAGAGAATTTTCAAACTGAAACACTTTAAATCCCATCGCGTACCCGTATCTCCTTGTGACTGTGCTTCTGAAGACTGCAGCACACTTGTATACGCATATGGCTCCTTCCATACCCTCCTTTTACACTCCTCTATCACGTCATCATCACTGTAAAGTCAAGTAAGGCACGTCAAACCTCAGCAGCCATGTATAAGCTGACCTAGGGCCAGAGAACTGGAGACAGAATGAGGTGGAACTCCGCTTTGTCCTGGCAAAGCATCGTCGGAATACATGAAAGATTCACATGTTTTAGCATTAGCTAGGAAAACCTAGTAGCTAGCATCAGAGTATCTTTGCATGGGGTGAGAGGTGAAGGATGCACCTACACACGTATGTATGTATGTATGTATGTATGTATGTATGTATGTATGTATGTCACATACACACACCTGTCAAAGGCAACAAGCAAGAAAGATTAAAAAGGAGCTGACAAAGAAAAATCATGTGCCCTACATATGAAAAAACAAACATTCGGTACATAGGAACTACCGCCCAGGTCACCTGCCCCAAAACATGCCTTCCTTCCTCTTGGTCTCCCTCCATCTTCTCCAGATGGTCCATAGCATGGCACATACTATATATGTGTCTAGACATACTGGACTTTTAGAGAGATCACCCACTTTAGTTAATCTTTGCTTTTTTAGATAAAGAAGTAGGTTCCTTTGATCAGGTCAGGTCAAAGCCAGAAAGGTAGAACCAGGAAAAGAGCCCCCTGCCTTTTATCCCCCACCCCCAATGGTGAGTGTTTATTTATCTTACCCTTCCAACAATACCTGAAGTCTTAAAGGAAGGGACTATGTCTTAAACCTTGAAAGGAATGTCACAATAAACAGTTTATTGTAGTTAATGAAACTTCTCAAATCCTACTCGCAACAAGTCATTAAAAGCCAGTATAAGTGACCAACCATTTAGTGACTACCAAGTACCTTAATATACATACAAAGGACCTCATTTGACTTTTTGTGATGTGATTTAAAGGGTTTTTTCTTTTGTTTTGTTTTTTTGACACAGGGTTTCTCTGTGTAACCCTGGCTGTTCTGGAACTCACTCTGTAGACCAGGCTGGCCTCGAACTCAGAAATCTGCCTGCCTCTGCCTCCCAAGTGCTGGGATTAAAGGCGTGTGCCACCACTGCCCAGCAAGGTTTTTTTTTTTTTTTTTAAACCTAAATAACCAAGTAATCAGATAGGAGAAAGACAAAGGGACGAGGCTAAGGAGGATTCTCGTTGTTGAACATTTCTTAATTTGTGTCACCACAGTGGCTGACAAGGCTGCCTATCTCCAAAATCTGAACTCTGCTGACCTGCTCAAAGCCCTCTGCTATCCCAGGGTCAAAGTTGGCAATGAGTACGTCACCAAAGGCCAGACGGTGCAGCAGGTAAGCACATATCCTCCGTGAATCACACACCGAGGCCTACATGACATGGCTTAATAACACTAACAAGCATTGCTGTCTGCAAAGGTGTATAACGCGGTGGGCGCCCTGGCCAAGGCCGTCTACGAGAAGATGTTCCTGTGGATGGTCACTCGCATCAACGAGCAGCTGGACACCAAGCAGCCCCGGCAGTACTTCATCGGGGTCTTGGACATCGCTGGCTTTGAGATCTTTGACGTGAGTTGCCTTCATATTAATGTGAAGTGAGGGACACAATTTTGAACTTCAATATACCAAGTGACAATCATTTATATTGTACATATTGCTTGCTCCAACGTTGAACCTAGTACAAGGGTTAGCCTTACAATATCTAAGAGGTAACAGAAAACAATAACAGCTAAATTTACTGAGCAGTCAGTATATTTTTGATAATATTCTAGGGACTTCAAATGTTGCCTTGTTTAACTTCTAAGAAAGAGAAGTTAATATTATTATTATTATTATGATGATGATGATGATGATGATGATGATTATAGAAGAAACTAATACACAAAGAAAGTCAAAGAAGTGCTAAAGATTTGATGGGCATATAACAGAAAGCCAAGTTAGTATCTGTCTGCAGCATTTGGTGCATACACAAGGCATCTTGCCTTGACCTGGGCACGAAAGGGAGGAAGCCCAAAGGTAGGAACCCAGTCACAGGCGGTGGCCTCACCTCTTCCAGGTTTACCTTACATAAACTATTTCTCTGTCAGGTCTCAGCTTTATCTTGGGTAAAGGAAGAGAGTGAGTGATTACAAAGACTCTCAGATCTTCAGACTACACCAGATAACTACGTTATGGAGCAGACAAGTGAGGGTATCTGATATCAACAGAAGAGAAACTAACTGTCCATTTCATTTTATATATCAATTAAGTGTCTTAAAAACATGACAGCCAAAGGTGAAAGTATGAACTCTTCTAGAATTAAAGAATAGAGATTACCACCTCTATTAATAAGCTCTTCTCATAAGCCACTTTTCCCTTCTATCTTACATCAGAACCATAAAGCACAGGGCCACAGTCATACTCTGACATACATTCTTGTCTGTATTCTTACAGGTGAAAGGAAAGTAGATTCTACTAGGACTGCAGCGTAGTAGATAGATAGGAGAAGTGATAGGGAAATAAAATGTGGATTTTCAGGTGTGGTGGGGCACAGTTATATTCCCAGCACTCAAGAAGCAGAAACAGGCAGATAGATCGCTGTGAGTTCAAGGTCAGCCTGGTTTTTATGTAGTGAGTTGAAGGACAGCCAAAGTTACCTAGTGAAACGCTGCCACAAAGAAGTACAGGAAGGGGAGAGGGAAGGAGGAAGAAAGGAGGGAGAGAGGAAGGGAGGGGGAAAGAAATTAAGGAAGGAAAAAAAGAAGGAAAGAAGGAAGGAAGGAAGGAAGGAAGGAAGGAAGGAAGGAAGGAAGGAAGGAAGGAAGGAAGGAAGGAAGGAAGGAAAAACTGTAGTGTGATAAATATCTGAATACCCAAAGAATGCCCAGAGTTCACAGGAAAGACATTTCCCCTTGGGAATATTGAACAAACAATAATTAGCTTAAATACTTAAGTTTAACCTCACCACTCTATTCAGATTATTTTCCACAAGAATATTTTCATTAACAGATTTTACTCCTATAAATATCCACTTAACCCGGGAAATCTCTCCTGCTCTGTGCAGTTCAACAGCCTGGAGCAGCTGTGCATCAACTTCACCAATGAGAAGCTGCAGCAGTTCTTCAACCACCACATGTTCGTGCTGGAGCAGGAGGAATACAAGAAGGAGGGCATCGAGTGGACCTTCATTGACTTTGGGATGGACCTGGCCGCCTGCATCGAGCTCATCGAGAAGGTTTGTGTGTCTTTCGTGGAAGGCTCTGGGTATGAGAACAAATCTCAGATGTCTTAAAGAGCTCTAGAAAGGATCGCTGTCCTTCCCATCGCCCGAGAGCTGAACAAATGGGAAGAGCACTGTTCAGAAGTCATTCGCTTCCGCTTTACAACTTTTCTGTGAGAAGGATTTGGGAGGCGCTGCCTCCGTTCAGTTTCTCCCCATTTTGTTCCAACACTGGCTCATATCCAGTTTAAAGGCAGTTGTGAAGACTCCGCCGGTGACAGCTGGCTTTACTAAAGAACTCTTGCTAGTTCTAATCCGTCTCCATTAGAGTCCAGGATGTCATTAAAGGAAATAAACATTTTTTCTAGATGAAAACTGATGCACAGCTGATACATTTGAAATCAAAAAAGTCAAATTGCTGTGCTACTTAATAATGTATACTAAAGGAGACTAAATATCTAAAATATCTTGAGTAATGTTTAGGTTATTTGTATTTTTGTTACTGTACATGGAGTCAATATTATTCTCAGACAAGAGTGGGGGGTGTGTGTGTGTGTGTGTGTGTGTGTGTGTGTGTGTGTGTGTTTGCACACACATACATGCACATGCTCAAACATGTACAGGTACATCACCTGTGCACATGTGAATGCCAGAGAAGGATGCTAGTGTCCTACTCTATCACACTCTGCCTTACTCTCTTGAGATAGGATCGCTCACTGGAATGGTGAGCTCCTGCCTGGCCCACAACAGTAGGGTTACATAGGGTTACAGGTATGCGTGTGACCATAGCTCGCTTTTACGTGTGTTCTTGCACAGCAAGCACTCTTACCTGCTGAGCCAGTTTCCCAGTTCCAGAACATCTTTTTTGAAGTAAAATAAAACTTTGAGAACAAATTAATTCATTTAACAGGGGAAAGTATGATAATAAAAAGTATTTTAAAAATTACCCATAAACTCCGTGGGGTTAGTGCTCGGCTATCCTTGTAGCTGAACCTAATGCTACAGATTGAATGAGAGATGGAATGAGGGACGATCATTCTAGAGACTGAATGGTGGGACAGTTGCTCTAGAGATAACAAAGGACTGTTTGAGCTCGGAGCCCGACTTACTCTGTGCTCTTATTTAACTGGGAATGCTCATAATTCAAAGGACAGCCACTGTATTTGCATCATTGAGGAAAGTAAGGTTTACAGAAGTCTACTTTTCTGAATCCAGCCCCTGGGCATCTTCTCCATCCTGGAAGAGGAGTGCATGTTCCCCAAGGCGACAGACACCTCCTTCAAGAACAAGCTGTATGACCAGCATCTGGGAAAGTCTGCCAACTTCCAGAAGCCCAAGGTGGTCAAAGGCAAGGCCGAGGCCCACTTCTCCCTCATTCACTATGCGGGCACCGTGGACTACAACATCACTGGCTGGCTGGACAAGAACAAGGACCCCCTGAATGACACCGTGGTGGGGCTGTACCAGAAGTCTTCATTGAAAACTCTGGCCAGCCTCTTTTCCACGTACGCCAGTGCTGAAGCAGGTACTTCTGTGTTCTCCATACAAATCCAACTCTTCCCTCAGAATGTTCCTACACCGCTCTGACCCCAGGGAACCTACTTTATTGATGGGTTTTCTTTTTATCTCAGATGGCGGTGCAAAGAAAGGAGGCAAGAAGAAGGGCTCTTCTTTCCAAACTGTGTCAGCCCTTTTCAGGGTAAAGTATCAATTTAAATTTGAAAAAAATATATTCAGTTTCTACATATTATATCTATGGGTTTAGAATAAATTTGGAGGGAATGGGATGGTGATAGGAATTATCTTCAATATTCACTCATCAGGACAGACCGAAGGCGGTGCGGTGTAGGGTGGGAGCTTTATTCTTTCTTCCTTATTATGATTAGCTGCTGAATTCAGGAATGTCAATATGTCCTTAGTAGTTTAGAAGCTTCTTGGGCACAACACACACACACACACACACACACACACACACACACACACACACACACACAAGTATGTGGATAAATACCAATAATAAGGATGCTTTTTAAGGAAGCACTTCTGAACTTCAGTGTGATTATCCCTGCGAGGGTTGTGTTCCAATACCATTAACAGTACCATTTGAGAAGACTTGAGATTTCCTTTGTTCTCTTTGGGACAATATCTTCCTATGTAGGTCCAACTGACCTTGAACTTGTGAACTTAGTACCTCAGGCTCCTGGGTGCTAGATTCCAGGCATGGGCCACCTTGCCAGGATTTAAGTTTTCTTTGAAAATGAGCATGCATTCTCTAGAACATTCTCCCACCCCAACACATTCTCCCTCTGCGATGGATGGAGCAGACAAAAGTCACTAAAACCGAGCCTAGTGATCAAAATGGTTGGCTAAACTACCAAAGAGTAACACTTCTATTTACCTAATAGTGGAGCTTTTCCATCATACACTTGAATATTCATTCCCATGATGCAATTATAACTTTTCCACAGCACGGCTCTTGCTGAGAGGAGCAGTAAGGTATCTAGTCTGAGGACTGCTTGTGAGGATGTTGATGTCTCATGGCTTTCAAAACTAAAATGCAGGTGTGACCTTTCACCTAACCTGAAAATTTGGTCTCTTCCTTTTCCCATCCCACTATAATCTATGTTATCCAACAAAACAGAAGGTTACTTTGTAAACTTGTCTCTAAAGGCGTTTTCAGGCTTAGATCTTCATGCTATTTGTGTTGATTTCCTAGTGGCTGAGATGTGTGGGAAAAACATGTGTGAGAGATGTCTACAAACACATTCTTTATGGCTGAGCGGCCACTCTCCGTCATAATCAATTACTCTCCCATAAACTCTAGGCAGAAAATGTTTTCAAGCACCTAAGATCCGCCCACACAGAATTACATTGACTCACACTTTTATCCTCTTCCCAAAACAAAAAGAGAAATGCAGAATGATAAAGGTTGGAATGATTACTGAGCAGTCTTTTCACTGGAACTGCCAGCTTCTGTGAATGATACTGGTGCTGAATACAAGAGAGGCCACGGAGGTCATCTGCACTGTTTTCACATGAGGCCCGGGAAGCACAGGATGGCACTTAGTCAGCCGAGTCTTAGTGGCAGAGACAGCCTGTGGTCAGTCTCCTGATGCTGGCTGAGTGTGGAGGCCACAGACCATGCTGTCTGGATCTAGGTGCTATAATAGACACCTTGATGATCTGCATTTCTTCCCAGCACTTTGGCCTTCTGACATTTAAGAAGTTCAATACTGAAAACCTTCAAAACACAGAGCAGTTTAGCCTCATGTGCTTACGTCCAGTAGCTAAGAGTGTGCTGTATAATTTCTACCAAAAAGAAAAAACGTAAAGGAAGAAAAAGAAACTCAAAACACAACTTTCTAATGTCTCTTCTGTCTCACTTTCTAGGAAAACTTAAATAAACTGATGACCAACCTGAGAAGTACCCACCCTCACTTTGTACGGTGCATCATTCCCAATGAAACAAAAACTCCTGGTAAGACAAAGTATCAATAACAAACTAGGCTCAACCTGAAAAGTCCCTACCCAGGACTTACCTAATTTTCTCTGTGTGCAGGTGCCATGGAGCATGAACTGGTCCTGCACCAGCTGAGGTGTAACGGGGTGCTGGAAGGCATCCGCATCTGCAGGAAGGGGTTCCCCAGCAGGATCCTGTATGGGGACTTTAAGCAGAGGTCAGTCCTCTTTGCCGAATGACACTGAATGCTATGAATGTTTATCATTAGATCTCTACTTTACTTTTTGTTCTGGGAGTTAAACAGCTACTTCTCTTTGGTGGCAGTTGGGCAAGTGATTCTGCCTTTCTGAGCAGTCCTTATGTGTTTAACTGTGCAGATACAAGGTTTTAAATGCAAGTGCTATTCCAGAGGGACAGTTCATCGACAGCAAGAAGGCCTCCGAGAAGCTTCTGGGCTCTATTGATATTGATCACACTCAGTATAAATTTGGACTCACCAAGGTATGGCTGCGACTCCTGTACACCCGACCCATGGACCCACAGCCCAAGTGTGGGGATGACTTGTGCCTCTCTGTTCCTCCAGGTTTTCTTCAAAGCTGGTCTCCTGGGTCTCCTGGAAGAAATGAGAGATGAAAAGCTGGCCGAGATTATAACAAGAACGCAGGCAGTCTGTAGGGGATACCTAATGAGAGTCGAGTACCAGAAAATGCTGCTGAGAAGGTAACAGCTATAGACACTCTCGGGGTCACAAGGTCACCCTACACCCCACACCCCGGGGACTGTCCATCTGCTTTCCTCATTCACTGATCCTCTCATTCTGAGATTAGAATGAGCTTTCATTACAGCACATCAACCTTAGTGTCACCCTTCAGGCTAGACTTCCCAGAACGTCCCTCCTGACCTCTGTCCTGCCCCCATCCCATCCATCTCTCATACACAGAAACATTCTGCAGCGAGCAGTTTTCATCACCCCACATCTCTGTTCCCAGACCTCCATGATATTCCAAGCAAATCTAGGCTGCTTTGCTCGGCGGTCAAGGTTCTATTCCCTACCATATCTTTCATAGCGAACCATACAGCCTTTCCTAGCCATGCTAAACAATTCACATACCACTTATTCTCATGTCTGAACAGACCTTGTCCACTCACCCAAATCTACCTACTGACAAGTCCCTTTTCTTCTTTTCCAAATTAACACCCTCCAACTTATCTACACAACATTGGTATACATTGCTCTAGCCCCGCTCACATTTTACTAATCTTGTTCATCTGGATTTTTAGGGTTGGCATAATAAGGGTTTTGGGTTTTTTTCCCATCCACCTGTATCATAGCTTGTGTCACGATATCTGCCTTCTCGGAGTTGGATTTCCTAACAACTGAACCAATAGAAATAAAACCTTCCTGGTAATGAACTTAAAGATGCCTACATACTGCATAAGCCACCCAAACATTATCAGTCCATTGCTATCATTTGAAGAACTGTACCAATCTTACCATTTCAGTTTTTTATTTAAATAAAACAACTTTGGAGCTTACTTGCTGCTAAAAATGTCTCAAAATGTTAACGAATTTAGTGCGTGGACAAGAGTAAGCCACTCAGAGAATTTAGAAAAGCCAGTATATTACCTGAAGACACCAACAGAGGAGTGGCTAATTCAGCGGTGGTCAGAACAGGAACAGTGTGAAGGAAAGAGTAGCTGAGCTGAGGTGAGGCAAATCCTTCAGCCGGTGACCCTTCACCTCAAAGCTCACAGCTGTGTGG
This sequence comes from Uromys caudimaculatus, assembly GCA_028551405.1. NCBI lineage: Eukaryota > Metazoa > Chordata > Mammalia > Rodentia > Muridae > Uromys > Uromys caudimaculatus. Next base: position 50,515,354 of record CM052710.1, on the reverse strand, counting down.
TGACATCAGGACAGCACAATCTGATTACAATGGTCGTGTTCTCAAAGCCAAGCCTGCCATGTGTGTCTGCTCTTTCTATGGCAGGGGTCACTCAAACAGTATAGTCTGTGCCCTCCACACTCAGCCCATCCTTGCCAGCTCTGCAGGAGCTCCATATGACTAGCATTCATATTAGCAGAGTGGCAATACTGAGGACTACAGGCTCTAACTCTTATTGTCAGGGTGAGCATGTGTCAGCACAGGAAACCATGTTGTCTGCGATACATCTCAATCATGCTGCTGCCGGTGGAATGACACCCTCTTTCCCCACATTCTAGGGAGTCCATCTTCTGCATCCAGTACAACATCCGAGCCTTCATGAACGTCAAGCATTGGCCTTGGATGAAACTCTTCTTCAAGATCAAGCCCCTGCTGAAGAGCGCGGAGACTGAGAAGGAGATGGCCACCATGAAGGAAGAGTTCCAGAAAACCAAAGATGAGCTGGCCAAGTCCGAGGCGAAGAGGAAGGAGCTGGAGGAAAAAATGGTCACTCTTCTCAAAGAGAAAAATGACCTGCAACTCCAAGTTCAATCTGTGAGTGCTCTGTTCTGACCATGCCATATCACCATGCTGCAAGGGTCATCTCCTGGACTTTCAGAGACTGTCACTTACAACATGGGACTTTTCTTAAGGAAAAAAAATCTTTTGAGGGGAACATCTTTATTTTGTTAGTAGTTTAATTTCGATAGTGTGTTGAAGAGGAAAGTTACAATTATTTTTACATTACACGGGGGAAAGGGAGGATTCACAACTTTGAAGCAAGTAGTTTAAAGCTAAATTCCCAAATCTTACTCAAATATTTTACATCTTTGACTTGGTTGCATTTCCCAGCCTTAAAAATATATTTCTGAGCTAAATCTACTAGTAGAGGGCTTTTAACACCAGCTATTTCAGAGGTACCAAAAGGATCCCATGGGCTCACCTGGGCTATAAAGCAAGTCCAAAGCCAATTTCAGTCTTAGCAATGGAGTGAGATTTTGTCTCAAATAAAAAGTAAAAAAAGGGGGGGGGGCGGTGCTAGAGATATAGCCCAATGGTACAGTACTTTCCCATCTGCTAAAAATTCTGGGTTTAGTTCTCAGCAAAATGCAAGGAAACAAAACAACGATAAATAAATAACAATAAAATCCACAAGGATGGTTCTATTTAGAAAATCTGAATGCTTAAGACTGTCTTGTAAGACAAGATAATCAGTACTTGGGTGGCAGAGGCAGGCAGATTCTCTGTGAGTTCAAGGTCAGAGGGCCTACATAGTGAGTTGCAAGATAGCCAGGGCTATGTAGAGAGAACCTTTCTTTAAAAAAATTAAGAATAACCATCCCTCTTTTCCTCATCCCTTGAAATTTAACTTAATGAGTATATAGGATGCATTTATATAAGCTGAGCTACTACTCTGGAAGACAGTGTGTAGCACCCTCCCCAACTCTTCCTTTGGCATGAATGAGCCTCTTAAGGTCACCCTTCCTGAGTCCAGAAAGAAGCTGTAGTCAAGGAGGCAAGTGAATCCAGCAAGAGCACTTTAGTCAGACAGAACGCCCATTTCCTGGGTCAACAAGCCCATCAGTGGTAGGAAGAAATTGTGGGAAGGATACTTTTCCAAAGTCTTGAGACCAGATCCTCTCTGTCTCTTTCCATGGCTGATCAGAGTAAATATGCACCTAGTATATCACTATAAAAGATAAGAACAAGTACCCGAGAAGTTGTCAGTCACATCCAGTTTAAACACTTAAGGGAAAACACACCGGGAAGTCAGAAAAATCCCCAGGGCAGAGGCATCTAGTAAGTTAGTGGCTGAATTTTTGAGTCCTTTAATTAGGTTACTTATAAAATTTTTAGATAGCTGCATAATTTCTCAGAGTTGCTTGTTTTTGTATATCCTGAAATTCATTTTGAGGATAATAAATAGTTCTTTAAATAGAAATGGAAACTGTAGTGTTTGAATCATAAACATTTGAATTAATTAAAAACGCTGTGTGGAAATGTATTTCATTTACTTTTTACTTTTTTAAAAAAAAAAATCCTATTTGACAACGAGTATTGATAAAGTGCTTGAAATCAAAACTAATCAATGTCACTAAATCAACATCTTTGACTATAACAACTAAATAGGGCTCAGAAATTAATTATTACAACCTCTTTATTTACATATGAAAAACTGAGAATCTGGGAGGGGGGAGCAACTTGCCCTGGACAACACCTATGGATCTTTGGAGACAAGAATCCAGGCTTCTTACTGCCTGCCTGCAAATCTTTCTCTTTTCTACACAAAATTCTACAGTCACCACCTTCTCCAGCCTAATCATTACATAGATTCCTTTGCTTCTAAGCATCTAGTCTCATTTTCTATTCAGTTGCATGTCTCTACACCAGATCTAATACTCAATACAAGGTGAACTTATGTTCGTGCTGAAAAATTCAAACAGAATTCAGGTGAACACTAGATATTTTGCCCAAAATAAGCAAGTTTCAAAACAAGTAACAAACTGTCTATGTGTCTTAATGAATCCACAGGAAGCAGACAGCTTGGCTGATGCTGAGGAAAGGTGTGAACAATTGATCAAAAACAAAATCCAGCTGGAGGCCAAAATCAAAGAGGTGACCGAGAGAGCTGAGGATGAGGAGGAGATCAACGCCGAGCTCACGGCCAAGAAGAGGAAGCTGGAGGACGAGTGCTCAGAGCTGAAGAAAGACATCGATGACCTTGAGCTGACACTGGCCAAGGTTGAGAAGGAGAAGCACGCCACGGAGAACAAGGTATGAGATGTGTACATGGGAAGCTTCTGACTCATTTTAATTATGAAGTAAAACATAAAACCAAAAGTATTAAGACCTAACATTTAATGCAAAGTGTGTTTGCTTCCTAAGGTGAAAAACCTTACAGAGGAGATGGCAGGCCTGGACGAAACCATCGCCAAGCTGACCAAGGAGAAGAAGGCCCTCCAGGAGGCCCACCAGCAGACCCTGGATGACCTGCAGGCAGAGGAGGACAAAGTCAACACCTTGACCAAAGCCAAAACCAAGCTGGAACAGCAAGTGGATGATGTGAGAACCTTTCAAATGCCTTCTGACATATTTCTTTAAGCGCATTTCGATTTTAACAGGTCTCTCTTCCCCATCAGCTTGAAGGATCACTGGAACAGGAAAAGAAGCTGAGGATGGACTTAGAAAGAGCCAAGAGGAAACTGGAGGGGGACCTGAAACTGGCCCAGGAGTCCACAATGGACATAGAGAATGACAAACAGCAGCTCGATGAGAAACTCAAAAAGTAGGGGCTCCAGAAAGAATTCTATATGATGCCACCTTTCAAGTAATTTGCATATTAATGTGTCTGCTATTCTGTCTAAAGGAAGGAGTTTGAAATCAGCAATCTGATAAGCAAAATTGAAGATGAGCAAGCCGTGGAAATCCAGCTGCAGAAGAAGATCAAAGAGTTGCAGGTGAATCTTCTCACTTCTCTCTTTCTTTTCATTCATTCATTCATTCATTCATTCATTCATTCATTTTGGTGTTTGTGACAGAGCTACACTATGTAGCCCAGGTTGACCTCACACTCACAGTCCTCCTGTCTCAGCATCCTGAGTTCTATGATAGAAGGCATGACTTACTGGGCCCTCACCTTTCTTTTTTTCTATGCACCAAAATAATACTAAAATTGAGATGTGTTAATGTACGTGTTTGATTTCCAGGCCCGCATCGAGGAGCTGGAGGAGGAAATCGAGGCAGAGCGGGCCTCCAGGGCCAAAGCAGAGAAGCAGCGCTCTGACCTCTCCCGGGAACTGGAGGAGATCAGTGAGAGGCTGGAAGAAGCCGGCGGGGCTACCTCTGCTCAGGTGGAGTTAAATAAGAAGCGGGAAGCTGAGTTCCAGAAAATGCGCAGGGACCTGGAGGAGGCCACCCTGCAGCACGAAGCCACATCAGCGGCACTTCGGAAGAAGCATGCCGACAGTATGGCTGAGCTGGGCGAGCAGATTGACAACCTGCAGCGGGTGAAGCAGAAGCTGGAGAAGGAGAAGAGCGAACTGAAGATGGAGATCGACGACCTTAGCAGTAACGCAGAGGCCATAGCCAAAGCCAAGGTACCTAACACTGTCTCTAGACAGGGCATTGAGCCAGAAAAACAGCATCCATTGTTCTTGGTATCAAACATGGTTTGCAGGCATTTTATAACATTATTCAAATATTTCATGTCGTAATATATTCCCATAATTTCATTTTCTAAATTTTCTAAAATTCTAAAATAGCCCACTAGTATGACTTCAAACTCCACATAAGTGAGTGTTGACGTCATTGGGATATGTGGCTTTTTTCCAATAATGAATATGACATGTATGTTAAATTCTGGCATATGTCAAACACCAACTTTCTACTCGTATCTCATATGTTTTAAAAATATATCTTATTCTTTAAATGTTAAAACATCTTAATTACTTTAAAAATCGAGGTTAAATTTTTTTCTCTTCTTTCTTTATCTTTCTTTTCTTTTTCCTTTCCTTTCTTTCTTTCATTTTTGCCTATATTCATATTCAGTGTTTGATTCTCCCTTGCCATGTGATCCTTAGGGAAACCTTGAAAAGATGTGTCGCACTCTGGAGGACCAGGTGAGCGAGCTGAAGAGCAAGGAGGAGGAGCAGCAGCGGCTCATCAATGAGCTGACAGCGCAGAGAGCACGCCTGCAGACAGAAGCAGGTATAGACTCCTTCCCTGGCTCCCCACACCTTGCAGTGCACAAAGGGGCCTCTTACCAGGCAGTTATACTCTCATTTCCGAGGGAAATCAACAAACTATCAGAACTTTTTAAGGCAGGCCACAAAGGCATGGGGAAACAAAACTAAGTTGACAAATTTGTTATATTCCTGCGGCAACCCTGCTTACCAAGCTGCCGTTTTTCCTTTCCTTTTTATTTTATTTTTTTTGTTAATGTCTATTTCTATAACAATGTGTAGAAATGAATAAAAATACATACATGTGCACACAGCTTATTGTTAAACCACGAATTCTCCCACTTCTGCTGTTCTTAGGTGAGTACTCCAGACAGTTGGACGAGAAAGATGCTTTAGTCTCTCAGCTGTCAAGGAGCAAGCAGGCATTTACCCAGCAGATTGAGGAGCTGAAGCGTCAGCTCGAGGAAGAAACCAAGGTGAGTTTTACCAGAGATCTCGACAAACCAAACCTGAGAATACCTAATTATAAGCTACTTGAGGTATGTGAGTTAAGTGTTAACAGAATAAATGAATTGAAATCACTGGACTATCATTTCTGCAGGCCAAGAATGCGCTGGCCCACGCCCTGCAGTCCTCCCGCCACGACTGTGACCTGCTGCGGGAACAGTACGAGGAGGAACAGGAAGGCAAAGCTGAGCTGCAGAGGGCCATGTCCAAGGCCAACAGCGAGGTGGCCCAGTGGAGGACGAAATATGAGACAGATGCCATCCAGCGCACTGAGGAGCTGGAGGAGGCCAAGTATGGGATGTGAACTTAAGAGAACAAAGATACAGTAGTCTCCATGCTCCCTAATGCAGCAAGTCCCACAAGAAGCCATGGGGGTCTTGCTGCTAGTGACATGAAAATATCAGTAGCTGACATTTATTGAGTGCAATTTGTTTTAAACATGTAGATGTCAATTCAGGAGCTGAAGGGAAGGAGTGTTTTGCCTTTTCTAGTCCTCTGTGAACCTGTGTCAGGTGTTACACATCCATACGCTCATATAGCGTCATAGCAGGATTAGGTCACGATTTTTGTTTTTGTTTTTTTCCTTTTATAGATTAAAAAACTGAGACTGAAAGAAGTTAACCTTCTAACCTGAGGGCATAGATTTATTTAGAGGAACAGTCATGTTGGAACCGGAGGTTCTGATTACAGAGTTCATCTTCTTAAGCTCTGAGTAGACCAAACATCCCTCTTAAAAAAAAAAACCTCACGATTGAGTTCCCTATACTATGCAAAATATCCAGGATTAGTGTAAATAAGATAAAGCTTTAGTCTTGGTAGACAGGCCTTCAAATACAGCTTCCTGGGTGTCAAGTTTAAAGGGGTTATTTGTGTCTGAAGGATGTGGCCTTGGCACACCAACGGGAATGAAGCAAGAATGTAGACCACTCAAATGAAAATCAAACTTGCCTTTGCTTATACATGAATTGTCCAGACTGTCCAAACATACATGATTTAAACAAATTAGCTATTCTCTATAGGCTGTGTGTGTGTGTGTGTGTGTGTGTGTGTATGTGTGTGTGGTGGATTTCATAAAATGAATAAGAAAAGTCTGAGATAACAAACACGGACTTAAGAAGGGATATATAAGCAAATCAGCGATGTTGTTCCAGCTGACGATTTTCACAGCCATTCCCAAACAGAAGTTCTGTGTGTCCAGGGCCTTTAATATATCAAGGCACCTAGCACTGACAGCAGCCTGTGGCGATCCAGTAACATTCCAAGGACTTCACTGAGCCGAAGGATCTGCCATTTTGTCAGTCTAAAATGAAGTGTGGTTGATCCTGATCACTGCTGAGAAGCAGATGGGTTTGCCAGCCTAGGGCAGGATTGGCAGTTATTGTTTTGTTCCTGGCTTTGGCTGGGTCTTGATAGTCTGACTAACTTCTCAGGAAGAAGCTGGCTCAGCGTCTACAGGCGGCTGAGGAGCACGTAGAAGCTGTGAACGCCAAGTGTGCTTCCCTGGAGAAGACGAAGCAGCGGCTGCAGAACGAGGTGGAGGACCTCATGCTGGACGTGGAGAGGACCAATGCGGCCTGCGCAGCCCTGGACAAGAAGCAGAGAAACTTCGACAAGGTGGTCTAGCCTGCTTGAACTTTATGAAAACTCTGTTAGGTCTTTCTCCTCTTTGTTCCAGCTGACAATCTATGGCCTTTTCAGGTTCTATCGGAATGGAGACAGAAGTATGAGGAAACTCAGGCTGAGCTTGAAGCTTCCCAGAAGGAGTCCCGTTCTCTCAGCACAGAGCTGTTCAAGGTGAAAAATGCCTATGAGGAGTCTCTGGATCAACTGGAGACGCTGAAGAGAGAGAACAAGAATCTACAGCGTGAGTCCAGGGGACCTTCCCGACCCTGCTCTGGCTTAGCTGGGTGCTCCCATGTTGCCATCATTTCAACCACTTCCTTCCATCCGTTCTTCCACAGAGGAGATTTCTGACCTGACTGAGCAGATTGCAGAGGGAGGGAAGCATATCCATGAGCTGGAGAAAATAAAGAAGCAAGTGGAACAGGAGAAGTATGAGATCCAGGCTGCCTTAGAGGAGGCAGAGGTACAGCCTGCTATGCTGGGGTCAGGAGTGGGGCAGGGGCAGGGGCAGGGGACAGCAGACAGACATTAGCAACAGTGTCAAGCTGAGGACATTATTATGACTACATTATTATGCATACATTATTGAAGACATTATTATGCAGCAGATTTAAATTTAAACTTGGGACAGGGCAATTAGGTGATCCTATCAAAAGCCTTCATAATGTCTCATCTGTTAAGAGGGGCTGGAGAGATGTCTCATATGTTAAGAGCTTGTATGGCTTTTCATGAGGACCTGCATGCAGTTCCCAGTACCCACACCTGGTGGCTCACAACCACCTGTAACTCTAGCTCCTGAGGATCTGATGCCTTCTTCTGGCCTCCAAGAGCTCCTGCATAGACAAAACATACATCCACACAAACACATGTGCACATAAAAAAAATAAAAATAAATTGAAGAAAAATGCAAATGAACCCACCCGTTCAGTTTCTTGGGATTTACCACAAAACAAATAATCTTAAGAGGTAACACTTTAAGGCAAGTATGTCCATTAAGAAAGGAAGCAAACCAGAACAGTAGAATTCCAAATAAGAATTAAATATGGTAATAGGCCAGGAGAGGTTGCATACCTGAAATCCCAGCACTTGGGGGAAGAGGCAGGAGAAGTAGTCCAAATTTGAGGCCAGATTGATCTACATAGTAAGATCCAAGTCAGCCAGAGTTTTATAGCAAAATCACACCTTGAAAGACCAAAAGAAACCCAGAAAAATGACTCCGTAGTTTAAGGCCCTTCCACCGATCCTTGTGTCCTCTATCCAATCTTCAGAACACACAAGGCAGAAGGAGAGAAGCAACTCCCTCAGAACATTCTCCGACCTTCATATTCTGTCTGTCAGTCTAAATTATTTATTAAATAAATTAAGTGAAAAATGACTGATGTAAGGAAAGATTTATGATAGACACAAATGTTTGCTTTTAAAAAGCAAGACATATATTCGCATATAAAACTTTGACTAGATAAAATAGAAATAGGGAAATGGAAAGACCATGAATGAGCTCAAGGCCACCCTGAGACACAAAGCAAGACACTCTGCCTCAAAAACAGTGGAAAAAAATTGTACATTAAAATAGTTGTCTCTCTGAGAGGGGCAATGGGAAGCTTTGTTTTTCTACATTGTCTCCGCACTGTGGATTGAATACACATTATATGATCGGGGAAAAACTATTTTAAAACTGATAGTTTCTATGACAGATTAATGTATCATACATGAAAAGTGCTGTTTATGAAACATTATATATGTGTATATGTAGGATGCTTAAATTAATCAGATAATTCTGTTAGTATGTCATGAACCTTTAGATAGTGCACAGTACCTTTACTACAGAACTGTCCTATATCATCTGTGGATGGATAAACACACACAAAAATGATTCACCACATGTTCTTAGGACAACATATTAACTTTAAAGTTCAACAAGATGACAGCAATAAGACTTTGCCTCACAAACTCAGAGTAGACTCCAACCACTTCTGCTCAGTGATGACTGATCACTGTGTCCTTAAGGCATCTCTGGAGCACGAGGAGGGGAAGATCCTGCGCATCCAGCTGGAGCTGAACCAAGTCAAGTCTGAGATCGACAGGAAGATTGCTGAGAAGGATGAGGAGATCGACCAGCTGAAGAGAAACCACATTAGAGTCGTGGAGTCCATGCAGAGCACGCTGGACGCCGAGATCAGGAGCAGGAACGACGCTCTGAGAGTCAAGAAGAAGATGGAGGGAGACCTCAACGAGATGGAGATCCAGCTGAACCATGCCAACCGCTTGGCTGCCGAGAGCTTGAGAAACTACAGGAACACGCAAGGCATCCTCAAGGTAGGCGGACATGCATTGGCCTCTTAGATGACTTACAGGACACACTTGCCTACTGTTCTCACAATTACTTCTTAAGCTATCTGGTCTCAGCTACTTTCACCCACTGCTGTGATAAAATACCCTAGTGAAAAGCAACTTAAAAGAGAAAGTGCTTATTCTGGCTCACAATGTGCTTACAGCATGATAGTCTACAGATATCATATGCAGAAAAACAGACAGAAGTTGAAAGATAAGAAATGACAAGATCGAGAATACACAGGCTTTATACAAAACAGGCCTGACGTTCGCTGAATCTTGGTTTTGTCACTTTGGCTTTAAGGAAGTTACTTAACTTCTTTGGCCTGTTACTTCTTCTATATAATAAAAATAAGTTTCCCACCTCATGGGTGGCTGTGAGGATCAGATGAGATAGCAGATGCCAAGCACTACATAGAGTACATAGAGAATGCTCTATAATTGATGAAGGATAGTGACCGGCATATAACAGATAAGTTAAAGGCAGAGACAGAAGAAAATTCATTCCATTGAGAATTTGCTCCCCCTCTAAACAAATGCTACCATCATTCTTAAGCTCATACAAATGACAGGCAAGTCATCTCCTGTTCCTAATACCAACACCTTCCTCTAGCTCATCTCTTAGGTGTTCAGATCCTCTTCAGAACAGTCAAAATATTTTTTAACTAATAGGACACCCAGCTGCACCTGGATGATGCTCTCCGGGGCCAGGAGGACCTGAAGGAGCAGCTGGCGATCGTAGAGCGCAGAGCCAACCTACTGCAGGCTGAGATTGAGGAGCTTCGGGCCGCGCTGGAGCAGACTGAAAGGAGCAGGAAGATTGCAGAGCAGGAGCTGCTGGATGCCAGTGAGCGCGTGCAGCTCCTCCACACCCAGGTGAGCCAAATGCTGGTGCTCTGCTAAGTGAGGAATCTAGAGTGCGGGTATGTACGTATAACCAAGGATGGAGCTGTATCTCAACCACCATTTGGCTATGAGAGGGCTCTGGGTCACCTTACTGTGCATTCCTATTTGTCTTTTCTATATTTTCTACCAAGAGGGCTTTGTAGATGTAGACATAAAAGTAGACTTTTGGGGTTAATAAAACCATGAAGAACAACCCTAAGTAAGCATGCCTTTGACTCCAAACTGAAACACATTTCATGCAGCACTTATCAGGGGCACATCAGAGTTCGACTGCACCATGGTCACTGTTCTGTTGTTTCACAGAGCACTCAGTACCATCCCTTCTTGCCCACAAGCAGTCCCTCATAAGATCTCCATGACACCAAAATAACCACACTCCAGCATTTCCACTACACACTGAGGGAGTTTTCCTTCCCTACAAGAATACTGTGTTGAAATTTTAAGAAAATGTTTTTATAATACAAATTCAGAATCCCCCCCATACACAATAGACAAGTCCTCCTCTCTCCCTACACCGCTGTGTACACACACACAGTTCACAGTTGAGTGTCATGCACTCTCACATACATAAAAACAAAACAAAACAAAAACAAAACCCCTATTATTCACAACCTTTTAAGCAAAGAATACTATAAATAAAACAAATGAAAAGAACAAATACAAGATGACTAATAATAAAAGGCATTCATTGTTGTTGTTTCGAGGCTGGCTCCAAATTCATGATTCACCTGCCTTAGCCTCTGGACTGCTGGGATTGCAAGCATGCACTGTCATACTCTGTCATTACAGGCACTCTTAAAACGCCAGAGGTACTCATATATGTAAGTCAGATAGGCAGTAAAGGACTGAGTATGAAGAAGGAGGTTCTAACCATGGAAATGATTGCAAATTTGTGCTAAATAGAATACTTCACATTAATAAACTCTGGGGTTAGACTAAAATAGAACAATTGTAAACCCCAAGTGGGAAACCTGAAAACATTATAAATCCCCACCACTCTTTAACAGAACACGAGCCTCATCAACACCAAAAAGAAGTTGGAAAACGATGTTTCACAGCTGCAGAATGAAATGGAGGAAGTAATTCAAGAGTCACGCAATGCAGAAGAGAAGGCTAAGAAAGCCATTACTGATGTGAGCACCACACACATTATCCTCCCCACACCTGTGCTGCCTGCCACCACCAGGGCTCATTATTTTCTTGATTTATTTCCCTCTCAGGCGGCCATGATGGCGGAGGAGCTGAAGAAGGAGCAGGACACCAGCGCCCACCTGGAGCGGATGAAGAAGAACATGGAGCAGACGGTGAAGGACCTGCAGCACCGTCTGGACGAGGCTGAGCAGCTGGCGCTGAAGGGCGGCAAGAAGCAGATCCAGAAACTGGAGGCCAGGGTGGGTGTCTTCAGTCCTCAATCTGGGAAGGGCAAGGGGACACGATCTTCTTGTTGCGGGATCAGGAGCACGTTGCTCATACCTGTAGTTGACCCTAGGCTAACCCCCACCCCCAACACTGACTGGAGATACATCTTTCTTTCTTGGTTACAGGTACGTGAACTTGAAGGAGAGGTCGAAAATGAACAGAAACGTAATGCCGAGGCTGTTAAAGGGTTAAGGAAGCACGAAAGAAGAGTAAAGGAACTTAGCTACCAGGTAAGAGGAATAGCTTTCTAGAACATACGGGTATCCCGCCCAAAGGGAAAGGAAAACCCTCACGATCCTTAGGCGGCACTCGCAGACGTGCATGTTAACTCCATGTATGTAAAGGATAAAAGACAGAGCTGCTGATCCCAGGCATACACCCAGTGACTATGGAAGCCTTTACAACAACACAGAACAGGGCATGCAGATCAGTGGTAGAGTACATATCCACACGAGCTTGACTCCCACCAATAGGAAGAAAAGATGGAAGCAAGGAGGAGAGGAAAAGAGAAGAGAAAGGGAAGAAAAGGCAGGAGGGAGGGCAGCATTAGAGAGAAAAGGACATAGGCAGTAAAGCAAAATAAACTAGATGTTAATCTTAGCGTGGCCTCTCCAGGAACAGGAGGGTAAGAACTAGAGAAGATGGATAGAATTCTCTAATATAGAAGCTGGACACCATACACACTTAGCAAGCACAACCATCAGTCAGAGCATGGGTTGGTCAAGGTTACCCCAAGGTCTCCTTTCTGGCACACTGCTGACTTATTTTAGCACCGGGGGTAGACGTATTCCGGTGGGTTGAACACATATCTTTTTTTAAATTAAACTTTCAGACTGAGGAGGACCGCAAGAATGTGCTCAGGCTGCAGGACCTGGTGGACAAACTCCAGGCGAAGGTGAAATCCTACAAGAGACAAGCTGAGGAGGCTGTGAGTATCTTTGAGGTTTTGTAGAAAGAAGCAGAATTCTGTTGGGAGAGAAAATGTGTTTTGTTTTTGTTTTTTTTTTTTGTTTTTGTTTTTGGTTTTTGTTTTTTTGTTTTAAAACCACGTATGGGGAGGAAGAAGGACACACAGTAAGAATTTACCATTAACATATTTTACGAGGGTTGTGATCTTACAAATATAAGTGTACATCCCATGCTAATCATAGAGTAGGGCTCAAGAGGAGATATTTAAATATTGTTAGGCAGGAAAGACCAGGTAAAAAGCTCCGAATTCCTGGCCTTAATTGCTAGCAACAATCACAACAGAAACACTAATGCCAGGATGAACAATTCTTGTTCCTCAACATACACAAATCATGTGTCCTAAAAGTCAAGTACTGATTGCCCTCCTCCCTCAACGGACTTGCTCACTCCCTGTATGTTAGCTGCAACTAGAACATGCAGGGAACCTGGAGGGACAGCTAGTGGTGAGAGCTCCTGTGTTCTGCAGTACCGAACACCAAGGAAATGATGCTGGAAGGTTCTCCGGCTCTCCTTTCCCCTGCTGTGCCCACCCCATTCTTGTAGATATACATATGTGATAGGAAGGAAGGCATGAACAGTAACAGAACACAAAACAGGCAACTTTTGTCTCAGTCCCACTTCCCCTTCTCTGTATTAGTCTTAAAACATGCAAGGAAACAACAGTTAGTGGCATTTCCAAGCTATTTCAGTGAAAAAAATGTGCTTACTGAGGTCTCTGGGGGCTCCGGGGTCTCTTTTCCCTCTCCACCCAAGAGACACATCAGAAAAATAAGCAAGGCAACAGAGAGATGGCTCAGTGGTTAAAAGCACTGGCTGCTCTTCCAGAGAGTGCAGGTTCAATTCCCAGTACCCACATGGTGACTCACAACCAGATGTAACTACATTTCCAGGGTAAGGGAGTCTCTGCTTGGAGGACCTCCAAGGTCCTCTTCTGGCCTCCTTTGGCACTGCCTGAATATGTTGCACATACATATACATGTATACACGTGTGTGTGTGTGTGTGTGTGTGTGTGTGTGTGTGTGTGTGTGTGCAGGCTAAGCATCTGCACACGTAAAATAAATATTTAAAATAGCAGGGAGGTGGTAAGAAGGTTTGACAAAAGGCTGGGCTCTTCCATTTGAAAAAAATTTCTTTTTTCCTTTCTTCCAGTCAAAATTGTCACTAGAGTTACAAATTGGGTTGATATTTTAGATCAGACATGACCAGCACTACTTGAGAAGGAAATACAATTGTAGAATAATCTGACCTGGTAATAAACAGAAATGTGTCCCATGGCATTTAACTGCCGAACTCTTATCTATTCTCAGGAGGAACAATCCAATGTCAACCTGGCCAAGTTCCGCAAGCTGCAGCACGAGCTGGAGGAAGCCGAGGAGCGGGCTGACATTGCGGAGTCCCAGGTCAACAAGCTGCGGGTGAAGAGCCGTGAGGTTCACACCAAAATCAGTGCAGAGTAAACGCACATCTTGCAGAGGCTGCCGAGTGGCTGAAGGAAGCACAGAATGTGCTGCTTTGGGTCGCTTGCTGGGTCACTTGCCTCTGTGTTTACTTTTCTCCTACCGCTGATTGAATAAAAACTACAGCGCACTGATAAGTTAAACCAGGCTCCTTGTTTTATGAGCAAAATTGTTTGCTGGTAAAGCCAGTTCTCATCTCTTTTTTAATTGTCATATATGTCTTTGTAGATTTATCTTAGTTTACTTCCTGTCACCGTAATAAGACACTGACAACTTGGGGAGGAAAGGGTTTGCTTGGCTTACAGTTTACAGTTCACCAGTGAGAGAAGCCAGGGCTGGAGCTCAAGGCAGGGATACAGGAACTGAAGCCAAGACCATGGAGGAAACCTTGCTTACCAGCTTGCTCTCCATGGCTTACTCTATCTACTTTCTTAAACACCCCAGGACCACCCTCGTGGTGTTAAACAACTTAGAGTCACTCACAGACATGCCCGCAAGCCAATCAGATGGAGGCAATTCCTCAGTTGAGATTCCCTCTTCCTAGATGACTCCCATTGGCGTCAGGTTGACCCACACTAATGAAGACAAGAACATTCAATATGCCGAACCTCGCTACCACCCAGAAGCCCTTTTCCTACCTCAACTCTCAAGTTCCCTCCCACACAGTATGGTCTAATAAGGCTTTCTTTGTTTGAGATAGGGTCTTTCTATGCTGCCCAAGCTGGATTTGAACGTAAGATCCTCTTGCCTAAGCCTCCCTGCTGGGAACACTGGGAGTACAGGTATGCAGGGCCATGCTGGCCAGACCCTGTTTTTATAAATATGTCTGGACTGCTACAAATTACTAAGGAAATCCCTCTGAGGGAGCCTCTCTGGGGGTACCTCTCTGAGTGTACATCTGTGAAAGTGTCTTTCTGAGGGTGTCTCTCCAGAAAGACTCATTCATTTAGTGGCTCTATATACCATCCATTTACCATGTGCCAAGCACTGTTCTAAATTCTGTGTGCGTTGCAGACAATGAACAACGCTTAGAGATTTTACATTCTAGAGAAGAGAGAGGTAGCCAACACATGAGCACCCATGCAGTGTGACGAGTCTGTGCAAATGGGAGATCTAGAGGTTGACGGACACAGTTGCATTTTATTGAGAGTAGTCACAGAACGCCTCTCTAATGCGAACATATTCAAACAGAGACCTGAAGGAAGCAAGAGAGCAAGCCAGACCAAGTATTTGGGGACTGAGCCCTTCAAGACAGAAAAAAACAGAAAATGCCAAGACTGAAACCGGGGAGTTGTAGCTGCTCCAAGTGTGAGGAAGTTAGCCTGGCTGTGGCTGCAGGAGAATGAGAGACAGAAGAGGAGGGGAGAACCAGGGGCTGGCATGCAATGGCCCCAGAGGCACTCAATGCCTTACTTAATGTCTTCAGCACAGAGCCCAGTGGTGAAAGCCTGAGAAGGTTTTAAGTAGTATAGAGATATTAACATGCACTTGAAAGGAATTTTTTTGTCTGGTGTGTTGAAAAAACAACATGGAGGGACCACAGGTAGACACCTGGAGAGCAGTGAGGAGCCTCATGAAATGTAAGATTTTTATATGGCAGTGGATTAAACCAGAGAAAGAACACTGGGAGATAATTAAAGAGCTGATTCTGTATTTACTGAAGGGAGCACAGGGGACTTTCAGATGGGCTAGATGAGAGAGGGAGGGAAGGAAGAAGGAAGGGAGGGGGAGGAGGGAGGGAGCCGGAAGAAGGAGCACGGGGAGGAAGGTGAAGCAGGAGCAAGAAAACAATCTATGAAAAGTGACAAGGGAAAGGGGGATAGGTGGAGTGCAACAGTGTGGAGTGGTAGAGCAAAAGCTACAATCTAGACAAAGCTTACCTGTCACACACCTCTCCATCCACCTTCTAGCATCTTCTCCTCCCCCCTCCCCATCCCACCCTGTCAGCCTCAGTTTTTCACAATACAAAAGGTACAGGCTACAGACTGGGGTGTGTTTACAGTAACAGCAAAGGCTTAAAAGAAAAAGAAAGGGTTGGAGAGATGGCTCTGGCTGTCCTTCCAGAGGACTTGGTTTCATATCCCAGCACCCACATTGTAGCTCACAACTGTCTGTAACTCCAAGATCTGACACCCTCACACAGACATACATGCAGGCAAAACACTAATATGCATAAAATAAAAATAAAATAAAATTTAAAAAAAAAAGAAAGAGAGAAAAAATTTACCAAACATTTTGTTAAGTGCAACTCTGGAACAAAGAGGAAATAAAAACCATAATCATAACAATGACCAAGAGCAAACCTGAGAGGAGGTCACTGTAATCTTGGCTTAGGCAAAGATTTCTTAGCTTTAACACCAAAAGCATGACCCATATATATATATAAAAACTGGCCTTCAAAATGCAGTGTCTATTCTTTGAAAGTCACTGTTAAAGAGAATGAGAAGACAAGCCACACACTAAGATGATATCCAGTGCGGGTCCTAGGAAAGAACAAAGCACAGGGATACCTCAACCACACAGATGTTAAAGGACAGGAAGTGTGGTCCAGAGGCTGGGACTGGACCTATCATACCTGTTGGTCATTGGGAAGTGACACAGCAGTTAGGCAGATTTTTTTTTTTTAAGTTAGGAAATAATCTTTATAGTGCGGCCATTGTACAGCTGGTTGCTTTCTCCAGAGAGATGGAAGTATCAGTCACATGAACACTTGCATAGAAATGTTTGCAGCATAAGTAGTAGAGTCTCATAGCAGGAGAGAATCGAGATGTCCATCACCAGGCAAATAGGTCAACAAACTACATTATTACCTGTAATGGGTTGGCCTGATGCTGCTTGTATTCTAATGCTAATATTGGGTCCCCAAGACTGGTTGCCCCATAGAAGAGAGAGTCCGCTCCTAAGGTGCTAAGTGACCCTGCCCCCAAGTTATTTCTGATTGGTAAATAAAGATGCCAACAGCCAATAGCTGGGCAGAAGAGACATAGGTGAGTTTTGGGTTTTTCAGGCTTGGGGTCAGAGAAGACCCACGAAGGGAAGAATAGGTACAGGAGGAGGAAAAAGAAGTCATCATTGGGTTAGGTGAGTCATAAAAACATGGCCTTGAGGGCTGCCTAATTGGAGTTAAGAGCAGCCTAGAGGAAACCCAGTAAATAGGAAGTAATAATTCAGGGTTATCAATAGGAAAGTAGATTCTAATAGCCTTCTAATAGGTATACCCCCCCACCTCTTATGCTGTTTATGGCTTATTGTAAATGTAGACTGTAAGTTTTTTATTCAGAAACTAAAGGGTCAAAGGCAAGGTAGAAACCCCAGAAATGTTTCTACGTATTTCTACAATTATCCACACAGTGAATTGTTTCCCACAGTAAAGAAAAAAGTGAAAGCACAAGAGGATGAAGCTCCAGACACACATGCTGACTAAAAGAAACCTTACCACCCGAAGTACAATTTGGTTCATATGCATAAGTTCACGTCATAAATACATAGTCTCCCAGAAACCACATTAGTAGAGACCAATGGTTACTGATCAATGCAGAGGCAGGGCTATGGAGTGTCCAGACACACTCTCAGATTATAAAATAGCAAAAGGAAAACTTAGGGATTTATAACATACTCATTATCTTAGTGGAGACGCTGGTTTCAGTTGTAGAAGTTTCAAGTTACATGGAAAAGTACAAGATTTGGGGACCAGCCAGATAGTCCAGTGGAGTAAAGATGCTCACTGGTAAACCTGAAGACCTGAGTTCAATTCCCCAGATCCACATGATAGAAGGGAGAACGGATTCCTGCAAGTTGTCCTCTGAGTGCCGACAAGCACATGTGGCCAGTTAAAAATAAAACAAGTTTCCCTCAAGAGAGGGTAATATTAGGTGTTGAGGAAGCATACAATGCAAAAAGATACCAGTTTTGAAAAAATAAATAATGTGAATTGGTCCTCTAATTTCATTGCTGCCATAGTTTTTTCTTTTCTGTGTCAAATAAGACCACAAAAATATAACTGATAGTGAAGATGTAGAGCCCTCACTCTGTCTCTTCAGAATGGCTAGCGGAACCACACAGACATTCACTGAGATGTACACCCTTGAACCTGGGCAAGTGTTTGTTTGAGTGCCTGTATTAAGTTAACTGTGTGGCATTTTTATTTGGGAGCTCATGACAATACAGTGATTTTTAAAAATAAACTGATAAGTAAAACTAAATAAATGTTTCATTAGGGAAATGCTACAACTATGTATCACTTTGGGAAAATTCTTAACAGAATAATGTCCACTCAATGTAAAAGCAAGAGGAATTTTTTAGGAATTGTAATAAACCCATGAACTGTGTTCCATCTCCCAATTCATGACCACTGCCTATGTCTCTATTTAGAGCTCTGATTTCCTCATTAGCATCCTGTAGTTTTTAGTATACACATATCCTTTATGTATGCGCATGTTCCTTAGCAACTGTAGATGATACTATACAGATTTTTCTCAGCTTACAATTAGACTATGTCTCAGGAAACCCTATCGCCAGTGGGAATATTGTTAAGTGAAACCTAGCCTAATGAAGAACTTCAGAGTTCTGGGTATTTCCCACCGAGATTTCTGGGCTGTTCAGGGGTCATGTGTGGGCAATGTTCCATCCAGCAGTCTGGGAACAGATCAAAATTCAATGTACATTTTAAACTACTGCTTTCACACTAATGTAAATTAAACTCTTAAAAGAATGACTACTGAAAGCCAATGAGCGCCTGAGAAAGCTACCCTCCCAGGAGCTTGGAAAAGTCGTGAGTGGGGTTAAGGGGAACAACACCTCTCACCCAGACCCGCCCGGATCTGGCGAGATCCGGGGCCTGAGAACCCGGGGGCAGGAAACCTCTGAACTTTCCGGTTTCCATCTGTGGGTGGAGACCTCTGCCTGGGCCACCAGGAGTCCATAGCCAAGGAGCGCCGGAGAAAGCTACCCTCCCAGGAGCCTGGAAAAGCCATGAGTGGGGTTAAGGGGAGCAACACCTCTCACCCAGACCTGCCCAGATCTGGCGGGATACAGGGCCTGAGGAGAACTCGGGGACAGGAAACCTCTGTACCTTCAGGTTCCATCTGTGGGGGGAGACCTCTGCCTAGGCCACCAGGGGTCTCTGCCTGGGGACCTCAGCCTGGGCCACAGGGCTCCAGGAGAGAGCGGGTATCCCAGGAGTGCTGACACACCTTTGAGCACAGGCAAAACCACCACTTCTGTTCAAACTCACTGGATCAAGAGGGACCCCTGCAGAGCCATCAGGACATAGAAACGAAGGGACAGCTGGGGACAAGATCCTTCTGATTTCTTTCTGTACCCCAGCGCGGACCCTGTGCCACAGCTCTCTAAACCCAAACACCTCTCAGAGAGAGCTGGTCTTCAAGGAGTATTGACACAGAAGCCTGCAGGAGGGGCAAGCCACAACCAGACAGAGTAAGATCAGCTAATATCAGAGTTAACAAGATGGCAAAAGGCAAGGGTAATAACATAAGGAACAGAAACCAAGAGTACTTGGCACCATCAGAACCCAGCTCTCCCACCACAGCAAGCCCTGGACACCCCAACACTCCAGAAAAGCAAGACTCAGATTTAAAATCATTTCTCATGATGATGATAGAAGACATGAAGAAAGAAATGAATAACACCCTTAAAGAAATACAAGAGAACAGAGATAAACAACTAGAAGCCTTTAAAGAGGAAATACAAAAATCCATTAAAGAATTACAGGAAAACACAATCAAACAGGCAGAATTTCAAGAAAACACAATCAAACATACAAAGGAAATGCATGAAACTATCCAGGAGCTAAAAATAGAAATAGAAACAATAAAGAAATCACAAAGGGAGACAACCCTGGAGTTAGAAAACCTAGGAAAGAGATCAGGAACCATTGATGTAAGCATCACCAACAGAATACAAGAAATAGAAGAGAGAATCTCAGGAGCAGAAGATACCATAGATAACATCGACACAACAGTAAAGAAAATGCAAAATGCAAAAAGCTTTTAACCCAAAACATCCATGAAATCCAGGACACAGTGAGAAGACAGAACCTAAGGTATAATAGGTATAGAAGAGAGTGAAGATTCCTAACTTAAAGGACTAGCAAATATCTTCAACAAAATTATAGAGGAAAACTTCCCTAACCTAAAGAGAGAGATGAACATAAATATACAAGAAGCTTACAGAACTCCAAACAGATTGGACCACAAAAGAAATTCATCCCGTCACATTATAGTGAAAACACCAAATACACAAAACAAAGAAAGAATATTAAAAGTAGTAAGGGAAAAAGGTCAAGTAACATATAAAGGCAGACCTATCAGAATTACACCTGACTTCTCACCAGAGACTATGAAAGCTAGAAGATCCTGGGCAGAACTCATACAGTCCCTAAGAGAACACAAATGCCAGCCCAGGCTGCTTTACCCAGCAAAATTCTCAATTACCATAGATGGTGAAACCAAAATATTCCACGACAAAACAAAATTTACACAATATGTTTCCACAAACCCAGCCCTACAAAGGAAAATGGATGGTAAACATCAACTCAAAGAGGGAAACTACACCATAGAAAAAGCAAGAAAGTAATCTTTTAACAAACTCAAAAGAAGATAGCCACATAAAAGTAAAAATAACATCAAAAATAACAGGAACCAACAATCATTATTCCTTAATATCTCTTAACATCAATGGACACAATTCCCCAATAAAAAGACATAGACTGACAAACTGGATCCATAAAGAGGACCCAGCATTTTGCTGCATTCAAGAAACACATCTTCCTGATAAAGACAAACACTACCTCAG
>CM052710.1:50445901-50494128 GCA_028551405.1 Uromys caudimaculatus | reverse complement strand
TGGGAGTGGGTGGGCAGGTGGGTGGGAGGTGGAATTCCCTCATAGAGGTGGGGGAGGGGGAAGGGATAGGTGGTCTCCAAAGAGGAGACCTAGAAAGGGGGAAACATTGGAAATGTAAATAAAGTATCAAACAAACAAACAAAAAAAAGAATGACTATCATATGTTTGTGAGACACCTGTGATTACTTCCACAAGAAAGGTTCAAAACGTGTCAAAAAGCAAAATATAGAACCATGATTGCAGATCCATATCCTAATTTCAGTGTTTAGGGTGCACACAAACAGGAGGATGAAGCTCCAGACACACATGCTGACTGAAAGAAATCTTACCACCCAAAGTATGATTTGGTTCATATGCATAAGTTCACGTCATAAATACATACATTTTCCCAGAAACCACATTAGTAGAGATCAATGGTTACCGATCCACGCAGAGAAGAGAAGCCATAACAGAATTGAAACCAAGGTAAAAGTCACTAAAATTTTAGAATATTTCTTGGCAACTTTTAGTCAAAAGATACAAAACTAGAGCCAAGCAAGGGAAATAAACTGAATAGACTTAACATACAGTGTGAAGGTTAGATTTTTGTCAACTTGACAAAAGCTAGTCATCTGGAAAAAGCAATCTCAACTGAGAAGCACCTCCAGAAACTGGCAAGTCTGTCTGTGTGGGGGGAGTTTCTTGATTAATGACTGATGTTGAAAAGCCCATCCCATTGCAGAAGGTGCCATTCCTGGGCAGGTGGTTCAGTGTTGTGTAAAAAAGCAAGCTGGGCTAACCATGGAGAGCAAGCAACCAGTATGCAGTATTCCCCTGTGGTCCCTACTATTCCTGCTTCAGGCTCATGCCCTGTTTAAGTTCCTGTCTTGACTTCCCTTGGTGATGGACTGTAATACGGATGTGTAAAACAAGCCCTTTTCCTGCCTCAGTTGCTTTCAGTCATTATTTTTATCACAACAGAAAACAAAATAGAACACACAGCATAGTAAGTATAGCTCACGATAACATCTATTCTTTGAAAATGAAGAATGGATATCAAGTGCTCTTTCCACAAAGTAACCATGGAAGTTAATGTATTTGTTAATTAGCTAAGTTTAAATACTCATGTATGTATATATGCATACATAAATGTTCACATGTGAATAAATGTACACTCACATATATACATATACACAATTATGAATATATATATATGCATATACATATGTATGTACATATATATGTGTGTGCTGGCTTTTAGGTCAACTTGACATAGGCTAGGGTCATCAGAGATGTGAAGCCTCAATTGAGGAAATGCCTTCATAAGATCTGGCTGTAAAGAAGGCTGTGGGCATTGTCTTAATTAGTGATTAATGAGGAAGGATTCAGCCCATTGTGGGTAGTGCCACCCGTAGGCTGGTGATCCTGAGTGCTATAAGAAAGGAGGCTGAGCAAGCCATGAGGAGCAAGCTGGGATACGGCATCCCTCCATAGCCTCTGCATCAGCTCCTGCCTTCCGGTTCCTGCCAGTTTGAGTTCCTGCCTGGTTTCCTTCAATATACTGTGACTCAGGATATGGAAGTGAAATGAACCCTTGGTTAGCATTCCGTCTAGCCTCTACAATGCTAATACCCCTTCCTCTCCTCGTTGCTTTGGTTATGGTATTTTATAACAATGATAATAACCCTAAAGAATGCATATGTAAAATATATATATATATGTATACATATATATACTTCAAAATGCATTGTTCTTGATTAAACACCCTCTTGTCAACTTTTAAATTAAATTTTTATTTCTTAATAAATAAATTTTTGTGTGGTAGAAAAGAGTGTGGGGAGCCATTCGTCTTATTTTTGGAGAAAGCATCTCCCCCTGGCTTGGAGCTCCCTGACAAGGAGACAGGATGTGCATGGGATTCTCTTTTTTCTACCTCCCAGACCTGGAATTTAAAGTAGGTGCCAGCACACCCAGATTTTTCACGTGGATTTAGGGAACAACAGAACTCAGGTCCTCTGGCTCACTTTACTGAATGACCTTCCCAACCTAATAAAAAAAAAATTAATAAAATTTTCCTTCAGCATGCTTGATCCTACTTTTCCGAGCATGTATTACTTTGGAATTTTTTTTCAAGGCTCATATTATTAAAATAAATAAAAATAACCTGCCTCTTAAGATTTTATATCCACTTCTCATCAAAGAAAGGGGCATAGCTGACAACAGAAGTCTGAGAGGAGGGGAGAGCCATTTGATGGATGAGACCATTAGCACAGCTGCTAAAAGCTTTTGCCTTTCATGCAAGCTTTTCAGTGAGGATCAACATTCCAGAGCTAAGACCCAGCAGCTGTCGCGGTAGTACTTACATTCTGACTCCTGGCTAAGGTAGAGCTGTGGGCACATGTTACCAGTGTCAGTGTCCCCAGGCACCCTCACTGCAGATTTATCAGTCACTTTTTCCTAAGCGGGAAGCCGAAGAATCAGCCCCGGGGCAGATCCTTAAGCCCTGCTTAAGGGTGGAATTTACCAACTCGATTCCTTTCTTCTGGCTGCCAGAGTCCCCGAGTTGCAGCTTCCTGAGGCCACAAGGAAAACTGAATGCCTCTAGTTCGTGAGGATGGAGAAAAACACCCCGCCTTAGGGATCACACCCAAAACAGGGTTTAGCTTAGATTCCCCAAGACTGACCTTCACAACCACACCAGGCAGACTATGTTCTCAAGGTTGTCACAGAAGCTCGTGCCTTGGGACACTCTTGGGGACTCTGAGCAGTGTGGAGGTTTAAATTATGAGAAATTCTGCTTACAGCACGGATAAGGAGGACTAAGATGGATGGTACTCTAAGCAAGGATTACTTTGCTGCTGCTGCCGCTGCCACCACCACCACCACCACCACCATGGAAATAACTCAGAGATTTTGGTACCCAGCTCTAACTCGCTGTGACATTAAATAGAGAGTGAGCAACATAAGGTGCCTGACAAAATTCAAATTGGGGGTCTGGCAACAACTTCCAAGCCGTGCTGAACGGTATGGCTGGAATTTCAGAATTTAGGAGGCTGAGGCAAGAGGATGGCCTGGGTAACAGGGAAAACTCATCTGAAAGCAAAACACTAAGTCAGAATTCCCAAAATATTCCTTCTGCCCAGTCAGGTCATCTGCCCTGTCCTCAGATTTCTCTGTCCACACCAAATTTCACACACACTCACTCAGTCTGAAATCACTCTTTGCGATTGATGAGGTCTGGCCTGGTACACACTTATTGATTTCACACGCTGGCTGGGCGGGTCCCAACCCTACAAACATCACTTCCGGCCCTTTCTTCCCTCAGTCCAACCTCTTCCGGATGTTCTGGGATTCAGACGAAGTGACTCCCGCCCCCTTTAGGCCACTGAGATATAGATTTCTCCCTGGAGTTGTTGGGTGGCTCCCTCAAGCACCATTCCCACCTTTCCAAGCATTTTGAGACCTGTCATGGGCCAATTAAATCCTGAGGATTTCAAAGAATAACTTTTGATACCCAGCTCCCACAGTGTTTTTACCCATTTGCTGAACAAAACAGGAACATTCAATATAGTCTTTTTGTATGAAAAATGAAGCAATGTTGAGCACAAAATAAAGATAACCACAAGATTCTGGTCCCAGATGGCGTTTTTTTTTTTTTAAAACCTGGGTGTGGCTCGGCCCTTTTCTAGGATGCACAAAGCCTGATTGGACTTCAATGTACGAGGGTGTGTGCACACATACACACACTCACATTCACACCCACATACATGCACACACACAAACACACCAACACACACACACACACACACACACACAAGTGTTGTGCTCACAGAAGTAGAGAGATGAGCGTGTTTTCAAAGTGGAGAGACTAAGGGTGGCCAGAACTTGAGGGGAGGTGATGAGAAAGGAGGAAATGAGAGAGAAGAGGAAGAGGTGAAAGACAAGGGCAGATGGGAGACGGAAGTGAGGGAAAGTTAACAGGTGCAAAATTATAAAAGAAGAAATAAATTCTGATGTTTTATTTCACAACAGACTGTAGCGCATATTTCAAAATAGCTAGAAGATTTCAAATGGTCTTATCACAAATAAATAATAAATGCTTGTGGTGATGAATATGCTGACTGCCCTGATTTCTCTACTATCCAATATATTCATGTATCAAAACAACAAGCTATACACCATAGATATATACAACTCTAAGGGTTCCATAAAATAGATAAATAAAAGAAGAGCCGGTACTTGAACCAATTCTCCAGAAGAATAAAAGTGGCTTTATAATAATAACTGACATTTAAAACCAAGTCCTGCAACTTCTAGTCTCACTCAGTAGTGAACTGTGTGCCCAGCACATGCAGAGCCCCAGGTTGGTCCTTAGCACCACAAAAAGATGATTAAACGCTTAATTAATTTGTTCAAACTTCTCATCTTCATTTATAAGGGTATCATCATTTGTCCTCTGCCCTTCCTTCCCATTACTGGCGGCTCTCTCTGTCCCAGCAGCCTTCATTCTGTTCCTGGGCAGGCACATTGGCTCCTCTAGCCTTTACTCTTGCTTCTTCGGCCTCAAATACTTACTCTCACCCCCAGCCTTCACTCAACAGTCATGTCACCAGGCATCTGTTCAATTAGAACCTCTTCATAAATTTTCCCTGATCATTCTGTTTAAACAGCATACATCCACTGTTTCTTCCCTCCTTTTCCTCCCAAGAGTATTTATCACTAAGTGATAGTACATGTCAGTTTGTATGCTACCCCCTCATATACACTGCTATAGTCATCTCCATGAGGACACAGTCTGCATATGAAAATTCCCTACCCTATAATAGGTCCTCAATAGCTGTTGGAAGGATAAATGGTGGAATGAGTGCACGCTCTTATTGTGTTGTTGGGTCTCTGCTGAGCAGTGTAAATGGCTTCAAATTTTCTGTATTAAAATGTTGGAACCAACAATTTCAGATACAGTTTTTTAAAAAACCATTCTAGTGGGGCTGGAGGGAATATCTTAAACTGACAGAAACTATACAGAACCTCAATTTCTGACTCTGTAAAGTGAAGAGACAGACTAGAAAATTCGCTCGATTCCCTTTACCACCCAATATTGACATTCAATTCAATTGGGTAATTCAATAGTTAGTATTGTTCACTAATGTACCTGTTCTAGGACATTTGCCCAGAAACTTCTGATCCTGTTCAGGAAACTCCTGGCTGCTCTTTGAAATGTCATCTGTCACATTAGCTCTTAGCCCAAGTCGTGAGGAGTGAGGCATGATCCCACTATCAGCACAATTAATTGCCCTTCTTCTCAAGTACCCATGTAAGGGATGACCTTGACCGTGTTTTTCCCTAGTCTTCTCCATCTGGCTTTGCTACGAGTCTCCTGTCCTTCTTCCTGCACTATCTGAATCTACAGTTTCCCCCAGCTCCATCTTCCATTGTGATTGGTGCCCAAACTCTCCGAGAATCAGGGAAAACTCTTCCTTCTGTACACCTGCTGTTGCCTCAATCCCTACCCTAAGCGGACACCCCCAGCATCTTGCTGGTGTCCCTGTCAGCTCACCCTCCTCACCAATACAATAGCCCATCCCTGAGCCTCTCTTTTTCAGCTTCTTTGAGTAGTGTTTTTCACATACTCCCTCTCGAGTACATTACCACCCCTGACTTCTGTGTTGTCTCCAATCATAAAGTTATCTATGCCATACAAAGAGAGATTTTGTAAGTAGACTAGAGAAAAATCTTCATTGCCAGAGCAACTCTCAGAAATGAGAGAGAAGAACGGCCTGATTCAAAGCTGTAAATTACAGACCATAATGGTGGGATAAAGAGAAGTCTTCTGACCCAATGAGACTCTTGAAGGTGATAGATTTTTATCACCTAGATTGTACAATAGGATAGTAGCTGCAACTGTAGGCCCAACTTATCTATCTCTGATGGTAGACATTACATAAGTATAGGTTTTTATATAGTGATCAAATTCCAGTACAATGATGGAAGGAAAGAAGGGAAGGAGGAAAGAAGGAAGGAGGGATGAAGTGAGAAAGACAAAGAAGGGTGGAAATACCCTTATGAACTAATACACTCCTGTGAGACCTAACTCACTCTGATAGAGCAAATTAATCCCTTCACAAAGGCGGTCATGACCCAATTACCATCCAGTAGGCTCACCTCTTAAAGACCCCACCACCTTTCATTACTGTTACACCAGGGACCCTGCCTCCAACACATGAACCTTTGAGGCACAATCAAAACTCACTTGGGTCTTCTGACTCCAACAAAGGGATATGACTTTTCATTTTGGTATTTGCTTCCTTGTAGAACGATCTTTATTTGTATCTCTTTGTTTTCTTTATTTGTTACTCCTCTGTTTTGTTTTATTCCTTCTTCCCACATGCTCAACACAGTCTTCCCATGAGTGTACATCTTCCTTAATGGCTTCAGCTATCACTACCATGTTAATGATACTGCCTGACACCGACTGTGCACCTTAGCCTTGACTTCTTTAAATGTATAACCCGGTGTCCACCCACCAGCTATGTTTTCAATCTAAACTCATTTTTCTGCCTACAGTTTCTCCTCTGGGCTCAATTGGGGACCTAGATTACTAAGCTGAAATGAGGGCTGGATGAAAAGCAACATTCTGCGATTCTTCCTCCTGCCTCAAATCCTGCAGCTATCAATGTCCTGTGAGTCGCACCTTCGAGGCAGCCCCCCTGGTTTTCTCTTTCCTTTTAAATCTCTTGATCAAGGCCCTCTGCATTTCAGCATTATTTTTGTATCCAGTGCAAGGAGCATATATGACACAGATTTTAATACACTGCCATAATGAAAGCAAGACTTCAAAACATAAGCCTAAAGCTCCAATGATCTTAATTATTCCCAAACATACTTCACTCATCGCATGACTGCCTGTGGGGAATTAGTTCTCTTTTCTTATTATATCTAAGTGGGATGCCATGGCAACCACAACCTATGATGACACACAGTGTTCTTCTCGTTGAATCTGCAGCTGGACTCAGGGCCACTAAGGCCACAAAGACAATGAAGGCCACCCTACTGATCTTGAAATGCTTAACACAGATCTGATCTCCTTGGGGAGTGGAGCACTCCCAGGTTTTTCTTTTATCATTATAATCTATTACTAATTCATATATATACACATGCATATGTACACACACAAACACACACACACACACACACACACTCCCCTATAATCTCATAACAATGCCATGGCTCCATTTCTGGGCATTAGAAGCTCACTGTAAATCAACATAGCCTTTATGCCCAGCCTTCCCCTGCCTGCTAATCCCATTGACTCTATTCTGCCCTTCATCCAGTCTCACCTGGTTGACCTGCTAAAATGCATCCTGGAAAGTCCTGTTCCTAGCTGTGATTCTTCAGTTCCCAGAGCCTCGCCTCATTCTCATTCTTCTAACCTGTATCAAAGTCTACCTCCTTTGGACTGGGGTGTGGCTTAATGATAGAGCACTTGCCCAGAATGCATGAAGGCCTGGGTGTAACCCATGCCATTGAGAGGGTAATAACTTTCACCTCCTTTGGAGGGTAAGGTAGAGGATAAAATAAAAGTAGCATTTTGAGATGAGAAACTCTGGATCATCACTGTCTATGAACAATTACTCCTTCCCCCCTTAGGCCTCATTGTCCCCATTTGAAAACAGAAGTTAATAATAATATAAATAATAATATAAACAGTATAACTCTCTTATGAGAGCTAAACATAACAAGACAGACATTTTATATGAACTGCAAAAAGATTATTATCTATCCATAATCATCACCCCACTCTAATTATACGTGTGTGTGTGTGTGTGTGTGTGTGTGTGTGTGTGTGTGTGTGTGTATGTGTGTGTGTAAGCCATGGGTTGATATCAGGTATCTTGATCAATTGCTCTCTGAATTGTGTTGGTTGTTCTCTTGTTGTTTGAGCCAGGGTCTCTCACTAAAGCTGACCCTTGCCGATTCAGCCAGGCTGTCCTTCTGACAAACTCCTGAGATCCATGTCTCTGCCTCCCCAGCACAAGGATAACAGGTGTGTGCACTGTGCCTAGAGCCTCCTCCCCTTTTTCTTACATGTATACTGGAGATTAAATGTAGAACCTCATGCTTGCACACCAAGCACTTTACTGACTGAGTCACTTCTCCAGCCCCATTAATAAGAATTATGATAATATATATATGACGAATATATTTATAATATATATGCATATGAGTCACTTCATGGTTTCCAGATGCTTACAAATAAATCTGATCCACTGTACATCTTGCTCATTGAGTATTTAATCTTTGGAGACTTATCCTGTCTATGTCTGTGTACCTTGTTCCCATTTCCACTGTCAAGTGTCAAGCATT
Source organism: Uromys caudimaculatus (assembly GCA_028551405.1). Taxonomy (NCBI): domain Eukaryota; kingdom Metazoa; phylum Chordata; class Mammalia; order Rodentia; family Muridae; genus Uromys; species Uromys caudimaculatus. The sequence goes on along the minus strand of CM052710.1, from coordinate 50,485,785 downwards.
TAGGACAGTGACCCTATCTCACGTCCCTCTTTCTAGTCCTAGCACAGAGCCCTGTGGCAATGTGCACTTAGCAGTGTCTTGCTTCCACATGAAGAGTTTAGAAGCATAGGTGCTAGATCCAGAGAGGATTCGAATACCATTCCTGTTACTTACTAATTGTATGGCCTTGGAGGAGCTACTTCTACTCTCAGAGACTAAGTTTCTTTTACTCTAAAATAGAAATGACACAAGCACATACCTATCAGAACAGTTATGACGTTCCGAAGAGCCAGTGTGGATAAAGTCTAGAATGCAGTAGGTCCTTAGTAACTATTAACTAATGAAGCTGACGACCTAACCGCTTTCTTTTTCAGCCTTATCACTTCAGGTCTCTTTCAGTCTAGATTGTCTTATCAATCACCTTGGTTGGTTTATTTACATGAAAATTCACTGAGCATCTGCTACATTCAGAACACGGTCCGCTTGAGCTGCGAATGTCAATTCTCTACTGTTTGCTGCTGGATCAGTATTTCAATGCTGGCTGCATCTCTCAGCAGCCTTCTCTTGCTTCATAAAACAGGGCACAAATAAAATGCTGTTCCAACATTAAATCGTTGTAAGAAGTGATAAGTCTCTCATAAAGTTACTTAGGGCTGGTCTTACAGTTATCAGTAGAGTGTTTGCCTAGTGGACACAAGACCCTGGTTTCTGGGTACAAGAAGCCAAAATAAAATTCAAGGTTGTTGGTATTTCTTTACTGAAAGCCTTCTAGGATTCTTAATGGACTAGACCATGTGACTCTCTGACAGCAGTGAGTGGAGTTTGCCACATATAAGTCATTTGCCCACGGAACCCTCTCCCAGTTCCCTCTCCCCCATTCTGTCAGATCTTCTGTGGAGAATGTTGTATGCTGGTACTCTCCCCTCCAAGTCCTCCTCTGCTCACCGACATGTTTTAGAATGTAACCTACCCTGTTCCCTGTCCTCTGGAAGTGACTTACCTAAGCATTTGGAGATGCTGATCCGAATCTTCCATGCATTCAGTAAACACTGGCTGTAAGCACACCGTACTGCTGTGAAGGCCTCTAACTTCTACCCACACTCAGAATCACTTACGATTCGCTGCTACTGCCCTCCAAAAAGTTCCCAAGTGACCATAGGAATTATCATATATTTTCATTAGAATCTACATTACTCAAAAACCCATTTATGCCTGATTTAACTTGATGCTAGCTTTCTAATCCATTTCTCAATCTATAGGAGACTTTAAAAAGTAAAACAGAGATAAAGGAGGCAAGCTTAAATCTATCCATGAGAGGATGAGGGGCTGGTCATGAACGTCACCTCACATTATGTTAGTGAAGCAAGGTGTGGTTGCTACCCATGCTATCGATCATCCATGTATTGCATAACAAATGACCCAGAGAAGCTTTCTGCCCTTCCCTGACCTTCTTAGCACACTCTGCCCCAGTTCCACTCAGTCCCTACGACTCTCTAAGTCTCAAAGAGCTGTGCCCAACGTCAAAATCCCTATGCAGCTGACTTGGCATTATAAAGCCTCCGCTGGTCATTTATCCAAGTAATTCAACAAGAGTGAGAGATCAGGACTACGACGCATTTACATCTAATGAGTAAATGGTGATCCCCCAAATAGTGCCAAGTTAGAGTGCTGGGCTGGCAGATTTGGGAGTATAAAGAGAGCTGGGGGCCACACTCATGAAATTGCTCCGACCGCAGCATCTAAGGTAAGCACTCACAAGTGCCCACTTTCTCTCTCCCACATAGTGATAATTAACCTGGTTGGATGACCAGCCAAAGGCAATGTAGTTGCCCTTACAGATGAGATAAGGTGACATGGCCAAAGTCCTTGCACCTCAAGAATATTTTACAAGGGAAAAATGTAATAAAAATACATAAAGTTGGGAGACCAAAAGAAAATTCACCTGCAAAATGAAACCCATTTTCTGTGTAGATGCCACATTGATCAATTAACAGATTAATAACATGTTGATGTATGGTAACTCTTTTGTGATTACCTTAAACAATTTGAAGGTTTTTATGACTATTTAAACTTCTGATTGAAAGGGGGAAATTTCCATAGTACTGTTTGACTTTTAATTCATATTGAAATGCACCCTAACCTGGTTTTTGGTGACTGGTTTCTATATTGGTCTTGCATGGAGAACTGTGTGGATTTTGCACTGGGTCTTGTCTCCAGTCCAATAGCAGCTGTCAGGAGGACTCCAGCTTTTGGAGACTCGTGGCACTTGGATTTCAGGCTACCATCTCTATCTCAGAACTCCCTGTTTTGGAGTCAGAGCTGAGAGGAATCTTGAGGCTTTCCTGGTACATCTGCATCATTTTATAGAAAGGAGTGAAAAAACCCAAAGAATTTTCAGTAACTGCTTAACAGATCCAGCTCTGCTTCCCAGTCTCATTTCTCTTGAGCTAAGGACTCAGCATATAAGTTAATGCTGCTGCAAAACCTCTGTGAGCTTCAGGATGTAACTGAAGTTTATTAAAGACTTGAAAGTAAAGGAAGCAACCATTGCATCAAAACCTGACAGCTCCTGCCACAAGGCATTTCATGACATCTTCCCTACCATTAAAGCAGTATGTCGTAAGTTTGGAATCAAGTTTGATATTTAACTTTTTGCTGAGAACTCCTTGAGATGGGAGCATGTTTCATAAAGACACACTGGGGTCAGGATTCTCTGGCCTTAGGTGACTTCAGATGTTCAGTCTCTACCTTCTCCAGGAGACTTGAGAGAGCACACAAATGGCTGAAGACAGGCACAAATCAGAATAAACACGTTGTCTGTATGTAAAAAAAAAACCAAAAACAAAACAAAAAACAAACTTGTAGTCATATTTTTTTTTTGCTTGTTTGCCTTTGTTCTATTGAATCAGCCCCAAGAGGACACCCAATTCCTGAAGGACATTGACAGTCACTCTGAGAACCAAGGAGGTAAGCTTTACATTCAGTTTGATCATAATAGCGGTCACTGGATTTAGCAAACAGCCTTTTACACATTTTTAACCTTGCCATGAGTGTGAGAAGCTGAAATCAGTAAGCTGAGGCTGATCCCTGAAGTATTCTTAAAAGTGACATTACAAAATCACAATTTTGACTGATAAGAGCACTTCCCATATTTGCATTGTGCTCAGAAATGCACTGGATGCAGTACGGAGCTTCAAAGTACAAGTTCTAGGTCCATATATTTCATCTGCCCAGAATATGACACCCTAGACTCACCTTTACACACCCGGCTAGTTGTGGCTGACTCTTGGGCACAGTCTGAACCCTTAAATCCATGAGGCCATGCCTCTGTCACGAACAATAAAGAAATAACAAGGAGAGGCGGTACTATAACCCCTCTCATTCCAAACGTTGTGTTTTAGAGATAATTCTAGATAAGCAAGTAAACTAAGGGTCACAGAGTCATGTCACCTCCACAGATGACAAGAAACTGGCTGGGAAATCTTTAGGAGAGGGTTAAGTCAAGGGCAATAACAGGGGACAGCCAAAGCAAATAGAGGAGAACTCGGGGTAGGGATGGAGATTGGGTGGGAGGGCAAACATCTCAATTAGAAGGTCCTTGGAGACAGAAACAGAGTGGGTGGCTGAAAGCTTACAGCTATGTAGTGTGGGAGCTGGTCATGCTGGCGGAACAGAGAGAGGCTAATTAAGAGACCCAATTCGGAGAAAGCTCCCAGGCCACTGTGAGTCATGTACAGAGAGAATTTGGTCAGATCTGGGGGGGGGGGGTGAAGTTCATTAGCCAAGAATGAATGTTTTTACACTTGGGACTCAGCCCTCGGTTACATAAATGTGGGGAGAAGATTTGACTTAGCAACCGCATGCCCGGAGAGAATTGAGGGGCTTTGCTGGACAGAAAATGGTGAGTCAGCGGAGTGACATGGCTGCCAAGGAACAGTCATGGCCTCAACCACTACACCTAGGTCAAGAGAGGTGAGAGTGTTCTGGAGAAGGAGGAGGAGAAGGAGGAGGAGGAGGAGGAGGAGGAGGAGGAGGAGGAGGAGGAGGAGGAGGAGGAGGAGGAGGAGGAGGAGGACATGTGGTTTGGATATGACACATGGTGAGATTAACAGGGTTGCACTTGGGTACAGTGACTGGGACAGTAAAGAAGTTACAGTACTCTGTGGAAGAAGGGGCTGGAGATACAACTGGAGGTCACTTAACACAGGGACAATAAAGTCTTGAAGAACACAGAACAACCAGGGACAGGGGCAGAGTAGTCTTACAGAAGGACCTGAATGTGTCCGCCCTTTATCAAGAGCTAGGATGGTGATCAATCATCCTGAAGTTATAGACAAACTTTAGGTTAAAGCAACAAGTGCCTTTGGTCTGTCAGAGCTGTCTGGAATGGGGAAAGTTGTATGTGAAGGTGTACAATTAAGCTGAATAACACCTACAAAACAATTTTGCTGAGACTACTCTTTTTAACCCAGGTAATACAATGAGGAGACACTGGACTCGACCTAGGCTGAAGGTGGGGAAAAGAATCTTTATCTGAAAAGTAGTAATGATTTGAGACCCTTGGGCCTCTAGAATTCTCTAGAAGAGAAAACAATCTATTTTTTCTAGAAAGACTAAATATAAGTCAACCATCAGATATTGTACAGTTTTCCCACCTACAGGGTCTATTCATATATTATCACCTAGGCAGCAGAAATGGCAAACCTGTAAAATCTATTAAATAGAAATTCAAGGGCTGGAGAGATTTTGTGGTGGCAATGCCCTTGCCACACAGGCATGAGGCTAGCCTGGGCTAATCTTTTTCAAAACAAAGTAAAATTAAATTAATGTGCAAGCTAGATTAATGTGTTATAATGTAATGAAATAAAAATATTGATGTTTTCAGGTTCCACATTTCAAGTAGCCTTTGAGAGTCTACCGAAAGTTTGAAACAGTAAGTATCTAAGAATGATAAGCTACATTATTTGAATAGATAATTAAAAGATAGTTTGACAAGCCCAAACCCTTCCTGTTCATTTCCTTCTCTAAGTTATACTACTGTGTAAAGAACCAATCTTAAAAAATATACTTACTTTAACCAATCTGTCAGCAGACATGGCAATTAAGCAGACATTGAAGAGATTGCAACAACCAGAGTGCTATTCTTCTCTGCAACTTCTTGGTTTTGAAAAGTAACATTTCAATGCCACCTCCTTGCATTTTCATTTGAAGAGTATGTAGGGGTCCTAAGCCTGCTGAGCTGGAGAACTGCAACTCCCTTAAGCCAGAACAGTGGAGCTCCCCTCAGGGAGATGGAAGGGGAAATGATGATTCTTTTTCTTCTCCAGGAAAGAACCAAGACATTTTAAGGCAGCATGATGGCTGGGAGCCCTCTTTGAAAACATTATATTAAATCCCAGCGTATTTTTTCCATTACATCTTAACCATGATCCATAGCTCACTTATAGGAGCCACTGGCCAAAATAAAAATAAAATGAAGCCATCAGAATAAGTCCCAGAGCTAAGCAAATGGGTCTCCCCATAGAAGGCGCCATCTGCAGCACCGCAGAAAGGATATTTCAATGATGACTTATGGACAGCAGTTCCCAAAAGGCCAGATGGGGAGAGAACTAGAATGGACTTGTCCTTGCTTTTAACGCAGAGTTTACGAGATATTCAAGTGTTAGCTGCTTAAGAGAATACACGGAGAAGAGTGTGGATGGGGTGTGTGGGTGATTTAATTCCATTTTATTTTAATTGTATTTTATTTCAGTTACAGGAGATTGGGCAGGTAGGAAAAAAGGAGAGAAAGGAAAGGAAGGTTGACGTGTGGGGAAAACACAAGGAGGGGATGGGGGAAAGATGCAAAGAGGGAGAGAGGCAGACAGGAGGGAGAGGGAGTCACAGGCCCATGATACACACTTGGGTACGGTAGGCAGGAATTGCATTTTCATTTTAAACAGGATGAGGCAGGAGCCCAGAGAAGTTAAGTGGCTGAACAGGGTCACCACTGCAGGGACTTTAAGATGAGTTTTCTAGCTTGTAAGCAGAGAGAATACACACAGAAAGAGAAAGGCCAAAGGACTGAGATGACTGCTGGGAAGTATGACGGGGGGGGGGGCTGGAGGAGCTACCCACACATTATGTAGTGGGGTCTAAGACAGTATGGATTAAACACTCTCCCAACCTGATACTACTATACCCAAGTGGACTTTGTAAACAGTCGTTCTAGGCCCAGTATTATTCTCTATGTAAGCCCAGAACTCGCCCTGAGAATCCTGATATCATGTAGGTTCTGTCTTAGTTGTCTTAAGGTCTGAGATTTCATATTTTCTGACACCCCCCCCCCCATGTGATAGCTTAAATTGAGAAGATGAAGTGACAGTGTCTATCAGAGAGAGCACTCTGGACTAACAGCAGCCATATCACCTGGACACTTGCTAGAAATGCCAATTTTCAGCTCACTAAATCCTAAAGTAGCCAGTTGGGGCCCAGCTATCTACTTTAACTGGTCCCTAGAGGGCTCTGACACATGCTGAGATTTGGACTGCATGCACTGGGTCAGCATGCCTTCCGTTAATTACATTGTTACCTTTAAAAGTGCAGTGAATCTTTATGCTCCTATCAGTGTGTTAGCCCTGAGCTGTGTGAGTTTTCTATTAGGTATCATTGGTATTTTGAAAACTATTCCCAATTTTGCATAAAGGCTTGGGGTGGCACTGAAGTCACAGGGCTCAAGCAGGATGAATCATTTAGGAGATGCTTTACCTTCTTTACTGAACATGGTCGTCCCTTGAACTGGCCAACTGATGCTCCCCTAGGCCTGGCTATAGATCTCTCAGGCAGGTGTGTTCCAAGAGCTGCTGAGTCTGCCCCTCCCCCATTGAATAGCAATGGGGGAGGGGCAGATAAAGTACTTACCCAAGCCCAAGTCTTAGAAGTCCCCTGTCTTTTTAGCCCCCCACCACCCCCTGCAGTCATGAGTTCAGACGCAGAGATGGCCATATTTGGAGAAGCTGCTCCCTACCTCCGAAAACCAGAAAAGGAGAGGATCGAGGCTCAGAACCGCCCATTCGACTCTAAGAAAGCCTGCTTTGCTGTGGATGATAAAGAAATGTATGTGAAAGGCATGATCCAAAGCAGGGAAAATGACAAAGTCATTGTCAAGACCCTAGACAACCGGGTGAGTGTTGATCTTTAATAATGTAGGTATCATGGCTTTCCTTTGGAATGAACTGCTAGGCTTGCATGCTGGGCCAGAACCATCTGGAGACAGAAGACAACTTAGGTTTTGCCATTCTGTGGTGGAAGCGCCAGAGAAGGCTGCCATTGCCATGTCTTTCCTTCTGCCTCTTCCCCTTGGGCTTTTGTGGTGTTTGCTTTGGTAGAATAGGGAAGGTCACAGTAAAAGAGATTGGTTTACTTAAAAGAAGACAGTGATGCTGGTTGCTGCCTGCTGGGCCCACTCAATACAAGCTCTGGGCTATAGAAGGGGTCTTCCAGGGCAAGCTCAGAGGAGTGGATAGTCACATCGCACTCTCTGATTCAATCCTTTTGAACACCCACCAGATCTCAGCTATGATGTCAGTCACTCTGTAAATCTATGTCAGTTGTGGAAAACCTCTTCCCCCAAGTTTACAGAAAGAGATGTGTGCGGGGAACGAACACCAGTTTGAATGCAGGCACAGCAAACAGATCTTTTTTACAGGTTTGATGATTGAATGGAACCTCTGATTCTAGCTCTTCTCGCTGAACTAGGGGGAAAAAACTTATCTTCAGGTCATTTTTGGGCTCTCCCCAGCTTCAGAGCTGTGCCCCATTTTCGTAACCTTACAGAGAGTCACTCTGGACCCACTGCCTTTCTGGTGGATCATCCAGAAATGAGTGTCAGTCCCTAAACTATCAGGATAGAGAGGCCTTCTTTCCCTCCACTGTGGGCTATCTCAGGTGTCTCTCTGTTGGCTCAGATATTGGGGTAGAAGGGCCTTCCTTCCTCGTGAACTTTAACCCACACCAGCCAGTCTTCTTTCATTAGCCTCAAAGCTCTTCTAAGAGCTTCAGTTTTAGGAGAATAAAAGTCAGAAAACCTTCTTGGCTTTCTCTTCTGCCCTACTTTCTGTGTCTCCCGAGAATGAAGTGCAGAGCCAATTATACGCTTCAATAGGAAAGAAAGGTGAGAGAAACTCAGAGAGGTGAAATTCAATCATTGTCTCCAAATACTCTTCAGCCACGAACCATCATACCTGTCCAAATGTGTAACACTGACAGCAGAGATACAAGCAATTATCAGAGCTTTGAAGAAACAGGTGAAAGGAAATGGGGCATGAGACTGGACACCTGAGTGGAATTCTGGGGGCTTCTTTCTAGAGAAAATGTTAAGGAAGATATTCTAAAGAAGCCTGTATGAGCAGGGCATAGAAGCAGGAAAGCCAGAACACATGAGAAAAGTTCCTTAACATTTGTCTCGTCACAGCACTCAGAGCAACAGGTTAAACCAAGGCAACTTCTCTTGACTTTGACTATCCTAAGCTCTATCTGGCAATTCCGAGGGCCAACTACTCTTTAGCTTTACATACCTGATCCTCCTTCTGGGCACACACAATGCCAGGCTACCTGAGGGCATTAGACCAGAATCAGGTTAACCAAGAAGAGTTATTGCTAGGTCATCTCTGAGCATGGGAATGATCCATTAAGTTGTTGTGGCAGTGCCCTAACTATGCTGCAGTCTCTCACTATGTCACCTGCCCCAGGAGAGGACAGGTCAGTTATGCTGCAGCCACCACTTGCTTTTCCTTGTCCTACCCAGGAGCTCACTCTGAACAGTGACCAGGTATTCCCCATGAACCCCCCTAAGTTTGACAAGATCGAGGACATGGCCATGATGACCCACCTGCACGAGCCCGCTGTGCTGTACAACCTCAAAGAGCGATACGCAGCCTGGATGATCTACGTGAGAGCCTTTTGACCTCTTTCTATTTGGCTGCCTCTCTAAGGAAAAACAAGATCCATAATGTTTTGAATTTCTCACAGACCTATTCAGGCCTCTTCTGCGTCACCGTCAACCCCTACAAGTGGCTGCCAGTGTACAACCCCGAGGTGGTGGCGGCCTACCGAGGCAAAAAACGCCAGGAGGCCCCGCCCCACATCTTCTCCATCTCTGACAACGCCTACCAGTTCATGCTGACCGGTGAGTGAAGCCTTTGATTTGTATGATTGTAAGGCATTACTGGCTTGGTACTTGGACCCTTATACACCCCACTTATCTAAACAATATGGTAGCCAGCGTGAACTTGAGAGACTCAAATGACTTGGGGGTGAACAACCAAAGCCATGTCATCTTTCATTACTGTACTCATGGTCAAGGATGAAGCCAGAAGTTCTATCTGAAGCACTCTAAACCTGTGCACATTTTGGGGGACATTGTAGAACACAAGGACACTACTCTTCCATATCCCCAACTCACCCTGCCATGGGTACACTTAAACAAGACACACCAACCACTCAGGGAATGCAAAGTTGGAGAGATGGGTAGAACAGTTTCTCTGACCTTCCTAAGAAGTAGATACACGGTGACATTGCCACACCACTATGCCTGCCGCCACTTGTCTGTTCAACTTTCACCCGACTTGACCTGCCACAAACAGAGGAAGTAAGCTGCTATGATCAGAAGAGCCGTAAGAAGCAAATGGCGCCTTGACAGTCCTCACCACTTCTCCAAAGTCTTTCCTTTACATGAGCTGAATTTATACTTTTAAAGGGAAAGAGTCACATCACTCTTTGTATCTGCTTTACAATGGCCACTGTGACACAACACCATAGGCTGGGCAGCTTAATGAGAAATACATTTGCCTCACTGTTGCAGAAGCTGGTGGTCTGAGATCAAAGATGTCATTGGGGTGGATTCTTTATAAGGATCACGAGAGAAGATACGTTCGATACGTTGCTCACCCTGCTTCTATGCTTTATAGGTGACCGTCGGTGTGGCTTGGGTTGCAGACATCCCTTTCCTCTCTGCCTTCCCTTGCCCTGGTGCTCTCTTCACGTGCATATGTCGTCATTTGTTTCTATGCTATGCTACAAGGACAGGGTGATGTGAATCAGGCCTTCTCTTCCAGTCTGACCCCATCTTTAGTAACATCTGTGTTTCATTAACATTTTATTCCCAAATGAGGTCACATTCTGAGGTCCTGAGGGTTTGAACTTCAATATATGAATTTTTGAGTGTAACAGTTTGGCTCACACACTCTAATTAATGAAAAATCAGTCTTACTTTATGCAGGTAGAAAACCAAGACCAAAAAATTGAAATGACATTCAATAAGCTAAAACTTGTGGCCTCTCAATAGCTCAGGACACAAGGCTTGTTTCCCTTGTTAAAAGCAATATGAGATCACTCCAGCAAGGAATTCAGATCCACAGACATAAATACCCTTTGCACTGTGGGGATCGATATTCATTTCCAGGCTCCTGCCCATGTCCAGCATCCCACTTTCAGAGAATCTGCATAAACTCTCCCATGATGATTAGACATGCCTATGCCTCACCCCTAGCAGACGACAAAGCCAGAGCTTGTGTTCTGGCAGTCCTGGCAGGGCTGCTGCTTGTTTTTAAATCTACTTGTTCTGTTACTTATGCGATTGGTTTGGCTTCTTTCTGTTTTTCTAGATCGAGACAACCAGTCCATCCTGATCACGTGAGTAGCCCATGTTCACATCTCAATGCCTTTGGAGCCCACCCCTCCTCTTCTGCTTTCTTTTTATCCCATTTATTTTTAATTGACAGTGGAGAATCTGGGGCTGGGAAGACTGTGAACACCAAGCGTGTCATCCAGTACTTTGCAACAATTGCAGTCACTGGGGACAAGAAGAAAGAGCAGCAGCCGGGCAAAATGCAAGTAAGGAGTACTATGTACCAAAGGCTTCTTAGAATAAATATGCCTGAAATATTAGGTGAAGACCAAGGGTCTGAAGGATGTACACTCAGAAGACGTAGCCCAATGGGACCAGATTTTTTGTTCCGTTTGTGGTTTAATATAGAAAATTTCTTATACCAGTGTGTACACATTTTTCTATAACTGAAGTATCCTCCGGTTCTTTAGAAATGCCAACCGGGGTCCTACAGCTCAATTTAATTCTGACACTACCTTCAGGGATGTAGCCTCACATCCCACAAGTTAAGACCTCAGGCTCCCAAGCCTCAGTTCATGCTACCTGTACATCTAGCCGACTTAAGTCAGGAGTTCCTGCCATCTCCTCTGTGGTGGAGTGGCTCAGAGAACTCAGGAGGTATGTCCCTTACCTTTATTGATTTATCATAAAGGATAAAACTCAGGAACACTCAGAGGAAAGAGATGCACAGAATGCTATCTTGGAAGAGAAGTCTAGAGTTTCAGCGCCCTCTATAGGCCTGCTAACTCCCAGCCCCTGCCTGGGTTCACCAGTCTGGAATCTCTCTAAACTCCTCTGCTTAAGGACCCTCACAAGGGTTCCATTAGTCATTGATCAGTGACCGGCTCAGACGTTACTCTCTTCCCCTAAATCCCCACCTCTCTAATCATGTGAAGCCCTTGTCTTGGGGCTCCAGCTCCTAGCCAAAACACATATGACACCACTCCACACCACACCACACCACACCATAGCACACCACAGCACAGCACAGCACACCACACCACACCACACCACACCACACCACAGCACACCACACCACAGCACACCACACCACAGCACACCACACCACAGCACACCACAGCACACCACACCACACCACAGCACACCACACCACACCACAGCACACCACACCACACCACAGCACACCACACCACAGCACACCACACCACAGCACACCACACCACACCACACCACACCATACCACACCACACCACACCACACCACACCACACCACACCACACCACACCACACCACACCACATCACAATTTCAGAAACCCCAAGAGCTTTAGGTTTGTGCCAGGAAACTGAAGGAAGATCAAGGTACACATCTCTGTCTAAATCACAGGCACACATGAGATGGTGCTGTCTGTGTGGACTTGGAGTCTACCCAGCACCAACTCTGTCAGCAACAGCTGAGTGATCTTGACCAATTTCACAGCTTCCTTTAGAAACGGTTAGGAGTGCCATGGGGTTTCCAAAGGGAACAAACTTCAAAAATCACTCAGAGGACTTCTTAACAAGGCCTGTGAGGTTTTAGGCTTAGGATTTCTAGGTGACTAGGTCTTGGGTGCACCTCCCCCTGTTATACTGAAGTACATGTTCAAAAAACAATCCCCATGATTTGTAATGAAGCATCAATACAAAAGACAGCATATTGAAATGGAGGGAACTATGCTCCAGACTGGAATCTGCCACAGCCAGAAGTCACTCCAATGCTACCTTAACAAAAGACTCTCCAGGTGGGGACCCCGAAACTCCTTAGGAGGGCTATCCATACATCAGCTCTGACAACTCGTCAGGGGTGACATCCTCCTAGGACTCTGCCCAGAGCGCCCACAGTTTCATCCACCAAACACCCATCCCAGAGGATAGCCCAGGTCCTTCCCATTCCTCTCTTTGCTTGTTACTAGGGGACGCTGGAGGATCAGATCATCCAAGCCAACCCCCTGCTGGAGGCCTTTGGAAACGCCAAGACTGTGAGGAATGACAACTCCTCCAGATTTGTAAGACTCAGATTGGTTTTCAACTCCCCACCCAATTGTACCCATCCACTAAATTCTAGATGTGAAAATTTGCTACAGATACTAAGATACACTGAGCCTTGGTCCATATGGACATTTGAGGAGGCTACAAGATATTGTCTTTCTCCAACGCTTTCTTTCTTTTTGCCTCAAGATAGGGTTTCTCACTGAACTTGAGACTTTCCATTTCAGCCATGGTCCTAGCCAGCGACCTCTCAGGATCAGCTTGTTTGTGTCCCACAGTGCTGGGGTAATAGGCAATTGGAGTCATGCTTTGTGTTTTGTAGCATTTTTTAAATGAAAAAGTTGGTTGACATAGCCACAGAAACCTCAGTATGACTTAAATTAGCAAGCTTGACCTCCTCCAAGTCAGGAGGTCCTGGAAGGAGGGGCCAGCTAGTGAAGGCAGGAAAGGAGACTAGAAACTGAGAATGTCTCGGTATTGGCAATACTGAAAGATATAGTCCACCATCCAGAATTTCATTTAAGATTAGCTCAACTTATTTACTCCCATGCTTACACATCAATAAACACTCATTCCTCTATTTAACTTTCTTGGCCAAAGGAACAAGCGCTCAGAGGTGAAGCCCCAATGAAGGCTCCCCACACTTCACTAGCTGGGGAACTCCAGCTCACATCCCATAACCTTCTTAGAAAGATCAAATGGGTACTGATTAGAAAGTGGATGCATCTCTCAGAGACTGTGTCTCTGAGCCCTGACTATTCCTTCCTCGGCTGTACCCCTTACACTCAGCTCGCTGCCCCATGCACACCTGTCTTCCTCGGTACAAGCTAAGTCCCGCCTCTTTGGTGGGTGAGGCAGGTGTCTGTTATACACACCCAGGTCAGGTTGGTTATTGTGTTGACCTTTAGTGGCGACAATGTCTTTGGGAACTATGCATTAGTACACTCTTAGTCATGAGGCCTCTTCATTTGGCCCCGATTTAGAGTCACGGTCACATCTGTCTACTCCACCATCCAGACCAATCATTCCAGCTAAGGGGTGACATCCATGGTCTTTTATTAAGTTACTGAAGTGCTGCTAAATTCTGAGGACATCTCTAACTTTTCATAGATTATTCATGAAACTCTGAGAAACTTTTGAGAATTGAACACATTGCAGACTGTATAAAGAAATAAATATGGCAAGACTTTTGCCCTCAGATTCACTTACAGTATAGTAGAGGACCAGTTAGGTGCACAGTCTAAGAAAGAAGTACATAAATTGTTCATGCTACCGTTCTAAATTATACATTAATACAATTTCACAACTATGTCATATAAATAACATGCAAATATTTTATTTCACATTTGGTATATTAGTGTTTTATATACGTGTGTGTGTGTGTGTGTGTGTGTGTGTTTGAGAGAGAGAGAGAGAGAGAGAGAGAGAGAGAGAGAGAGAGAGAGAGAGAGCAAAAAGAGCAAAAAGGGATAACACAGACCCTGAGGTGTTTATTTGGGAGCTAGGGAGACTGCCCTGGGGCTGAGCCTAGAAGATAGATTTGCCATTAGGAAATAGCATGTAAAACTGAGATGAGAAATCTTAGAAGTAGCCTTTCTAGAGGCAAAACAGAAACCAGAAAGACAGCTATAGATTTTAAGGTGTTAGGAAGAGTGTGAGAACCCAGGGATGAGACAATTAAAACACAGTTCCAAGCAGAGAGTTGGAAAGTGAAGGTGTCAATCAATACTGATGTGGTCCAAGCAGAGAAGTCAGAAAACAAGGCTGTAGGCTTCCCCATTGCAGGAACAGGGCCAGCACTTTGGGTAGAATTCTCATAGCCTTGGAGGACCCAGTTCGGGAACATGGGTTTCAGGGAACCAGAGAGAAAGAAAGTATCTGGGCTTCTGCCATCTCTCCCAGTCAAACCTCTCTATGCACTTCCTACCCATTGATGGTAGCACCTCTCAGAGAATCAAAGGCGCATAAATAAAGTAACTTGTTTGTCATCCTGATGTCGGACAGGGGAAGTTCATTCGGATTCACTTTGGAGCCACAGGGAAGCTAGCATCAGCGGACATCGAAACCTGTGAGTCTACACAATGTATAAAAAAACGATGCTTAGCTTTGAGCAGTGGTGGTATCGTAGCCAATGAGGTTTATCCGAGGCACAATTATTGCTAACTGAAAAACGATGCTTAGCTAAACATGTCTCTCAAGATTCTGTAATTATATGACTGTTGTTATTGTTACCTTAGATCTCCTGGAAAAATCTAGAGTGACATTCCAGTTATCCAGTGAAAGAAGCTATCACATTTTTTACCAAATCATGTCAAACAAGAAGCCAGAACTAATTGGTAAGCTCCAGAGATGTTCTTAGCTTCTTGAACAGTAGTGAGAACAGTATCCAGACTGATTGCTGCCTGAGGTGTTAAAGGCTCTCCATCTTTCACAGACTTGCTTCTGATTTCAACCAACCCCTTCGACTTCCCTTTCGTGAGCCAAGGAGAGGTCACGGTAGCTAGCATTGATGACAGCGAGGAATTGTTGGCAACTGATGTAAGCATGTATTTATTTGTTTGCACAGAGTATTACAGAGTTTGTGAGCTGAGAGTTGTCTTAGTGAACTCATGGGAAAATGAGGAATCCAGAGATACTAGCAGATTAGACATACAGATTGCCCCCACCACCACATCGCAATGTTTCAAAATGGGATCCACAAAGTTCTACGGGGCAGGCTACCAGTTCTACTCTCTGTCATTTTGATACAAATCTCTTTTGCATTCATAATGTGTGCGAACATTAGTTGGAAATCTTCATATTGCAGAAGAGTACAAAGCAGGAAAAAAGGACCCTCTTCCCTGTGCTGGTCTCTTCAATTTCCTTTCTACCTTCATCCTAGACTTACCCTAGGCACCTACATCCTCAGCGCACAGGGCAGACATGTAACCTTTATCTGTGGGGTTGCCCTGCAGATCTAATCACCGTAAGAGTAGTAATTCAATGTGTGGAGCACTGACACAACCCAGAGACAACTAACTTTACTTTTACTATTCAGTTAAATCCTAAAAGCATCTTTGACATGTGTACCACCTTTACTCCATTTTATGGATGTGGAAAGCTGACTCTTAGAATCTTAAAAAACACAACTTGCCTGAAGGTCTGTCTGTAAACATAAACATGTCTAAGCCCAAGCGTGCCCAACCAGGAAAAAGTTCATCTCCATTCTTCCTGGCTCCATTCTCATAGAAGCTTCAAAGGCTGTAGAAATGAATCTTATCTTTTATCAGGGCACATCTAGCACCCATCATCCTTAGCTTTATTCTGTGATGTTTCCAAGTCTAAAGCAAGTGGAAAATTTTCATGATCAAAGAAGCCAAAGGTAATGGTTTCTTCAGTCTTCAGTTTGTGAGCACAAAGAAGAGTTAGGTTAATAACAGATGCTTCAGCCCCAGAGGAAGGATCTCCTACACTGTCCCTCCATCTCTATGGCAAATTATTTTTCTGGCAATCTTTGCATCTCGATCCTTGGACACTCACATCCTTTCTATGGAGTGTCATATTCTTTGCCCTCGCTCACCTGTGTGCTTTAAGGACTCTACAGACTATACTAAGTCAGTGTAAATGATACACAGTTGTATTATATAGGCATGAGATCATGCAAGTGGCCAAAGGCAGCTATGGATGTGACCCAACACAAAATCATAAACTTACTCTTAAAATTATCAGGTTATTTTGCCTTTAAAAAAAAGTCCCAGTTCTCAAACATGAACTTTGTAAATCACAACGTCATATCCAACATCAACATACCTGGAAAGCAGAAAAGCCTGTACAATATGCTTAGTACAGTGAACTTTCTCCACAAATATTTTCAGTTGTCGGTGGTTGAATCCACAGATGAGGGCCCATCACACGAAAGGTTTCTCATGTCTGCACCTTCACTCTCCCACTCTTCTCCCTACTGGTGGCATTTCTCTTCAGTGGCAGTTAATGGCCTAAGAGAAGAATGCCTTTGGGGGATTGTGTTCTCAAGAGGTTCCCCCAAAAGTAATACTTTCTATTCATATCTTCTAGAATTTAATGAAAGGGCCTTTCAATCTCCTGCAACCCCTCACTAAAACTAGCTAGGGACCACTGAGATAAGATATGGACTCAAGGATGACTACCACGGCCCCATGACCCTCTTCTTTGCTTCATTGCACGGGCTCTTTATCCCCACAGGAGAGTGTCGTCCTAGAAGTGCCTCACTTCTTCAAAAACATCCCCCTGTCTCACAGGGTCTAGTCTACCAATTCAGACATGTCCAGATATGTTTCAGCCCTACCAAAGGACATGCATGGGCTGAAAACCTGCCACATAACCAATGTGCACACCCCAGAGAAGACCATTTTTAAAAATCATTTATCACTTATCATTTTATTAGGCTTTATGGTAAGAAGATGGGAAAAATAGTTTTGAAACCAAATAAGCAAACACTAGCTCTAGCTCCCATCCCATGACATCCTCTCTGTAGGACCCTGGGCAGGCTCTCACCCTCAGAGAACCCTACTTCTTCACCTATAAGTCTGTATATCTACAAATTATGTGGACATGAAGGGTGTACATACACATATATAGGTATACTTACATATATACATACTACAAACCTACAAGGTATTCATGCAGACTTAATAAGATAGCATATGGATAGCACCTCATCCAATATCTTACATAAAAGAGGAGTCCTATGAAAATGTGTCCTTTGATCATCTGAAAGTTTGTAATGTCTCTGCTGACCTTCCCTCCCAGGTCTAATATTCTGTAGTGAATTTACTAAATGACAGACCACACTAGGATTCCAACTGAAGCTTTGGGCACTATTCCTCTATTACTGTCTATGCAATTTTCTTCCTCCAGTATCATACAGTGGTTTCAATGCCCTCATACAGAAAATAACCTCCTTTATATGTAGTGGGAGAGGTTACAGCTAGTTTTCATTTAATAAAAGAAAATAAATCCTCCACTTTCTTCCCATAATCTCCACTCACCTAAACAAACATATTTATAAAACTAGACTTTAGCACTGAACTTGACACAACACACATTCATCCACTTGTGTGAGCAAATGCTGTCTCATCTGATATGCAAGATGGATCCCTGAGTCCCTTTTCTTCCTTCTAGAATGCCATTGACATCCTGGGCTTCAGCCCAGAGGAGAAAGTTGGGATCTACAAGCTGACAGGGGCTGTGATGCATTATGGGAACATGAAGTTCAAACAGAAGCAGAGAGAGGAGCAGGCAGAGCCGGATGGCACCGAAGGTAACTGCCTCTGAGGAGGGTGGGAGGGAGGATTTGATTCCTCACTCATGTTCATGTGTGTCCCAGGCCTATGCTATGTGAGCTATACTTTGCTGCTCTTCCAAAATTATATGCCCTGAATTTGAGTTGTCCAAGGTTTGTTGTGAATTCACGTCTTAAATCAATCCACTCATTTCACTAAGGCTTGTGTCAAATCGTCCTCTACTCTCATCATCAAGATATGCCTGATCTTTAGGGTGGACCTGAGTGGAAGACTATTGCTAAGTGAACTTCACTTTCTCTCTATGCATGCTAACATCAATGCCCAGAATACTGTCCCGATAACGTGAATTTAAAATGAAAAACCTCTGCTAAAAAGGGAGTCAAGCTTTCTTCCTCCTATTGCTCCCACCCTGACATCTGCTGAACTTGACCTTGAAGCAAAAACTGGTGACCAAATCTCCCCCTTGGTAATTCTTACCTGGCTGATCTTCCTTACACATACAGCCACACCCTACCATACCCACAGAAATCCTAGAAGTATATAAACTGAGAAAAGTAGAAGAGAGGAAAGGTAACAGAACTCACACCACCCTGTGTGACCTACTCTTTGGACCTCTCTTCTCCACATGAATCCTAAAATATTCCTTAAATAAAAGGGTGAATAATCGTGGGTCACCCCTAAAAGTCCTCCCACAATTATATGAATTAGGGTTGGTTAAGTCTGAAGGCATCAAGAAAGTTCTCTAGGCATGGTTTAAACATTAGGAAGCTCTAAATGACCTTATCGGCATGCTGTTGAGGCTTACCTGATTGGTTTCTTTCTGCCTGGATTAATCTCCTTATTGTCAACTTACAGCCATCTGATGAGTAGTATTATCATGGGTAGACTAACCCACCATATTCATAGATCCCACCTACACTCAAGAGAAGATTATACAAAATGTGCTCCAGAGCCATGTGCCTTGGGAGCCATCTTAGAAGCCTGTCTACCTCAGTAGTCCATGATGGGAAAAGATACCGAATTCATAACAGGAATCATTCTGGCCCAGGATAACCACGGAAGGTTTCTTGGGTTAGGGTACAGTGAATTGAATTGTGAAGGATGGGTAGGATTCTGAAAGATGTGGGGAGAGAGACACACACTGAGGTAAGTAAGTATACAAGAGAAAAAACGTGGTGGGAACTGAGAAAGAGAGCTGATCCATTTTGTCTACAGGGAGAAAAAAAGGGATGTGGTAAATTTGCATTTGGCAGACTATATAAGCCACTGACACTCCACGTAGTAGGGGAATTAATCAACCAGCAGTCAACCTACCTCCAGCAAGGAACCTTAGAGAACTTCACCAGCTTCTTCAACAAGTATGGATTGGATAGAAACATGTTCTGGTAGAGGCCCTGGCCCTCTTTTTTCCATGGCAATCATGTGCCTTGTGTTTCTAACAGAAAGGAATCCCTACCAAAGAGACAGTGGGGAACTTAGCCAAGGCATGAGCACCTCTGATGACGGCAATCTGAGTTACCATGCAGAGTAATCATCCCCTGGGAGCTCACTGAGTTACCTTGCAGAGTAGTCATCCCCTGGGAGCTCACTGAGTTACCATGCAGAGTAGTAATCCCCTGGGAGCTCACTGAGTTACCTTGCAGAGTAGTCATCCCCTGGGAGCTCACTGAGTTACCATGCAGAGTAGTCATCCCCTGGGAGCTCACTGAGTTACCTTGCAGAGTAGTCATCCCCTGGGAGCTCACAGAATGCCAGGCATGCCTCCCGGGAACCCAGAACCCCAACACTGTCAATATCACCCCAGTTTTGCAAATGACAAAACTAAAGCTTAGAGAAGCAAAAATCCAGAGCCAGGCAGTCCAGTCTGGATCCAGGCAATCTGATCCTAGAGTCCAGACTCTTTGCTGATGCACTGTTTCACAGCTCTTGGAGGCAAGAGAAAGGCCAGCAGTTTGGGGGCATGAAATGAACAAGGGCTTACCAAGGGTAAGAATGATTGATGGTGAATAACTGGTCCTGACCACTTAAATGGGAAAAGCAAGAATGGGTGATGGTTTGAGTGGAGTAAAGTGTTCATTTGGCACTTGGTTAAGTACTTAACAACTTCTACCCTGGATTTGAATGAACCTGTCTTCCTAACCAGCAAGAAGATGAGAGTCACAGCCCAGGGAAGGTTAGCCTGGGGGAAGCATTTCTCTACCTTTGTGATGGGTTCAGCTGATGTCAGTAAATGTCTATGGATCACATGAACATCTCTGCAGGCATCACTTGGCATTTTCCAGGCTTAGATACCGAGGAATGCCTATAACCCCCATGTTCCAGTTTGCTTTCTGTTGCTGTGATAAAAGCCATGACCAAAATCAACTTAGAGGAGGAAAGGGTTTTTTGGCTTACAGGTTAGTCCACCATTGAAGGAAACCAAAGCAGGAACTCAAGGCAGGAATATGGAGGCAGGAACTGAAGTAGAAACATGGGGGAAGTCACTTACTGGCTTTTTTCCAGGCTCATGTTTAGCCATCTTTCTGACAACCTAGAATTATGTGCTTAACACTAAGCTCTGCCCTCCTCATCAATTTGCAATCAAGCAAATGCCTCATCCCCTCCAGATCTGATGAAGGCAATGTCTTGTTTAAGGTTACTGATTCCAAGTAGTCTCTAGTTTGTGTCGATCTACCAGAAACTAACCAGCACGTACTAAAGCCATCTGCAGGTGAAGTCCTCTGTATACCCTCCAATGTGCGGTAAATTATCTCTAGTTTACTTTAACGTCTACTACAGTGTAAATAGTCATGCTATACTGCTCAGTACAGATGCAATTTTGTTGTGGTGGTTGTTGTTGTTTTGTGGCAGGATCTCTCTATGTAGTCCTGACAGTCCTGGAACTTGCTAAATAGACCACGCTGGCCTCGAACTCAGAGGTTTTCCTGTCTCTTACTCCCAAATGCTGAGATTAAAGGAGTGCACCACCATGCCTAGCTGACTAATGTGTTTATGAAGTTGAAACATTAGTAGGTAAAAAAATCAGTCAAGATGCATATTGTCTGGGCATGTAGCTCAATAGTAGAGCATTTGCATAATAGATATGCATATTGTCTGGGCATGTAATGCAATAGTAGAGCATAGTAGATAACCCCAACACCATAGGAAATAGAAAAAGGAAGGATAAAAGGCCAAACTTACTATTTACAAAGCTTACATATAAATTGGAAACAAAAGGCCCCTGGGCAAAAAGTTGAGACTTTACAGACAAGTCATGCCTGTTACAGATAGAATACAGAAACATCATAGGAAGATAGAGACATGTTTCTGGGAAGAGCCTAGGCTGACTCGATAGCCCAATGGCTTCTGTTTTCTATAACACCATATCTCCTCTTCCTTCAGTGGCTGACAAAGCTGGATACCTGATGGGACTGAATTCTGCAGAGATGCTGAAAGGTCTGTGCTGTCCAAGAGTGAAGGTTGGAAATGAGTATGTCACCAAAGGACAGAATGTCCAGCAGGTAACAGATTCTCAGTATCTGATTGACTTGGATGGCCTGCTATTCTAACAATCTCTGCAGCAATCTTCTGGTTACATTTGGAAAGTTGTATGAAACTGGCTTCAGCATCAGGGTGAAAATTATCCTGAGATCTCAGGGGTGGCCCAAGGAATCTAAACACAGGCATGCCCACTCCTTCTATGAGGGCAGGTAACTAGGAAATGAAGGCAAAGCAGCCTCTCTCTGACTCCTTTGCAGCTACAAATGCTATTATCTCTCTACTCTATTGTGTCTTTGCTAAATAAGGTCCTTTTGCCCCTCCTGCCTGAGTCCTCCTTCAGACCTCTCGAATTTACACCTTCATATTTCTACTCTCAACCTGAGATTCAGACAAGTAGCTTTTGATTCCAATTCCAAATTCTATAAAGCGATACTAATTCATCTAATTGGAACATGTCAAAGGCTGGAGTCATGTGCTATGGCCATGGCTGTTAAGAACTATGTTTTTAGTGGAATTGTTATTAGAGAAAGGAGAATATCATGAGCTAGACAGCTGTCTTTAATAAGATGCTGAATGATGTGAAATTGTCAACATTCAATTACTTTTGACCATCATGATGTCAATTTCATGCTTCAACTTAACACTACCAATGAATGTGGACTAATGATTTAATATGAATGTTAAGTGTATGGTCCTTTCTCAAGGTGACCAATTCCGTGGGCGCCCTGGCCAAGGCCGTCTATGAGAAGATGTTCCTGTGGATGGTCACCCGCATCAACCAGCAGCTGGACACCAAGCAGCCCCGGCAGTACTTCATCGGGGTCTTGGACATCGCTGGCTTTGAGATCTTTGATGTGAGCTGTTTGGGCAAATGACTGGCTTATTCTGTCTGCTTAGCTCTGGTCCCAAATTCATTTGCATAGATTTTTCAGACTTAAACTCTTTCACATTTGCACCCAGTTCAACAGCCTGGAGCAGCTGTGCATCAACTTCACCAATGAGAAACTGCAGCAGTTCTTCAACCACCACATGTTCGTGCTGGAGCAGGAGGAATACAAGAAGGAGGGCATCGAGTGGGAGTTCATCGACTTCGGGATGGACCTGGCTGCCTGCATCGAGCTCATCGAGAAGGTAAGGATGCTCTTTCATTCTTCCGTGATTGGCACCCCACATTCTCCTCTGCCTCTTCTCTCCTCATAGACGGGCATCTCTAATCCCTCTCCCTTTCATACAGCTGAATTCCTCTTTGCAGAGAGAGTAAGCTTGGAAGGAGGGAGACCCAGAAAGCACTCAGAACTGTTCTCATACCTAAGGAGGTTCCTGAGTGGTTAAAATATCCAACCACAAGCATGTCTGTGGATTCTGCACGCATTGTGGCAACTCCTACCTACTGAGATGCCCTATAATTCAAAGAGCAGGGACTAGGAGCATTGGTATTCTTAGTGGGAAGTTACTGTGAAAACAAGGAGGGATACTAACTTTTAATAAGGACTTCTATGCTGGGCGAGGGGATACATTCCTGCAATCCCAATGCTTGCAGATCTAAAACAGAAGGATTATTAGTTTTAGGCTAATCTACCCAGCAACAGCCCGTTCTTTGTATCTACCACTGTTCTGTCACTACATCACACACACCAGGAACCTTGTTCTCATGGCTCACAGTCCATTGCTCTCAGCAGCACAGTGCTGGCACCTAAGGATTTCTCTTTGCATTCTCCAACCATGCAACCACTAGCCTGGCTTTTCAACTATAAAGATACCATCTCTGTCATCCTCTTTCTAGCCAATGGGCATCTTCTCCATCCTGGAAGAGGAGTGCATGTTTCCCAAGGCAACAGACACCTCCTTCAAGAACAAGCTGTATGACCAGCACCTGGGAAAATCCAACAACTTCCAGAAGCCCAAACCTGCCAAAGGCAAGGCCGAGGCCCACTTCTCCCTGGTGCACTATGCGGGCACGGTGGACTACAACATCGCTGGCTGGCTGGACAAGAACAAGGACCCCCTGAATGAGACTGTGGTGGGACTGTACCAGAAGTCCTCCCTGAAGCTGTTGTCCTTCCTCTTTTCCAACTATGCAGGAGCAGAAGCAGGTAAGGTTCTTTTTCCCTCACGGAAAGCTCTGTGCAATCATTCACACCCGAAAGCTGTTCATACATCAGACAGCCCAACGTGGGCTTCAGACTTCATCTTCCTTCCTCCCACTCCCAGTGTTACTATTAAAACATGAAACTCCGTGGAGGTAAAATGGACCCTAAGCGGACAAGGTAGTCAGTAATTCATTGTTCAATGATTTGTAATTGAAATACAATGTTAGTTCTTAGAAATGCAGTGGGTATGTATGTTTGTAATGCTGGGTAATCATCACTACTATCTAATTAAGAATCTCTTATAACCCCTGTAATCCATACGCGGTCTCTCACCACTCCTGTCCCCAGAGCCTGGGAACCTCTGATCTTCCTTCTGTCTGTATAGACTATTTTCTCGAAGCTTGCCAGGGTTTCTGTAACCTCTCTCAGGGGTAATACCAAGACTTTACTACAAGGACATCTGTGACCATGGACTTGAGAACTCCTGTAGAGCTAAGGCTAGCTTGAGGGTGTGTTTGGTCTTTTCTGGAAATTTCATAGAAATGGAATTAGACACGATAGAGTCTTTCACTAAGGCTTGGTATTTTCAAGGTTTGTACATGCTGTAGCAGTATTAGTTCCTGATTCCTTTCTGGAGACAATAACATCTTATTGCATGTATAGTCTTCGCCTTGTCTCTGCCGTCACCAGTCTGTGGGTATTTGTACCATCTCCACTTTTGGGCTACTGTGAATAGGGCTTCAGTGAGTGTGTGTATGCAGATTGCTGGGTGCTTATCTGTTGTCAGCAACAAGAGAATGCACCTAGGAATGAAAACGCAGGGTCACATGGCGCATGCAGGGTCACATGGCGCATGCAGGGTCACATGGCGCATGCAGGGTCACATGGCACATGCAGGGTCACATGGCGCATGCAGGGTCACATGGCACATGCAGGGTCACATGGCACATGCAGGGTCACATGGCGCATGCAGGGTCACATGGCGCATGCAGGGTCACACGGCGTCCTCGTGTCCTTTCCAGTTAATGCTCTAGCCATGCAACAACTACCTTTAGTTGTCTGAGACAGGTTTTCACTTTATAGTTCAAGTTAGCCTACAATTTAGTATATACCTCAGCATGACCCAAGCTTGCAATCCTCCTGCCTCAAATTTCCACATGCTAGGATGCAGGAGTGTGCTGCTACAGCCTGCCTCTATGTCTAATCATTTGGGGAACTACAGAAGTTGTTCCCAAAGTGGAGACAGAGCAGCTGGCACCAACCTCCAAAGTTCCTAGTCCATTCACTCTCTTTTTACTAATAGGTGTGGTGAATTAAACAATTGTCCAAGATACAGTTTTAAAATATTGACCATTTAAGTGCATACATTTATTAATTTCTTTAATTTAAAATGAATGCAAGATAATCATTCAGTATATAATGACATAACATTGTAAGAGTTAATACCTAGTTATACTTTGGCCTGAGAATTGTAATAAATGAACGAAATTTAAATTTGAATGACGAAATGATTTTCGTTGAGTCTGATCAGGGTAACTCTAACTGTCTCTTAGGGACAATGTCACTTAGCAACAATGTCAAAACATTATTAGAAGAAACTGTGAATGGATATGGGTCTGAAAAAAGGCTTTCTGGCCTTCCCTCCCGACCCAAATACACACTCCTTCTAGCCTCATACAGAGAGGCTGAGTGACAGAGTCTAAGGAAAAGAGAGGGAATATTTTTCCCTAAATGGAATCAAGATTAAGTTTCAGAGGGTAAATAGGAAAGACAGCCATTCAGTAAATTTAGACCAAACATCACTGACCTCAAATTGAGAGAAGAAATTAGGTGGTTTCTCCCAGAAAAGAAGGGGAGGTAGACTATAGAAAATTCGTGAGGAAAATATAATTTTGTTCTTTTCAGTTTCTTTTTCATGAAGGCCGATTCCAGGATACTGAGGTCCATTCCTATGACTCCAGCACTGGGATAGTAGAGGCAGAAGGATTGATGCAAGTTCAAAGTCAGGCTGGGCTACATAGCAAGACCCGGTCTCAAAAATAAAAAATAAAATTATGAATAATAAAAAGGGTAAACACACGAGAGATTCCAATCATGGAGAAGAATGTATCAACCCATTTGACTAAATGTCAGATTCCCAAGAAAAGGACTGTCTCCCTACACCAAGAATGTATATTATGCTCTCAGCTAAATGTCCCACCCCATTAGCACAGTGATGAAGTTGAGTGTCCCCAAATCTGAGCAGCTTAGGTGTGTGCTGAGAACAACCCAACAAAACTTGGGCCAATGCAGCCAACACTCTTGTCACGGAGCTCAGAAGAGGGCGTGTATGGATCCTTCCCCTAGGCCTCCTGCATTGCCCCTGACACCAGCTCTGTGCGTCCCCCCTGCAGGTGACTCCGCAGGAGGCAAGAAGGGCGGTAAGAAGAAGGGTTCCTCTTTCCAGACCGTGTCAGCCGTGTTCAGGGTACGTGGCTTCTCTCTTGGTACCTTCCTCTTTCACTTGCTTCTCTGCCCTGTCAAATGGCATCCTGCTAAGAGAAATGTGCTTGCTTCAATCTGTGTCCCAGGAAAACTTAAACAAACTGATGACCAACCTAAGGAGCACCCATCCTCACTTTGTGCGATGCCTGATTCCCAATGAGACCAAGACTCCTGGTGAGTGACTCTCCAGGCTAGCTGTTATTTGAAGAGAACAGGACTCACTAAACTGTGTGCAAATTCCTAAGGATGGGCTGAAGAGAGGAGAGGGGGAGATGGCTCAGGAAACCACTTAAAGTTCAGATCATGGGGCATAGAGGTGCGCACTGCCAATCCCACAGTCCCTGAGGCTGAGGCAAAAGGTTATAGTTTGAAGTCAGCCACCACAGCATAACAAAACTCTGTCTCAAAAACCAAAGGGAAAAAGAAAAGAGAAAACCGGGCTTGACATATTCGTACAAAGGCAATACAGAACTATCCATGGGCCGTCTGGAGAGCATGTCCATAGGGCTGATAGCCAAGATAGCATGATTCCTGATCCCTGGCAGAACTCAACTCAGAATTCCTAGTCAGCTTCAATGAGAGGGACCTGGGAAGACAGAGTCTAGCCTCTGCTCTGCCGCTGCCTTGCAGAGTCTCCCACATATCTTGTCATACCATAAGATTCTTCTGTGGAGTTTTGCATGGCCTCCGCCCCAATGGCACCATCATCAGATAATGGCCTTTAAGTTCTGTTCTATAATTCTGCCTTTCTCCCTGTCCTTGACTTTCCCAGAGCTATAGCCTTGACCTTGTCTGATTGCTTCAGGCCACAACAATGACACACTCTTGGGACTCCTTTCCACAAGCTAGGGGTCACTTTAATCTGGTTACTCACTTCAACTCAAACCTACACCTTATGAGGTAGGAGCCACTGTTCTCCATATTTTACAAATGAAGAAATCGAGACATGTTAGATTTCAAGAAATTACTTTTCCCAAAGTCCAGCATTTAGACAAAAGCCCTGGTTTTTATGAAGATAGTTTCTGCTTGTGGCACACGCCTTTAATCCCAGCACTTGGGAGGCATAGACAGGCAGATTTCTGAGTTCGAGGCCAGCCTGGTCTACAGGTGAGTTCCAGGACAGCCAGGGCTATACAGAGAAACCCTGTCTCGAAAAACCAAAAAAAAAAAAAACCACAAAAAAAGGAGTCATTCTCCTTATCTCTGGCAAAAGAGACTACTAGGTGGATCGCTCCTCCAGTAACTCTGGCTGGGGTGCCTATTTAACATATCAAAGCGCGTCACTGCAGGCCGGTCTCTCTGCTCAGTCCATTCTGTTACAGACTTCAGGCTCCTCTCAGCATTTCTCACCCCACCCTCCTAGCCCCAGAGCCTCACTTCCCTTCCCCCAGCTTCTTGGACTCCTCTATAACCCAGCCATTTTGGCTAGTATTCTCTTGGTGTCTTGGCTTCTTGGTCTCTGGGTTGCCAGGGAACTCTCTTTGCCCCCTCTCTCCTCCTCTCTTGCTCCCCCAGCTGCATGGCCTGGTTCAGTCTGGATCATTCCAGTTGTCTGTGTCTCTGCTCTCCCTCCTATCTACAATAAATCTTCTCTTCAACCACATCTGGGAGCATCATGTCCTCATTTTTTTTTTTCAAAACACAGAAGGTCGCCTTTCATGCAGCTGGTAAAGGGCACCGTTGGGATTTGAACCAGTAGGAATCACATTCATGTATTGACATACACTGTGTCTCATTAATATGCATAATCATAATGTTTTGTGCATCTGTTAAAATTAAAAATCAGTAGCTACTAAGAGGAAATGTGAAAAATGAAAAATATAAACCACAAATATTGCATGCTATAAAATCAAGAGAAATTAATACCAATGTGTTATTAAAGAAATAAGAAAG
This sequence comes from Uromys caudimaculatus, assembly GCA_028551405.1. NCBI lineage: Eukaryota > Metazoa > Chordata > Mammalia > Rodentia > Muridae > Uromys > Uromys caudimaculatus. The sequence goes on along the minus strand of CM052710.1, from coordinate 50,457,966 downwards.
TTTATTTATATATTTAAAGATTTCTCTAATATAAGCAAGAAGTAGAAATGTTGGAAATTTGCCAAAAAGAATAATTCATTTTTTTTATAAAGCTGGAAGAGAGAAATTTTAACAGTACCCTAAGACCATGAGAATCTTAAGAATCCCTTAAATGGATTTTCTTTTCAAGATAAAATGAAGCTATTACCATCAGAAAGGAAAGGAACCAAAACCAGGAGGAAACAAGGGAGGGGGAACCTGACTGGAAAACGTGTATGGTTTCCTGCACAAATCCTTCTGGAATTCTGACAGAGATATTTCCTCCTCAGTCTTTGCCAATCTTTCTGCAGGGAATTCCTACCTGTGGACCTTTGGGCAGCGATGGCAGTGTCCTACCTTGGCACAGCATGGTGTCGTAGCCTCCAGCTGCAATAAGTTTGGCTTAAGTCAACTGAGATGAATCCTTGTTAATGACTTTAAGTGTGTAAGGTCACACAAAGATGATAACTCCTGCACTAGGAGAGGCTACAGCTCTAGTCAAGCTGTGGAAACTGTTACAAAGATCTCTCCTCAGAGCAAGCCGGAGCACCTGTAGACATTCCAGAAATTCTGTAAGGTGAAGTCAAAGCCAGAATTAGCTGTGCCCCTCCCCAGCAACTTAGAAAGCTTACAGTGAGAAACCACCACAACCACCACACCATGATCTCTCTCCTCTAACCCTCTGGCCAGGCTGGTTCCCAAGCCTTGGCTTTTCTGGTCCCTCTGCCCTCAACTACTGCACTCAATCCCTGCTTCCTGAGGCAGGTACTAAGCAGACGGCCACCAGGCCTCTACACTCAGCCTCCAACTCCTGCCTTCCTTTCTGTCTCAATTTTTGTTTTGCATCTGGCTTTGCAGGCTCTACACATTAGACATTTTCACCCTTGAGCAGAGACTGAAAGACTCTTCAGGTTGTCCAATGGGAAGTCCCAGGCCCTTTCCACACACCTCTGCTTTCCTCAGAGCATAGTTACCAAGGCTTCTGGCAGGATACATCCCTTATTCTCATGTTCATGGGTTGCTGGCGTCTCCCAGGAAGACTGGGGAGATTTCCTCTGTGAGGCTTGTTAGACAAGTTGCAGTCACTCCTAGACTCCCATGTAGTGCTAATATCAACACACTTAAGTGCTGCTGATACTGAAGAAATTCATGGTGTCTTAGATCATCAAGACAAACAGAGAAAAGCCACCAACCCCGTACTTTCCCCAGGTGTGATGGACCACTACTTGGTCATGCATCAGCTGCGCTGTAATGGCGTCCTGGAGGGCATCCGGATCTGCAGGAAAGGGTTCCCCAGCCGAATCCTCTATGCTGACTTCAAACAGCGGTAGGTTGCCTCTTCCATGTATCTGTCTCCTTTGGGGACAGCTTTTATAGACACGTTCCATTCAAAGTACCCTTGGCCTGGGTAATTGGCAAACTATTAAACTTCTCGGGGTTTCTATAAAAATCATTTTGTCACAAGAATAAGCTTATGTCCAATGTGAGTCTTGGGATGTCCCAAAGGGTTCTATCAGTACAGTCAGACCTCACCTGACAGCCAGGTGAGGTCTGACTGTCACTTTAAAGAAGGATGCCTCATCATAGGACTGATGAACATTTGGGACTGTATGATCCTTTGTAGAGAGGAGTTTCTGTACATTAGAGCATCCTAGCATACTCTCCAGCCTCTACCTAAAGATACTGGGTGCACACACCGAAGTCCTATGTGGTAACCATCAAAGGTATCAGACATTGCAGGTGTTCCCTGGGATCTAAATCTTCCAGTTGAAACCCACTGCTCCAGAGCACCTCTTTCCTTCCAGAAGTCCAGACCCCTTGAGGGGTAGGAGAGCTGAGGTCTCCAAGCCACAGTTTAATTCAAAGCTCCTCCAGGTCAGAAAAGAGCCATTTCCTCTGAAGGCAAATTTTCTAAGCTAGGTGTTCAGCCCATCTTCCTTCTTTCACTCCACCACACCCTAGAACCCACCCTGGACTCTCCTCTCTCCCAGGCTAGCAGAACAGTACTTACCTTCTTAAGAGAGAGCCGAAGGTTCTAGAAGGTCTGGTCTCAGGTACAAGACCATGCTGAGAGGCCAGAACCATTGTCTCTTCTTCTCAGGTACCGGATCCTTAATGCCAGTGCCATCCCAGAAGGGCAGTTCATCGACAGCAAGAACGCCTCCGAGAAGCTCCTGAACTCCATCGATGTGGACCGAGAGCAGTTCCGATTCGGCCATACCAAGGTGAGGACAAGTAGCCTGGAGACTTCTGCAACTCTGCAGCTTGTCTACTGCTCAGAAGGAAGGGTCTTTCTTCTTCTGGTCAACTTGACCAGCCTTGTCTTGCAGCCCGGGCAGAGGAGCCCTGGGACAGTGGCTGGGGTATCTAGCTCTGTGCCAAACTTTAAGAGGCAAGGGGCTTAAGTTAGAAAATGGAGCAGCAGGTAGGGGAACCCTCATGCCGGGAGAGAGACTCTCAAAGGGGAAGAAAGAGCCTCAGCATGCATAGAACATAGGACAGACTCCAGGGAAGATGGCTTGAGAAAGGTAATTATAACTGTGCAAGGACTTCCAGTCACTGTGTGCATGTATGTGCCCTGTGTACAGCCACCCAGACAAATATCACGGACTCGCTCCTATTCTGGGCACAATTTTGCCCTGTGGTTACTTTCTGGGTTTGTCTTGATTGCCTTTATGTGGGCTCTGCAGAACCAGCCCAGGTGGCTGATGGACCTGGAAGCCACTTTAGAGCACACTGCCTTACCAGCAGCCTAAGAGGTACACAACCAGAGCCCAGAGCCACTGGACCATGAGGCCTGCATGCACTTCGGGTGTTGAGGATGGAATTGGGAAGAAACAGGTTCCATCATGAGGCTGACTGAACACCTGCTGAGGATATAGCTGGGTTCGTCTCTTTTTTTTTGCAGGTGTTTTTCAAAGCTGGGCTCCTGGGACTTCTGGAAGAGATGAGAGATGAGAAGCTGGTGACCCTAATGACACGCACGCAGGCAGTGTGCAGGGGCTACCTGATGAGGGTGGTGTTCAAGAAAATGATGGAGAGGAGGTAAAGCATCTCTCTTACCCACCTTTCCTACTCAGCGGCTGGAAGTCACCACCTGCTTTGAGTCTTTGAATATTCATTAATTCATTCATTCAATAATTTGGCCAGTAGTGACTGGGCAGCCATCTTGTGCACTTGAGATATGGAAACAAACCTTGCCTTCCAACAGTTCACAGATACGTGGAAAGCAGACACATGCAGAGAGAGCTTCAGTACTTTAGAAAATGGCATTTTTATAGTTAGGCAAAGGAGGACCTGCATAAATAAGCCTAGTTCACATAGTGGAGTTGGCATGAAGGGCTCAGCCTTCCTTCTTCCTAATCTTTTCCTGCTGCATCCAATGCCCTCATTCACATAGACTCATAGGCTCTTCAAAACTTAGGTGCATCCTCTTCTGCTCAGTTGAGACCTGTGGGGGAAGGGTTCAAATGGAAAATGAGCTAGCATGTTCTGTGGGTAATTAATTCAAGTCCCGTGGGTGCACAGGGAGTCCATCTTCTGCATCCAATACAATGTCCGTTCCTTCATGAATGTCAAACACTGGCCCTGGATGAACCTGTTCTTCAAGATCAAGCCCCTGCTGAAGAGCGCAGAGGCGGAGAAGGAGATGGCCACCATGAAGGAGGACTTCGAAAGAGCCAAGGAAGAACTAGCTAGATCTGAGGCTCGTCGGAAGGAGTTGGAGGAGAAAATGGTCTCCCTGCTGCAGGAAAAAAATGACCTTCAGTTGCAAGTCCAGTCTGTAAGTTCCTTCTACCCCGAGAGTAAAACACAGATTCCCAGGACAGGGAAGGAGCAGGGAGGGCTCCTTAGTTGTCTATTTAAGAGGCAGTGGTGCCACCTAGTGGTCATAACAAGTATTGCAACTACCCGGTCGGTAGGAGCAGGGCTGGTCTTGGTTTCCCCAGAAATCATGTTGGCAGAGTGATTTTATGCTCCCTCTGGTCTTTTCTCTGTCTTCCACAGCAAGCAAAACACCCACTCATATATGTAAAATAAAAATACTTTAAAAATGTTTAAATGCACATATTTTTAAATGTATCAATAAAAATAAATCATTAAAATTAAATAATCCAACTGAAAACAGAAACTAATTTTCCATGCATGATTTTCAATATACGATTATTCTCTGAAAATTTCTTTAGAGAATTAATTTTTACCAAAGAGATGGGGGGGGGAAGGAGTCACATTCACAGGCCACAATATTTTGGTAGCATAATTGTCTCCTCTCCAAGAAAGTATTTATTTTTCTCTTAATAAAACCCTCAGAGACTTCCCTTGCATATCCCCTTATGTACAGTCATGTGCTCTCCCTTCCTTTCATCCCGTGAGTAGAGTGCTCTCCATGGGAGCACCACCTTCCAAGGCTCAGAGGACAAGAGTCCTAGGTCCAGCTGTGTTAACCTCCTAGATTCCCTACTCGTTAGTGGGATGACTTCAGCCCAGTTAGTTCTCTTGTCTGCCTTCATGTCCACATCTGAAAATAAGCATCATAGCAGTTCATAATGAACATCATAACAGTACTCACAGTGGATGGTTGTCAAGGAATCAGAGGCCTTGACGAATATCAAGTGTCCAGCGTGCCCCGAGGCGTCGAGAGGTTCAGAGGGCATTAGCAAGGAATCTTCCCAAGCTCATTCCATCCATTTCCCCGCTCTGTGTGTCTAGTGCTTCAAATACTCTACAAAGGGAAGGTGTCAGCTGATTTAGCTTAAGAACATAATTAGTCAGTCTGGGTCCCATCCACAAAATTCACCACCATCTTCTGGGCATGGGCCTATTCAGTCATCTAGTCCTGTGTGCGTTTACGCTCCTGTTCTGTTGCTGGGGGAAGCACAGCCAAGGACACATGTACAGCCTCTTTCTGGTGAATGTTAACAGCTAGTAGGTAGACTCTTGAAAACACCAATCTGCCTTGTATAGCATGGGGTACACGGATCATGTGGTTTTTGACTGGTGGAAGAGGCTTTCTTGTTTACAATGAACCTGGAACCTCACGAGTGCCTTTGTGTGAGATTACTTTGAGGGACAGGCTGTTGATGATGCCCTCAGTGGTTCAGAGTGATATTTGTGTAAACACGTGCGTGCACGTACACCCAGGCTACTCCTCAGCTTGGCTTAGGTGCCGGCTTTTAGAGGGTCAGACCCTTTCTTCCCTGGGTTTACAAATAACCGAGCAGAACTCACAGCGACCCGGCTCTTTCAGGAAACAGAGAATCTAATGGATGCGGAGGAACGGTGTGAGGGTCTCATCAAAAGCAAGATCCAACTGGAGGCAAAGGTCAAGGAGCTGAACGAGAGGCTGGAGGAGGAGGAAGAGATGAATTCTGAGCTGGTTGCCAAGAAGAGGAATCTGGAAGACAAGTGCTCTTCTCTCAAAAGAGACATTGACGACCTGGAGTTGACCCTGACTAAGGTCGAGAAGGAAAAGCACGCCACGGAGAACAAGGTGGGTGTGCTGAAGCCTCCTCATTCATCACCTAGAAATGGGAGGCAGGCACTGGGGCCAGCCTGGTCTACATAACAGGCAGCTGCCAAGTATAATCTCTCATCTGCTCCACAGGCTCTCCTTAACTCTTCCTGGGGGGTGTTGCTAACCTATGCATTTCCTTGACATCAAGGATTGGATTCAGGCACCCTCAAGCTTTATTAGGGGGCTGTAGAGAAAGACAGTTGGCATTACTTAGTCCAATTAGGAATCTAGTGGCTAGAGAGACTGCTCAGCAGTCAAGAGCACTGGCTGCTCTTCCAAAAGTGGTTTACAACTCCAGTCACTGGGGATTTGATGTCTTCTTCTGAACTTTATGGGCACTGCACACGCGTGGTATACATAGGTCCGTGCATGCAGACAAAACACCCATACCACAAAACAAACATTTCCAGGAGTAGCTGTGCATGCCTTTATCCCAGCACTCAGAAGGCAGATCTCTGTGAGCCAGCCTGGTCTACATAACAAGTTCTAGGAGAGCCAGAGCTACATAAGAATCTTGTATAAAAAGGAAGGAAGGAAGGAAGGAAGGAAGGAAGGAAGGAAGGAAGGAAGGAAGGAAGGAAGGAAGGAAGGAAGGAGGAGGAGAAGGAGAGAGAGGGGGGAAGGATAGAAAGAATGAAAGGAAAAGAAAGGAAAGAAAGAAAGAAAGAGAAAGAAAGAAAGAAAGAAAGAAAGAAAGAAAGAAAGAAAGAAAGAAAGAAAGAAAGAGAGAGAGAGAAAGAGAGAGAGAAAGACTCTATATACCCTATGACCCCAACAATTCTGTTTTGGTGTAGACTAAGGGAGTCTCACATCATGGTTTGGGGAACACATATAAAAGTATTTGCATATATACAGATGCTTTCAGTAGCTTGACTTGGGACAGAACTGGGGACCATGTCATAGAATGTGCTAGAGTCACACAGAGAGCACAGTGCTCCATTGGGGCATCAGGCAGAGTGAATCAGGTAACAGAGATGAAAACGAAGCACCTGGTGCTCAGTGGGGAGAGATGTAAGTGAAATGAACAGGAAGAGTGCACGCACACAGCGCACAGTGTAAGCTTGACAAGGATGCTTGTACGCGGGGCACGGCTCACCTAATAAGGGCCACCCATGAGGCAAGGCAAAGGATGAAGTCTGCTGGGCATGAGAGAACAATGGCAGATGACACTCAGAGTCGGCGACGGATAAACAACAGTGAGTAATGGAAATGGACAATAGGGGGAGTGGAGACTGCGGCTAACACTCTTCAGCCGCTGCCCATCTCACCATAGCAGCCACGACTCAGTCCCATGGGACTGTGAAGCCAACACTGCTGGGGGTTTAGACTTCCCCGAGAAGCCAAACATCAGGCTATGGGGTAGACTCATTTTTCCAATGTTGCCAGCATTAAAAAAAACATTATAAATGAAATATATCTCTGGTTGGATTCAGGTCACAGGTGGGAGTTACCGACCTCTTACCTGGAAGTTTCTGTTTAAGGCCTGAAAGCTTCATGTGTGGTGCCCCCAGCCCCCTTCCTGCCAGCACATTCTCTGGATTTTCTCACCCCATACCTCAAGCCTCTCCCTCCCCTACCTGCTTCTTTCTGGACCCCCATCAGCCTCCGGCTAAATGTTCAGAGGTGCACAATGAGCAAACAGAGATTGCTGTGTTGCCCTTCACACCTGGTGCATTTGCATCTTAATAGTGTCCTTCCTAGTGAACGATAATACACTCTGAAAGACTGGTCCTAATGGAGGGACATGACACACCAAGATAGACCAGGGAGGGAGATGGCAGAGTGTTTGCCTAGCATTGATGAAGCCCTGAGTTTGATCCCAGAACCATGAAAAACTGAACATGCGTGGTTCCCAAGATATGCATACCCTAAGATACATGCTGCATCTTGGCATACGGAAGGTAGAGGCAGGGAAGACAGAAGTTCAATCTTATCCTTGGTTGCATATCAAGTTTGATGTCACTTTAGGCCACGGGAGACCGTGTCTCACAAACACCAGCAAGGCTGGCTGGTACAGTGTCTTGGCTACTTGGGAAGCTGAAGCAGAAAAATCTCTTCAGCCTAGGAATTTGGAGCCAGCCTGGGAACTATCCGAAGACCTTTCTTAAAAATGAGATGAAATAAATAAAAAACAAAAAATGAGAAACAATCTGTCCCAGAATGCTAAGAAGCTAGAGACACCGGAAGGCAGCCATGGGTTTTGTTGCTGGGAGCTGCTGGATTCATTGCTTCTCTATTAAATGGGATACTGATTTTCTCCTAGATGAAGAATCTCTCTGAAGAAATGACAGCACTCGAAGAAACCATTTCCAAGCTGACAAAAGAAAAGAAGTCTCTGCAGGAAGCCCACCAGCAGACGCTGGATGACCTACAGGTTGAGGAAGATAAAGTCAACGGTCTCATCAAGATCAACGTCAAGCTGGAGCAGCAGACAGATGACGTGAGGACGCGTGACTTCCGAGCCTTGCAAAGATGGGGCTGAGCCAAAGATGGGGATCAGTCTAGAGGGCTCGGACTCTGGAGTTAGAACCTGAGTCTAGATTCCAGTGGTGCCCTGACCCCAAACACACAGGTCCCAGGTGACAGCAGGTCACGTGACCTTGGGAGCCATCGGTTCCCATTGATGAATTAGGGATAATACAAATAGCTAGAGTTCAGAGGATGTCTAAGGAAAGAGTTCAACACATAACATTTTCAGTGAAGTATAAACTGTTATCCTTAGTGTCTACTTATAGGCATTCCAGGTTCAGAATCCTCCAGTTCTTCTCCATAGTGTTTAGAGCCTCAGGCTAGGCAAGGTGTGTAGCTCAGTGGTACAGCCTGCATGAGACCCTGACTTCCACCTGTAACACCTCAAAAATGGAACAGAAAAACAGACCAGGAAAAGGAACATTTTTCTCATTCATGATGAACTACTGTTCATGACACAAGAGCCAGGTTTCAAGTTAGCTGGTTTTACTCCCTCTTATGGCTACACCTTTCGTACATTTCTACTTTAATAAGGCCAGGGTAGGTCTGTTCCCTGATACACTTCTTTTCCTGTACTTGAGTTTCTTGCCTGACTCCCCTCAGGGCTGGGTGGCACAGGTGAGGGGGGGATGGGAGATTATGCCCTGTGATAGGCCTAGAGGGAGTGATCTGAAAAGAGGTACCAGGAGGCCCCCACAATATCCACCTCCTAAGACACAGTACACAAAAGTGGAGGACAGAAGGCTGGCTTCCTTCCTTCTGGGGCTGGTGGCACGGGTGTGACTGTGCTGTCTGATGTGAGTAAGCCTGCTTCTCCACCTGTGTCTTCCCAGCTTGAGGGCAGCTTGGAGCAAGAGAAAAAACTGCGGGCTGACCTGGAGAGAGTAAAGAGAAAGCTGGAAGGAGACCTGAAAATGTCCCAGGAATCCATCATGGATCTAGAGAATGACACGCAACAGTTGGAGGAGAAACTGAAGAAGTAGATAATTGGTGTTCTTTCCCCTGCATTTGAGCCGGAAAGCCCAAGTGTCCCTCCCTTAAAAGGCCTCTGTCTCATGCTGTTTTATTTGTTCCATCTGCTTGCAGGAAGGAGTTTGAAATGAGTCAGTTACAAACCAGAATCGATGACGAGCAAATCCTCAGTCTGCAGCTGCAGAAGAAGATTAAAGAATTACAGGTGAAGATGCCCGGTCCCTCCTGGTCGCAGAGCTGCCTGCAAGTGCCCAGCTTGCTCCCCCCACCCTTTCTTTTCTCCTTGTGTCATTATATGCAGGTCTTTCCTCTTCTTCTTTCTCCTCTCTGCCTCAGCAGCACATCAGCTTTTTGATACAAATAGTTTAAATTTTCTAAGTGACACATAAGTATATATTTCCTTGAAAAGAATCAGAATGTCACCTAAATGGCTAATCATTGCCACTAAAGGAGCACTGGCCACTGTCCCTAAGCCCAAGGCCTGCCAGTCTTCTGAGGAGGAACTGCCAGTTTCAGGTGGATATGGATCTTTTGAGGATCCTTTTGCTATGTATTTATGTATGTATTGAAGACCTGGAGAAAATACATGGTGTACATGCGAAAACTCATTCATGTTTCTTCAGACTTTCAGCATGAATCTTTTCATCCTAAACACAGAATGCGACTTGCCTCTTTTCACACACTGGCATGTTCTGTAGGGCTTTCCATAGTAGACTTGCTGCAGCATTGAGTTGCTGCTCTGCATTATGACAAAGCACTCATCACAAATGATTGATCATTCCCCTACTGACGGACATGTAGGCTGCTTCCAAACAACTGCCATTGGCCTTTCGCCCCCCACTAAATCATAACATGTTCTCAACTTTGGGCTGCTTTTCCCCATCCCCATAGCACCTAGTTGCTCCTGAAATGGATTGCTCTCCACCCTGACAACCATCCTAATTGCAATGACCCTTTCAGGCCCGCACAGAAGAGCTAGAGGAAGAAATTGAAGCAGAGCACACAGTCAGAGCCAAAATTGAGAAGCAGCGTTCAGACCTAGCCAGGGAACTGGAGGAGATTAGCGAGAGGCTGGAAGAAGCCAGTGGGGCCACTTCAGCCCAGATCGAGATGAACAAGAAGAGAGAGGCCGAGTTCCAGAAACTTCGAAGGGACCTGGAGGAGGCCACGCTGCAGCATGAAGCCACAGCAGCCACCCTGAGGAAGAAGCACGCAGACAGCATGGCTGAGCTCGGGGAGCAGATTGACAACCTGCAGAGGGTGAAACAGAAGCTGGAGAAGGAGAAGAGTGAACTGAAGATGGAAATCGATGACATGGCCAGCAACATTGAAACAGTCTCCAAGTCAAAGGTATCTGACTGACTTTCTGGTCTTGGCAGCCATGTCTTCCTACCCTGTGAGCAAGTAGAATTTGATGCCCCAAACTCACTGTGTGTTGTAAATTGTTACCATCTTCCTACCTCTGATTTTCCTAATCTTTTAAATTCTTTCAAGTCACATGACCTAAGGCTACTATAACAAAACACCTTAAACCAGGCAATTTTATAAATAACAGATGTGCTACTTACAATTTGGGAACTGGGAAGCCTGAGATCAAGCAACTGGTAAACTCAGTGTCTGTCCAGGGCCCTCTCTGCTTCAATGATGGTTCCATCTTCTCATGTCCTCCGATGTCAGAAGGAACAAAGGAGCTAGCTCTTACCTACTTGTTTTTGTTTGTTTGTTTGTTTGTTTGTTGTTTTTGAGGAAGGTTCTCTCTGGCTGGCCTGGAACCCTATGTAAACCTAGCTAGTCTCAAACCCACAGATTCTGCCTGCCTGTACCTCCAGAATGCTGGGATTAAAGGTGTGTGCAAACACGTCCATCTTCCCACCTCTTCTATAGAGACCCTTACTCCCTATAAAGGTTGATTCCTCATGACCTAATTATTACGCCCACACCCCACACCCCACTTCCTACTCAGAGACCCTACCTCTCAATGTATAGATATTTAGTTTCAACTTATGTTTTTATGGAAAACACAAAAATGCAGAGCAACGTTGTCTCAGTTTGGTTGAGCCACCGTCAAGATCGTGATACCTTTCCTGGCTCTTCCAGTCCATCTGGCATGTACAAGATCTGAATCTATGGCTTGGTTGACACCTGGGCTCTGTGAGCATGGTTTTCAAGATACCATCTTCTCACCCCACAGTATTTTGTCCCTGGGGGGGGGGGGCTTGAGACCGATGCAACAGTAGAACTGGATATCTTGAAGAGAACGCACAAGGGACTAGAGAGATGGCTCACTTGCTAAGAAGCATGCACTGCTCTTGCAGAGGACCCGGGTCACTTCCCAGCACTGGTAGCTCACAATTGCTTATAAGACCAGCTCCAGGAGACCTAGTGGCTCTGACCTCCGACGGCATCTACATCCATGTGCACACGCCCTGCCCCAGCATACATATACAGAGATAAAAATAAGATAGACATTTCTAACAGAAAGAAAAAGCACAAGTCAGACATGGTGGTGCACACCTGTAATCCCAGCACTTAGGAGACAGAGGTGGGTGGATCTTTGGGAGTTAGAGGATAGCCTGGTCTAGACTGTGAGTTCCAGGACAGCCAGGGCTACATAGAGAAGCCCTGTCTGGGGTGGGAAGTGGGGGAGTTCAAAGTCATCCTCAGACACAGTGAGGCCAACCTGGGCTATATGAGACCTCCCTTGTCTCAGAAAAAGGAGGAGGAGGAGGAGGAGGAAGAGAAAGAGAAGGAAAAAGAAGAAAAAGAAAAGAGAGAGAAGGAGGGAGGGAGAGGAAAACAAAAGAAAAGAAAGGAATAGTCACCCCTTAGTATCTGCAGTGGTTTGGTTCTAGCGCTTCCATGGACACCAAATCCATGGTGCAGGACCTCAATTGGATTGCAGAGAATGTGTACACACCCTCTCCTGGGCACACTCTCTCCCGTACACACCCTCTCCTGGGCACACCCTCTCCTGTGCACACCCTCTCCTGGGCACACTCTCTCCTGTGCACACCCTCTCCTGGGCACACTCTCTCCTGGGCACACCCTCTCCTGGGCACACTCTCTCCCATACACACCCTCTCCTGGGCAC
>CM052710.1:50380203-50445801 GCA_028551405.1 Uromys caudimaculatus | reverse complement strand
GCACACCCTCTCCTGGGCACACTCTCTCCCGTGCACACCCTCTCCTGTGCACACCCTCTCCTGGGCACACTCTCTCCCGTGCACACCCTCTCCTGGGCACACTCTCTCCCGTGCACACCCTCCCATATAAATCTCCCACTCACACTTCCTCAGATAATATAAACGCCATGAAAGTCATTATGCCCTGTTATTCAGGGAACAACAACCAGAAGGAAAAGTCTGGGGTGTGGTCACCTGTGACCCCACCACTTGAGAGACAGAGAAGGTGAACTACCATAAGTTTAAGGCCAGCCTGCTTCACAGAGAGTTCTAGGCCAGCCAGGTCTCAAAAACCCCTAAAACTGAACCCCTAAACTAAAGCTAAAATCATTTTCACATGCTGAGCACAGATCAGTTTGTTTTAGTATTTTAAATTTTCTGGGTGTTGTTGTTGTTGTTGTTGTTGTTGTTGTTGTTGCTTTTAATGAGGTTTCCCTGTGCAGCCTGGGCTGGCCCCTGAACTTGTAGCTGTTTTAGTTGTTTAGTTCAGTCTAAGGACTGTACCTGTGAACACTGGGGATCATGTGGATACAAAGTTAGGGAAACAAAGTATAAAGTGAGCATTTATTTAGTGTCTTTTTTTCTTGCTTTGAGATGATGAGGGTTGAGCCTAGGACCTCACGCATGCTGAGCAGTCATTCTGCTGTTTGCTCAGACCCTAGACAGCACATTAATACAGGTGGAAAAGTAAGCAGGGAAAGGCTCAGGTTACTGAGGCGCTGAAGACATGCTTTCCTTTCCTTTGAGAATATCTGGGAATATATTCTGTCTCCCCTCCCTACAAGGAACTTCCTAGGGCTCCTCACTCTCCACAGGGCTCATGCAAATGAAGAGTCTGGCCCTTAAACCCAACCACCTTCACAACAAAGCTGCCTCCCCTCAGAGAGCAACCATAGCATCCTTGATTTAAGAGCTGTTCTCATCCCAGGATGCCCCAGGATGCACTTGGAACTGTTTGGCTGGGCTGGGAGAAACACCACTGACCCCCGTGAGGATGTGACCCTCTCAAAGAGGTTCCCAGAAGGCCAGGGAGTGAACCAAAAGAGGAGGTGTAGGAGGTGAAGTCAGAAAAGAAAAATAGGCTTGTGGAATCTCTCTCTCTCTCTCTCTCTCTCTCTCTCTCTCTCTCTCTCTCTCTCTCTCTCTCTTTCTCCTTCTCTGTGTCTGTGTCTGTATGTCTTTCTGTCTCTCTGTCTCTGTCCTTATATCTCTGTAATTTTCTTTCTCTCTATACGTGTGTGTGTGTGTGTGTGTGTGTTACTTGAATTGAACACAGGGCCTTGTATATGGTCTAGGCAAGTGCTCTACCCCTGAGCTACCACCACAGTCCCTTTGGCATCTAATTTTTAGATTCTATTTTACATAGTATTGCTTTCTTCTTCTTCTTCTTCTTCTTCTTCTTCTTCTTCTTCTTCTTCTTTTTTTTTTTTTTTAAGATTTATTTTATTTGTGGGTGGGAGAGTACGCTTGTGCAGGTGCTCACAGAGATCAGAAGAAAGTGTTGGCTTCCCTGGAGCTGTACTTAAAAATGGTTGGGAGCTGCCTGACAGGGGTGCTGAGAGTCCAATTCTAATCATTCCTTGTGTTAGTTCATTTTCCATTGCTGTAGTAAAACACCCGACTCTGTATGTTTTAAAGAAGACAGCTTTATTGAGCCCCTAGTTGAGAAGATGTGCCAGCATCTATTTAGCTCAAGGAAAGACAGCACATGGCAACATATTGGTAGGAGCATTTGTTAGATGCCAGTCAGTTTTACATCAGCTTATTCTCATGCCTACTAATCTAATGTTAAGAGACCAGCGTCAATCCCTTTGGTGAATGGTACCCAAATAACCTAATTACCTCTCACGAGGCCTCACCCTTTAAAAGTCCCACTTCCCCGTGATACCACCACAGCAGAGGCCGTTTCATCTCACAGCTTCCTACTTCTGGAATGGCTTTATTTTGCTCTGTTCTGTCAACTTTAAAGTCCAGCATTTCTTGTTTTACATTTCTTTAAGTCATTGTATCCTTTGCATTTTCTTTGAGAGTTATCGTTCCTCTCAGACCCTGCCCCTTCTGGAGGTCTCCCACATGTGTCATCCTCAGACAGGTCCTGAGCTCCTTGAGGACCATCTTTGATCTAATAGCCCTTCTGCTGTACCTGTCTCACACCTTCCAGTCTAAAGGAGAGCATGTTCTCAATTTATTCTAAATTTAATGAGGAGGAAAGAGAAGCAAAGTCTGAAACAAGAGCAGGAGGTCTGAATGAACCTCATACAACTACAGGCAGACAGGAGGGTAGTGACATCTTCATCTCTATAACCCACCCCCAGGACCCGCTGTAGTGTTGAAAGAGACTGCGCCATGAAGGCAGGGCTTGCGAATAGTATCCATCTGTCAATAGACTTGCTTGTCTTCCAGCATGGTCCCAGGGTTCCCGTGAGTGACACCGGATTAGAAGCTGGTTTACTAATCACTGGATGCATACCTACCAAAGCTGACATTCCACACCATTGCTGATTAAAGAGCACTCACACATAAAATTAAAGTAAATCCAAAATGATAATGATTCTTAAAACCAACCTTCATATGCTCCATGGTTTCATTTAGTCCAACAAGAAGCCAGACTATCAAAGTGACCGGTTCCGTGCTGGGCACCGGAAGCCACTTCTCCATTCCCACTGGGCTTTTTGTTTTTCAGAGTCACATGGAAAGAATGTGCCGGTCTGTGGAAGACCAATTTAATGAAATCAAAGCCAAGGATGACCAACAGACCCAATTAATCCATGATCTGAACATGCAGAAGGCAAGGCTGCAGACCCAGAATGGTGAGAATGGCGAGCCTCCAGGGCCCAATGGGGACATGGTGGCTGGCAGTCATCCATGCTCAAGCGGAGCCACATCTGTTTGGCAGGCGAGCTGAACCACCAAGTAGAAGAGAAGGAGTCTCTGGTTTCACAGCTAACCAAAAGCAAGCAGGCCCTCACCCAGCAGCTGGAGGAGGTTAAGAGGCAACTAGAGGAAGAGACCAAGGTGAGGTTGCTTCTTTAGGGGAACAGCTGTCAGATAAACCTGAGCAGCCAAGTAATGCAACCCCCGAAGGAGGCTGATGGGAGGTGGGTGGCTTAGAGGGACGACTGGTTGGATACAGTACAGTATTAACGATGCTTCAACTCTCCTTGCCCTTCAGTGTCATAATAACTTGTGCCTGAATAATAGGATCTTGGCATTAGACCTCTCCTCAGGACCAGAAAGCCCTAACAAGGTGCCCCATCTCCTTTACACCACCATCTCCCATCGGGTGGCCTGATAAACATCCCCTGCAGCCAGGCGCATCCCTTCCCACTAAGACACCAGTTAGACCATCTCATGCAGAAAAGCACTCCAACATCTTAGAATTCTATCCTCTTTTGGGGCTATCTCCTGTATGATTGGTTCTTAAGTACCCTTTCTCCCCAAAGACTACATGGCTTCCCCACTGTAGCTGTGGACAGTAAATAAGTTCTCACTAGAGCAGTGTCCACAGTAAGTGCTACTGATGCTAGTGTTTCAAGCATTACAACAGGAATCTAGACGTTCAAAATCCCACATCAAGGAAGTTTGCTTTGATCTGGTTGAGACAGCTGTGGTGTGGGTGAGATTTACAAGGCAGCCTTTGAAACTCTCTCTCTCTTTAGTTTCTGGCAAAGAACAGTACTGTATTTATCTCTTGTCTTTGTATTCTGAGGGAAGGTTGTTGGTGGGCTGGGGTCCATGGAGGAGTGATGAGAACCAGAGACTGAACAAGTAGCGCAGGTCACTGGAGGCAAGAGGCTGTCCTTCCCTGCCTCTCACTGCAGCTGCAAGGCTCCTTCCTTGGACAAAGTTCTGTGCTTCACTATCTCTTCTAAAAATGATGGAAATGCAGAAATCATGGTCCTGGGTCAATAGAACTCTTCTCTTTGGTGGGTGGCACCCCAGGGTGCATTACAACCATTAAAGCTAGAGCAAAACATTTGCCCTGTCCAGAGGGTAATGAGTGAGGGAGGAAGCTCCGGGTACCAGTTCACACCAGCAGTTCCCAGTGTGGGGATACTGGCCTCTGGAGACTCCAGAGGATGCTGTAGCTGTTTCGTGGTCACAGCATCCTGTCACACTGCTTGAAGTAGCAAGATGATTTCCCTACGAACTGTTTAAATTCTTGCCATTACAGTATTGAAAGGCTTCAGTGTGGACAGCAGGCCTTCAGCAGTTACTTAATTAAGAAACAGAGGGAAAGCTTCAAGCACTGAGCCACAACATGCAAATTGTCTAAATAGATGCTGATGATGTTACTTTATGTCTGTTGTATAAATTTCTAGTATTTCTTATGGCAATTTGTGAGGGCATTAAGGGAGGATTTTACTATGACCTAGACCTCACCATGTGGCTCAGACTGCCCTTGAATTTCACCATCCTCCTGCCTCAGCTTCCTAAGTACTGAGATTAAAGATATGTGGTAACATGGCTGGCTAAATATTAATAGCTTTCTCTTTACTATGGTGTAATAATTTCTTATAAAAGTAAACATAATCATGGAGAGAATTTTTAAAAGTCAAATATTAGGTATACTGATCCGACAAAATCTGTGAAGCAACATGGAAATGTTTCAAATTGGGGAATCATTCCAATTGGGGGAAATAATTCGTATCTTCACTGGGAAGAGGCCCATGTGGGTTTGCAATTGGTTATCATTGTAATCCCTAGGCTAAGAATGCGCTGGCCCATGCCCTGCAGTCCTCCCGCCATGACTGTGACCTGCTGCGTGAACAGTATGAGGAGGAGCAGGAAGGTAAAGCTGAGCTGCAGAGGGCGCTGTCCAAGGCCAACAGCGAGGTGGCCCAGTGGAGGACCAAATATGAGACAGATGCCATCCAGCGCACGGAGGAGCTGGAAGAGGCCAAGTATGACCCAAGTTCCCTATGGGAGAAAAGGCCCCAGAAAAAGGCCCAAAAGGACAGTCTTTGCTACCTGGAGAGAATCTCTCTCTTTCCTGTGTAGCTTTTAAAGATTTCAGAGAGTATCCCCACTGTCCTAGGGACTGTCCTTCCACCTGGATCAATTGATGACTGATTAAGACCGACTTTTCCACTAAGCATTTCAGGATTATTCTGGTCATATAGACAAGCAGCTTGACAATGGAGTGTGTTCTGAGAAATGTGTCATTAGAGATTTTATCATGGGCACCCTCAAAAGTGAGTCCACAAACCTCGATGATAAGAAAGCAGTCCTCCATATGGCCTCTTGATGGAATCAAGAGACTCAGGATTCCTGACTTATATGAACTGCTACTGCCTAACAAAGCACAGCACTTTATAGTAAAGTCTCTTTCATAAGTAGAACAGAAAGTGTAGCACAGACAATACATAGCCCAGTGACCTATACAATGTTGCCTGTGCCAGGCTTTCCAATGATCAGCTGAACAGTAGCTTTGCTACAATGGTTACAGTGTTGCTAGGTAACCGGATTTTTTACTTCTCTCATAGTCTTACTGGACCACCATTGGTTATGTTGTTCATGGCACATCACTATGTGCACGTGACTGCGCAGGGTCCTCCCACTCACATTTCAGGTCTCAGTAGCCTCTTCTAGACTGTCCATTCTCCTTCAATGTGATAATTACTTGCTAAAATATCCCACTCTGCTGAGACAATGACAACATCTGGTCCTCCTAGGAAAAAGCTGGCCCAGAGGCTCCAGGAGGCGGAGGAAAACACTGAGGCATCCAACTCCAAGTGTGCCTCCCTGGAGAAAACCAAGCAGAGGCTTCAGGGAGAAGTGGATGACCTGATGCTGGATTTGGAGAGGGCCAACACAGCCTGTGCCACCCTGGACAAGAAACAAAGAAACTTCGACAAGGTCTTTCCCCAACTGCTTCGTGGACGTGGTGGTCTCAGCGGTAGTCTTTCACAGTGCATTCTTTGATGCACACAACTAGAACCTCAATTCCTGGTTGGAAGATTCAGGGAGTTTCTTTACTTCTCTAGTGGTTTCTCCAAGGGAAATTTTAATCAAAGCTAATTCAAAGTCTGGTGAAGTTGTAATCTTTAACTCCCCACACTCCAAATCTAAAAATTTTGAGCACTATGATGCTACAAAGGGAAGAACATTCCATGTGCAATTTCATGTGGTGAGTGGTAGTTAAAACACTGACATGCCTAGCCGGGGAAATGGCTCAATGGGTAAAAACACTTGCCACTCAAGCATGAGAACCCGAGTTCAGATTCTCAGCCGAATACACAGCATGAGCATGTGTGCTCACTGCGCTCTGGTGGGAGGCAAAGACAGGGAAAGCCCACAGGCCAGCTAGTCTAGTGCACCCAGCATCTCCCCTCAAGGTGGAAGGTGAAGACTAATATCTAGGGTTGTTCTCTGACCTTTGCATGCACATCATGGCATGCTCACACCTACATGTACATACCAATTCTCCCTCACAAACATATTGTACATGTAAACACACGCATGCACATCATATACTTGCACACAGCCCCATACACACAAGCATGCTCAACGTACTCCGTAACATTTCTTATGACCATAATGTAGGAAATGAAACAGAAGTACTTTTTGTATAGCTTGGATCTCACCTCCATGGTCTCCCATGTCTATACAAATTCTCCAAATATTTTGAAATCTGAGAAAATTACCTGTCATATCAGTAATACTCAGCCTGTATTTTAAGAACTCAGCAGGGCACCTGTAAGAGACCTCTCAGTTTGGAGTCCCTGGTCTAGAGTAGAGCCAACCTTCGTCTTTTTTGGTCCTCAAGGATGAGAGGGTGAAGCCTTGGCATTGCCCACAGCCTGTGTTTGAAGAGTCTCTCCCAAGTCCCCCCAGGCTCTTCTGTTCCCCATGTTGCCCATCCCCTCATCGCAGGTCCTTGCAGAGTGGAAGCAAAAACTGGATGAAAGCCAAGCTGAGCTGGAAGCTGCCCAGAAAGAGTCCAGGTCTCTCAGTACTGAAATCTTCAAGATGAGAAATGCCTACGAAGAGGTGGTGGATCAGTTAGAGACACTGAGACGGGAGAATAAAAACCTGCAAGGTGAGCTCCCTCCAGAGCACAGCTGGCTTATACTTCTCTCCCTTCTCCTGTCAACTCCAGCCACAGCTTCCTCCTTCCCATGACCTTATGGCATCCTCATTCATCAAACCTCAAATTTCCTAGTGTTCCTTAAGGCCAAAACCCTCTTTATGAATGGCGCAATGGCCTCTGATTCTTATTTTGAGCATTGGGGCTACCTAGTGAGCTGCTAAGCCTGCCGCTCTTACAATACAAGAGACTTCAGGGATTCTAGTCTTCAAGTGACCTTGCGTCCTTGAGCCTGTTACTAAAGCTCTTAATGACTTCAGACTTCTGACTGATAAAATTAGACAGCATCTAGGTTTCCTAAGTCTCTGCTGATTCTGAAAGACTCAGGGTCTGAGTTTTCTGGTTCTTCATGATGTGTATACTTTAGGTCATAAAGAATTCTCTTCTTGTTCATTCTCTACATAGTTCAGGTGAGGCAACACTTCTGTGTCTGTGTCTCCACATCACCAGAACAACTTCCTCTATTCCCTCCTCAGTAAATGCCATGAACGAACTGCCATTCCCTAGCTTGTCTGGCAAACGCCTATGCTGTGAGTTGAAGCCTTTTGAAAGCCTAAATCAAGCCTGTCTTTTGCAGAGGAGATTTCTGACTTAACTGAGCAGATTGCAGAAACGGGCAAAAACCTCCAGGAAGTGGAAAAGACAAAGAAGCAAGTGGAGCAGGAGAAGTCTGATCTCCAGGCTGCCTTAGAAGAGGTGGAGGCAAGTGGCTTGTCTGGAATCAGATAGGAACTGAAAAGAAAGAGCACCCATCCACCCCCATGGAGCCCTTCCAGTCAGAAGCTTGGAGTCCCCACTAGGAAGAGCAACCAATCAGCCCTGGGTCGTTTATCCCCTAGTATCATTTAACTTATGTCTCCCCTTGAGAATAAATGTGTCCTCAATATCTCTCTTTCAAGAAAGAAATTGCCATTCACCAAGCATCCTGAGAGCTAGCTCAGTTTCATACAGAGTCAAACAGAATCTTTGGCTACCAGGAATCCTGTGTCATCAAAATAGACCCAGAGTCTCCTGGTGTCATGATCAGTAGGGGTCTGTACAGAACAACCAGCCAGCTGAGATGTTTCTGGAATTTGGCTCATGCATGATAACAGGAGAGCAGTTGTCCTGAACCTGCAGAGACTAGATCAGTTCCTGAATTACAGTCACTATTAAATACACTATTTATAACAAATATTTACCAGCTCAAGCGATGTTCTTGTCCCTTTCAAGACATAATATTATTTAATAGCAGATTATTTAATACAAAGCTTCAGTCAGACTTTCTCTACTCCTGGGGACATTCACTAACGCATCAAATGCTCAAACCTTAGAGCACTGTTCTCTGTGTGAGCATCACAATGCCATATTAAGCATAGTTCGAAAGCGAATGCTCACTGAAGGTGATGCCCAGGTATAGTGGCCCACACCCGTATTCCCAGCATCTAGAAGGATCATGTGTTTAAGAACAGCTTGGGTTGGACGTTAGCATAATCTAACAGTGACGTCTGTCACCCGTTGATTACTAGGGTTGATTCTAGCTGATCTGGCTGGCTAAGCAGGTATCCTTGTTTTTCCTCATGGCTCCATGTGCATCCCTTCCAAAGCTGCTGGCTCAGTCAAAGAGGACAGCTTCCTCCCAAAGAAGAGGATGGGTCTTCAGTCAAGGGTATATAAATAGCTGCTCTTCCCAGCTAGAAACTCCAAACAAGCTCTCAAGAACAGCCTGGGTTACATAGTGAGTTCCAGTCTAGCCTGGACCACATGACCCTATCTGGAAAGAAAGAAAGAAAGAAAGAAAGAAAGAAAGAAAGAAAGAAAGAAAGAAAGAAAGAAAGAAAGGAAGGAAGGAAGGAAGGAAGGAAGGAAGGAAGGAAGGAAGGAAGGAAGGAAGGAAGGAAGGAAAGAAGGAAAGAAGGAAAGAAGGAAAGAAGGAAAGAAGGAAAGAAGGAAAGAAAGAAGGAAGGAAAGGAAGAAGGGAGAGAGGAAGAAGGGAGAGAGGAGGGATGGAGGGGGAAGGAGGATACAGTGTTACTCACAAAATTCCTGTTTCTCCTTTGTTCATAGGGTTCCCTGGAACATGAGGAGAGCAAGATCTTGCGCGTCCAGCTAGAGTTAAGCCAAGTAAAATCTGAGCTTGACCGCAAGGTCACAGAAAAGGATGAGGAAATTGAACAAATAAAAAGAAACAGCCAGCGTGCTGTGGAGGCCATGCAAAGTGTGTTAGATGCAGAAATCCGAAGCCGCAATGACGCCCTGAGGCTGAAGAAGAAGATGGAGGGCGATCTCAATGAGATGGAGATTCAGCTGAGTCATGCCAACCGCCAGGTGGCAGAGACCCAGAAACACTTGCGCACAGTCCAAGGCCAGCTTAAGGTGAGCACCAGCCAGTTTGGCAGACCTATGGGCTCATGGTTCACCCTGAAGCTCTGCCATCACCCCTGGTTTCCCTTGAAGGATTCCCAGCTGCATCTGGACGATGCCCAGAGAAGCAACGAGGACCTCAAGGAGCAGCTGGCCCTTGTGGAGCGCAGGAATGGCCTCCTGCAGGAGGAGCTGGAGGAAATGAAGGCGGCCTTGGAACAGACAGAGCGGACCCGCAGGCTGTCAGAGCAGGAGCTGCTGGACTCCAGTGACCGTGTCCAGCTGCTCCATTCCCAGGTACGCTGTCTCCTCAACTCAGGACCACCCTGAGACAGACCGAGCAGTGGCTCAGCCAGATGCTTCCTCTCCCTAGGTAACTTCTCCACTACACTGCACACTCCTACTTCATGGTCCACGGGGGCAGAGGCGGGGACCGAAAAATGTGGTGTGATACAGATAGAGCCCAGGTGCCTTGGCAAGGAGCTCCCCAGTCCTCCCAGACTAGCAGTTAAGACCAAGCCAGGAAAACTTTGACTGTTAATTGATAGAGCTCTGAGCTCTGTTTGATCAGAAGGAAAGATGAAAGCGCTTGCAGGCTGTATGCTGTGGAATTGGAGCAAGGAAGGAGAGAAGGATTCATAGAGGAAATGCAGGCTTAAAAACCCTTATCCAAAGTACACATGGCAGGTTTACTCCGGGCCAAAAGTGTTTCTGATTTGGGATGATTTGCATGTGTAAATACTTGCATAGACATAATGAGAGATAGTGGAGGTTGAGGACAAGCCTAAACCTGAAACTCATGTCTTTATACACATACCCTGAAGATGATTTTGACTATGGTTCATTGTATGAAGTTGGATGTAGAATTTTGCACTTTGGTATCATGTTGCTAACTTAAGGATTTAGATTTTGGATCTTATCTGAATTTCAGAAGTTCAAACGAGAATGAATGCTCAACCCATAATTTAAGCTGAAATCTTAGGATACTAGGAACCCCTCCTCCAAAAACAAAAACAAAAACAAAAACAAAAACAAAAAAACCCTAATTTTATTAATTTCATAAAAATTTTAAAGATGCTCCATCTAAAACATATAAAGCATAAGCAAATAGAAGGAAAAATCAACTGCCCAACACATTAGGATGTCTCATTCTTAGTCTTTGTGAATTACACAAATATTATGCCTTTGTAAAACTTCTTCCTTTCATTTAACAATGTGTCCAGAATATATTTCTAGCTCTTAAATTAGTTCTCAATGCTGTGGGTTTCAATAGTTAAAAAAAAAGCAGGCTATGAAAATTCAATATTATGACTGTAATTAATACTCTATGGCTGGCTATTTCAATTTGTTACCAATAAAATTCTTTGCTCTTATAAAGACTAATTAACATTGTCTTTAATGACAAAAATTTTGCATTCATCTGTGATAACTATTGTCAATATTTCTGGAAGAAAATAACTGTCAGGGCTAAAACAGTAAAAGCATTTCTATATAACCTTTATATATAACGCATGTAAACTACTTCTTAAGAATACTGTCCCAAATTTATTCCCATCTATTCCCACGTGAGGACTCTTCTACAAATTCTAAAAGCCCCTAGCTGTTAAATCTTTATCAATTTAATTGTTGAAGCAGACATCACTGGTTGATTATTATTATTATTATTATTATTATTATTATTATTGTCAGTATTTTTTACTGATGAGATAGATCATTTCATCACTTGAGTGTGTGTCCTATTTCTTATGCATTTCCACTGTTTATTCTCTTTGCCCCTTTTTCTTATTAATACATCTTATTTATATAAGGATGAGACTGTTTTTCATAGACAATGTTTTCAAGTTTGTCATCACTGCTCCCATTTCAATTCCATGCATGGCCTATTTTAATCAGCAGAAATATTTTTCATTTTACATAGATGTGTCTATCAATCATGTTCTTGTTCCCAGGCCTTTTACTGAATAATCAATCCATCCTCAAATGTTTGAAATTCTCCCCTTATCATTTACCCAATTTTCTGATGGACAGCTCTTGGCTCTGTTTCAGAACTTTCTGTTCAGCCAGGAATGATATTGTCCCCAGCAGAGCACTCGTGTGGAAGATAGGAAGAGATCATGACTGTGATTCAGTTCCCTCCCCGCCCACTGCCCTCCCTCCCCATTGTTTTAAGTGCTCATATGAAACCTTCACCCTCAGATCTAATTTTTCTCATAGAACACGAGCCTGATAAATACCAAGAAAAAACTAGAGGCCGACTTGGCTCAGTGCCAGGCGGAGGTGGAGAACTCCATCCAGGAGTCCAGGAACGCAGAAGAGAAAGCCAAGAAGGCCATCACTGATGTAAGCATCACTCTTTGCAAACATGGCAGTGGGAGATGAGGAAGGTGGACTTCAGACCCAGGGCATAGCAAGGGGATTTCATCTCTTCTGAGCACAGTCAGTCTCTGATGGCTTCCTAAAGAGATGTCAGGGGAAATAGGGTCACTAGAGAGGCTAAGTAGGAAAGGATGACTGGGAAGGGAGGCTCAGCACTATGCTTGAGATTACAGCATCGTCTGTGTGCTCTGGGTGGTGCTGGGTGGGTATCCCACTGGTGTGTCCTGTGAACTGACCCAGGCGGCCATGATGGCGGAGGAGCTGAAGAAGGAGCAGGACACCAGCGCCCACCTGGAGCGGATGAAGAAGAACCTGGAGCAGACGGTGAAGGACCTGCAGCACCGTCTGGATGAGGCTGAGCAGCTGGCCCTGAAGGGCGGCAAGAAGCAGATCCAGAAACTGGAGGCCAGGGTGGGTGATTTGAGAAGACACTGGCTTTCCATGTGGCCTTGTTTCAGCCATGTTGGGTGGAACCATGAACCAGAAATTTAGATTTAGGTGGTGGGAAAGCCTCCTCTCCCCTCCTCAGGGTCTTGTTGTGTAGAACTCACAGTGTAGATCAGGCTGACCTCTAATTCACAGAGATCTACCTACCTCTGTCTTCCCAGAGCTGGGCTTAACAGCGTGTACCAACAGGTTATGGACATAAATAGGGAAGATGCTCTGTGATCATGAAATTTCCCACTTGGGCATGGTTTCTAGCTCTGATCAAGCTTCTTTTTGATAAGCAGAGTTCCTTCTGAATAAACTCTCTCTGTCTCTTAATCTCAGATTATTCTCTTCCCTGCTTTTCTAATCTCTATATGCAATTGCAGTTGTGGGGTACATCCCCCTCCGTGTGCAGAGGAGTTTGAGTTTGTATCTTCCTCCGGATTAGTACACTGGAGAAACTTCCCCTCCCCTTTGCTCGATTTCTGAGCGTAGTTCAGTTACTCATTTACATTGCTGATCACTCTTCTGTTTCCTTGGCCTCTTGATTTTCCCCTTTAGATGTATGTTGGATTATTTCAATCATTTTTTAAATGGGCTGCACAAACAATTGACATTTCAGAGCTGGGCTGCATGGAGGAGGTTATTAGAATATCTCTTTTGTCCCAGGGAAAGAGAAAATGGGAGAGTGGGCAGGAATGAGGAGGAGGAAAGAGGAGAGAATTTTCCCAATAGGAAGTCCCTGCCACGATTGTTCTTTCTCCAAGCCTCCCTAGAGTATGGCTGCTAGGCACATGGTTCCTTTTAAATATGCAAAGGTTTTTATTTTTATTTTTGTCCCTCTGCTCCAAATAAAAATTCTTCCCTTCCTTTCCCATGAGCAGGAGCTTAGGCCCCTTCTTCTCTTAGAGTCTTTCTGGAATTGAAGGACTAAGTCCCATGAGACCTTCTGGGTTTTCCTAGTTTGACCAGGAGCCTGCGGTCACCTTACCCTCAGACAGACACTTTGAGTGTCCTCAAGTCCCAGCTGCTCAGTTTCACAAGTACAATAAAACTTTCAGAGGCCTGGAGAGCAAGCCTGGAGGCGGGAACTTACAAGATCTGATAAAGAAGACGGGACTCTGTTTGACATAGAGCCCAAAGGAAGCCTGTTCCCCCAGGTGCTTTCAAAGTTGATCTAATGAGTGTGGAAGTCACCTTGGGATGACTAGCCTGTGAGTCTGTGAGAGAAAGCTAGTAGCCTTGACCTCACTTCTGGGGTATACTCTTTACCCCACATAGGTACGGGAGTTGGAAAGCGAGCTGGATGCTGAGCAGAAGAGAGGAGCTGAGGCTCTGAAGGGGTCCCACAAATATGAGCGCAAAGTCAAAGAGATGACTTACCAGGTAGCGAGCTCCAGACCCTCAGGCATTCAGTCACTGACCCCAGCACTGGGAGTCATGGGCTGAAGGTCTCTGCTGTTGATGCTCTGTTTATAGGCCGAGGAGGATCGCAAGAACATCCTCCGGCTCCAGGACCTGGTGGACAAGCTGCAGGCCAAAGTGAAGTCTTACAAGAGGCAGGCAGAGGAGGCTGTGAGTACAGGAGGTCCCTGTGTACCTTGCCACCAAATGGGGTGTCCTCATGAAACCTGAGTGGGAGCCACTGATTAGAGTGACTCAGAGAGCCCCAGGTCAGACTTGGCACCTGCAGATCACAACTCAGAAACACCTGCCCTTCTTGCTCCCTTGGTCTGTGGTTTGGAATCTTCTCCACCTCTAAATTTTCTGTACCCTCATACTTCCCAACTTCTCCTGGCCACCTCCTTCCCCAACCTATATCTCTTTATCCAACCCCACCCTGGTTCATTCTATCTACCACAGAGCATCTTAGCTCACTCTGATGACCTTGCGTCATTCCAACTCTCCCTGACCAGACCAGACTAGACCAAACCAGCTATGGGCACTGGCTCCTGCCCTCCAGCTCTGAAACACCTCATATTAATGCCTATCTTCCCACCACACTCTACATTCCTGGTCCCCTACCCCACCCCCAGCCTTCCTCAGCAACACCCTCACACTCCTTTCCAACTCTGTTTAACTACCTCCTGATCAAACAGGTAAAATCAACAGGAAAAACAGGAGATGGGCCAAGACTTTGAAAGATGTCTTCTCTGGGCATTGGTCTGAGAGCTACAAATAGCAAAATTCTGAGGCCAAGATGAAAAGTAGCTTTTCTCTTTATAGAAAATAAATCACTCAGGCTGATGACACTGGCCTGTGATCTCCAGCACTCCAAAAATGGAGGCAGTCTGAGACCAGCCTGCATGGCATGGAGATAGCCTGTCTTTAAAATTAAATGAAAAGAAAAATGTCAGCCTAATAAGGTTAAACTAGTTGTCTTCAAGGATTTCCCTGATTTTATAGCTAATATGTTAATGAAGCCTCCGCAGTAAAAGGGCCCTCTAGAACAGAGCCTTTCCTGTACTGTCTTGGCTTTGGGATTGCAGTATTGCCTGCAGAGCATCTCTCAAGACCAGTGTTTGAAGGAAGAAATGACTGGTGTACGGCCTCTCCCTTTGCCCTTTCTTCCCTGCTCAGGAGCCTGGTCAGTTACTTTAAATAAGAACAGCAGACCCAGTTAAGAATAGGGGAATGGTGCAGATCAGATTAGTAGAGTCCCACTAGGACTATACAGAACCATATAATCGCTTGTCCCTGATACATGGTGATTATCACAAACATAAAACAGAAGGGACTTGGACCCACGGTCTGATGCCTTCGGGTGCCTTGAGAGTACTCTGGACCTGGGTCATCTCCAGGTTGTATGGGTTGCATGGAAGAGCTACTGTAGAGTGGGAGCTCAGGGGGCCATTTGATGATCCTTGGGAGAAGAACAAGAAGAGCTTGCATGGAGCCCCTAGTTAGCATAACACTCCGGCTGTGAGCAGGACACTCTCATCATTCTCAAGAGAACTCGACTCATCTTCCCTCACCACTGTCAGTGGAGTCACAGCTCATACGTTCCTCTTTCCCCCACCTCCTCAGAACCCCAGAGTCACAGAGAGGTTCCACAACTGAATAGCCTCCATCTTCTTTCCATGCAGGAGGAGCAAGCCAACACGCAGCTGTCCAGATGCCGGAGGGTCCAGCATGAGCTAGAGGAGGCTGAGGAGAGGGCAGACATCGCTGAGTCTCAAGTCAACAAGCTAAGGGCCAAGAGCCGGGACGTGGGAGGCCAGGTAAAAGCAGACACCTGAGAACTGTGTCTTCCCGACAGGTTCCTCATACCTAAGGACCAGCAGACCAACTGAGGAGAGCTTAGAAGATGCCTTTTGGCACCTTTATCCTTGTCACTGGTCAAACACCCTCAGACACCATTTTAGTATAGACTCTTGTGTACCAGAACTCTTGCAAGAGGCACAGGGGAACAGGCATGTTATCCCCCTGTTTCCCTGTTGATAGAGATGCAGCCCAGGAAGCCCCTGCTTTTTAGATGACTTGTCCTGTCCCTAGCAGCTTAACTGGTTTCTTTGTCAACACAAAGGGAGACAAAGCCATTCCTTAATGCCATTTTTCTGAAGTTCCAGACTTTGCATCTGCTCTCCTTGAAGGGGATGCTGGGCCTCCCATGGAGTTTGACTCATTTCCTATGTACAATTTCTTTTCTCCCACAGAAGATGGAAGAATGAGGCTCTCCTGAGGCTTGTTGCCATGGGCCACCTCCGGGAGAGCAGAGGGAGACTAGAAAAAATAAACTCTCCTGCATACTCAGCATCCAAGCTTGCTGTGTTTGTTATTGTGGGGCTGAGTTTCAGATTCTTGCCTGCTTTGTTGTAAATGGAAAGAAAGTCAGAAATGGGAAAACGATTGCTCCTTGCCTCAAGTAGAAAAGGTGAAAACCCAGCCTGTTGCCAGGTGAACTACAGTTTAAAATAAAGACCAGGCTGGGAGTGTGGCTCAGTGGGAGAGCATTTGCCTGTTATTTTCGAGACTCTGGTTTCCATCCTCAGCACCACACGTAAAAGAAGTAAAACTCAAACCAAAGACCCTGTCAGCCCACACCTGATGCCTGTTAAAATAGCTCTCCCCAGAAAGATGAAAGCTAACAAGGGTTGGTGACAACAGAGAGATACAGAAACCCTAGTGCACTGTTGCTGAGAAAGTGAGTGAGTCCTGCCACCACGGAAAGCAGCGTGAAGATCCCACAGAAAACAAAAGCAGTGGCATGGTATTGCCCTGCAATCTTCTGAGATCAGGACCTTGACAATGAAATTGCATTTCTGTTTACCTCAGACTTGTTCACAATATCCAAAATATGGAAACATCCCTTGTCTAAACGACTGTGCTGGATGAATGCATTTTAGAAATCTGTTGTCAATGATGAGCAGGGCTGGGGAGACAGCTTAGTAGGTAACATGCTTGCTGAGCAAGCCTGAGGACTGAGTTTATATTCAACACTCATGCACAAGCCTGGGAGAAGTAGTGTACACCTGTAACCCAGTGCTGAGAGGGCAGAGACAGAAGGATCCCTGGAGCTTACTAGTCAGTTAGTCTACCCTTTAGCCAACGGTGTCCTCTGAGTTCAGTGAAAGACCTTGTCTCAAAAGATATGTTGAAGAACAATAAAAGAGGGTGTCATATCTGACCTCACCATGCTCACACGTACATGTATACAAAAACCCACACACATATCACGCAGACATGTACAAAAATTGTGCCTCGATATGCAACAGACTAATCTTCAGCCTTTAGAAGGAGGAAATCCAGTTGTTTGTGGTAACGTGGATGAATGCAGAGGACACCAGGCTAAGTGAAACAAGCCAGACACAGAAAGACAACTCATGAATGATGTCACATGTCCGTAGAATTAAAACAAGCACTCATGGAAGCAGACTGGTAGTAATTAGAAAGGTTTAGAAGTCTGAGGAAATGAGAAAATGTTGGCCAAAAGAAAATAAATTTCAGGTGTACGTGATGAATAAGTTCTGGAGATATGGCGGTGTGCACAGCAACTCATCAATATATATGTGAGGGGCTGAGTTCAAGACCATTGCATTAGAAACAACAAAACAAGTTATATACCTTAGCACTATAAAACTCCTATTTGTCTATTATATATTAGACCTCAGTAAACTTAAAAAATAAATACTTCAAGAAAGGAAAGAAGGCTGGGCGTGTTGGCAGCACAAGCCCTTAATTCCAGCACTGGGAAGGCAGAGACAGGTGGAACTCATATGAATTCACAATCAGCCTGATCTACATAGTGAGTTCCAGGACAGCTAGGGCAACATAGACATATGTTTTCTAAACTTGACTTTCCTCATTAGCTACTTGATCTGTGTGGTCAGGAGCATAGGCCCTGGTGTCCAGCAAACCTCAATGGAATTCTGATACTGAGGAGTAAGGTGCAGCCACAGAGAGGGGCAGGACCAGCTCTCCCTTGCCCAGGGTTATCGACATGGCTTCAGGCGACAGGCACAGACATCAATACAGCCCCTGGCTGTATCAGGACCACTGACCTACTCAAGGATAGCCCTTCGCACCCTTAGATAGCTACACATGCCACTCATATCAATACCCACCCCCAGGCAGCAAAGCCCAAGGACATCACCAAGGCATCAGTCAGTAGTACAGACTGCACAGGTCTACATGAATCTCAGGCTTCATGGTGGCTTGGGGCAGCAACATGGACCACAGACACCAACATGGCCTCTAGTGGCATTGTGAACCACAGTGGTCCTTCAAGGAGGTCCAATCCAGAAATCGAAACTTTCCTTATCTTGGGCCTCTGATGTTGCCCAGAACTAGGGTGGTATGTTCAGGGGCTGAATCTGCATCTGTATAAGCTCCAGGCTGCTGCTACCCTACTGGGCAATGAGAGCATGTAGACCTCAGCGCTTTCTCTCTCTCTCTCTCTCTCTCTCTCTCTCTCTCTCTCTCTCTCTCTCTCCTGTCACGGCTATCATGCCTCCAGTTCCACCTCTCTCCAAAGTACACACACTGCTCCATTTTTCTCTCTCCCACCTCTCCATCACATAATTGTTCATCATGGTGGCACACTTACTGTTTTGTAATCACTATTCAGGTTACTGAATGAGAAGAAGGATGGACAGATCGATAAATACATGGCAGTCTTATATGCCAAGCTAAGCCACTAGGCATACCCTGTAAAAATTAAGTAACTTAAGATAATTTCATTCTCTGGGGCTGAAAGAGAAAGAGTGAAGATGAGATTCATGTCCTGAATTTTCCTCCTCAGCATCTACATGTTAACATCCAACTTGAAACTGGACTAGTCTGAATCCTCAGGTCCTTTTGGATTCCTAACTCTCCTTCAAAATGCAGATGAAGAGTAAGGGAGCCAGTCACAAGCTAGGGAATACACAGGATGAAAGAAAGAGAACTTGGGAGTTGTCCCAGTACATCTCTATACTTTCCAAAGGCTGTGAGCAAGTCAAGAATCATCTCCGAGTCTCAGCGTGGAATAAGAAGTCTGATTATTCATCACCTGCCTGCTTGATGGACTTGTTAAAAGATTCCTATGTAACAATATGCAGTGTTTCCCCAACTATGCAACCCTGCCCCAAATGAAGGTGGGGTCATTGCTGTTACTTCGATACCAATAATGATAGTGATGATTCTGCTGATATTACTACTAATTATTATTAGCATTAAAACCTAGGTATCAAAGGTGGATTTTGAGTCCTACCAAGGGCACTGAGGTCTCCTACCCTGGTCTAAAGCCCCCTCCAAAACAGAACTTTGCTGCCACCTTCTGGCTATGAAAAGAAATGCTTTGCATTATGCAAATGATCTGTGGATTAAACACAGGATTTCTTGGAAGAGGCATAGAGGGCCAGAGGTGCTCTTGAGAATCACAATTGTCTGTTCCTGGTCCCTGGTTCTCCAAATGAGAAGGTTCAGATTGACAATGGTATCTGCAAACCTGTTGGGACAGTGTCAGAGCCCGAAACCCACACCAGGTCTCTTGGATCCCATACCAGGGCTCCCTCAAAATGACTATGCAAAGAAAAGGACCTTGCAAACATCAACGAGACTTATGGGGCAAATGGACCATGCCAACAGATAGAAGAACTGGTAAGGTGGAGCCAGCCCAAACCCCAGGAAATCTCAGAATTGAGAATGGCAGGCATGGGGCCAGCTCCCTGCCAAAGTGCCTGATCTGGAATACATAACCTGATACCCCACAGAGAGGACCAAGCCATTCAGTCATTTAGCATAAAAACCTGGAGTTCTCCATGCTAATGAGGTGTCTAGATAGGCCCTGCGTGTTTAACCAATGAGCTTCTCTTCCTGGGCATTCCTTCCCTCTAAAGGCATCGAATCCCTGGTTCACCCTGAGTAAAATGTATACATTCACATCTTCAATCAAATAAAGCAGTGGGGACAAGGAAGGACCAGCTCCTTCATCAAGGATCGCTGTGAGGGGAGGCCTTTATCGTAAAGAGCTGCGCCTAAATCTCCTGGAGAAGGCCTTCTTTCTTCCAGCCCCTCTATACTCTTAGCACTCACTGGCGACCAAATAGGATTCCACCCCCAGTCCTGGGCTCAGCTATCCCCTTCCTGCGTAGTGCATAGGGAAAGCATAGACCCCCATTCCCAACTCCCCATGGTACCCAGAGGTGCCTGGGCACACAGGAGTCTGGGAACCACAATTTTCATTACAGACCCCACCCCACTGTTTATTACCTGGAAAAACACGGCTGGGCCCCCTATCACAGACTGTGTTCTGTCTTCCCTGAGTGGCTTGAAGGTGGTGCTCAGGTACCCCAACTTTGAGGCAGACACGCAGTCCAACAGAGACTGGTGTTTATGGATGGCCCTGGTTTCAGAGGGTAGGGGAGCACAGGACCACAGCCACAGTCTGTTCCACTGACCCCTTTCTCATCCAAGGAGCCTCTGTCAGACCAGAAAAGATGCAGGGGAAGCCCATTACCTCTAGCAAGATGAGTAGAAAACAAACAGCAGTTCCAAAGGTAAGCTCTCTTTAACTTTTCTCAGACCCAAGAGAAAAAGACTAACTAGCTGTTTCCTCTGCAGGACTATACCATTGCTACCCCTTCCCACCTGTTCAGAACCCCCAGGAGGTTCACATTGATGTGCTCCACTGTATTCTGGCTTTGGTTGGGTCCTGACAGCAGGGAGCCAAGATGGAAGAGCAGAGGGAAAGAGGAGATTGGATCCAATTTATACCCAGCATTCTTTGCTATAGCCAAAGCACCCATTGCCTATCAGGTATCCCAGCCCTCTCACGTCTCCAGGCTCTGGTAGGTTCTTCTCACTTCATGAAGGCACTGTTAGGCCTAGATACATTAATGGCAACCTGAGCTTGTAATCTTATGTTGGCCACACCTTTGTAAAAAGTCTCTTCCTCAAACATTCTCCCTAGTGTACTAATTTAGATGTCCTATCTCCTTCCTATGGAAAATGGCTGATACAGGATCTTCCCCATTCTACACATGTACATTATGGGCTTATAGATTTTCTGATGGAGGTGCCCATGCCAGTAAGAGTTCTTGCTGCTTCCCAGCTAGCAGCAGGTCACAGTCCCACACAAGTAGGCAACAACGCATTCTGTTTCCTTACATACTTCAATTTGTCATCAATCCTTATTAAAAGCTGCCAAACCTATGAAGACGCCATCCATTCCATAAAAGTCATGTCAGTGGTGAGCTAGAACCAGTTTGCAGAGCCAATTATAAAATGCAGGGATTTTGTGAGCCAGTTATTGAACTCAAGCATTAGTAAACTCTTAGGTCGTAGAAACTTATACTAAATGACTTACATTTAAAACAAAAGCAAGATATTCAAGGCCAACCTTTCTAATGACCTATGATATTTTATTACCTCTAATCTCTTGAGGTTATCTACAATCATGAAATCTGTGTGGTGGAAATGCTATCTGACAGTGTACTTTTTCATCTCTGCACCTTGGTCATGTGATATCGCTTCCTTGAAATTAATTGGCCATGGTGAGAATATCACACCATGAAAATTGGCAAACACTATGAAGTACAGGTAGAGGCTTGTAAGCTCATTAGCAGCATGTTGCTGAGTGGAAACAGTGAAATATAGGCAGAAGAAACCTAAAATTCTGTCTATGAGAGACGCTGGAATGCAGAGAGCCACCCCAGCCTAACCCCCTAGCCTCTGTCAGCTTAAGCAAGGTAGCTCATTGAAAACCTGTGAGATGAGCGATTTCTTCTGCCTTCCTTGAGGCAAGGTTGGAGAGAGGGCAGAAAGGACACAGAAGACTCTGCTGTGAAGTCCCCACTCTGCTGCTCGGCTCCAGGCCTGAGGACTAAGTCCACTGTTTCAGAAAGTCAGCTCTAACTATCTACGTGAAAAGGAAATTGACTAGTTCACCTAAATTAAGTTCCAAGAGCAGTCAGTCTTCAGGCTGCCTGTCTTCTCAGATCCATCATGTTCAGATATAGGCATTCAGATGCTTTATTCTCTCTTTCTTTCCTTCTCCCCCTCCCCTGCCCCTCTCCTCCCTCCCTTTTTTCCCTCTCCCTCTCTCCTTTCCTCTTTCAAACAACTGTATTTCTAAAATTTTATTACATTTATGTGTGTGTGCACGCCTGTATGGACGTGTGTGTAGGCATGTGTGTGCCATAGTGAACATTTGGGAATCACAGGATCACTTCTGGCAGTCAGTTCTCTCTTCCATTATGTGTGTTCTGGGGATTAAACCCAGGTTGTCAGGCTTTTAAAAGTGCCTTTACCTGCTGAGCCATCTCACAAGCCCTAAGTCAAGTGTACCACCAAAAAAAAAAAAAAAAAAAAAAAATCTGTGACTGTGGTTCCAAAATGGATGAACTTATAACTGACATTTTAGAATTCTATGGTATCATAAAAGCATTTGCAGGGAAGGAAAAAACCAGAACCGCTTTGCTTCAATTGCCACACATGGTCCCATGTTCGTGAGCTGGAGGTGGTAGGAGGAGGTGGAGTCTGGCTGATCAGGTCTGAGTCACAGGTCCTGGAAGTGTGAGTCGCATCAGCTCCTCCTAAGCTCCATAAACTGAGAGTGAGGAGGGTGGTTCCTACCCTCCCACTGGGTCAGGTTCCTATTTCCAAAGAAACAGCACACAAAAGCAACAGATGTTCCTTCTTGTGGCTGGAGACCATGTTAAATGAATGAATCTGCGCTTCTTAAAGTTGGACAGACTCTGCCTTCCCTATGGGTCACTGGAAGGACAAAGTTACACAGTGTCTGTAACCTCACAAATGCCAGTGGCCATTTCCCTTTCTTTCCCACTCACCCTCATTAGTCTCTTTCCCGGGAATGACAGTGCTACTCCATAAGACTCTGACAGTGTGGGACATGTCTCTCTTCTTGCTCATTGTTGAATCAGCCAGCACTCAGGGCCAGGAGACAACTCTCATCTTTCGCAGCTCGTCTCAGACTCCAGCCTCTCCTAATGTCTCATCATTTCTTCCTCAGCTGATGTCTCCAACTGCACTCAGAGCCGCTGGCTGCTGACAGCAAGAGAGAGAGAGAGAGAGACTCTTGCTCAGAGTCAGTGCCCCACAGTCAGGAACTTCCTGTCCCATGAGTCAGGAAGGACAGATGTGAGTGGGGCTAGACAAAACATCTGGACCCAAATCAGGACATGGCTTCCATCCAAACCTAGGGCCACCCACAGCAAGCTGCTGGCTTGGGCAGGAGGGTTGCTCCTTCTGGAGATATGTCAGTCAACTCCTTTGATTAACGATGAATTAACTGAGGTTCCCATGTCATGCCAGGAGCTATTCTGGGTACTGGGAAACAAACCATTGGTTGAATAAACAAGAATGATTAGTGCCTTCCTTTCAAAGACATAACCTGCCTCAGTTTCTTCCATCCTCACATCACGTCCCATATAAACCCTTGCTCTGTTAGAATCACGAGTTTCTCACCACAACATTGTCAACCGTGTCAAGAGCTGACAGGTTCTTCACCACCTTCTATCCGGCATAAACTAGGCTGTGCACATATAGGAGACTACCAGATAGGATGGACATGCATAACAGCACTGTTATAATTAAATAGCTAAAACCTAAAATGCTCAGTAACAAAGGTCTGCCTGAGTCTGATATGGTAATAAGCATAATAGTTACAGCCACAGAGTTAACTGGTGCATATTACACTCTCAGTGCAGTTTTAAGAGCTTTCTGTGGATCATCTCATTTCTCACTACTGCCTGGTGCTGGAGGCTCTTACTTTATCCTTATTTGACAGATGTGGCACAGACTGTTTAAGAAATCTGTCAATGTTATACCTCTCTCTCTCTCTCTCTCTCTCTCTCTGTGTGTGTGTGTGTGTGTGTGTGTGTGTGTGTGTGTGTGTGTGTGTGTGTGTGTGTCTCAGAGCCTGGGCTTGCAGCCACCATCCTACCCTGGAATTATGTATATTTTAAAAGGCGAATGCACACGTGACATTAATATGTACACATGAATGCTTATACTCACAGGTACTGAACAAAAGAAGTCCATGTTATTATATACATACTAGTCTTCGTGTGAGAACATAGGGCTTTGTCAGGAAAGTCCACGGTGTGTGGAGTAAGATGGAGTTTCTACTGTACATGAATCTTCATTTCTTTGCAAGGGTGTGAATAGCTTTTGTAAGTTAGCTGCCCTTAGGGCTCAGCAAATGACTCTCTAATTTGATAGAAGAACCTACTTAAGAAGTTTAGGAGAGACTGCCTCAATCCCTCAGCCCACTGTCAGGAGGCACTTCCACAGAACTTCTGGAAACAAGGCTCTGGCTCAAGGACACCTTTGGGGAGGACTGGCCCATAGGAAGTCCTGGGAGGCTAAGAGAGGTTAGGTGCCATTGAGACCCCTGAGAAGGGGTCACAAAGAGTCACAAGGTCACAACAGCTATATCATCGTGACCTTCTGACAAGGAAGGTACCCTTTCACTGTTGGATTCTGTCTCCCTCATCCCTGCGTTCTACAGGGTGTCTAACGATGAATAGACACAGGGAAGCTCAGATTGGCAGTGTTAATGATGGGGACTCTGGATGGGGTGACGCTGGATGGAACCTTCAAGAAGGTAGAGGGAACAAGAAAGCCCAGTAGGGCAGAGGCACAAGTTAGCAAGTAGGCACTGCACTGTCCAGCCCTGTGGTGGTTTCCTTCTTCCACCCTTCAGGCCTCCAAAGATCAGTAAGATGAAAATATCCACATCCCACAGTGGGAGCCCTCCCAGGAAGGGTGAAAGGAAATGCCTGCTGTGCCAGAGAGAGGTGGGGAAAGGAAGCTGGGAAAAGGGAGGCAGTCATTTGGGGGTCGAGAAGAACAGTATCCATACAGGCCCATCTGAACTGGAGTCAAGGATGTGAAGACAGTTGCCTCAAAAGCAGTTGAGGAAACCAGTTTTGATTGGCCTCAAGGTGAAGCCTGGGAAACGGGAGGTGATAGGAGACTCACTTCTTGACACAGAGGCTCGTGAAGAAAGAAAGTATCGCACACTACTCTAGTCTAGAGTCTTGCTGTTCTAAGTGTGGTCCATGGTCCAGCATCAATCTCTGTAGGTTCTTAGAAATGCAGAAAATCACAGGCCCCCTCCCAAATGTAGTGAATGCCAGGGTACACCCTCACCAAATCCCCAGGTGATTTGTGGACACATTAAACATAAGAGGCACAGACCCAGAACATTTCCATTCAAGTTATGGTCTCCGACCAGGTCCATCTCCGAACTGTTCAGTGATGTTCTTTAATAAGACACAAACAGAAACTGAGTGTTTGGAGTTTTTTGTTTGTTTGTTTGTTTGTTTGTTTGTTTGTTTGTTTTAAACAACTTGACATTGCTGTGACATCATGTCTATGGTCAGGAGGTCCATCCATTGTGTGGGATGAATTTCAGTACTGCAAGACAAGGCATACATAGGCTGTGCCTTGTAGATTCATTCAGACTGTGGGAAAATCCATCTCTGCCAACATTTGACTTCAAACCAATGGCTCTCAACTTCCAGCCAGGAGAGAGCTGGCTAAAGGCCAGACTATCCCAACCAGTTTTTGACTCTCTAGTTCAGAGGTAAGACCCAAGAAGAAGTTATATTTCTAACAGGCTCCCTCTTTGAGCAATGCTAATATTACTGGTATAGGAACCACATGGTGAGAAACAGGGCTCTCAACCAGAAATCCAACCCCATATACATGCTACCACACCTGGCCAAATAATTCCATTTCAAATGAATTCATTTTTAAAATTTCTGTTTTGTTTCTTATTCAAGTAAATACCAATATTAAGACCCACACAAACCATTAGGACCTTCAGTGTCTTTCAGCAGGACACTGAAGAAGCCTGCTGTGAACAGAACCTTGAACACAGGGCAGATGCCTCCTTCCATAACATTACTTAAACTTGCCCAGGTGAGGGGAGCTTCCCAGGGTGTAGTGCAGGAAAAGAAACAGGAAAACTTTTCTCTCTTCTGTTCTTGGAATATGTCCTGAACAGCCTTCCTACAAGTGTCAGGGGAAGTATCACACCCTGTGCTCCCAAACAGATGGCTGTGGAGGTTTCTGATCTGTACCACTGAAGGGGTTGCGAATGTCAAGACTAAAGAGAGAAGTGGGAGATGGAGGAAGATCCCTGGACACATTTGTCAGAACACGATGCTGACATTACTCTTCAAGGCTTCAGTAAATAGCTTCGTAGAAGATATGAGTTTAGCTGCTACATTGCGTTGTGGGGACTCAAGCCCTTGGCTTTCTGAACAATCTCAAATCTCTCACTTTTCACCATGCACATAGTGAGGTATGCCCAGCATGTCATATGCTACAAAGTTACATAAACTATCTATCCACTGGCCTAAAAAACAACTGACATATAGGGGCTCCAGTATCCCTCTTACTCCTGGCATTGTGGAACCCAGAAATGAAAAGTCAGACACAGGCTCTGCTCAGTAGCCAATAGCTAAAGTGACCCATGAAGGAACACTTGGGGCTTTAGGAAAACATGGTGTAAGACACCCTGAAACATTCAAATCAGGATTGTCTATTTTGTAGCTTCAGACACCTGGAGAGGAACGCAATTAAGGAAAAAACATAACTCCAGTCTTAGCCAAGAGTTTCCAGAGAGCAACAGTGCCAATCAGGATCATTTCATGAGGCCAATACCATCCTGATGTCAAGACAAGAGTTACAGGTCTGTTTCTCTCATGAGCGTGGATGTGAAGAAATTCTAGAAGCATACTGGCCAACACAATGCAGGACCATTTAAGAAGATAATATATCCTGAGAAAAACTGAGTTTATTTCAGGATTTTAAGTTTGACTCAACATTGGAAGACTTATCAGCGGGCCTGGGGGGACAGCTTAGTTGGTACTGTATAAGGACTTGAGTTTGAGCCCTGGAACCCATGTTGAAAAAACAAGCTGAGTGTGGTGGCACTTGCTTAAAATCCCAGTGCTGGAGAAGCTAGAAGTTGATCCATGGGGTTTCCTGGCCAGTTAGCAAGTTTAGCCTACTTAGAAAATAAATTTATTTGACAAAATTCAACAAGCAAGCCTACTACAATAAAGCATAGTTGTGATAGCACAACATGGGAGGGTGACAGCAAGAGGGTGGGGCATTTGAGGCCAGCCTCACTACATATGCTGTCTGAAGACAAAAACTGCCATCCACACCCAAACTACAACTACCGCAATGAAACAAAACAAAACAAACCACCTTAGCATAATACCTGACATAGATTGCCTTCAATCATGTTAACTCAAACTGGGTATAGTGTCTCATGCTTATAACTACAGCATTCTGGAGACTGAGACAGGAGGATCACTGTGTGTTCAAGGGCAACTTGCCTACAGAGTGAGTTCCAGGATAGCCTAGACTACAGAATGAGACATTATCACAAACAAGACAAAACTTCTAATTTCTTGACCTTTAATTTTATTTTATTTGTTTGTTTTTTTTTTTT
This sequence comes from Uromys caudimaculatus, assembly GCA_028551405.1. Classification (NCBI taxonomy): domain Eukaryota; kingdom Metazoa; phylum Chordata; class Mammalia; order Rodentia; family Muridae; genus Uromys; species Uromys caudimaculatus. Next base: position 50,418,607 of record CM052710.1, on the reverse strand, counting down.
TTAACTTTGGGGAGGCAGAGACACCTTTTTGAAGCCATTGAATACTCCAGATGATTTTCCAACCTCCATTTGTGCACACACAGGCACACCAACATCCCTGAAATTTCAGGACAAAAGCCCTGGCTCATCTGGTCCCAACAGACTAGGTTCATCCATCCAACCTGATACATTGATTAAAGAATGATTAAAGGCAGGAGAGGGAGATGTAAGCAAATCTACAGTCTAGGAAGAACATGTAAGGGATCTGGTGACTCTGAGTTCGTCTTTGGGATGCTGACACGAGCTTTTGGTTTCATGGAGGAAGAACTGGTACTGCACAAGTGTACTTGGCGAGACCAGCAGAGAGGGACAAGGTGTGCTCTGATGGGCCACTGTCTCTTCTGTTTCTTCAAAGTAGTTCGAAGAAGTACTATTTGCTTAAATAGCAATCTAGTTTCCCTGAGATGAGAGCTCCTGCTTCGGGGTGATCTCATCATCTGGTGATAAACCCTCAAGTCTCCCAAGTTCCAAGGAATAGCCGTGGACAGGATGCCTTGGCCAAGGTCTGCAGTAGAGCCTCTCCTGCCCTTGTTCTACTCAAGAGAAATTAGGACACCCTGAGCTGGACCCAAGGGACCACTGGGATACATTGTAGCTCCTTGATGGTTCACATTACCCACAAGCCTCTAGGAAGTTCAGGAGATGCAAGTAGGAAGGAGTGGACACAGCCAGGGTGAGCAGGATGGGAATAAATTCCATATGAGAAACTTTTCAGTGAGTTTGCATTCTCATTTGGTGCCAAGAACGAACTGGAAATTCCCAGAATATTTCTCTTTGTTTTTTCCTCTTCAACATCTATGCCCTTCTCCAAACTCCTGGCACCTAACAAAAGCTACAGAATCTGTTTTTAAATCGTACCCTTATTCCTGCCTGTTCTGGAAGACTCCAGAGAGAAAAATAGAGCAGGGGGCAGGGAAGGGGAGGTTCCGCCACCATTCCAGTGTCTCCCCAGGAAAGAGGACAGACTTGGGGCAGGGGGAGGCAGGGGAAGGTCACCAGACACGCAGGGCACTCCACTGATGCCACTTAGGGATTATAATTTCTGGTAAGAAGTATGGATGTGAGCTTGTTTGTTTCCATTTGTGACTCCTAGCTGCCATTATCCCAAGGTCATTCCACTCTGCCAGAAGACTTCCTTTACTCCACTCAGAACCAAAAAAATAGCATAACGGGGTCCGGGATTTCAGCTTAACGCTGTCCCTAAACTTCACTGCACTGAAAAATTTGGCTGCCCTTGGAAATAAGGAATAAGCAAGATTATATATTCAAATGTACTGTGCTTATTTCAGTTGCCAAACAACCCCAGAGGTGGTGGTGGCGGCGGCAGCGGCGGTGGTGGTGGTGGTGATGATGGTGACAGTTTAGTTCCCAACCCCTAGCTTTGGCAGCTTATAACATGTATAATTCCAGCTCTGTGGGATCTGTCTCCCTCTTCTAGCTTCTTAGGGTACCTGCACTCACATACATGCACACACAGACAGGCATATACATAAATAAAAACATGAAATAAAGCTTAATAATATTAGCCAAGTGTGGTGGCACATGCCTTTAATTTCAGCACTTGGAATCCAGAGACAGGCAGGCATATGTGAGTTCAAGGCCAGCCTACTCTATAAAATGAATTTCAAGGTAGCCAGAGGCTACAAAGTGAAATAATAATAATAATAATAATAATAATAATAATAATAATAACTAATAATAACATAGTAAAATAATAGTAATAGTAATGATAGTTGATAGTAATAATAAAATGTGAATGACATGTTTACTAGGTCTTGATTTGTTCAGCCCTTCCTAAACGTTTTATCCACCTACAGCCTTACAAGGCTGATATGGTGATGCCCACGCTGTAGATGCAGAATCAGGTTAGAATTTTCTCAAAGCAATTCTATGGAAAGAAAGAGAGCCTGGATTTCCCCCTGGGAATGAGGCTACAGAATATTTCACCACACTGCCTCTCTAACAGCAAGGTGAGGGAAGCAGAAAACCCCAGACCCTACCAAGGCCTCACCATGTTCTACTGCTGGCAGGGGCCAGACCTTCAGACTCCTAAGGGCCTTCCATGAGGCAGCTGAAACCAAAGATCCCTGGCTCTTTTATCCAGAGGCCCAAGGAGTAGACTCTTTAGGTGCAGTCAGTCTTGGCTTTGCTCCATCTAGTTCATAGGCAGTGTGTCTATGTCCAGCTGAATATGGTGAGTTACATGGGATCACATTAAGGTCATTTCCTGTGTTGCAGGTCCAGTCAGTCTTCTCTGTAGTCTCCCAAACCCAGCTTCGTCATGGAGATCCCTATGAGTACAGCTCTAGATGCTTGGCTCATGCAGACACAGACATAAGGGCAGAATAGAATGAGGAGTGCCCACCCCCCACCCCCATCAATCACACATGCACCCAGGAGCTCCTTCTTCCCTCCAGACCACAATGACTTCCCTTATCCAGCACAACAAAGGCTTTTTAAGGGAAGCCTGTACCATCATTGCCAGCTATTTCCAGCCACTTGTAAGAATCCCTTTCATTACTGCTGGCTCCTGGCTGCCCTGACAATGTGGGAAGGCTTTTCTGCAAGCACTCTCCACTCTCCCCTGCTGCTGAGACAGTGCACCTCAGCACCCTAGTTGCTCTCTCTGCTTTGCTCTCCCCTCTTCATGCTTTCTTTTTAAGGTGAAGATTGATCTCTGCCCAGCGGATGCTGGGAAGTTTCCTTAGATGAGGCTTTTATCGGCACCTGCCTCGTCTGCGGGTGTTTTAATAATGGTACTCTATTCAAGGATGCATTGTCTTCCTGTCCAAAGACCAGGAAAGTCCCTTTTAGACACATTGGATCCATCCAGTCCAATGTCCACACATACATCGGTCTGTCTACTCTGGTGACTTTACCTTCTGCTGTGGTTTGGATTTAGTTTATCTCTCTGTGTGTTTGTGTGTTTGTGTGTCTCTCTGTGTGTGTGTCTATGTGTGAGCATGTGTCTGTAGATGAGCATGTGTCTGTGTGTATGTATGTGTGTGTATTTGTGTTTATGCGTCTATGTCTGTGTATCTCTCTGTGTGTCTGTCGGTATGTATATATCTACGTGTGTGTTTGTGTGTCTTTTTACGAATTGGACTAGTCAGCACCAGAGTGAGTTGCTACACATTTACAAGGCAAGCTTGGCTTCCTTAGTCATTCCCTTTCTCTGGCACCAGCCGTCCTGCTCAGCTGTGCATTAAGGGCCTGTAGTTCTTTAGATCTTGAGTGACCCCACAAAGGCTTGCTCCCCAGCCCCTGATGCTCCTTTAAAAATATTTGTTTAGAGGTGAAGCCTAGTGAGCTTGAGATCATAGGAATGAGCTTGCCTGCCTGCCCTTGGAGGAGATGCTGGGGCTCTTTCTGCTTCCTTTGCTTTCTGGTCACCATGACGTGAGCAGGCCTCTGCCATGATACACTAACCCATCTCAGGCCCTAGCAACCATAGTCTGAATCCTCTGAGAGCATAAGCCAGAGTAAGCCTTTTCCACTCAGTTGGTAACCTTGGGCATTTTGTCACAGTACCAGAAAGCTGACTAAGTCAGCATCTCAGCAGACAGTAGTGTAGCTCTTGGAGCTTTCCAGCAGTGTATGAGTCAAAACATCTTCTCCAGCCTGCAGTGTTTTGTTACTAGACAAAGACAACAGACCGAGGCACTCGCTTTGGAACAAGATGGGCAACTCTACAAGAACAGGTACCCTGTGCTCAATACCACAGCCCCGAGTACTATAAAGCAGTTAGAAGCATGTGGGAAGAGAGGCGTGCCAGCAAACACCAACCACCACCACCATTACTCATGCTACCAGCGTGTGCTAAGCAAGGGCACAGGAAGGAAGGAGCCCAGAGTGTGAAGCAGTGTGGCAAGCTGCTATGCAGAGGCTAGAATGAGGGACTGGAAGCTCCCTGAGATCAGAGCAACTATCCTGGTGGGGAGTAAGTGGGGTAGCTCCCCACCCTGCTCTCCTAGTGTTGAGTAGGAGCTTGCCAGCTCAGCATCAGTACAGAACACTGTAGACTTGGGGTTGAGGTACAAAGAGGAGGCAGAGGTGAGGCTGGTGGGAGGAGGGTTAACTTTGGACTTACTAGCCAAGACTCAATACCCTCTATTAAAATAGAATAAAAGAAGTGTCCTCATGGGCTCTTCAGGTGTCTCAAAATACCCTTAAGCCAGCGTTTCCCCTTCCTGGACCAACTAACTTCAAGGCCCAGTTGCATTTCCCCTCATCAGAACCATATCTGGAAATTCACAAGGGAATAACTTTTTCCAAGGTCATTTCCCTCCCCTCCCCCCCAAAAAAACCTGGCGGGTTTTTTTTTTTTTTTTTGAGTATTTTTATGTGTTGACATGGTAGAGCTAAGAACTTACAGGAAGAATGATAATCACCGTCAATGGTTAAAAAAAAAAAAAAAAAAATTATGGCCACATCGCAGGCCTCCTGCTCCCCAATCTACCGAGCTCCTGTCTTTCAGATTAAGAACTCCTGAACACAAAGATTTGGTAAGTCCTTCAACAAACAGTGAATGAGCTGCTAGTACATGCTAGACAGTGTTACAGCCTTTGCAAATAAACACTTAACTAGACAGTAGGAAACCCACGCTTGAGGGGTGATTGCAAGGGAAGATCATTTACTAATCATACAACTGCCAGTGCGAGGCTCTTTGCCATGATAATAAGATTGTTTAAAATGGAACTTCATATTAATATTCAAGGCAAAATGAGTGTTAGAGCACCTGCCTGGCAGGCGCGAGGCTCTGGATCTGGGCCCAGCATCACAAAACAAACAAGCACACTATCCTCAAGCCAAGAGGTGTTTGGTGAGGAGAAATGAGGGGAACTCAAGCAGGAAAATGGCTAAAGAAACTCTTTCATCTGCTCATTCCCACATTCTCACTTTCTACAGTCTTGGTTCTTTTCCAAGGTGTGTCTCCTCCAGCCAGTTCATGTTAGCTTATGCATGAATCTCAGCACTCACAAGACTAAGGCAGGAGGACCATCACCAGATAAAGTCCAACCTGGGATGCATAGCAAGAGCATATCTCACAAAAGTATAATTAATAACAATAATATAGCTGTATTCTCACCTTTATGTCACTTACCAGCATCCTTCGAAGCACTGGCAGACAATGTCAGCTAGGAATGTGCTTAGTTGGAATTATCAAAGAAGGAGACAACAAGGATGTAAGCACTTTTACCCTCCAAGTCATTTTGCTGGCCCTCTTTTCACCTTTCTATTCCTCCGTCCCAGTGTTTGCTTGTGTCTTAAGTGCTTGCAGCATCATGCTCCCAGGACGGCTGCCAGAGCTCTATACTTTTGAGATGGGAGAAATGAAGATGAGGTAGTTTATTCGTTAGTTACTTGACAAATTGTTGGGATAAAAGACCCTGGCAAAAGCAACTTAGAACAAAACAAAAAGGTTTATTTTTACTCCAAGTTTAAAGTTCCAATCCATCCTGGTGGGGAACTCAAGTCAGCAGTAGCCTAAGGGCAGCTGGTTAATTTGGAAGGAAGCAGAGCACAATGAATGCTTGTGCTCACTGGCTCACTCTCCTTTTCATACAGTCCAGAATCTCATCCAAGGGAATGATGCCACCCACAGTGGGCAGGATCCTCTCATCTAACCTGGTCGTAATAACTCCTCATAGCCAGGTCTATAGGCTCATCTCCCAGGTGATTCTTAAGCTTATCAGGTTGACAATTAAGATTTACCATCACAGGGAGCATTTCAACCTGCCTTCTATACAAGAAGGAAAAGATTCATTCCTTAGAAACCCCTAATAGACTTTCCCTCTTTCTCATTGGCCTCACTCAGACCACACAATTACATCTAGTGCAAAGGAGGCTAGGAAATTCTGTTTCCAGTTTTCCGTGATCAAGGGCTGTAGGTGAAAGAAATAGGTCAGCAATGACTTGTGGAGACAGTGTCTGGCAGAAAAGCTTGCAAGTACACATGACATGGGGCTATCTTAGGCTGGGAAATCTTTTTTAAAAATGAGAAAAATAGTACACTTCAAACTGAGCCTAAACATTGTGTTTTAGATCCAAGCTGGGCCAGTTTGGGGAAACCCGAATCTGGAAAGCCCCACTGCTGTAGGAAAAGCACACAGTCTCAGCTGTGTGACCACAGACTCTGCACAGCAAGATATTCAGTACCAAAAAGGAAGGTGGTACCTTTCTTGTGCATTAAGGCAGAAGTGGGGGCCATCTGCTTAAAACTGCAGCTTCTTCTGCTGTTAGATATTCAAAGCACATCTCTCTTTCAGTCATTAAAAGAACCTTGGGCACATTTTGTCTGGAATAGATGGGCTAAGTACTAACCAACCCTATCTTTTCCCTAACCAGCTGAACTCAGTCCTCTACTCAAGTTACATAACAGCCTGCTCCCACTGTCATTATGAGTCAAAGTGTCAGTTCAGCCAATTCATGGGGCTTTGGGCTCCCACACATAGGAAGTTGGAAAGTGACACTCTAGTCAAAACATAAGCTTGGCATCACATAGTAAAAAGGAAAAGAGGAAAAGAACCCAAACAAAATTCTCTGTGCCTCTGCCCATGTGTTTGTGGGAAAACAAACCCACATAAAATGTCAAAAGGCCACACTGGTCTGATTACATCCTAAGCCCAGGCTTGTCCTTACAGTACTGACCATATTTAGAAATTTTACTACAACAAATGATTTTCATTCCCACATGCTTGTCTTTCATGTAGACACATTAAGTTGTTCTGTGAAGAGAATATACTTTATCATTGTACTTACAGTGTTTGGAAACAATCTTGGTAAATGAGCCCTGGCTTTTATAAGCTGAGATTTCTATCTATTCACCTAACCACCTGCCTACTCATCTACCTATGTAACTGTCTGTCTATCCATCCATCTATCCACCCATCCACCTGTCCATCTATCTACTCACCAAGCTACCAACCTACGCACCATCTGCTAGTCCATCCGTCCGTCCATCCATCCATCCATCCATCCATCCATCCATCCATCCATCCATCCATCCATTCATCGATGCATATTTTGACCCCCCTGCCTTTCCATTCACCCATCCAAGCATCTAACCATCTTTCTAAGAAAACAGCTATTCATCCATATATTTCTTCCTAAATCCATATCTATCCATCCACATATCTGACTATCCTTCTGTCAAGCCATCCATCCATGTAACAATCTATCACCTTGGGAGTTCTTTCTCTAGCTTCTTCTTTGCCTAGAAATAATGCACTTTTTGTGCCCCCCCCCATTTTCTGTTTTGCTTTGTTTTTGAGACAGGGTCTCATATGTAGTCTTGACTGGCCTGAGACTTACTACATAGACCAGGCTGGTCTCCAACTTATAGATATTGGTCTGCCTCTGCTTCCTGGGTGCTGAATTAAAGGCATGTACCACTATGCCCAGACACTTATTTTTTTTTTAATTTTCCTTTTCACATGGAATGCCTTTCCCCTGACAATGCCTAAAATCAGCTCCCTTTCAGAGATCCTCCATGGACCTTCCTTTGAGACAACAGTGTTATATTCCACTTTAATTCTTATGCTTCATGTCCCTTTTTTATGATAAATTGCAACCTTCTGCATCTCCTCAATCATGTTTCACGTCTCCTATAACTTGTGATTGAAATATTCTGCCGTATTTCTTATCTCTCCAAGTAAATTGCAAACTTTGTGAGATGAAAGACTAGTTTTCAGTCCTTTGCAACCTCCATCCACAGCTGGTGTCTTACCTAATAGTATGCAAATTTTAAGCACTCAGCAAATGTACCACATTGATTGGACGCACAGTCTTCATACATGACGTGGGGACAATATTGGCACTCTAGGAGTAGTGTGAGATCCCAGCATGGCTATGAAAGAGCTTCACAAATTTCAAAGCCCTAAATATACCATTATTATTAATAACATCACTTTCTTCTAGTAAGAGTAAATTCAGTCACTAGCCATATGTTCCCTATGACCCAAGTGAACAAGGATATATTCAGTGGGTACCCTGTTAATGCTTACAGGATATTTGCATCTCATACAAGGCACAGGAGCTACAAGGATAGCTCAAATTTGGATCTCTGTCTTTAGGGAGCCCGTGTTTTAGTGACAAAACAGAGGCATAAGCACTTGCTGTTGTACCTGATTCTGCAGAAGCACCATAGCACAGACCCAAGATGCTCAAAAACATTTAGGCACTCTTTGATTCTGCCTTTGAAGATCAGGAAAGAATTCATTGAAAGACTGCCACTTGGGTAGAGCTTGAGAGATGAATAGAAGTATAGCAGATGGAGAAGGGATAAAGAAAAAAACATTACAAAAGCAGCAGCATGGATGTGAGGCAGTGTGGGCAAAATGAAGTAGGGCTGTCTGTTAGCAACTTAAGCGGAAACAGACAGCTGATACTAAACATTTGGCTTGGTCCATGTTAAAGACTGTGACCTAGGTTCCAGTGACTGCAAAACTACATAGAAGAAAATGATTAGACTTGCATTTCAGCTAGATGGCTACCAGGGCCTTGCTTTCCTTTGAATAGCTGCAATCCATTAAGGCTGGTTTGGGATTGGGTATGGTGTCCCAGCACTTAGGGCACGGAAGCCAAAGGATCACACTGTGAGTTCAAGGCCAGTACATATATATATATATATATATATTCTACAAATATCAACAACAAAAAACCCCAACTGCCTTCAGTCTTTCTGAAGTGGGAATTTGGGGAGAAAGGCTCTGGTACAGCATCATTGATCCCATGTCTCCACTCTGCAAACTCTACAAATACTTGCTTGGCATTATTCTCAAGTGGTTTCAAGATGGCAGTTCTTGTGATACAGTCAAACAAATTCTAAAGTATCTCTCATTCCCCCAACTCATTACAACTCATTGGGTCACAATAACCCATGTGATAAGACACAGATATTTGTCATGGCTTGTCTCAAGCTGTCTGGAGACAGGAGACTATCTAAGAAGATGCTGCAGACTACTGGCATCAAATAATAGCAGCAAGCCTGGAGATGTGTCTGTAGACATGAAGGAAGTGGGGTTTAATATTTGTATTGTCTGTGTGAAAGACTGCATTTTATGCTCCACAGAAGAGAAGCCAGGTGTGGTATTCCAAGTTTTAAATCTTGTGTAACAGGGTGATGAGTGTCTCACTCCTGGAGATGAGTGTTTGAGTGGTCATTTGGCATAGTTCCCAGTCCACCTGACAAAAATTGAAACCGTGAGAAAGGAATTTCCCCATCATTATTCTTTCCTGGAGGCAGTAAGGAGAATGTGGGAAGAACTGACTGGGATGTCACACCACCCAGTCCGTCATCATTTACGGGCTGAGAACCTCAGTGGCTTTCAGTCTCTTCATTCTGCCTGGCTTGGAGGTTGTTATGGCACAGGCTAAGCATGGCACCTGGTGTAGAAGGGGCATTGTAGAATGATAAGGATGGAGTTTGGTGTCCCCACCACAGTTCAGGTGCTTACCCATGATATGACCTCAGTCCAATTACTTCAACCAACTGAACCTCAGTGTATGTGACATGGGACAAATACCCACTATGTACTATCAATAAGAGCAATACCCACTCGTGGGGTATTGGGAGAACTGGATATGCCAAGTGCTGGAGTGGAATGCTATTGCTGAGGCTATGCACATGAGAGAGTCCTCTTCTAGAGCAGTAGAAGACTCCAGCTATTCCTCTCTTCTCACTAGAAGTTGGGGGTGGCGGTTGCCTAGACTTGGTCCATCAGATGTGTGTGCCCCAGATATGAATAAGGATGAGGAGAATAATTGGGGGAAGGAAAGTTTCGAGAATATTTTTAGGATCCCTCATGTTTCAGGGGCCACAGTGGTTTTAGTGATCTCCTCAGTGTCCGGTGTGCAGGTCAATGTGGTCAGGGATGTATCCTCTTGGTCTTTGAGTCTAATGGCATAGGCAAGAAGTTCTGTGGCCAGATTCATGCTGCTCATTGACCACAAAACACCATTTCATTCCTACTTTCTCACTTTCCCTAGCTATCTAATCTTTCTGAGAAATCTGCAAACTACCCTTCCATACAGTTTTTTGAACTGTTTTAATCAACACCAGTAATTTTCTGGGTTTGTGACTAGAGATTCTAACTGACAAAGAACCAACCCCAATGCAGTTATTGGGAATTAGCACTGGTTTTTCTTCCACTCAAGCTTTGTGCTAACTAGACATGTCTGATTAGTGGGTGGGAACATTCTAGTTTATAAACAAACATGGAGACCCTCAGTTTTGAACATTTACTCATTTCCCATGGAAGATCATCTACAAGCTAACCAACATGGGCTGAGGGATAATAACCATGAACAGGAAGGCAATTTTCTTGTCTCTTAAAGTTTTGAGGGCAAATACAAATGTGTTCACTCAACACATGATAGCAAGGAAGAAGCAGTGGGGCCTCAGAAGCAGAAGTGAAGGAACAGAGAGACTGAACAAATCGTTTACACAGCGTATTACTATTGCATCACTATGACAAAGATACCTGTGGGAGCAATTGGAGGGAGGGAGGATCTCTTTGGCTCACAGTTTTCGAGGCTTCAGTCCATGGTCACTGGATCCATGTTTCCCAGAGGATTATTGTGAGGCACCTCATGAACATCGTGACAGATAGGAAGGAGAAAGAAGCAACAAAAGGGGAACAGGGTAAGATACAGTCCCTAAAGACCCAGCTCTAGTGACATCCTCCAGTCCAGCAGGCATTCTGCCACTTCCCAATAATCTATTTGAATTTTGAGTCTACACATGGGTTAAATAATTCAACACATCAGAGCCATCCTAATCTGGAAACTTCACCACAGACATACTCAGACATTTTATTTACTAATCTCTTAGGCATTTCTCAATCCCAGCAAGGTGGCAATCAACATTAACCACCACGCATGGTAATCATCCTTCAGATTTCATGAACCAATAGGCCCCCAAAGACCTGACTAAATACTGAGAAGAGGTAGAACAGGAAAGTATGTATTGACTCATGTAGGTTTTTCCTGACTCATGGGTACTGGAGTAGGCACTGGAGAACTTTGAGAATACATTCTTGGTGATCTTAGGTGAACACTGACACTTCTATCCACAAAACACTCTACTGTGGCTTAAGAATACCACAGAAGTCATTTAGTCCATATGCTCCTTCCCTCGAGCCCCAGGGAGACCCCTCCCCAAAGCAGCCAAGCCTTCAGTTATCCATCATCAGTTAGCTATTCAGCCCATGCTTCGTCCTTTGGTGATGAAAGCAACGTTTGCTCCAGAGATGGAGGTGGTGATGTGCTGGCACTTGTTGTCTCTGGACCATGTCTGGTGGATGTTCATGCATCTGTCCTATTATTCCTCCTCCTCTTTCTCCTCCCCCTCTTTCCTCTCACCCTGGTGAGGTTGACATGTTTCTCTTTGCCCAAGCCAGAGTCTTCTGAGTCTTGTACTACAGACTGTTGATTTTGGATGCAGTGGTACCACAATGTTTAAAGGCAGGTAGGACTAGGTGAGTCCAACATCTACATCCTCCTGAATTGCTCCTACTGCCTAGATTCCTAGATAGTTCTTGTTTTGTCATTTCCCATGCCTGATTCCCCTCTCTTACCTCTATGGAGGTAAGGAACCCCAAACTCTCAAATTCTTCATGTGCTCACTGGAATCTGTTTATCTCACAATGGTAATAATAATACTGTTAGTAATTATCAGGAAGTTCTCTTATCCAAGGGAGCTCTCCCTCCATTCCATTTCCACTGCTGTCCCCTGAGGCTCTTCTCTGGAGTGATGGTAATATTCTCCATTTTACAGACATCCAGACATTGAATGAAATATATTTTTCCACTGGTTCTCTTTAAAAGAAATAAATAGCCCTGACTTCTCAAGAGTTCTTTACAGGTATAATTTCCAAATTTATCAACATATTAGTGTCCTGCTCCAGAACATTAAAATGTGACCATTGCTCTGCCACAAGATGCACATGAAAAGACCAATGGGTAATTCATGTCTCTCATCTCCTATTTTAATAAATAATCACACCTTCATATGCTGTATTATCTTAGTATATTATGAACTGAAACCATTTTTTAAAAGTTCAATGCTACTTCTTTAGAAGCAGAATAATAATAAGCATTACATAATCTTCGTAGAAAACTAGCAAATGTAAATTAAAACAAACTGTGGTACTCCACCTTGAAGTGATAACTGGTATGAACATACATTTGTAAAATCTAGACTATTTTATGTGTTTAGTTCTGTTGTCTTTTATACTGACAGTATAGTATTGTAAAGCATATATACAAATATGTTAAAATAAGAATTATTTTATATTATAAATATAATGAGTAATAATTAAATATATAATAATATATTAAGTAAATATGTAGTATTTATATAAATATTTTCTGGGTCCAATTTGACTGTTAGCAGACTTTTTTGAATATTATCATTTTTTGCCATCACAATGACTTGATGACAATTCTTCACATGTCTGTGCATACTTGTCTGACAGTTTCTTAATAACTTTGTATATAAATTATGGATCCAAACATTTGCTTTCAAGTTAGCTGCGGTTAGTATACTCTGTAATCCTAACATTTAAGAAACTGAAGCAGTTGAATCTGAGTTTAAGGCTAGCCTGGGCTACATGGCAAGTCTCTGCCTCAAAAACAAACTTTTTTATGTAGCCTTTAACAATGTGTTAACAAGTTATCTTCAAAACTCAAATTCTACTTCTAGCTTAAGGTTATAAAAAGCCCAAGATTACCAGAATTTTCTAATGAGATTTTACACAGCCAGCTGTCCCTCTCCTTAACTGGATTTAAGACCAGGAATTTTCTTTTCTCACCTGTGCTAGAGATTGAACCCAGGGTCTTGAGTACACTAGGCAAGCCTTCTACCTGAACCACAGTAACTGGTTTTAAAATAAATAAAAGACTTTCATTTTATCTATTTAGCTCCATGCCTCATTGCACCTGTCGATATGATGACATTTATGATTGGACCACGGATGGAACTATGCATCCCTTCTGGTCTTATGCTATCTTCAACTCTGGTCAGTAACACTGCTCTATGTTCATGCAAGTTATAAACACCACTGTTGAACAGAGCAGAGCCAGGTCTACTAGGCATACTATCCACCTGAGTGATCACCATCTCAAGCCCACCTACCACCTCTGGTGTCACAGTAGGTCATCTCCACCAGCCCTTCCCAAGGACCCTCAGTCCTGCCCACATCCAGCAAGTAAAGCTTGGTGTTAGCCTTAACTCCTACGACAATTGATTCGACAATCTGACTGGCTGGGCTGTGCTAGCGGTTAAATATTGTACTCCCTATACTGATGAAACAGATGGTAGCCACTGCTACAGATGTGTCATTATTTTTAAGAAATAAGATGTCACAGTAGGGGGCTTGAGAGATGGCTCAAAGGTTAGGAGCACTGATTGCTCTTCCAGAGGTCCTGAGTTCAATTCCCAGCAACCACACGGTGGCTCACAACCGTCTGTGATGGGATCTGATGCTTCTTCTTGTGCTTCTGAAGACAGAGACAGTGTACTCATAGACATAAAATAAATAAATATTCTAAAAGATGTCACAGTAGAGCTGGAGTCTAACTCCTACCTCCCTCCATCTCAAAGAAAGCATGCCTTCATGTGTTATCCTTTGGTACACTTGAATGCATCCATAAATAATTCACAGCACAGCTGATCTTTGAAGCACACACCTGTAACCTTAGAATTTGGAAAACAGAGGCAGGAAGATTGTCAATTTTAACCTTTCTTATTTTTTTAATTCTTTAGTCAACCTGAAAGTAGTAATTGAAGTGATTTAAATAAAACACCCTCTTGTTTACAATTTACTTTTAAAGGAATTTTTATGATTTTTTTAATGTTTTGAGGTGCATCTCACTCTATAGCCCAGTCTAACCCAGAGCTTATAATCTCCTCCTGGGTGCTAGGATAGTAGGTATGCACCACAGCACCCAGCATTATTGTATGTTTTCTCTGTTTGAAAATTTGTCCTTACTGGTAGGAAAGATCAGAACAAAATATTTTCAAGGGATGTTGCTTTCACTGTCATCATCTCAGACACATTTATGTCCTGTTCTTGTTTCCTGAATTGCTCCAAATACAGGACTAGATGTAGACTCTAGTCATTCCTTTGGGCCTAACAGCATCTGACTCTGGTCTCTACATCTTAATAACCCCTTACCAAAAATCTTCATCCAAAGTAGAGGCAGCAGCCACTATGGAAACTGATCATTACTTGCTGTGGTTTGCATGTCTACATCAGAACATACATGGAAATTTAATCACCTCTGTGAGACATTAAGAAAGTAGAAACCTAACCCAACAGTATTTGCAGGTGAGCCCTTTGGGACGTAATTAAGGTTAAGGAGGCCGTAGTCTGAGGCCCTAATCCAAGGGGACTGTGACTTTATAAAAGGAGGAGGTGGTAGAGTTAGCTATTAATAGAATACTGCTTCCCATCTGATGCCCCAAGCCACTTTGGAACACTCTACAGAGTCCCCTTGTAGCACAAAGGACCTTGCCGGATACAGCTGCCTAATCTCACTCAAGCCTTATAAATTATCCAGTCTGTGATAGTCCGTCTTAGCAATAGAAAATGGACTGAGATGTTGCTGCCACCCACCTTCCATCCTCTTTTGCTGCAAGGCTATGGCCACATGAGCAAGGATCTACTCTGATCTCTGAACAGAGACTTCAGATCTTAGTGCTCATTAGAATTGTCCTTGTATCTTATTGAAAGCGGTTTCCCGAGTCTCACCCTGAAAAGTCTGGTGCCAAGCATCAGGAGAGAGACATTCACATTCGCAAGACGGACACATTAGCAAGTGATGTTTGCAAAACCTGGGTGGAAGGGAGACTATACTACACACAGAGCAACTCTCCTAGTGATCAAAGTGTGCTCCGGGGATGGCAGGGTGGCTGTGGTAGCCTGTGTTTGCAGAGGATGCTGAGTTTGTTTGGTGGTAGGTTTTGGGGCGTGGTTACTGGCTGGTTAATTGCTAACATCAGTCCTCTGGCCCCCTGACAACCTGTGTTACCCTGCTTCGTCTAAATAAATTCCATTCCTGCTTAAATCAGGTCAGAATTAGTTTCTATTGTTTGTGCAAAAAATACTGGCTTATCCTGGCCTGGGTATGTAGCTGAAGAAGTCCTTGAATGTCTCATCCTCCTGCCTTCACCACCTGAGTGCCAGGGTTACAAGCATTCACCTTCTTGCCTGGTTTACAAGGCACATAGTGGTGATTAACCCAAGGTCTTCTGAGTTTGTGCTAAGCAAGCACGCTGCAGGCTGAGCCGAATGCCCGCCCAGTCTGTGTTTTTCCACACATACACTTTTTATGGGAGATCATATTGTAGGGGCGGGCTGTTTTGTAACTCCTCCTTATTCTCTCCAGCAATATAAGTAAACGCTTCCCTCTGTCAGCAGTAAACTCCACAGTTCAGTCTGCAACAGCGGCAGAGCCCGCAGCATAGGAGGTACTGTAGTTTGTTGACCTTAGCGCTGATGTTTGATGTGCAGGTTGACTTACATTGTTCACTGTTATAAATAACAGTGCAAAGTCTGACTCAAAATGGCACATTCTGAATTGGTTAGGGGCCCTTCCTACAGCCTCTCCACAGTCTCAAATTCCCTCGTTCAACAAATATTCTTCAAAGTCTTCCATACAGAGTGCCCCATTTGAGCCACTGAGGGTAAAGAAATAAATAAAATAGATAAAGTATCCTATCAACAAGAAATGAGGACAATAAAACCATTCATGGCAAACACACGGTCTAACTAATAATATGCCAATAACAAAACAATAATAATGGCAGGACTTTTTTAAATGTTTGCCATCTGGCAGACACAGTGCTAAACTAATTCTGTTCCGTTAATACTCAGATTCTATTATCTTCCCCCAAAAGGTTCTATTTTCCCCTGCCCCTCCATCAATGCAGTTGTCAATCAGTTAAGGTGACCCCTCCCCAAAAAGCTATGATTTTGACTGGAGGGAGTAAAGGGAGGGGAGAGAACCTGTTTTAGTTAAGGAAGTAAAGCAGGACCTGAGCTACTCCAGGGAGTGAAACAGAGCCTGGACTGGTCAAGAAAGTTGGCCAGACCATGTTAAAAGAAGTGAGCCAAGATCTAGGTTTTCAAGGGTCACTTCAGGCATTGACCAAGAGGGAAAGAGGCAAAGTCTCACCTTATAAGAGCACAGAACAGTTTGTCTTCTACCCACTGACAAGTACCAGGTTGTCTTAGTCAGGGTTTCTATTCCTGCACAAACATCATGACCAAGAAGCAAGTTGGGGAGGAAAGGGTTTACTCAGCTTACACTTCAACAATGCTGTTCATCACCAGAGGAAGTCAGGACTGGAACTCAAGCAGGTCAGGAAGGAGGAGCTGATGCAGAGGCCATGGAGGGATGTTTCTTACTGGCTTGCTTCTCCTGGCTTGCTCAGTTGGCTCTCTTATAGAACCCAAGACTACCAGCCCAGGGATGGTACCACCCACAAAGGGGCCCTCCCACCTTGATCACTAATTGAGAAAATGCCTTACAGCTGGATCTCATGGAGGCATTTCCTCAATGGAAGCTCCTTTCTCTGTGGTAACTTCAGCTTGTGTCAAGTTGACACACAAAACCAGTCAGTACACAGGTCCATTTCTCATTTATGAATATGTTTAGAAAATACAATCAAGATGAAATTCATTTAAAAATACAAAAAGGAAAAAAATGTATGCTTGGGCCTAGAACAAAAATGTCCATTGCCAGATCAAGGAAGGATGATGTCGGGAGACATTTATTGCACCCAGTATGGGGTACAAGAAGGCATGGACTCCTGAAACATGACATCATTAGGCAAAAACAGATGCACATGAAAGGCAACAGACTGAGATTAATAAAAGTAGCATTCCAAAGGCAATAAAGAATGATCATGAAGAAACAGAACAATGAGATTAAAATTCATAATGATCTCACAGCGGGTAGGACCAAGCCGACTCCAAAATAATAGAGGCAGAAAATACCATATATTGGTGAGGAAATGGAAAAATTACAGCTCTTGTGCATTCCTTATGGGAACAAATTTGACAACATCCACTACAGCTGCAGGTGAACACCTGGAGATGCACACACCATGAAACCGGAATTCCATTACAAGGTGTATACTCTGCCATCCAATGACTGATCAATAGAATTGCTTGCACCTCCCCAACACACACACACACACACACACACACAGAGAGAGAGAGAGAGAGAGAGAGAGAGAGAGAGAGAGAGAGAGAGAGAGAGAGAGAGAGAGAGAGAGCAGGTTGAGAGCAGGTTGAGAGCAGGTTGAGAATGTAGCTTAGTTGGAAGAGTGCTTGCCTAGCACTCATGAAGTCTGGAGTTTAATTCTTAGAGCCACATAAACCAGGTGTCTCAAGCTCTCAGCACTCAGAGAATGTAAGCAGGAGGATCAAAAGTTCCCTGTCAGGGATTAAGAGATGGCTCAGCAGTTAAGAGAACTGACTGCCCTTCCAGAGGACCCAGGTTCAATTCCCAGCACCCACATGACAGCTCACAATTGTCTGTAACTCCAGTCCTAGGAGATTTAATGCCCTCTTCTGGCCTCCACTTTCACTAATGGTGCACAGACAAAACAGGCAGACACATAAGCTAAAATGAAAACGATCTTAAAGATAGGAAGAACATATTATTCCAAAGAAAGCTCAAGATCATTCTCAGCTGTAGGGGAGGTTGATGTCGGCCTGAGCTGCATGAGACTCTGTTTCAAAAAAATAATTAAAATAGAATAAAATAAAACATAAACCAGATTGGGCAAAGCTAGAAAGGTAGCTCAGCAGTTAAGAGTGGCAGGTGCACTTGCAGAGGACCTGAGTTCAGTTCCCAGCACACACGTGGGTAGGCTCGCAACCACCTGTAGCTGCAGCTCCAGGAGATCCAACACTCTCTTCAGTCCTCTAAGGGCGTCTGCACTCAAGAGAGCATACCCACCTATCTGTGCATAATTAAAAATGAAATTTAAAACGAAGATTGCCAGACCAGACCCTATACCATACATAGCCTAGCATCTTAGAAGTCCACCTACCCATGGTTTTGAGCAGCAACATGATTCAGTGAAAGGCCAGGTTTGGGAATGGCTGCTCCAGAGCCATCTTTTCACACTTGCACAAAACAGCATCACCTAGAATGTGCTAGAGCAACACTGTTCATAATTGCAAGAACCCTGCAATTCCCAGTATCCACATGCAGTGTGTGATACTGAAGCAATGTGCCCCAGTGGAAAGGAAATATATTGTAGCCACGCCCTCCTTTAAGGATGACTCTCACATAGTGGAATGGTGGAAGGACGAGTCACAGGCCAGGCCAGATGTACAACTCCATTTCATCTTCATGGGGGACATCTTCACACAGCTAGACAACACACTGCATAAGAATATCTCCGCCATGGGCTAATTGCCACACTATGAAAAACTCAAGGAAATGATACCACAGAATGCAGCAGGATAGTAGTTACCAGGGAGAAGGCCACAGCTTCTGAGACAGTGGCATTGTGTGGATGTCAAAATTGACTATGGTAGCTATGTCTAACATGTATGTGATAAATATTTTGTAGGTTGGGGATGTAGGATGTAGCTCAGGGTGAGAGTGCTTGCTCAGCAAATAAACCCATGGTTCCATCTCCAGCATTGCAATAAATAAATACACATTATTTTGTCTGTTTGAATTATGTAACTAAATGTTAAAATTTTAAACTCCTAAACTTATGAGTTTAAACACATGTGCATTGGGGCCCACCGGATAACCAGCCAGCCAGGCCATGCTGGACTCCACATCCTCAGGCGCGGTTTGAGTAACTCTCCTATTGCTGTGAAGAGACACCATGACCAAGGCAGCTCATAAAAGAAAGCATTTAATTGGGGCCTTGCTTAAAGAGTGAATCTATGACCATCATGTCAGGGAGTGTGGAAGCAGGCAGGCATGATGCTGAAGCAGCAACAGAGAGCTTACGTTTTATCTACAAGTTAGAGGCAGAGGGAGAAACTGAGATTTTTCTGGGCTTTTGAAACCTCAAAGTCCACCTCCAGTTACACACTTCCTCCAACAATGCTCTACTTCCTAATCCTCCCTAAACAGTCCAACACACACACACACACACACACACACACACACACACACACACACACACACGATTCTATCGAGGGCCATTCTCATTTAAACCACCACGAACACTATGAGAGATAATATTGTCATTTTAATATGCTAAGTTTTGGGATAACTAGATCTGCCAAAAATTCATAACCACTATAGTACATCTAAGCAGATTACTCTGTCTCATGGCAGCAAGATGTAAGAGAGGAAAAAAAGAAGAGACAAAAGGGTCAAGGGTCGTCTGTGAGAGGCAGCTTGGTTCCTTATGAATTACAGCTTTGTCCACCCCTTCATTCCATGAAATAGGAGGAATCTTGGCCCATCTCCTAAGATTGACGGACCACTCAAGGGAGGTGCCTGTGAAGTACAAGACTCCTCCCCTAAAGTCACATGCTGCCAGCTGGATGCTTGTGTGTGTGGCCATGGAAACCTAGGTACAGAAAGCATCACAGGACATCCCTTCATATAGGGGAGGTCATCTGTCTTCAGTAAGGGTTGGCTGGTCCTACAATGCGTTGTCTGGAGATGTGAGGAGGACACTTGCTGGAGGCAGGGTTCTGAAGACCTCCTTTTTGTCAGACTTTGAGGTTCTGCCTGTCCTTTGACCTTGGGCAGAGACTCACTGGCTGTCACGTATACCAAACAGCTCATTGCAGCATGATGTTATCCAGGATGCCAGCTGGAAGAAGCAAACCCAGTACACACAGCCAGACAGAATAGGGGACCTGTCTGGTGTCAACAACCTTTCTTATTCACACAAGGGGACTTGTGGCAGGCTTGAGGGATTGGGAGAAACAGATCTATGCTGGGATGCTTAACCTATGAGCTTGCACGCTGACACCAGACAGCAACCGAGGTTAAAAATATCTGAATGTCATGAAATGTTTATCCAAAATGAAACTTTTAAACTGAAGTAACCAGACAGGATTGATATTTATAAAACTGGACTAAGTTCATTTTTTCCATTGCTGAAGCTGAAGGTGCATGGATTTTTTTTTTTTTTTTTGAAAAGGAAGTGAATTACAAAATTAAAGCCAAAAACTTTTTTTTTAAAGACTGGAAATTGAACTTAAGACCTCACAGAGGACAAGGTCTTCCTAAGCCACCCAGGCTGGCCTTGAACTCACTTTAACCCAGGCTGGCCTTAAATATAGACTCTTCCTGGCTCAGTCCTCTAAGTAGCTGGGACAATAGGCTGTGCCACCAGGGAAAGATATAACAAACTACTTGACGTTGTTTTTAAGACAGGGTTTCTCTATGTAGCACCGACTGTCCTCGAACTCTCTCTGAACACCTGGCTCTGCCTCCAAATGCTGGGATCAAAGGAAAGTGTGCACCACCACGCCTGTCTCAAGGCAAACTTCTTACTGGCACATGGCAAAGTAAGGACACTTGTGTTAAAGACATTATATAAAAAAGCCGTGAGGGCTTAGCAGTGTGCCCACTGTCCTCCTGGAGGCTCAGGGCGACGATCCCACCCCTCAATATCTTTCACAACCAAAGATGCAGATACCTAAAACCTGTTTAGCATTCTTCTGTCCTTTTCCAAATATGATTCCTTCTTAGTCGCTAGGCCAGCTGTGTCTTGTGCAACTTCCTGTGATGATAGAATGTCCTGCATCCATGTTGTCCAATATGATAAGCCTGTGACCACATGTGGTACCAAGGACATGGTTATAAATTTTATTGGATTGTAATTCATTTAAATGTCACTAGCTGAGAGTGTCTATTGCTGCCACATTGAGCTATCCCGCTTACAGCCCTTCCCCCCCCCCCCCCTTAGCTTGTGGAAATCCGGCTTCCCAATTGCAGAGTGCATCTTTTCCTCCCATCTATTAGCTACTGCAAACTCTAAAATATCAGGGAAAGCAGAGTTGGTATGATGGTGCATGCTTTTAATCCCAGCACTAGAGAGACCAAGGCAGAGGTAGGAGTTCTCTTTGGGTTCTCTGTGCATTCCCTGTGAGTTCCAAGCCAGCTTGGTGTATACCAGCCAGTTCCAGACAGGCTTACTGGTGAGCATAAAATTACAAGGTCATTTTGGGTCTCTGACACTTGTATGTCATCATCTATTCTTTTAGAGTAAACTCAGAATGTCATTTACAATAACATTTGCATGAGGAAAGTTTGAGTCTCAAGCAGATATATGGTAATATGAAGGGACTACTAAAATTACACATTGAAATAGTCACAGACAAAAGTGTCATGACACTGAGCATGTGCTCTAGATATTGTAATGGAAAGCAGACGAAGAACCACGGTTGCCTGGTAATTATTGAAGTTGTGAGATGGGTCCTTGGGAGTCCCTTAGGCTGGCGTTCTCCTTCAAATAAGTTTGTATAGCTCGCAACTGGAATAGTCACTAAAGGCCAGCCACATGCCAAAGGCTTGGCTGCTAACCTGTGGAGTTATTAGCAAGTGGGAGGGCCTTAAGTAGGCCGGGCCTGGTGCCTTTGCAGGAGATGCTTGTATTCCAGTCTCTTTCTCTTTCCCTTCCTCCTTGCTTTTAACACCCACAAGGATTTGAATAGCCCCCCCCCTTGTGCTGCTTCCACACACTCAAAATGTCAGAGCCAATTAGGAACTGAAATCTCCAAAACCTTGATCCAAAACAACTCTTCCAACAAGTCAATAAACCAAGATATTTACTTTGTCACAGCAACAGGAAGATATGTGGATGTATAAATACTTTTACTTTAAAAGTAAGAGTTGAAGCCAGACACTAAGGTATACATCTGTAACCCTAGCTACTAGGGAGGCTGAGGCAGGAGGGTACATTGTGTTCAAGACCAGACTGAGCAGTATCACAAAACTCTCCATCTCAAAAATGAATGAATAAATAACCAGGATAAGAGAGTGTGCATATAAAATTAGGGGTAATAGAAAAGCCAGTCACAAAATGATAAATATGAGCTATAGTGGGGGTGTATGCACATGAAAGAAAATACAGAAAGAATACAGTGGTCACAGCCCATCCTGCTGAGTTCAAACCCTGGAGCTAGCACCAATCCGTGTGTATGATCATAGGGCCTTGGTTTTCAGCTTTGCTGAACTTCAGTCTCCCCATCTGCAAAGTAAGGAACATACCCCAGCACACTCTATTTTGCCTCTTAAATTTCTGTGGGGAGTGAGAAAGCCTATTTATGAGATTTTTAGCAAGCATCAGGCACACTATACAAACCAAACCACTTATCTCTGAGGAATAGATTTATGGGCAGTTGCTTTTATGTCACTATATTTTGTCCACACAAGGACATCTCACCTTTACATTCAATGGAAAAATGAGAGAGAAGGTGGGGAGGGAAGGATGGAAGGAGACAAATGGAAGAGAAGAGTTTGAATGGGGAGAGGGAAAGGGCTCCTCCCTTGCTACTTCTATTTTGAGAAACCATTAACAGAGTAAATTAGTAACGTGTCATATGCTGTAAACTTCATCAGGACAAGAATTCCACCTTAAGAATTACACTTTCTGTCTCAGTAACTGCAATTCTGCCCATCCTTGGCTTTGGGAATATGTGTTAGGCAAGCATCCTCTGCTCTTTTGCTCTGGCCAATGGGTAGTGTGAGGTCTTGTTCTGTGGTGTCCTTATTCCCCACTCCCCAAAATTCTCCATAGTAATAATCAGATAATGCTAAGCAGTTTTTCCTTGCTGTTACATCCACACCTTTCCAGTATCATATAGCTTTACATTGTCTCTTCTCAGTGTGACTCCCACATAGCAGGGGTGCTCATAAACTGAACACCTTGCCTTGTTCATTCCCTTACACCCTCCACACTGGGAAATGAACACACATGCCACAGGAAAAGCTCTGAGCCAGTTATCACCATGTTCACGCAAGAACAATATCTGCAGCATCTGGTTTCTTTTAAATTCTTTTAAATCACAAAGAATGTACTTTATGCTCACTGTCAGTATATACGATTCATCAAACTGAAACTACACTATACCAGATAGGATGAAAGAGTCAGTGATGATAGATGATAAGTAGACAAATAGACAATAGATAAACAGATGGCTGATAGATGATAATGTAGTACAGATAATTGGTAGAGATAAATTGTGCATAGATAGGTGATAGATAAATAGATGACTGATGATAGATAGAGGATGTAGGTAGATAAATAATAAATGATATATTGTTAGAATAATTAATATATGATATATGCTTGAGAGACATTAGAGAATGGAGAGATGACAGATTGATGGATAGATAGATAGATGATTGATAAATAGACAGACAGACAGACAGATATATAGTAGAGAATGGGCTCACAAAAACAAGAAGTGGACCTATCTTCAGCAATACCGTTGGGCCTGGCCAACTCAAGTGCTCTGTGTACACGTTTCTATGTGTGTCTCCCTCTCCACCATTAAGTTCCACTTTCTGCCTGCTGACTGCACTCTCAGATTAATTAAGACCCACTTCAACAACCCGAGGCTCATGGTCTACCATCCCAACACTAGAGAAACAAGCAAATCTCATAACCCTCACTGGGTCTCATGACCCCCTCTGCACCAATTGCTGAGATTCTGATATGCTGGCTCTAAGTTGTACACTCACCCTTAGAGGCAAAGGATCACTTCAGCTTTTCTGTGAGTAGCAGAAAGATGGCTTCTGTATTGGCTAGTGCTTATGTCAACTTGGCACAAGCTAGGGGCATCTAGGAAGAAGAAAAAAATCTTAACTGAGAAAATGTCTCCATAGGATTAGCCTGTAGGCAACTCCATAGGGCATTTTATTGATTGGTTATTGATGATCAATGTGGGAGAGCCTGTTTCAAAGTCAGTAATACTACTGAGCTCATGGTCTGGATACCATAAGAAAGCAGGCTGAATAAGCCATGGGGACAAGGCAGTAAGAGTATCCCACAATAGCCTCTGCTTCAGTTCCTACTCCCAGGTGCCTGCCTTGAGTTCCTGCTCTGACTTCCTTTGATGATGGACTCTGATGTGCAAGTAGAAGTGAAGTAAATCCTTCCCCCACCCCAAGTTGCTTTTGACCATGATATTTTATCGAAGCAGTAGAACCCCTAAGACGATTTGCCCTCAAAACAGAGAGGGAGTTAAGTTGGAATTGAGCAGGAACAGCAGCTGCCAACTCTGCGGCTCATGATAATCTTTAAAAATGTCTTTTGATGCAGCCAGCCAACCTGCCTGTGCATTCTCCCCTGCTGGCAGGAGCCTCACGTGCTGGCATCTTGGGCTCTGGCCCAGGAAGTACAATCCTCTTCAACACCATCGACATCACCACCTGCTTGCTCCTAACATCCTCTCCTTTCTCTTCCAAAGTCACAAGCATTACGGACTTAGCAAAGCTACTTCGCCACCAGTTTCCCTAAGTCCTCAACTGTCCTTCTCAGAACTTAAAGCTTCCAGAACACATTTGAGACTTGCCCCACCATCAACGTGATACCATTTGGAGATGGTCTCTGGGAGGCTATTAGGAACAGATAAGACCATGAGGGTGGGGCCTTCACTGGGAGATCAGTGTCCTCTTAAGAAAGCCAGGAGTTATGGCGCACACATTTTATCCCGGTACTTGGGAAGCAGAAGCAGGAAGATATCTGTGAGCTCAAGGCCAGCCTGGTCTACATAGTGAACTCCACGCTAGCCAGAGCTATGGCTATATGACTATGTATAGTTAGATCATATCTCAAAAGAAGAAGGAGAGGGGAGGAAGAGAGGGAAGAGGAGTGGTGGAAGAGGAAGAAGATGAAGAGGAAAGATTACCCTTCTGTCTCCTTCTCCTGCCTCCATCACAAGGATGTGGCAGAGAAGCAGCCACCTGCAAACTAGGAGAGACCTCATCAGGTACAGAATCTGTTGGTAATTATCTTGGACTTCCATCCTCCAGAACTGTGGGAAATAAAGGCCTGTTTTCTAAGCCATCAAGTCTGTGTTACCACAGAACCATAACTCAACCAAGACATCACTCTCATCCCGACAGCAGCCACTGAAGACATCCAAATATGTCAGGTTCTCCCTTGATCCCACACTTTAGAAGATGTCTTCCCTCTATCTCCCTAATTCTCATGCACACTGTACTTAGTTAAGCAGGCTAAAAACAAGTTCCCATAGGACAAAGAGTTCAGGGCTGGGAGATGGCTCAGCCAAGAAAGGGTTTGCTAAGCAACCCAAGGACCTGAGTTCAGAGCCCCAGCACCCCCAAAAAGAAAAAAAATTGCCACACGTGGTACATGCCTCTTTTCTCAGCACTGGTGGGTGGGGATGGGAGGGTTCTCACTGACCAGCTGAGCCACCCAATCAGCTCTTGTCTCAAAACATAAGGTGGATAAAAGGCAGCACTGACTGTCCACCTCTAGCTTCCACACACATATGCTCAGGGGCACACCCACATTTATGCACACAAAGTAAGAACATATGCTTCTTCCTGACATAACAGTTCTGAGGTAAGCAGCCCATGGCAGTGAAAGGCTCTGTTCTTCATGGCCACCTGACTGGCTGAGGCTGGGTTACCAACCCACGCAGAGACCAACCAACAGGCAGAAAGAAAAGTTATGAGGCATCTCTGTGACAAAATGCCTGACAGAAACTTCTTAAAGGCCAAAGGATTTCAACCATTTCCGTTTCAGATGTGGTCCATGGTTGGTTGGCCCGTGCGGTTGCGTGGAACATCGTGGTGGTGGGATCGTGTGGTAGAAAAGTGTCTTTATTTCACATAGACACAGAGTGAAGACAGAAACAAAAAGAGTCAGGAAGAAAGAAGCTCTCAAGACTCTGCCACTAGTATCCTACTTCCTCTTGTTAAATCCTACTTCCCAAAGTTACCCAAATCTCTCAAAATAGCTCCCTCAGCTGAGACCGAGTACCCCAGCCCATGAGCCTTTTATGGGGGTTGGAGAACAGATCATTTCCAAACCACAGCGTACACACCATTTCCACTTGTTCTATTGGTAAGAAGTTAGTCACATCTCGGACTACAGTTCTGGAATGAAGGAAAAAGAGAACTTCAACAACCATGAAACTCAGACCTTAGCCTCTTTGACCACATCTTCTCCAGCCTTGACCTGTCTCTGTATTAGTTGTCCTTGCTGTGAGAGCCTAGGACTCTTTATATCAGTCATCTCGATAGCTCTCAGCTCCTGCTCCTCCACCCCTGCCCCCTGCCAACCCTTGCCTTCAGCCTTCAGGTAGCCTCTGAGCATGCTCAGTGTGGCTCTGTGTCTGTGTCTAACATTTTCTTATTTATGTTGGATACCCCTTGGGTTGTAGTATGGAGGATTCGTTGTGATTTGAAGGCTCCGTGCAAAATGGAAATACAGTATCTCCTGTTCAAAAATAAGAATTTTGGAAGATGACAAGAGAGCATCATGGGATGCATAGAGTCTTTCTCAGCACATGACCCTTTGTTCCTCATGAGTCACATCCATGAGGTTTGCACACAGCACTTATTTCAAGAATTCCTTTCTTAGCAAGTCAGAAACAACATCTAAACCCATCTTATAAGGTCCCAATAGTAAAACAAACTTCACCCAAGGGGGCTCCATGTGGTCATTGGGTTACTTATAGAGCATACATAATAAGGGGTTGCTTGCAGAAGCATGGAACCCTACAGTAGTCCCACTAGAGAGCCTTTAGCTAGCATGGATGATGGCTTTCCATAGCTGCTTAGATGGATCCCCTTCATTTGACCTTCCTCAGCTTCCATATTCCAGCCCTTCCTAAAACCCAAGACCACCTGCAACTACAGTAGAATTCTCTACAAATGACTGCAGATGAGGGGCCAATGATTCTCCCCATCCCCTAATTCTATGAAGGGATATCAAGAATCCACACACTCACCTCATTGTGCTGGATTCTTGCAAGCAAGCACATCTGCTCTGATGAAGATAACTGCTGTTTTGCTTAGAGTACCTCTTCCTACAACAGTCCTTCAACAATGAGTAAGTTAATCACAATGTGGGAGGAGCTGCAGATCTGCTGGGTACTCATAGGCAGAGAGTAGCTGTTAGCATTCTCTCTAAGCTCCGCCCCACAGTTACCTGGCAACAGCCAGGTATGCCTGACTCACTATAAAAGGGGCTGCTTGCCCCCTCCTCTCTCTCTGGCTCTTGCCTTCCTGCTCCCACTCTGTCCCCTTGCCCCTCCCCCTTTCTCCCCATCTCCTTCCCTCTCTCTATGTGCTCATGCCCTCTCTCTCTCTCTCTCTCTCTCTCTCTCTCTCTCTCTCTCTCTTCCTTTATCTGCCTCCACTAGCCTTTTAACTCCCCTCCCCATGCCCTGAATAAACTCTATTCTATACTATACCATCGTGTGGCTGGTCCCTCAGGGGAAGGGATGCCTCAGCATGGGCCCACTGAGGCACCCCCTTACCCACACCTCACATCCACCAAAACATATCCCCTCTCTCTTAATCCTTTTATAAACACATCAGCGGTGATGAATCAAATCATTTGGTCTTTGCCGCCCTACAGGCTAAACGCTATAAAGATCATCTCTGTCTTCTCAAGGCCAGTCCTGCTGAGGGTAGGACTCCGAAGTTCCCTAGCAGTCCAGATGCGGCAGCTCATCTCCTAAAAGGTCCTCTGTCAGCAGTTGGCATTGTGATAATCTCCATATTGCCTGAGAATCTCTCTGGGTTGGGAAGACCTTAGAAACCCCTGCCAACACCTTCCCCAGCATCTGCTCACACACCTCCAGCCATAGGAACGTCCCACCTCCCCAGGCTGCTCCTTCTGGATTTTGACAGCTCTGTGGATGATGTTCTTCCTAGAGCCAAAATCTACTTCCCAGTGACTTCCGCCTGCTGGCTCAAAGCCACACAAAGGAAAGGATGACACTCCTGGGCTCTGCACATTTTTGTTTAAAGGGCTCTGGCATTTATTTGCCTGGAAGCTGAATATCCAAGAAGCTGCAAAGGAGTAAAACACTGGCCTGAGAGTGTTTACCAAAGACAAGACTAAACTGTTTTGGTTTTCTTTTCTTTTGATCAGTTGCCAACACTGAAAGATCTAGAGAGCTCATATAAAATACAGAATCCAAACGTGGAAATCTTGGACGCGCTGGCAGTATTAGTTGCCCTAAGAATACCAAAGGAGGGATGTTGTGTCCAATACCACCACATCTTCCTGCTATGGGTGCTTGAGACCCATGCATCCAATGACTCTAATGTCAGAGCCCTTGCAGAGGTTGATGCTCATATGCCTAGCTTCCCTAGGAGCGACTGGAAGGAGCCATTGAGTTGTAAGCCCAAGACTTTAAATGGGGCTTTGGGGAAAAGGTCATTCAATGGGATGGTTCCCCATTTGTCTTTTCTTCTTCCTGTCCCAAATGGAGAGGTGTTGGCAGGGACTCCAGCAACTACAGTGTGACCATGGCAACCTTAAGGATGAAAGCCACATGTAGGAACATCAAAAAAACAAAACAAAACAAAAAAACCCAGCAATATTCTGGCTAAGAGTGGTTAGAGATGTTTCTCATTCTGGTCTCTCTGCCTTTAAAATCCTTTTAACCGAAGTAAATAGGAAACAAGAAGCAAATATACCTCGCTCAACACCCCTGGATGGGGTGATTGTTCTGGACAACTAAATGCTGTCCACCCTGAGATACTCCTTCTTGTCACTGCCTTTTCATAATTTGAGTTTTTATTAGGAAAAGTCTCTGCATATCCACATGTAAACTACCAAAAAGAATGAATTAGGACCCTTACCTCATATCATATAAAAAATTAGTTCAAAGTGGGGTTTAGTTCTAATTATGCTAGCTAGATCTATAAAACTCTTAGAAGAAAGCATTGTAGTAAATGTTCCTGAATTTGATTTTATCAATAATATTGAGCCTGAAACCAAACTCATAAACATCATACGGGGGAGAAATAGAGGCTGGGGAGATGGTCCAGTGGTTAAGAGTATGAACTGTACTTACAGAGGATCTGAGTTCAGCTCCCAGCATCCAAATTGAATAGCTCTTGACTGTAACTCCAAACTCCAGAGGATCTGATGCCCTTTTTTGGCCTCCACAGGCACACTACACATATGGAGTCACAAACACACAATTAAAAATAGGATAAGTATTTTAAGAAAGAAAGCATAAACTGATGTTTAATCAGAATCCAAAGCCTTTGTTCTTCAAGTGTTACCATCAAGCAAGTGAGCTGATACTCACAGAACGGGACACTACTTCCGAGCATTGCCTGGTGAGAGTTTACATCCAGAGAAAAGAAGCAGGCACTACAACATGATTTAAAAGATTTAAAGGTTTTTTTTAATGTGCAAAGAATTTGACTAGACATCTCCCTAAAGAAGATATGTGAATGGTCAGTAGCAATCCCATGAAAACATGCTAAACCTCATAAGCTGCTACAGTGAGAGAGCACCTCACACCTACCAGGACAGCTCGAAGCAAAAATAACAGGCATTGGCAAGAACAAGGAGAAATTGGAAGCCCTATAAGTTGCTGGGAATTAAAAATGGTGCAGCTGCCATGGCAAACCGTCTGGCAGAGCCTCAGAAAGTTAAACATAGAATTACCATACGATGCAGTGGTCTCACTTCTAGGTATATAGGGAAAGGGACTGAAAGCAAGGACTCAGAGTTTTTCTACCTATGTCCATAACAGCACAATTCAGGGCAGCCAAAGCTAGAATAATCTGACTGCCCATAGACAGAAGAATGCATCAGACATAGTAAACACGTAACAACTTGCAAAGTGATGTTCCCCAGTAACAAGTGAAATTCTAGTGCATACCACAACACGGATGGCCCTCTAAACCACAACACGGATGGCCCTCTAAAACACAACACGGATGGCCCTCTAAAACACAACACAGATGACCCTCTAAAACACTCTTCTGAGTTAGGTGAGCCAGCTGCATGTGTATGTGTGCAAGCCAGCACACACACACCCACACAAAAATACAGAAAGAACAGTTATTGGGGGGAGGGCGAGGAAGATGGCTCGTCATTAAGGGCTCTTGCTACCCTCTCAGAAGACCTAAGTTTGGAACCTATGTTGGGCCATTCATAGCCACTTGTAACCCCAGATGCAGAGAGTCTAAGGACCTCTTCTGAACTCTATGGGCAACACACACACACACACACACACACACACACACACACGGGGGGGGGAATAGAGGGAAAGAGATATTTTAAAAAGTTAATCTTAAAAAAATGGTTTAAGTGATAATGTTATATGCAAATGTATAATCACAGTAAGAATTACAATTATAAAAGAAGGATGATATTGTGTGTTCATGAAAATGTGGGAAAACCAGAAGCCTACTGTGTTCGCCTTAGGAACATGGAAGTGTGTGTTCACTTTGAGAAGAGTCTGGCAATTCCTCCAGATTCTAAACAGGGACTCTCACGGGTCACAACAATTCAAATCCTAGAAATACTCAAGAAAAATGAAGACCTATACTCACATAAAAGTGTTTACAGGGGTGCTCAGAATAGTATTGTTCAACATGGTCCCACACTATTAAACAACAAAAAAGAACAAAGTGTTGATATCATGAGGATTAACTGGGAAAACATGGTAAGTAGTAGAAGCCAGTCGGGCAAGACCATATGTCTAGCATGCATCCATGAACATATGAGAGTTCAGAACTAGCCAGTGTGATAAAGACAGAAAATGGGTTAATCATTGCCAGGGACAGGGAAGAGGAACCATACAGGGTGGCTGTTAATGATCATAGCATTATGTTTGATTTTCTCTCTTTTTCAATCGATTTTTAAGTATTTATTTACTTTATATGTGTGGATGCCTTTGCCTGAACATACATGCATGCATCATGTGCATGACTGGTACCCTTAGATGCAGAAGAGGAAGCCAGATTCTTTGAAACTGGAGTTGCAGATGTCTGTGAGTCACCTTGTGGTTTCTGGGAATCGAACCTGGGTCCTCTACAATGAGTGCTGTAAGCCACTGAGCAGTCTCACTAGCTGCTTTAAAAAATAGATTTAGAGACAGAGTAAGATGTTAATCCTGGTTGTCAACTTGATTGGATTTGGAATTAACTAAGGGACAGGCTTCTGAGGCAGGTCTATATAAGGGTACTTCAGGAAAGGACCAACTGAAGGAAAAAGATCACTCCCTATAGACGGCATCACCTTCCAGTGGCAGCCCATATAAAAGAAGCCTTAGGGGAAAGCTATTGCCTTTTGCCCTACTACTTTCTTTTCTTACTTGTGAACACATCAGGTTTGTTGTTGCTGCATCAGAATCTAGCTTCTTTAGCCTTCCAATATGGACCAAAGGCTAATGGCTCTCCAGGAATCACCCAAACCATCAAGAGCATCTGGGAATATTGAGGCATCACCATTGGACTGAGCAATTAGCAGGTCCTCAGCCTCTCCAATGTGTAACCAGCCATAGTACCCAGAGGGCACCACATAACCTCATCTAACAAATCCTCTTTTAATATACATTCATTCTGTAGGTCTGTGCATTTAGAGAGCCCTGACAGTAGGTCTATGCATTTAGAGGGTTCTCTGTGTAGCTGAGGCTGGCTTTGAACTTGGACTCTGAACCACACCTCCTGAGTGCCAGAATTAAGGCCCTATCCCACCAGACCCATAATGTTTCTTTGGACGGGAGGTGATACATTTAGATGATGATGGTGATTTCTGAACTCTTTAAAACTCAATTAGTACACACTTTCAGTATGGTCGTATTTCTGTGTCTTAACAAACCAGTCTTGTAAAAGGGAGTCTATGTATTCATCCTAGCCTCAACACTTCTCTCCCACATTATCTTGAATAAAGTCCCCAGCACCTTCTCAGAGAGAACTGAAGAGCCGCTGCCATGCAGTGTGTCTGATTGGCTGAGTTGTCCCTGGTACATACCACCCAAGTGTGACTCTTCAGCCTTCCTGGAAATACTGCAAAGGAACGAGTATCTGGAAGTCCATCCCTTTCTGCTCATGCTTTTCTGCAAGAGTCTTGACTTCTGTGGCCACAGTTGACACTGGTCTTGAGGACTTGAGGACTTGAGGACTCTAGGTGATGCTAGGGTGTCTAAAACAGGGGCTGGGGGCTGGAGCTGGCACCCAGTAAAATAAGGAACTGAGTTTGAGTCTCCAGACTCACAAAAAAGCTGGGCATCATGGCAGATGCCTGCAATCCCAGCACTGGGGAAGCAAAGGATTTAAGGGCTTGCTGGCCAGCCAGCCTAGCCAAATTGGTGAGTACTATTTTCAAGGTACAATGAGAGACTCTATTACAAACCATCAGAGATTAAGAAGACACACAATATTAACATCTTACATCCACAAACACATGCAAATAAACATGAATTGTCTGTCTGCCTGCCTGCCTGCCTGTCTCTCTGTCTGCCTGCCTGTCTATCTATCTCTTAAATGATTGTTCATTAGAGTGAAACCTTCTTCAGAAACTTCTAGATAGCAGCTGGGAAATTCTGCTTGCTCTTGAGTAAAGCTGGATTGGAGGATCAGTTCTTCTCAGGAGAAACCCAATGAGGGCTTAACAATAAGACTGAAGGTAACGCCCAGTTGATGTCCTCTCTCCTGGATTCTCAATCTGATTCCCTAATGCCCTTAGGAAAAGTATTCCCTTGTCCATCCCTTACTGAACCGCTGTCATATCTGTTACAACACGAATACACTGCAGCTTCTCCCTCCATCTTGAATAAACTCCACTTAGTTCTTCCACTCACTACATTTCTTTATATATATATTACAAAAAAAAAAAAAAATCAATGATTTTTGCTTGGCCTCGGCCTTTGGAATTCAGCTGGCTAGCAAACAGCTTTCCCGAGGTGCTTCATTCAGGGCTCTGCTCTAATTAACGACACGACCTTCAACCACACACTCAAACCACTTTCCCTGTAAAATGGAGTCCTCACATTTGTGTGGGCTGAAAGGACGGCATGGTAAGGACTTTACCTTAATGCCTGATGTAAAAGAGTCATTTAACTGTTGACTGGAGTCCCCACCCTGCTTGCCACCCTTTTATCACAAATACATGTTGAGTTAGATCTCGTATGTGTGCCCCTTCAGTCAGAAAAGATGGCATTCTTGTCATTATTGCCTTGGTTTTTAAGGAGTGCACTCATTTCTTTTTGAAATATGTTACCATTCTATACTAGTAATAAGCATTTATTGAGTGCTCGCCCTGTGGCAGGCAGTGTTCTAAGAGGTTTTACTGGTCCCTTTCATCTCGCCTCACTATTAACTAAGGATCATTTCAGAGATGAGAAAACTTGGATTTGAGATCCATTTACTCAGTCAGCATTGCTCAAAGAGCAAATAGCCTGCCTGCGGTTTGTCAGACCACCTACCTGTTTCATGAATCTTCCTGGCACTCAGCCCCTGCCCTTCTGACTTTTGCCTCTAGGCTGTCCAGTTCCCAGAGATGCTTAAAGAGGGTCATTCTCCTACACGTAGCCCCTAGGCCCAGCCGACTTGGGATTGGGTTAAATATGGTCCACCATGGGGTGTGAGAGACTTTCTGAGACAGCCATTGTCAATGTATAGAATTATCCTGCCGCCTGACTCTTCCTCCTGTATTACTTGGGTGGGGGTGTGTCTCAGGGTCTTGGGGCTCCTCTCGACTTGACCCAACACCTTGCTTGGAATTCTGATTCCACGCGACCTTCCTGGCCCTAGCCCATGGCACCGCCCAAAACACCCCAGACAAATGCAGCTCCTTTTCTGACTGCGAACTGTCCATGCTGCTTACATCATGCATGGCTTAATATTTGACATAGGCTTGTAGGCAGCTTACAAAATGGGTCCCAGTGGTCCTTCAGATCAGAAATGGTTCAATCACATACAGTATGACACTCTCCCCTAAGTCAGTCTCTATCACTCATCCCCAACTCCCCCCCCCCATCTAAAATATAAATGAGGTTAGACATAAAGAAATAAGCTTGAAGCTCCCAGTGGTGGAGAGGTGGAGCACTACCTAGCATGCCCAAGGCCCTGATGAATCCACACACCACACACACTTGATACCACACTGCCCACATACACAATACACTCACACCCACCACCCATATATACCACACACCTCACACACACACACATACACGCACACACACATACATATGCACACACACCACACATACCACCCACATGCACCACACCCCATACACATTACCCACATATGCTGTACACCTCTCCCATACATACACACATGCACATACTCACACAGGCCACATACTCTACACACCTCTCTCTCACACACACACACATTACACACACATACTACATGCACACATTGCATACATATACCACACACACACTACCACATATACCATATATACACACATACATTACACAAACATACTACCCGCATATACCCTTCACACACACACATTACACACACATGCCATCTGCACACTGCCCGCATATATCATAGACACATACCACTCGCTCATACACACTGCCCACACTACACACACATACACTGTTCACATACACCACTCCCAGGAACCTTGTAGCAGTGTGTAAGGCTTCTTCTACTCACCTCTCTACTCAACCGGGACAGACATTGTCAACCCTGGCTGCAACTCTATCTGAAGGAGAGTCGAAGCCCCCTGGAAAGCGATGGATACAAGATATTCCTGAGATGAGACCAAGTCACCAAGTTTACAGTCCAGGGTATCAGACTGTGGTTCTACTCTCCAGCATCGCTACAATCAAAGGCCTAAGCTCTGGCGCCATGCAGGAGCTCTCGTCACTTCACCATCACGCCCATGAAAACAGCACCCCTGGGTCAGTAGCTAAACACTTGTTCAGATCCCCAGAGCCCACAGAACCACGGACACAGTAGCACAGCATCTGCATCCTCAGTTTCCCCTAGAGACAGGAGGCTGGAAGTATTCATAAAAAAACTCCAGGGTGGCACCAAGAGGCCATGTCTCAACAAGCTGGGAAGGTGAGGACTGACCCCCAGAGCTGGTCCCTGCCCTCCACAGGTGAGTCACAGCTCAGGAGTGGACTTAATGTGTTTCCTGCCCCAACATAATTCTCTTGTCTCTCCTTTGCTGCTGCTGCAGTTACCTGCAACACACCTGTCTGTGTGTAGAAGCCAGAGGACAAGGTTGGGTGATGTTTCTTGGGTTCTGCGCATTGTTGCTTTGTTTAATTTTTTATTTATTTATGCTGTGGGACATATAAAGATCAGAAAACAACTTGTAGAAATGGATTCTCCCCTTCTACCAGGTAGGTTCTGAGGACTGAACTCAGGCTGTAGGGCTCAGTGACAAGCGATCTTTATGCACTGAGCCACCTCACCAGCCCTCGCCTCATTTAGTTGTTTTGTCCTTTACAATTTATTTTCTTTTTGCTTATATGTATATGTGTAAGTCTGTGTATATGCACACAGTTATATGTGGTTGTGAGCCACCCACAAAGGTGCTAGAAACAGAACTCAGGTCCCCTGCAGGAGGAGCACAAAGCCATCTCCCCAGCCCAACCCTAGTCTGGTTTTTGAGACAGAGTCTCTTATTGGCCTGGAACTCACCAAACAGGCTAAACTAGCTGACCAGTAAGCCATAGGGATCCCCTGCCTCTGCCTCTCCAGCACCAGGATACGAGCATGTGCCACCATACCTGGCATTCTTTTTCTTCTTCTTTTAAATATGGGTCCGGGGTATGGAATACTGGTCTTCACTCTGCGTGGCAAGTATTTTAGCAACTGAGCTATCTCACCAGCTCACAACTGGGTTCTCAACACATATTTCCTAATTTAATCTTTGTAAAAACTCTGTGAAGTAGATTTTGTGCTCTTTTACAGAGTTCTTCGCAAGTTTAGGAAATTAAATCATGCCTACAAGTCGTGTAATGAATACAGAAATGAAATAGAGGTTTTAAAATAGGATTTATTTATTAATTTTATTTATGTGTTTGTGTGTGGGCCTGCATAAATTTATGTGTACCACATGAATACAGGTATCACAGAGGCCAGAAGAGGGCTGCAGATTCCCTGGGAGTGGAGTTACAGGTGGTTGTGAGCTGTCTGATGAGCTCTCCTGACCTAGATCCTCTATAACAGGAGCACGTGCTCTTAACCACTGAGCCATCTCTGCAGCCCCAGATGAGATACATCTTAAACCTAACTCTAAGTATGATGTTCTGAGCTGTAGTCTCAGCTACTTCAGAAGTTAAGGCAGGGGGATCATTCTGAGCCACTGTATTCGAAATCAGTCTGAACAACAGAGCAAGGACCAGACTCAAAAGAGAAACATTTTTCCCAATACTCGTTGGAGCTGTGCTCAGCATCAAAAACCCTCTTGGACATTTCATTCCACAGCCAATGCAGAATAAATAAAAATTTAGCAACCCTCCTTCAGGTCATGTCAACCTGAGCATAATTACGTCCTTTGCAAGGAAAGTGCATCGACTAACTGAATATTAGTCACAATACAGAAGTGCGGTGGCCGCAGCTGGGTGGAATTTGCAGCCCTGAGACCCGTGCGCCAGTGCATATTTCTGTCCTTAGGCTCTCAGAAAATTTATATTCCTGATCCGCCCTTCAACTGGTAATTACCCAGCGTCTGTTCTTTTTAAAATCCTTATTATTTTTTATTCTTGCCCAGATGTGGAGTTGAGCTGCAACGATTTCGGGGTGTCAGTGAGGGGTCCAGCTGCCGGGGTTGGGAAGCATCAATGTTTTGTTTCTTTTCAGTCCCTCAACTTGAATTTATGATGAGGCGTTGATGAATAGCGCCCTTCTTTCAGCCCCGCCCTCTTTGCATGTGTCTGAGTCTGCTATATCTTTCACTTAATTATGCGGATATGCCTCTTGCTAGAAAATTTATGGGATGACTGCTGCCAGGATCCTGGAGCCAGGATTAGGGATTCGTGGTCCAAACATCCTTGACTTAGCGCTGCAATATATCCACAACGAGACTAGAGAGAGCAGGTAGCTTGTGAATTGAAAGCTTTAACAGGCTCGGGTTTGAGAAAGTCTCAGGCGTGAAGGGGGTGACAGATGTGCTGGGGATAAGGGCTTGAAGGACCAGGATGAGCTGAGGAGGTGGGGATGGAGCTGGGTGGGAGAAAGAAGACAGGATAAGGTGATATGTTTACATGTCTGCAAAAGGTAAGTCAGGTCCATCTATAACTTTGCTACATGGATGCTATAAGCACTGTCTAAACTTGGTTGAATACCTTGGTTAAATTTACTCATTTCTATCAGGGTGTGGTAGCGTACAACTGTAATCCCAGCACTCAGAAGGGCTATAAATTTGAGTGTGACCTGGGCTACATAGTAAGACTCTGGGTCTAAAACCCAACCCAGTTTTACTGGCCTAGGCCTTGTGTCTGTTTCAGTGAGAAAAGTTCCCCATAGGCTCATGTGGTGGTTTGAATAAACCTCTAAGGAGTGACACTGTTAGGAGGTGTGGCCTTGTTGGAGGAAATGTATCAATGGTGGTGGGGGTGGGCTTTGAGGTTTCAGAAGCTCAAGCGAGGCCATTGGTTCACTGTCTCTTCCTGCTGCCTGCTGATCAAGATATAGAACTCTCAACTACATCTCTAGCACCATGTCTGCCTGCATGCTACCATGCTTCCTCCTATGGCAATAATGCACTAAACCTCTGAGTTGCAATCCAGCTCCAACTAAATGTTTTTCTTTTTTAAATAAGAGCTGCCATGGTCATGGTGTCTCTTCACAGCAATACAACCCTATGTAGGACAGCTTATGTATTTGAATCCCTGGCCCCCAGCTGGTTGTGCTGCTTGGGAAGATCATGTCAGAGGGTGCGAGCCTTGCGCATAGATGAACAGTAAGAGTGAGAACAAGCAGGCGAAAAGTAAAGGTTTCCTTCTTCCGTGTTCCTTTGTGACCCAGATTTAAGGTATTTTTTTCACACCTCAAATAATCCGATCAAGGAAATTCCTCGAAGAATTTGATTCCTGATGTAGTCGAGTTGACAGCCAAGATTAGCCATTACTTTTCTTAAGTTGCTTCTGATCATGGTGTTTTATCACAGCAACAGAAAAATAACAGATCTCAGACCTGTAATCCTAGGACTTGGTGGGAAAAGCAGGCAGATCAGAAGTTCAACATGGCCCTCAGCTGCATAAGGAATAGAGGCTAGTCTACTGGACAGGAGATCCTGTCTAAAACAATAACAAAAACAGAAAAGTAAGTTCATCTATTTATTTGCTTTCTAAATAGATTTTTTTTTCTTTTACCTCTTTTTTTTTTTTTTTTTTTGGTACTTTATTTACATTTCCAATGTTTCCCCTTTTCTGGGTCTCCTCTTTGGAAACCCCCATCCCCTCCCCCTCCCCGCCT